>CM076573.1:468416725-469016725 GCA_034641835.2 Pinus albicaulis
ATAAGCATTCCTCCAGAGGAAGAATAAATTCATGAAGAAGTTGATCCCAAAGAGGAAGAAAGAGTGTTCAGGAAAGCATTCCTTGACATTATTGAGATGGTTATAATATTTTATCAAGAAAGGAATGAGAAACTAGAAGGAGAAGGATCCAAACTTGACAAGGAAGGACAGGGATCATCAAGAGGTCACAATGATAAAGATAAGTCAAAGAAGGGAAATGGAGGAAATGGAGGTAGTGGAAAGTCACCATCCTCACCCTCATCATCATCATCCTCTACTTCATCTTCAATACATAGCCACACAAGTCAAAGAACACTAGTAAAAGTCCTTTTTTAAAAGTTGATGTTAAGTTTTAATTGCCAATGTTTAATGTTTAAGTCAATGAAGAAATGATTTATAATTGGATTAGGAAATTGGAGGTATATTTGACAATCCATAACCTTCAAGATGATGATACCAAAACTCAATTAGCTTCATTGAGAATGGAAGGTACAACACTTGTTTGGTGGGAAGCCAAGACAAAGGAGGAGATCAAGAAGCATGGTAAGATTATTCTATCATGGAATTATTTCATTACTGCAATAAAACAATAGTTTTATCCATTAGATGATATGCAGAAAGCCATAATGAACTAGAAAAACTTTAGGCAATTGAAGGGACAGAATCTGCAAGAATACACCCAATAATTTTTAGGAGAAGAACTCTCTTATTAGGGGTAGATTTTCAAAGCCAAGATACTTTGCTCAAGTACATAGGAGGCTTACATAGCTACCTAAAACATATTGTTCTCATGTTTAACCCCACAAGTCTATATGAATTTATGTGTTCAGTCGAAACATCTAGAAGCTAGAGGGAAAAACATTTCTGAAGAGGGTAGGAAGAAACCTTTTAAGAGAAAAAACAAAGAGAAGACCTCAAAAGGTAAAATAAAAAAGAATGCATATGTTAAGAAAGAGGGAGAAAATTTGGTTTGTAAACATTTTTCAAAATAATTCCATGATGAAAATCATTGTTTTAAATTACATCCTGAAAAGAAGCCCGAGAACTACAACACCAAAGGGAAACAAAAAACTGCAGCTACAACTCAACATGATTTAGGAGAGGATTGAGGTGATGGATCTAAAATTACAGCCATGGGATTGAAGAAAATGAAGGGGAACAAAATTGAAACTAAACTCGGTACTAGTACATCAAACTGTCACATACATGCTCCAAATGAAGAAGAAAGAATTGAACTGTTTCATGTGAGGGTCATATCCAAACATACTAAGATTAACACATTGTTTGACAGTGGGTCACAAGAAAACAAAATCTCTGAAGACTTGGTCAAGAAACTTAATCTTGAGACCATACCACATCCAAAACCATATCCACCTGGTTGGATTTGTAAGGATGCAAATTAACAGATTTCAAAGAAGTGTATATTGCGGTTTGCAATGACTGCACATTTTGTTGACACAGTTGGATTAGATGTGGTTCCGCTTTACATAACAGGTATTTTGCTGGGGAGTCCTTACTTGTATGACAGGAAAGCGATATTCCATCGCCATGAGAACAAATACTATTTATTCAAAGATGGAAAGGAGTACAATGTTAGAGCACAATGTTGGACAGGTAAAGAGGTTGGTGAAATCAAGTAAGGATTTTGTTCTTCTAATGATTAAGCCTAAATTTGATGTTAATCATGAATCATTTGAGGGTTGTGATCCTAAGTTGAAATCATATTTATATGATGTAGTTGATGCACATCATGAGATGTTTCAGGAGCCAACATGATTGCCTCCAAAAAGGGAGACTCAACAGGAGATTCAGTTGCATCAAGATTGTCCTCTTCAAAACATCGGCATGTATCGCATGTCGATAATGGAGAATGATGAAATAAAGAGGAAAATCAAGTAGATGTTGGAGAAAGGAATCATAAGGCCAAGCACTTTGCCATGGGGTTCACCCATAGTCTTGATTCCAAAGAAAGATGGGACTTGGTGCGTATGTGTAGACTTCAGAGTTTTGAACAAGACAAAAGTAAAGAATCGATACCCGCTCCCAAGGATAGATGATTTTCTTGATCAGATGAAAGAAGAAATGTTTTTCACTAAGTTAGCTTTATGAAGTGGATATCGTCAAGTAAGAATTGCAAAAAGTGATGTATGGAAAACTGCATTCAAAACCAAATAAGGACTCTTTGAGTGAGCATGAAATGTCTGCAGTTTGTAAAAAATCAAAACTCTCATGTGTGTTATGGATAGTGTTTTGCATCCATTACTTGATGAATTTGTGATTTTTTATTTAGATGACATATTTTTTTCAGCAAAACAAGAGAAGAACATGTCTTGCATGTGAATAGAGTGCTTGATGTTTTGAAGAAAGAGAAATTGTTTCTTAAGATGTCAAAGTGTGAGTTTGGAAAGATTTCTTTGGTTTATTTGGAACACATTGTAGGAGGAGGAGAGTTGAGAATTGATCCTTCTAAAGTGGAAGCCATTGTGAATTGGCCCACACCTAGAATAGTAACCGAGGTAAGAAGTTTCTTAGGTGAAACTCAGTATTGGAGAAATTTTATTGCTAACTTTTCTTCCATCACAACTCCTATGCATGCAGTGACACGTGTGAAGAAAGGCTTCCAATAAGGAGGCAAACAACATCAATATTTATAAGCTTTAAAAGAAAAGATCAGTTCAAATCCAATCCTTTCATTACCAAATTTGAGACAGCCATTTGAGATTCAAACCGATCCTAGTGATTATGCCATGGGTGCAGTTATTTTGCAGCATGATAAGCCTATCACTTTTCATTCTGAGAAATTCAATGGTGTTGTAACTAATTACCCTGCATATGACAAATAATTATATGTGTTGGTACAAAGCGTCAAGAAGTGGAAACACTACTTGATGGGTAAAGAGACGATTATACATATCGATCACCAACCATTACAATACTTGCAATCGCAAACAAAATTGCAGCAATCACGACATTTCAGGTGGATGGGATTTATTCAACAGTTTCACTTGGTTATAAGGTACGAGAAAGGTATTTTCAAGAAATTTGCTGATATGATTTCAAGACCGATTATTAGTGCATCTACTTTACTCAAAAAAATTCTATTGTACATGACAGTTACATAGAAAAATATGCACATGATGTTGATTTTCAAGATGTGTATGCTAGTTTGAGTGAAGTGAATCAAGTTGAAGAAAACAATTATCACATGCATAAAAAATTGTTATTTCATTTGGGAAAAATATGTATATCACAAGGAGAGAGGCTAAGTGTCATGAGAGAATCTCATTCATCTCTTATTGCTGGAAACTTTGGGGTAAGCAAAACAATGGCGCATCTAGAGAGGTATTGCTATTGGCCTCGCATGATATATAGTGTGTCACATTTTATAAGAGGTTGTTCTATGTGTGCAACAAGCAAGCCTAGTAATAGGAAGCTTGGGTTGTACACGCCACTATCGGTACCATCAAGGCCATGGGAGAGTGTCTCCATAGACTTTGTTGGAGGTCTACCTATGTCAAGAAAACAACATGATTATCTTTATGTAGTTGCGGATATATTTAGTAAAATGTGTATACTTAGGCCATGTAAGAAAACAATTATTGTTGAACAAATTGCTGAACTTTATTTTCGACATGTATGGCTTCATTATGGATTTCCAACTTCTATTGTTAGTGACAAGCATTCCAGGTTCACTGGGAATTTTTGGTCCAATATTTGGAGTATGATGGACACAAAGTTGAAAAAGAGTATTGCTTTTCATGTGCAAATTGATGGACAAACCGAGGTGGTGAACAGAACCATTGTGCATCTATTGAGAGGATATTGCAACAAACATCCTAAATGAGCAACTGCATTACATTCATCATTCTTACAACCGAGGAAATCACTCTTCTACAAATACATCACCTTTTGAAGTATGATTTGATTATTTTCTAAAATCGCCATTAGACTTCATCTTTGAAAATGATGTTGCAATAGATGGCCATAGTGATATTGACAAGGCTTGAAATTTCATTGAGAAAATTTAGATTACACATCAAAAAGTTCAAGAACAACTTGAGAAAATTCCAAGAAAATACAAGGAGAGGCATGACAAACATAGATTTGATCACAAGTTTCAAGAGGGAGATGAGGTATGGTTTCACATTAGCAAAGAAAGGATTCAAGGAGAAGGTAAAAAGCTCAAACACATTTTTTATGGTCCATTCAAGATCATAAAGCAAGTTGGTAGCAATTCATTTCAACTTGACTTGCCGTCATATATGCAAATTTATTCAGTTGTTAATGTTGAAAGCTTACGTTTGTATGAGCCACCTTTGATTGATCATCAAGGAGGTCATTTTCAACTGATTTCTATTGAATATTTCTCGCCGGAATTTCTAGATGAGCTCAAGGAAGATACAATTCTTGACAGGAGGACAAGAGCATTCAAGAGGGGAAGTGTTCACTACCTTCGATTTGGGCTCAAATGCAATAAGCCAAGCAAGGAAAAGTGGATGGAGGTTGGAAAGGTGAGGGAGTTATACCCTAATCTAATAAATAGGTAATCAAGTCTTTTAGGGTCCAGAAGCTTCCCAATGGGGAGGAGTGATCGGGAGTTCAAAAATTTTGTTCAAAATTAAAAGTTACAGGATTGGGTTGAAACAAGGGTGGTTTCGTATATCTTGTCTTCGTGATTCTGGCACCGTGAATGGTTCAAAAAATCGATGTCGTATGAGGGAGATATCACATTATGATCGAATTCCCAAATAGCTAAATTTTGCGACAGTGTTGACTCGGATGCCCAGTCAACATGGAGGGTGCACAGTCATCAAAAAGGAATATTTTGAAAAATATTCCTTTTCTCAGAGCTAGTCAGAGGCTAACAAGTGGCGCATTGTGATTTGTTGTAGGTTGTGCATTATGGTTTGAAAGCCAATCAGAGGGTGACACGTGGACAGCCCTGAGGCCACCATGTGTCCCCTAAACAGTGTATCAAAATTTTATTGAGGTCAGCAAGGCTCGACCCCGCGACCTCCTTTCGAGAAACTACCCACAAAACCGCTTGCACTATGCATTGAGACTCAATAATCATAGGTCAAATATTATATTTAAGTTTTAATAGATATGCAGTTGGGGGTTGAGACTGCCGGCAGTCCCGTGAAATATGGTCACATGTAGTTGCAACTAACCACAAAACAAATATTCAACCGACGATTTAGGCTCCGCAAAATTTAACTTCACGCCTTGTCACATGGAAAATATCCAGCGGTTTAAACTCTGACAACTACATCAACTCTTCTTCAAACTCAGGTTGCAATGCTTTTACCCATGGTATAAGCAGAGTTCCGCTCTGAAATTTATGGAGACTGCAGTTTTTGGGGGTTGGCATGTGGCCACCCCCTACCCCTAACATTTAATATTACAGTTAGAGGTGGCGAAAACTTGGAGTGCCCTATTTTTATGCATATTTGGCCAAATTTAACCCCAGTTAAGTGGATTTCTCCACAATTAGTGGATTTTTTCTAGTTTTTATTGGGAAAATGAGTTGGAGGCTTAATTTTCCCCCATTATGAGTGAATGAGGAGTCAATACAGACTAATTGGAGCATTCTAGAAGCATTGGCGCAGAGAAAACAACCATTAGAGGCCTGTAAACACATGTATTTGCAAAATTTTGAGCATAATGAAAGATGGACATGCCATTGGGAGCTGGACCAACATATGTAGCCCAGGAGGAGTGAACTGCTTCATCATCCATACTGTGTAAATTTTATGTGGTGTTTTATTCCTCTGTTTTACATTGTTGTTCAATGTTATTTTCTCTTATTTAATGCTTCTAATTCACTAAAATCACTTAAAATTCATGGTTAAAATCCTCAATACTTAAGAAAACTATGGAGACAAGTATGCACATGTTTTATAACTAAAAAGACACTTAGCACAAAAAAACTAATACAATCCTTTCAGATCAAGAGACCTATTGTTGAAACCTTGTCCATATCAAAAACAGCAACCCAGAGTTCAGCCAAGAAGAGGACTACCTCTTTAAGGGAGGGTCATGTTCAGCCGACCTCTCCTATACCATTGAACGATTCACTACCTACTTCACCAGGTGAAAAAAACCTTTCGCTCCTTGCTGAGGCAACGGCTCACATAGTTGTCAACGAAGGCTATGTGGAGGAGGAGGACGACACAACCTTTTCGGTCTTCGTTGGAAATATGAAGAGAAGGAAAACGGTGCTGGCACCTAATGTAAGTGTAGGAAAACACCCAACAGTGGGTCAAAGGAACTTTGAAGTGCAGGGTACTCAAAACCTCAGTAATTTTGATGTGCAGGCTATTAAAATCCTCGATAATTTTGAAGTGCAGGGTGCTAAAACCCCAGGTAATATGGAAGTGCAGGGTACTGAGACCCTTGGTGACATTGAAGTTCAAGGTACTAAAGCCCTTGACGATATCGAAATGAAAGAACTTGTTGGCTAGGGTAATCTTGACCATGATGATGTTGGCACATGTTTAGAATCAACTGTCGAGAAAATTCCTACACCAGAAGAATTGGGAGAATAAAACTCCACCATCCACCTGAATATTCAGATAGAAGAGCTCAAGAAACATATTTATGGCTTGGAAATATTAAACCAAACCATGAAAGAGAAGGGGATAATGTAGAAACAGAAAAGTACAGAGCTAGCAGATGAAGTGAAAAAGCAGAAACGACAAGTAAAGTTATGGAAATTCTAAGCATCAAACTGCTACGGGAATCTTAAAAAGGTGACCAATCAACTCAAGAAGGCTCGAGGCAAGAATATGAGGACAGTGAAAGCAGGGATCAACATATAAGTTTAGGACTTAAATAAGCCTTGTTTTTTTTTTCTACAACAGGTAAAGGTTGTGTGAGGACACACAACAACATAGGGATGAGATGATGTTGGTAGGCTAAATTATTTCATTTTAAACCCATACCATATTCCAAACATTACCTAAGACCTTTGTGTCAACCCTGTAACCTCTTCATTCCTGCACTATTTCAAGAATCGTGTCCATTCTTGCACTCTCTTTATATTTTCATATTTAAGGCTTGTCATGGAATTAATTATTTATTTATGGATTTTATACCTTTAAATTATCTTTGTAACTAATATTTTCTTTCCTAAAGTATTTTTTGAATAATGTATTGATCATTATGGTAGAATGGTCGAGTGCAGGTAGGATTCCTGCACTAGCTGGCAGTTCCTACACTCCTGTGACAACTCACTACCTATGTGCATATCTCATTAAGTATCAGTCATCTCGAGTTGGGCTCAGAGTGGGAGAGAAATCAACAGATATTAGAGATTAGGACTCTAGCCAAGTGCTTAGATTATTATCTTGTAACAGCCGAAAGGCTTAGATTGTAACACTATTATATTTTTGCTATGACCGCAGGCCTAAGGGTTGTATATAATGTAGAATTCAGATAGGAAGTAGCTAGGGATGCTACTATAATTTTGATGGTATCACCCTCTTTTTGGGCTAGATTCAACCTCATGATGTACATTTTCTTATTCAAAATATAATACAAAGGGATTGTGCCATGTTGTTTGATTTCTGTGTTTCAATTTTATGGTATGCGTTGATGAAAGGCTAAGTTTCCAAGTTTCTTAACAAGGATACGAGCTGGTTGGCTAGGGCCCGGCCAACCCAACTTGTTCTCCATCTTGTTAAAGGCATGTAAATTTAATTTTGAATGCAAAGCATGAATCAAATAATTATTTTGATTCTTTATCAAGTACAGATTTGATTTCATTTGCAAATGTTGTGTGATGGATCCATGGTGTGTAGGCTTAACTAAGTGTGATTTTAACTTGTATAATTTTCCCTTCTCGAAGCTTAGTTTATTTCTATGAGAATCGTGCAAGCACGTTTCCTCTACTAGTGCATTTTCAGTTATGCAAGTCAATTTATTTTGTTCATTCCAACAAAGTCTTTTTGTTTCTTTTCCTTTATAATATCTTGATGTGTTTCTACAAGTGAGTGTTTATTTCTAAGACAGAGGCATTTTTAATATTAAGATTTTAAACTTAAGAGTTAATGGTGCTTTGATGAATACGAAATAAATGTTGTTATAACGTAAGGATATGTACCTGCACTTTACACTTTCAAGGAAAGGATTGAATTTCATATTAAATTATCAAGTGAACCTTTTGAATTAAAAAGATTAAAAAGGTAGATCTAATCTATATGAATAGCCATCACATGAACAAGCCTAACGTCATAATCAAATGATTTCTTTAATTGCATGGAAGAGTTCCTTGTTTGAAGAAAGGTTTGCTTTGAATTTCAAAGTTAATTCTTGTTTTGATATTAACTTTGGTTGAAGCATGTTTCTTATTGTGGAAGATATTTCAAAGTTCTATTGACCTTTTAAAATTATTTCCTTAGTTAACAAGCCTTTTTATTTTCTGAAAGTAATCTAAAAACTTGGTGTGAGAAACTTTGTTCCAGTACAAGAATTGATATCCTAATAGAGGAATAGAGTGCTCTTGTCCCGATACTTAAAGCTCCTGCATGAAGATTAAAATCTTCAATATAAGTACAAAACCTACTCCCAACATATAAACTTTATTCGAGTAGAGACACAATGTTCTAGTGCAAGAACATTGCTGAAGTACAGGAATGACAGTTTAGTGCGGGAAGGAATATCTTTAAAGAGGACAGATACCTTTAATAGTCCAACTATCGATCTCTAATATAACTATACTAAATATAAACATAAATATTCATTCCATCAATCAGGATTGTTTGCAGAAGCTTGTGAAATCCTTTTATTTTATTTCCTTGCAAAGTACTTTCTTTCATATTCCAACACTAGAATTTCTTTGGTATTATTTGCCAAGTAATCATTCCTTTTTTTATTGTATAATATTGTAATTAAAGAAGTAGGAATAGACCTAGGAAATTCTCGTATCATTTATGGAATTTCCAATGCTTCTCCTCTAAGTTTTACGAAACCTCCGAGTTGAAAATTAAGTTTTGAAGGAGTATGTTGAACCGCAATTCCTGCACCCAACAATATAGTGGAAGTGACTATGATAAAAAATCTACAAGAATATGTATCTCTGTGATAAAATACGTGAAGAAAAAATATGAAAAGAAACTATGAATGACCTACTACATCAATGAAGTTAATCTATCAATGAATATAAAACAAAGCTAGAAGCTCAAAGGAATTTCCTTCGTTCATATTCTAAGATTGAGACGTAAGGAGATCTATGGAATAATGATGACATAATATTTGAAACTTATCCTTGTGATACCAATACATGAAGTAGTCGTGATTTACATCAACAAAAACATATATAGTATATTTATTGGAAGAAAAGGACACATGTCAAAGAGAAGGTAAAAGGAGCATATCTCTACAAGGATGGACAAGTAATGTTAAAAATGGTTGTAGGTCAAGTAAATATCTATCTAAGCTTGATTGGAAAATGAAAAAATTGAAATAATGTGGCAAAGAATGAACATTAAGAAGGATAAAGGAAAAATAATTTAGATGGAAATAAGTTCACCTACCTTAGTTGGAAGAAAGGATATGTTAGTTAATGAGCAGATAAAATACTAATTGAATTTTTCTAGAAAATATAGAAAGGTTTATGATCAAAAGAAGAAGATGACAAATCAATGACAGGACCCTTTGGCAAGAAGTTGAATATTTCTTATATCTTTATACTAGGAGCTAATTGGTCTGATCCAGGAAAACATTGATTAAAATTATGATAATGATAGAAACATTATGATTATTGGAAGGAGATATAATTTCTTGGAAAAAGTGTGAAAGCAAGATTTTGTTACGAAGGAATAAGGTGTGAAGGATTGTGCAATCAATAGTAAAGAAATTTTTCTCCATAAGATATTTGATGAACTACTTGATGACATATTGAAGCTATGTAAAGGTTAAAAAATATTCAGGAAGGTCAAATATCATTATTATGTGATGCAGATAGGATCCCAACAACTACAACAGATCTCCAGAGAAGAACATGTAGCCAATTCTTTGATGAGTATTTTTTATAAAATCTTAGGCTTGTGGTTGTTCATCCCTATTTGATAAGGAGTGAGGATTTACTCCATTTTTGAGAGGGAGCGAGGGTAGACACTTTATTCTCTGTGTGTCATGCACTCTGGTGAGGAATAATATTTGTAAGCCTAGTGAAGGCACTGGTAGGGAGAATAGGGGATTGGATAAGCATTAAGGACAGATTCTCCTTGAGGATAGGGTATACAAGATAAGAGTAGTATCGAGGAATTATATTCTTTGAGGATGTGTGGTATCCAAGATAAGAATAATCATGTAATGATGTACCTCATGAACATCCGTATGGGGTATGTTACTTGATAGGTTGTGGTGGTGTCCAAATGTATGCCTCATAGCATTGTGCGCTGATGTAGTAGAGAGATAGAGCATGTTATTTAAGGACTTGTTATTTTTTTGACAATTTTGGTTATGATGTTATGAATATTCTTATCAATATGAATCCCTTATTATTAGAATAATTTAACTTTAGAGTATCCTATTGTGTCATTATGAAAACATCCCTAGTTAAGAGGGAGTGTTTAAGATTGTAACTAGGTCCAGTTTTCATAATTATCATTATAATTGTATCAAAATAAGAAAAATAAAATTTTATTATGATTAATTTTTTTTTAGTAAAAGAATGTTATTCATGATTGTAGGGTCATTTGAGTCAAAATAAAATTTACTATGAATCAAATAAATGTAATTGATTCAAAGTCCAATTTGGACATCTTGTAAGAAAAAGAAAAAGAATTGGGTATTGAATCAAAATGTCAATTTCGCCACCAACAAGTCAATTTGTCCCTTCTTGGGAAAGTTGGCATAGAGAGGCAACTTTTCAACCTCCTATATGTGTATAAATACAATTCAACTCAAGCATTTGGAGACTGTCACTCATCACACTCATTTATGAGCCAAGAGAAGAAGAAATAAACTGAAGTCAAGGGAGAGAGAGAGGAAAGTCAAAGGAGGGAGAAATTTGGAGTTTTTTTCCCTATATATGCTCACACATACAAATTTTTCTGAGGAATCGCAAGCCCGAAATTATAGGGGCTAAAATTACAAGGCCAAAATTTCAAGAGTTAACCAAATTTAAGATAATTGACCAGTGTTGACTTTGTTGAATTTGACTTGGTGGAGGTGAATTAAAGGAGGGATGAATTGAGGTCTTTGTGGAAGTCTTGGTCTTGATCTTGGGTCTTAGATATCTCACTTTATATTTATTCTATAAGAAGATATTTTTCTTGGGTTTTCCCCCTTCTACAGTTTTTCCCTAGCTTGGAGCCTAATTTATTGTTTTCTTTGTCTCTTTCTAATATTCATGTTTTGTACATTTTTTATAGTTTATTGATGAAGGAAATATAAATCTAATAAAAGGCCAACAAACACTCACAAAGAAATTATCAAGTTAACAAAAATAAACCCTGGTCTACAACATATTGATTTCTCAACACTCACCATAACCAATAAGGTAGAATTGGGACTTAAATAGAGTTTTAAATCCTCACACTTAGCTATTGAAGTATCTCCATCTAACCTAAGGTTTTACATTTGTATTTCCCATCAATTCATAGCATGGCCCTCTAATTTAAGCAATAAAATGAAATCTTTTGTTCCTTTTCTATATGATGAACACCAATATATTTTTTGGGAAACCCGTTTAGGAGAAAAATTATTTGCAAGGTGAGGTTTCTTAGCTTTTTTTCATTTGGGATGGAAATGGTGCATATACAAAGGAGAATGAACTCTTTGTGGATTGGGTTGACACACATTTCTTGTTGGCTAATACAAAATAAAACCCACTCTATTGCTCTCTCTCTCTCTCTCTCTCTCTCTCTCTAGCAAATCTTAGTTAATCTACTCAACTATGGAACTAAATTCACTCATATAAAATGGGACCCCTTTTCCTACTAGTGGATTGATTATAAGACATCCTTATAGCCAATTAGTGCTTAATTTCTTACTCCTTCAACTCTTAGCTAGAGATACAACTCGAACCTCCTAGATTCTTCTTAAAAGAGTTCATGTGGCTATACCCCTTTCCATGAGTAACATGGGTAGACATGACATCCTCTCGAATTATGATGGTAAATAATGATAGTTTATCTTCTAGGAAGCATAAATTTTTCATATGAATTTTGATTGAAATATTTCTTGAATTATTAGAAAGATATTTGGGTGTACAATAATGTCATGAGGTTCATTACCTTTGTAGTAAAGTTTCTCCACAAAAATGACATTTAGGGCTTCAAATTAGGCTTGCAATGTTTCACAATACAATTCTCCAAATTGGGTCTTGTCACTATTCAACTACTTTTGTAAATTGTTTCCTTCAACTTTCACACTATAAAAGCATTGAGATGGATTATAATTCATATACTTATCCAATATTTTATCATGCCAATATCTTTGCTTATCTCCAAAGGAACAAGTTTTTTTTTAAGCAAAGGAGAACACTCAAGTCTTCTCATTAAAAATAGAGGATACAGTAGTGGTTATTCTTATCCCAAAAATGATCTGATTAGGCCCATTCAAATTACTAAATACATAAATAACTATAGAGATCCAATCAACATACAAATTTCACTTCACAACATTAGACATATAATTTATTTAATTCAAGGAAATACTTCTATATATAGAGGCCATACCCAAGGAAATGATAAATAACAACCTAGCATAATCAAACATTATTCCATCTCTTAAGTAGAAACATAATTATTAAACTGTCATAACTACTTTCAGTGCACCATTACAAACATACAAAATGAACTATCATAACAACTTTTAATGCTTCATTACAAAAATACATAATAAAATATCATAGCAACTTTTATCCCACCATTACAATCATACACATTAATACAACATAGCAAAAATCATGAAACACTAAAAAATAATTTCGTTTTATTAACAAAAAAAAGTTACATACACTTATTTAGTTCTCTTGAGTTTGTTGGTAATTGAAGAAGAGAGAACCACTTTCTACCCAAGAATAGGCTTAACTACATTGTAGTGTTTTTTGTATTTATCCACCCTTAATATTAAAAATATATAGAATTCAAAATCATGGTAGATAACATGGAGGTCACTCTCCTTTACATTCAAGAATCATGATTCTAATTAGAATAGCAAAGTAAGACCACAAAAAAAAGAGGAGTCATTCACTATTCTTCTAGTCCATTGGTGCTTATTTTTTTTCCTTCGGTGCCTCACGTTCCTGAATATAACAAATCAATTAGATCCCTTCGAGCACTTTAACTCATATTGAATGCTTCTTCATTGATCTCCTACACTGAATTAGCTAAAATCATAATTCCACATAAGCTTGTTGTGGCTCAACGTGTTCTTAGTCATCCAACTTTGAGATTCACACTCATAGTCTTACATGCGATTTAGTTTCACTCCTAACAATTTTCTCTAGTTCTCTTGCACGCACTCTCGTTCTCCTTAATTCACCACACTCTTCTTTGTCTCCTCTTTTTTATCTGATCATGCTCGTTCCAAATCATTCCCTCTCTACGTGCATGATAAACCAAGGTTCTTCTTTTGGACTATGTGGTCAATTTTCGAAGGCTCCAGATGGGTACATTTCCAGTACAATTAGAGCAGTACTTTACGACTTCTTTGTTCTTCTAATAACTATTGGCAACTTGGTAATTCAATTTCTGAATAATAGATTTGGAGCATTAATTCAGGTAAATAGGAAATTTTCCAAATCCGCCTTACACCTTTTCCCTCGGGGAAAGCTACTCTTAGAGGCATTAGGATCCATGTTTATTGTTCTCTTCTTTAATATTTGGATATATATTAAATAACATGCATATTACATTGAAATTAAAATATGTGAAAGCTACATTTTTAGACATTAGGATCCATGTTTATTGTTTTCTTTTTCCATATTTGGATATATATTAAATAACATATATTATATTGAAATTAAAATATGTGAAAATGTTATGACAACCATTACCACATTACAAACCTTAATTACAATTACAAAACTTGGAGTTAAAAAAGTATTACATTAACCACCCTAGTTTTATGGGTGATTAAAAAGTATGGTGATCAAATATTGGTGAACACACCAACATATTTTCGAAACCCCTCAAACTGCTTCAGTCATATTCAAACAAGTTTGTCCATACCACCCTTTTTTATTGTTTGACTTTTATGTTCTTTTCTTTGGGAAGCACTCTACTAGTCTAAATGATAATAAAAAAGAAACTTATGGACGCCTCAAACCTGATTTCCTGCATGGAAAGCCTCAAGGAGTTATGCCAACCATTTTAAATGTTTTGAGGCTTAGGTTTCCATTTTGGGTGGGTTTATTCTTTGATGCAAAGCTATTTAAGAGTTGTATTTTACAGTTCGGTAAGAGTTTGATGTGTGATTCCATTCATAATCAATATGAAGCATGCATTTTTTTTTTTGAAATAGAAATAAAACATTTTATAAATACAAAAGTAATGTGAGCTATAATAAAAAAGCAAAATTGAACATTCATCTTTAGTTTGTTTTGATTAAAGGTATTATAGAAAAACAATAATCACAATCTCATTATGGTCATTCTATTTGTTGTCGATATTACAATCTTATGTGATAAAAATACTTCACTCACTTTCAGTTATAAATAAAATATTTTCATGTCCATATTTCATATCAACATTAAAAAGACATAAAGTAATTAGAAGTAATAACACTAAGTAAACTACTCAAATTTTATACTTTTCAAACATATTTTGACATAGGATTTAAATAAACTTTTTGAAGATCTATGTTAACTAATTTATATAGATATCAACTTCACACACACACACACACATAGATATATATATATATATATATATATATAGTAGATAGTAAAATATTCAATGTGCAAAGAAAAAAATTGAAACTTCAAAAATAAAACAAAAAATATAAAGTACTTTCTAATATAATACTAATAAGAGAAATATGTGTAACTCATTCCATTCTTAATATAAAATTAGTGTGACATTTTCAAATCTTCATAATAATAATAAAAATATTCAATGTGAGTCATCAATAAAATATTTTAATGTGCATAATTCATACTTATACTTAAAATTTTATTAATAACAAAGAGAAGTCATTTGTAGTCCATAGATAAAATATCTCAATGCATATATCATGTAAAATATTTTAATGTCAACAAAGTATAGTATATATTGTTAAATGTCTCTTGTGAAACATTTGATAAAATTGGAAGGATACAAAGAAGATTAACATAGTAGGATAAATATATTATGTAAAATATTTTAATATCAACAAAGTATATAATATATATTGTTAAATGTCGCTCCTTGGACATTTGATAAAATTGAGAAGATACAAAGAAGATTAGCATGGGCCCTCAAGGATGACAAACAAATCAAGAAATGGTCTAAATTTTTTATAGAATGTAACTTTTTCTCTCATAATAAAAAGTTATGATTATATATGTGTGTGTGTTTTTATAATTAAAGTATTTGAAATAGTCTTACTATCTTATAGTTAGTTTGACCTCTTTTTAAATGTATTTTTTTGCTAGTTTTCCATTAAATCCAATAAGTTTTTTTTGAACTTACAAATTTAAGTGATATATTCTATATGGTATTCAAAAATATACCTCAAACAATTAGAATATATATATACAATTTAAAAGTAACTTTAACTTCTTAAAAATAATTTAAAAAAAAAAAATTAATTCAAAATTTAAAAGTATTTTTATAAAAAGGCCATAGTTTAATAAGATCACAATTTTACATATAAAATAATAAAAATTCAGATAAAATTTTTAAAAAATAAAACATAAATGTTAACAAGTTACATCTAACTTTCAAAACTTTGGGGGCCCAATTCTTAATGATGCTAAATCATTTTGTACCAAAAAAAACTAGTTTCAAACACATGATTAGATTTTTTTTTTTTTTTAATGATGAGCAAGGCCAATTGGAAAACATAAATAAATTATAAAAACATTCATAAATATTAACCATTAGATTTCTTAAAAAAAAAAATCTGAGCAGCAAGGCCAATTTGAAAACATAAATAAATTATAAACACATTCAGAAATATTAACCATTAATAACAACTAGATTATTTTGTTGCCCACCTACAGCAAAATCATCATCCGTCCCACTACGTACGGTAATTGACAGAAAAATGAATTAATAGCCGGAACAGGAGGTTGGGAATGTTATACTAGCAGTGCGTCTGCGATTGTGGTTGTCCCTCGGTTTCGATCCCGTCATCTCGCGGAGCATCGGTGAAGACCATCCACTCTGTGTCTCTGTTCAAGACTATCTTCAGTGAATGGACAGAAGCTTTTGAGGATTGCGATCCACTGTTCAAGCAATCCTGTTTTTCGCTTGAGAGGCTTTCAGATCTCCCAAGCATATCCATGGCGGTTTCGGGCATCGAAGAGATTCCGCTCAAGGACGGCCCTTGGTCCACTGCCGGTTTTGCTCCTTGAGAGCTCGTTTCCCCTTGTTCGAGTCCCCGGCCGATGCGGCCGAATTCTCTATTACCTGAAGGAATCAATTCTACGTTAATGGAAATCAGATCGGAAATATTGTCACCTACCCTCTGTTTCGGCTGAGCGACTGTTCTGCAAATCGGGCAAGTTGAATGCGAATGAAGCCACATGTCGATACAATCTACGTGAAAACTATGTTTGCAATTGGGCAAAAGTCGGACTTTCTCGTTTTCCTCGAAGTCGCACAGACAGACTGCGCATACCGGCTCGTCTTTGTAGTCCTGCGCTTTATACGCAAAGAGGGGCAAAGACTCTAAAACGCGCGCGTCCAAACCCACGTTGCAGAGATTCAAGGGATCCTCGCGCGCGAATAAAAATCCACGGCGCCGAGAGATATTGGTCCGGCCAGACGAAAACCTTCGCCGATATTGTCTGCGGCGGAGTCTAGCGTAGACGCAGAGTAATGAGAGGATTAAGAAGATGGTGAAAACAACGACGAAAGTCGCTCCCACGGTGAGCCCTCTGTTCGCAGTCGGCTGGGGATTCAAATTGTCGCCAGCTCCATAATACGGAACGGGATGATAGTCGTTAAACATGGGCGGCAAAGGGTCCATGGCCGGGGCTGAATCTATCTCAGATTCCGTTGGCAATAAACATAATCTTCGAACACAAATTTAAAACATTTCTCACATATCCATGGCATGTTAAAATTAGATCATAACACATATTAAAATCTGAAGAACAGACGAGATGTTACGTCATGCATTAAAATATCAACAAAACACCGACATCGTGGTGACAATGTATATACGCTTGAAAGGTTTAAAAAACACAAAGTGCAAATACCAAATTCGTCGTCGCTAATATCTAATCTATCTATGGTACAAAATAGATAGCCATATCACTCAAGGAATAAATTTTCCTCCGTTTGTTATATATATATTTATTTATATATATATATATATATATAAAAGGAGAGTAAACGCTTTAACCGCATCAAATAATCACCACCTGCAAACATATTGTTGCGTTGAATTTAGGGTGGTAATGGGGTGGGTCGGTATGTGGAAAGATAGTCATTTATATATAGTTTGAGTGGATCTAATGGTTAAGAGTATGTGTTTTTTCTTAAGAGTTTACATGTTTAACACCAGAGGGGATAGAGTATTAGGTATAGTATGTATGTCTATATAGACTTAATAATGAAAGCAAAGGTGTTTAGACTTAGTAATTAAAACAAAGGTGTATGGCTTCGCTGTGACTTAAAATTGGATAATAATAATTATATATAAATGTAAGGATGTTGGGTGACAAAATAGATAGCCATCTCAATGAAGGAATATATATATATATATATATATATATATATATATATATATATATATATATATATATATAAAAGAAAGAAAGAATAAACTCTTTAACCACATTCAATAATGTCCACAACTTATCCTTGGTGTGTCAAGGACACTACTCTTATTTTGAAATTATGGTGGTAATGGGGACGGCAGTATGTGGAAAGATGTCATGTATAAGAGTTTAGGGTAGAGTTATCATTAAGTTCGTATATATATATAATGAATTATAGGATAAAATAGTAAGAAATCAACATTAGTAAACATAAAAAATGTTATCGTGTGCATGAAAACTATATGGATAAATTACAAGCTTGAGTTGTGACACGAAGTTATGTGTTTTGATCTACGAACTTGGGCAATGGCTATGAGGTTCGATGAGATTCGCTGAATCTCAATTTGTTTTTAAGGTTCGCAAAAATTCGAACATCAAGGTTAAAGTTTGACAAACCTTGTGACATAGATGGTTTGTGGATTCAGTATTTTTGATATATATTAATGGATAATTATTGGTAAATATGGATTTTTTATTTTCAAATGTAATATATTTCTTAAAAAGGAAAAGAAAAAAATAAACCTACATTTTAGTATGTGAATAGACGATTTTCAATGTTTTTTAGTGCATGTAATGTATTTTAATATAAAAATTTACTGTTAGTGTAGGTAATGTATATTAATATAAAGATTTGATATCTGTGAAGGGGTTTATTTGAATTGATCATCTTGGACAATTTTTAGTGAATGTGATGCATCCTAATGGATAATATTAGGTGAAGGTAGTGAATGTAACTCATCTTAATGAATGATCTTTATGAATTTAAATGGAAAGTATTTGGTAAATGTGACATGCCATATTTGAATGAAGAATATTGGAGGGACTTTGATGAACTTCATAATCATGTATGTTTTAACCTTTTGACTTGGGATTTTGAGATTGATTAGGATGAAGTGGACAATCATGATATTTGGTAGACAACCTTGAATGTAAATTTGTTAGAAGAACCCTTCGGCTTAGGCCTCGAAGCTGGATTAGGGTATAAATGGATGATCCTACATGATACTAAATGAATTTGATAAAGTAAATATTCTTCATCCCTACCTACACATTTGACACTTGATGGGTGGTCCTCGATGTAAATTTAATAAGATAGATACCCTTCATGGCTTCCATTTCAACTTTTAAAAACAAGTTAAAAGACAATATTACTTTGAGTTCTTTGTTAGAATATACACTCCTCAATGATTCAACTTACACTACAAATAATTAAAGATGATTGTGGATGATTTTAACAATGCATAAACAAAATGTATTACCTCTAAAGTTAAGAAAAAATTTTAACAACCTTCTTAAACCACATATATGATGCAATTTAATAACCTTAATAACCCACAAGAATAATGTATTAACTATAATGCAAAGTGAAAGAAATCTCAACAACCTTACAACCCACAAATGTAGTGTTAGAAATGACCCTAACACTTCATTGATATAGTGTTAGCCTTAACGATGCTTACATGGAATCTATATCAATATATAATCTTAGATCAACATGGTAGAATAGATACATTTTTATCCTTTTATCCACAAACTTAACAATCCATAATTATTACATAAATATAAATATTTGATAATCTTTTATAAAATAAATATCATCTTTGGTAACATTGGAATTGGAAATAACATTATTATATATCAATACATTTAAATGTACCTCAAGGTATAAAGTAATAAAATAAAACTATTAGTTTTAATCTCTCATGAAATTTATTATAAAATTTAAAAAATTAATGAAAAATAAAATATTATATTTAATATTTTTAGTTCATCTATATCTAATTTTCCCCTCTAACAAAACGATAAATTAATATATATATATAATTTGTTTTGAATTTTGAATTTAATTTTTTTTAAAGTAATATAATTTTATGAATTACAATATATATATATATATATATATAATTAAATTAATTAAATTAAATTACTATAATATTTTTTATTTAAATTAATTTATCTATATATATATATATATATATATATATATATATATATATATATATATATATTAGTTTTTCTGTTAAATGAAAGATTAGAGTAAGATTATTAGTATGAAACTAAGATTTGAACTTAGGTAAGGAAGATAACAATCATTTCACTCAACCATCTCACACAGCTGCAATTAACCACACATATATATAACCATTCTAAATATTCTAATTTTTATAAAGTTTAAACCTAAATTATTTATATAATCATATTCCATCCAATATAATATTATTTATTAATTATATCATTTATATAACTAGGGGTAGCATGATGGGGAGGGGTGCTATATGACCCTAAGAAAACAAAGGTTGTTGAGTCTTCATGGAGTCTCATAAGAATGACAAATAATCTTGCTAAAGTGTGTATTATACTACAAGGGATCCATATAACAATAGATCATAATATCTCCTCACTCTCTCTACTAGGAGATTTTGTCTTATAAATATAGCACTTGATGAAAGGAACTATCCAAAAATATATTGCATTATATCATATAATGAAAAGAACCCAGGACTATGGGAATGATTTGGGCTTGTTAACATTCTTCCATGTTTATTAGGAGTTCAATAAGGACACAGACAAGTGTGTAAATGAAAGATGTTGTATTGAAATTGGAAATTTGGTTGTCAACTTGAAACCTAGTTTTTCTCAAATTCTCTAAGTTATTATTTAGCATAATCAAATGGGAAATAGTCCTTTGGTAATTACCATAAGAGAAGAAATAATAGAAACACTAAAAATTCAATAAGAACCAGATCCATTTGATCTCCCTCAGAAAATCCATCAATTCCCAAAGGTGAATATCCCACAATCAAACTAAGGCCAAATTGATCATAAAAGCAAGCTTGAGATAAATCAAACTTACAAAGTAGATCCCAAAGGCCTCCACATTCAAGGAGATTTTCATTACATAGAATGAAAAATAATTAATGTATGAATATGGGAGTGGAAATTTTTATCAATGTGGGATCATAATCTATTTCCCCCCTCCTCCACACTCCAAGTTCATGACAAGGCTCGTAATACTAGAATGACACAATCCTTGACAGTGAAAAGCACACACGGATTTCCAACTTGGTGAATTTATGCCATCCTTATGGGTAGGTATTTACTGAAATATTATGAAGTTGGAAGGTACGCCTAGTGTGGTATTTTTCCCCTAGGCACCACATGCTTAATTTTTCTAGCATATAACAATTCAAGCTATAGTGATATGCCTCTGGGGCATGCATTTGGAAAAATCAAAAAGGTTTCTCCATTGAGTTAGTGCCGAAGATTGATCACCTCCCTTTCAACTTTGGTGTGAATTGGAAACAACTCCCCCTTGCTTAGAAGGAATGGGAAAAAGCATATACATGGTCATGAAAATAGAGAAATTCAGAATATAATTGAAATTGGTCATATAGTTACACCTAAGCTCACCCTCGCTAACTCCTCCACTATGCAATGGAAACTATCCTAGACTGATGCTCTAATATTTTTGAATAAAAATCCATCTTGTAGAATTCCATCACAAAAATTATTGTTGGGGGATGACAATTTTAGTTTCAATTTTGAAAGGATATCTCCCTTTCTCATATATTTTCAGAGCACCAAGGAATAGTTAGGAAAGCGTAGAGAAGGAAACTAAGGCCCATAAGGAACTAGATTTGGAGATTGAGGGGGATTTCTACCTTAATGGACTATAAAAGTGGGAAAGTTGCAGTGAATTGAACATCAACATATAAAATTAACAAAGTCAAGATGGAGGTTTTTGTGTAGAAATTGATAGAGAGAATGGATGTCATTAATAAACTTTGAACATGAAGGTTACTAAGCAAACAACTACAACATCATCCTTAATGGATAAGAATTAGAAAATGAAAACTCATTCAACAAATCAAGATAATGAAATGGAAGCTCTGTATCAACAAAATGAGGAATTGCAGTTGAATTACATGGAGCTATAGGAAAAGTTGAGAAGAATGGAGGATTTTCATAATGCATCCACCATATCAAGTGATCCATCAGAAGATAATTTATTATATATGAATGAGCCCACCAATCACATGGGAAGTCTCATCTTTGTTTCTAATTAGTGGAAAAATGAGCTGTAAATTTTATGTCATAGGGGGGCTAATTCTATAAGATATACAACTACAGAGATCCTTTCTTCTCCTCTTCATATGAATTCTATGAAGAAATTGTGCTAGTTAGAACAGATAAATTTAATTTCTTAACAAATTTGGATAAACATTGATGACACATTTTTAATATAAAAATATCATTCTAGTTTATATATATATATATATATATATTTATATATATATATATAAAGACATAAAAAATATAACAAACTAATAATAAACATTACAAATTTGATAACAAAATTAACAAAATTGTTGTGCATATTTAGTTTAGAATGATGATGATGATGATGATGATGATGATGACGACGACGACGACGACGACGATGATGATGATGATGAGGATGAGGGTGATGATGACGAGGATGATGATGATGATGATGACGATGACGACGAAGATGATGATTTCTATGATGATGATCAATATTGATGATGATGATGATGATGATCAATATTCTCTATCGAACCTTGTTATATTTAATTTATAATTTTACATAAAATTTGATATTGATGATGATGATGATGAGGATGAGGATGATGATGAGGATGATGATGATGATGATGATGATGATGATGATGATGATTTCTAGTACAATATATATTCCCTATCAAACCTTAAGAAGGTAAGAAATTAATTGAATTGTTTTAAGATTTATTTTCTATGCTAAAAAATAGTGAGAGAAGGATTCCCAAAGAACCATAGTTTTGTTGGATTGAAAGGTCAGAAAGGTTGGTAGTGTGACAAATATTTTTAAAATTAGATCCAATGTGAGTATAAGATGGAAAATATAACAGAACCATCCTTTAACCTTCAATCCTTATAGGATCTCACAAGTGATAAAATCTTTCATCCCAATGGCATTCTGGGAATTGACCCATGCCTAATTTCACTATGAACCTCATGAGAATTATTTCTTATCTTCGAAATGTTCATTTTCTTCTTAACACTAGTCAAGTTAGTAAGATAATTTTGGTTTTCAAGACTAGTGTTTCTCACCTTCATATGATATCTTATCCTTTTTTTCACTCTATCTCATTATTTCGCCCATAATTTCTCCTTAAATTTGGATGTAACAAGATTTTTAATACTATTCATATTTTGAAATATGATCAAGCCTTATTTATTAACCAATTCTCCGACCAAGACTGTGCATCAGTATGCCACCCTCACTTGAGTCAAAGTTGTGTGTTTTGACTAGTGTTAGAAGTAATTTTAGGGAACCTCTCGACATCCATGTTGTATAATTTATTTTGATACATAAGATAGTTGCACATAGCCATACTTTCAATGGGGGTGGAGTCTTGCTTCAATTAGGAGGATAGAGTTGGGAGAATCTCCTTGATATTAATGTTTTAGGTTATAAAATGATTTTGGATTTGTTCAATCTTCCTCCACAACTCTCTAGATATACTACAACACAAAAAATGACATCCATGTAAAATAACATGAGTGACAATAGTGTCAAAGAGGAGCATTTTTAATCCCAAATCCAAAGATCTTCCATCTTCCATTTATCGTTTTCTTAATGTTATAATTATAATTGACCTTAAGATGGATGTTGACTCCAATATATATGCATGAAAGAACCTCCTCCAAGAAGAAATTGCCATAGATGAACGCGTCATAGTTTATATTTTTGGATATAATTATCATGACTTTAGTTTTCTCAATATTAATAGTCATTCGCATCTTTGAGTAGAAATATTGGAGGATTTTGAGTTTTTTTCCAAGATTTTAATGGTCTTTTTCTAAAAGAAAAATATTATCAAGATAGCGGAAGAGAGTTATGATCATACCACTGATTATAGGGCCAACACAACTTGCATCTACCAAACACTCTTATAGCTTATCAATATATATGCCAAAGAGGGTAATACATAAGGGACACCCTTGATTTACTTTGACATTGCAATTAATTTCTTCTGACCAACTTAGTGGTCCTAATCTTCGCAATAAAATTCTCATTTAACCTTGTCAAAACAACCCTCAACTTGAGGAACCATTACCTCTTATGGCCTCTTCCATAGCTTTGTTCTAGGAATGGTGTGAAAAGTTTTTCTAAACTCAACAAAACAATAGAAGCGATCAATTTTATTATTGTATCATTCCTATGCAATTATCATAAGAGTAACAAAATGCTCCAATGTTGGATAAAATCTCCTAAACCGAGTGTGGCCTCCGACTCTTTTACCATGGGTTTCAAGCTAAAGGATAATATTATCTTCCAAAATAAGCCCATACAACTTGGCTAAAATGTGGCTAATAAAAATGGTCCAATAATTAGAGGAAACAATTTTATCCCCTCTCTTAAAGATAAGAATAATAAGGCTTTTCATCCAAAGATTAAGGAAACCTTGATTCATTGTCAAATTAAAGAGCTTGTTTATTTGTGGGATGAGGATAGGTTCTCCCATTCTTAAATTTTAAACTTGTGGCCTTCAAAAGTTCAATGTCCTTAGCTTTCCGAGTAGTGAGTTTCTCAACGCCAACCTCAATGCTCCAAAGAAAATACATCATTTCCTATAGATGCATTCAAAATGATGTACATAGTGTTAAGAGACTCATAGATGTTTTTGGGGTAAATATTCAAGTTCTTTAGGGAAATCAAATGAATTTATTTAGTCTTATGAATCAGAGTTTTTCTCCAGAAAATTCTAGGGTCAAAATAAGAGAAATGATAATAAAAATATAGTTTTAAAGTCATGTCTAAGATGGAAACCAAATTGGTATATAAAGTCTCGTTATTTCTAAGAAAGAGACCCTAATTCATGTGATGAATTGAATATTAAAATTTTTGAAAATATACCTACTCTATTTACTCTAAATTTATAACCACCCAAAATTTAATAAACAAATTATTTATCGGATACATATCCAATTTAATTTGTCCTTTATGTAAATGTTACAAACTTATCATTATTAATTTTTAATATTAAATTTGTAAAGATCGAATAATATTGATCACTTAAATAAAATTGAATAGCATGTTTGAGAATCATTGTGATTTTTAATATTTGTTTTATGAAACTCTAGCAATGTTTGTAGATTTAATTAGAGCTAGTCGTGTACATAAATGTAACATTAAACTGAGTGAAAGTTTTTTTTTTAATTAGAAATATGTTTCTGGAATGTGATTGCATGGAAAATATCTCATTTTACAGTAAGAAAGATGAAATATGTTATAATAGATTATGGGAATAAAAATAGTGAAAATTGGATTCTCATCTTTACCTCAAAAGCCATCCCAACTAAACCTTTCCCCTCTTAATTATTAATATTAAACACTGATAATTAATTAATACTTCTCTATATTTATATAAATTAAAGAATATAATACATATTTTATAAATTATAATAGTGATTAATATATTATTAATATTAATATAAAATATCTCCGATGAGGGTTTCATTTCAATGTGTAATATTCCAAATTAGGAGTCACTTAATTCAAATATCAATTTTGACTTATTTTGGCATTCTCTAATGTTTGGTAGAAATAAAGTGGGTACGGGACCCACAACTAATAATTAATCCAAATAAATACTTATCCTAAATTCCCTAAGGGAAAATTATGGCTCTAGTAGTGGGGTCGAATTGGCCTTAGGTAGCAGTGTAGAAGAGGCATGAAAAGGACATCGTGGGATTGGCTAGAGGAAGGCAACACGTGATTGGTCAAGGAGAGAAAACTGAGGCCAAGGTGGGACCCAAGGCATACGTTGGGCCTCAATGGATAAAATGAGGAAGCGAAGGATAATTTGGCATTCATTCATTTAGTTATTTTCTTCTTTTCATTTTGACAGAGCACGCTTGAGCCGGAGAGCCAAGTCTGCAGTGTTGTTTGGCACACAAGATCTTCAAGTGGAGATCTCAATATTTTCCTCGGGGGACTTCAAGTGCCCACTCAAGAGAGGAGTTCCACCATTTTTTGAGGGAATTTTCTACCAGAAACATCAGAAGGAAGAATATCCATTTATGGACTGCGCAGAGGAGGAGGAAACTGCGTAATGGAGGATGTAGTGTAGTGAGGAGTTTGAGTCGGGAGGTTGGAGAGAAGGGAATTATAATCAGGAGAATTCTAGGGGAGGCTAGCCACCTCATATGAGGGTTTATTGTATAATTTCAGATACATTTCAAAGCAGATTCTTCCGGTGGTTCGATTTCCCCAAGCAGTTCATTGTGTCAAGCCTAAGAGGGATAGTTTTGAAAGTCAAAACTACCACAAACCCTTCCTGGGTCTTTCTAGGTTTATTGACGAGAGGCGAAGATTAATTTGGAAGAATTTTCTGGGTAGAATTGAGAGGAAAAACTAGGATCCCAACTCACCCAACAGCTAGAGGAGCTAGGGGAAAACTAGGTAGAAATTTCGAGGTCAATATTTGGCAAAATACTTTGTGGGTTATTGTGGGTTTCTTGAGAAAAGACCGAGGTTAAATGCCCATAATTTTCTGAGCATTATTCCGAACCCTAGAAACAGATTCATTGGAGCAACAACAAGATTTCTGGGCTAAGCAACGCAGAGACAGAGCCATGCAGAGCCACTTCCAATAGGAGATTTAGCTTGGGTTTGAGTTTTGCTTCAGCCTGCTTTGAGCAGACCAAGGTACAAGCTTTCCAACACCATTATTTTACTCATTCCATTCACTTTAATAAAATGGTCCAACAGTTTTTTTGGCTCTAGTTTACAAGTTTTGATGATTTATTTTCTGTTGCCGTAGTTTGTATTCTATTTGCACTTTTATTATTGTTAATACCAATTTGGGATATTACAATGGTATCAGAGCATAATCTCGGCTCAGCCTATGGGAAACCCTTCAATCTATGACAAGGCCATAATAAATTAATAACTAATAAATCATGGGATCCCAAGAAAGGTCGGACCCCATGGAAGTAATCTTGAATGAGGTGATTAGGGTGCAACAAATGATGGTTAATGTGGGGAAGAAATTTATTCATGTAACAATTGGGAATCGGGACCATTCTCAATTACACAACAAATTTTTTATGCCTAGAATGGTGGATAATACATAAATATGGCAAGAAATTATTGCAGCTAATGTGGAGTTATTTGCAACGAATTGGCAGGCATACCAATCATTGGGACATGACATTCAAGCGTCCCTCTCTTTTTGGGATTTTCGTTAACTAAGAGATATGCATCGATGAGGGAAATTTCGCAGGATTATGCAGGGATGTTGAGATGGATTAAGGAAGAAGTTGAGAGAGTAGTTTAAGGCGCCATGGTTGGAAAGGAGAGAACGAAGCATACACTCGTTGATGAGACACCACCCATTGTTAAGGTATCCATTGATGGGGTATCTGGGGTTGTGACCGAGTCATCTGATGATAGCAATGCATCGCAGGTTGATGCGGTATCAGGAGACAACCCCACCATTGTTGAGGAGATGATAGGTACAAAGGCCTCTATGTCTATGATAGAATTTTCGGATGAAAATCATATGGAGATTACTAGTGAGCGTGTCTTGCATGTAGGAGTGTCTATGGAGGAGGGTGTGAAACCAAACTTTGGGCTAGCCCTTGATGAGGTGCTAGGAGATATAGAGGTATAGGACGATGGTCTCTCACAATAGTTTCATCAGTTTCAGGCCGACCTTGTAGCTTTGAAAGGGAAGGCCACATCAGTATGAGAGCCTATTTTTTTGCAGAACGAGGATCTAGAGGGCATGAGAGTGGTTTGTGTTGAGTCAGTGGCCAAGTTTGCCCACATTAAGGAATGGTTGGATTATTTAATGGTACAACTAGAGGGCACATTGGAGTATTAGAGTAGGCCCCTTCATGCATACATAAAAGGGGCTAGAAGCACTGTTGGGTCACCTCTTCCCATTGGAGAGAGAGAGAGAGAGTCACCTAGTCAAATTTCATATGCTGACGTGTGTTATCAAAAAATAGGACCTGATAGGCTGCTTGATCAGACAATATCATGTAACTATTTCAAACCTAATATTGTGACTGAGGCTTAGCCTCCTTAGCCTGAGAGGGCACTCTCAAGGGTTAATGATATGGATAAATATATAGATGGCTAACTCTATTTAAGAAATAAACTAACAATGATAGATGTAGGTTGAAAATAAAAACAACATGTATACATTGGGCTTATGGAGTCAAATTAATTCAGTAATTCAGTAAGTATACTTAACATGGAAGTTGAGGCATATAAGAGTTTTTAGTGATAAGGCACACACACATGAAACATGTAAAAACACGGCCAATTCACTTATAAAGGAAGTTAGAGCATCTTATAGATGAATTTTGAGTAATATAGATGAACGCCACTACAAATGAGATATATAAGAAATACAAATAGAATAGGAAAACACTAAAAACCCCTTCAAAATCTCAAGTTGGTCAAGTAGAAGATCTATGTATTAGCTGAAAACAGTCAATTCACAACAAGCTCAGTTTTTGCCAAAAATGTCCAACCTTTGACAAATTAGACCCAATGGCCTTTAATAGAGATCGTGCATCATCAGATGATCTGCCTCTAGGCTAGATACATCGAATTTTTTTCCACTGACACCTGGCATAACAATAAAACATGAAATTTATTACAAAAAAATACCTATCCTACTTGACAGTCCTATTTCAAAAAGGACTCAAACTCCTTATTATTATCTATAACAACCTTATCTATTTTAAATTACATCATTGACAAGTGTATCATCACATGGTCGAATTTGAATAATGGCATTCAGTTCTTCATGACCACTTAGCTAACCTCCACAAAAATAGGAAACAATACCCTGTTTTTTAAGCATAGGATCTTTTTCCTTCTTTGAACATTCTGACTATCATTTAATCTTCATTTAGTGGTCATTGGTTGTTGAAAGTTGGCTTAACATGTCCCATAACTCTTTCTTAACCTCCAGCTATCTAAAACTGCTTCAAAAACTGCTCAAAAGGATGTAATGTATTGCGCTATGAAAGTACAACAGTTTCGTAGCACTTTCTGTAGTGCTGCCATTACAAGCCTTTGTCCTCTAAAAACTTGACTCTTTCCTCTTGCATAATTTTAACCACCCTTCCGCACATATTTCATAGCAATTTCAACTCTTAAATCAACCTTTAACACCTTAAATATTGATCAAAAGAAGCAAAAAAGGAAGCTACAAAAGTTTTGTAGCGCTTTTCTGCGTTTTAAGCTTGGAGGGGCTACGAAACTGCTGAGTATGTAGATTTTTTTTATAAATTTGTGAAATGAAAATTGTGGTTGCCCAAAAACCCAAAATATAACCTATCCTCATCATCTACAAACCATAAAAACCACAAACCAACTTCATTTTAGCTTCCTTGAGGCATTCCTTTTTCATTTACAATTGGTTGACTTATTGGCTCTTCTATGACTGTCATTTTAATGCCTTTTCTCTATGGCTCATCATGAATTAACTCCAGTTGTTCTTGTAAATCCTTCACAAGGTCTTTAATTCTTTTGTTAGTAGCTCTCAGATGGGTGTTTATTATTCTGACAAACTTAGCTTCTTTTATTGTTGGAATTGTCCACTTGACAAGTTGTTCTGTATTGTCTAAAGTTTCAGAAACATAATCAACTTGTCCTTCCCAAATTGCCTTCATCCTTTTAAATTGTACTTTCTCGACACTGTGTTTTCTAGCTTTCTTTTTCATGACAGCAATTTCTTGATTTACCAACTTTAATTGTTCCTTAAGGCACTGAAACTCTGCTTTCTCTATCACTTTCTCTTTTCCCTTTTTTAATTGGCTGATTGTATCCTTCAATGTGGGTGATGAGAGATCAATAATCTATTTTGGTGATTTAGCTATCTCAGTGAGTTTTTGAACTTCTTTTTTACCTTCCATTAATTTCCTAGCATGCCTTGTCATAGGATTTCTTGCTTGAAAAATGAAACCTGCATCTTCCCCCTCAAACTCTAATCTCTTTGCAGACTTAGACTTTTTCAACTTCTGCTCATCTTCCCCAATAAATTCAGCTTGGACAATAGTTGTTTCCTCTATGTCAATGGCATGAATATATCCTCTAAATTCCCCTTTGTTACTGAACTGTCTTCTATAGCAACTGTCTTTCCTTTCAAAACCACTGCTTGGCTTCTAGTTATTCTTTTGGTCCCTTGTTTGCTGACAACTTGTTCCCGTTTCGCATCTTTGACAACCTTTGATTTCTGTTTTTCAGGTGGGAGAGTTGGTGTATCAAGCATTTGCATTTCCTCTGGCCTTTTCTCAGTTTGCTTTCTTTGCTTTACTCTTCCAGGTTCTTTTGGTTTTACAACCATAGGTTGGATTGGTTTTGCTGCTGGTGTTGATAGAACTCCTTTAGCTTTAGGGTTTATTGCAGAATTTAGGATTTCAAACTCAAAACCATTAACAAACAAGAATGAGGGCCAATCTCTCCCTATCTTTTGAATTTCATCTAAAATTAATAATTTCATTAAGCCATGATGAAATAATGATGTCTCACTCCCCTCAGACTCTGCTTGCACCTTATCATCCATCTTTGCAAGACTTCTATGTAGATAAAAAGGTAATTCAACTGAAATCTTACGAGTGAAGTGTAGAAGTAATTTGAAATGGTATGAATAAACCTTGTGATACCTGCCTTCACAGGTAAAATATTTATGAATGTTGAGCAGCAGTTTTGAATAATTCTCTTTGATGCAGCTTCTTGGGATAGTATTGTTGAGATCCATCTCAATGTGCTCAGGCTTCATGAACCCTTTACACTACTCCATATTAAATTTTAACCCTTTGAACCAGGTTTCTTGACCTCTTGGAATTTCTGTAACGGCAGAAATGACCTCTGGCGTGATAGACAAACTTAGCATCCCCAATTTAGCGGTTGTTCCATTGAAATTCATAGGAAATTCCTTGGATACCTATGTGTGAAAACCCTGAAATTTCTCACAAAACTGTAGGCAACCTGATCTTCTGAATGCTTCCATCACTGCTGGGTCTTTAGTTATTTCCTTCATGTCTTCAGGTTCATGCCTTAAGCACTGTCCTCCTCTGTGTATTTTTCTTTCCTCCGCCATATTCTTCAGAGAACCTTTCAACCTCGCTTGATATAAATCTTTCATGCTCGCTTGATATGGATGCAATAAACCTTTCTAAGAACCAACCACAAGTTTGGCTCGATACCCAGAGCTCAGACATTATGAATGAAGGGAAAAGGAATGAGAATGACTAATTAGGAATGAATTTCAATTTCAGCTGTCCTTTCGTAACTGAAAATGATGGCCACTCATAAGCTATACTGACCATGATAATTTCAAACGTGGGTGTGTACTTTGATTTCATCATTACATGACTCAACAAGCCTCTATCTTACCCTTTCCCAATGGTTTCTGACATTTGACAACTCAACTGAGAAGACAGTTACAAAACCGCGCTTTCGTAGTGCCTGTAGTGTAATTTTTGTTGTTTACGCTACGAAACTATCAGCGCTTTCGTAGCACAAAGTGACTTTTTTTCAATGTGATGCACTACGAAATTGTGGTTTGTTGGCTAATTGTGCGGTTTTGATACAAAAACTTTGGTAAATGAAATGAATCTTAAGATGATGAAAGACTTGACATGAAAGACCTTAAAAATGAGTTTATTTAAACACTAGGGTAGGCTCGAACTATAAAAAATTTAATACTCCCCTTGGTGAATCTCAAGAAATGACTCCTAAGACCCTGTTTTGACCCATGAACTTAAGTAATCTTGTCAAAATGATGTTTTGAATTTTTTTTGAGTGATAACAACGTGGATAGCAGGATGAGACTATCGAAGTTTCATAGGGTGCAACATCCGCATCATGAGGTTGGATGGCAAGATATTTTGAGTTGTTACTCAGTGGAATGGGTTATGGAGATGGTGGTGGACCCGAGTGTACTTCCGCAGGAATTTCCAGGCGTTGGGAATACAGGAACCCCAGACTAGCATTGGCATCCGAGTGGGACTGCTTATCATTTCCCAGATAGGCCAGTTGACTATGTATTGGAGGGTACATTTGGCCTAGCAGTTGAGCGTGCATATTCGCTAGGGAATTTTCAGTCAACTCTAGTGACCAACTAGTTTATGGACAGACTCCTTGGGTTGTCTTGGTATGACATTTGTACGTGGGGTCACGGGGTGATCAACATACTTTGGTAGGAGATTGTTGGAGGAGGTGGAATTGGCAAGACACTAGATGGTGCCTTTTAAGGAGCCAAGGATTCTTCACCTTTGCGTGGGACAGAGAGGTCACAGCAGAGCAGAGTAGTGGAGGCATCACTGCTGACACATAGGGAGATTCACTTCTCGAACCCCTCAAGGAGGGTTTGGAGTGACAATCCATCCATAGGCGGGTGTACTGATGCGACGGTGGAGGTGATGATACTGATTGTGGGTGGTCCAAAATTTAGAGAAACAACTCTAGGCCATCACATCCAAGGATGTGTGGGAGAATCTAGCATTGAGCAGTGAACTACCGGTAGACATGGAGGTGCATGGTGGTGTACTGTAGTGCGTGGGACTGCATTGCAGAGTATGAGTGTCTTACATCACATTGAGGACATGCAAGGAGTGACTAGTGCATTGACACAGATAAGGGATGGGATGGTACAGGGTGGTACAACAATAGCTGGGGTATGTTGCAGTGTGCAATGGCATGTCGAGGAGTACATGGATTATTGGTGGTATGCAGGGGTGTATGGTTCTGCACAACAAGGTCTTAGAGTATTACCTCTAGGGAATTTCATGGACAGAGACATCGGGCATAACTTTGGGTGTCATTCACCCGAGATCGACAGGGAGAGAGATGAGTGATATTTAATGGAATATGTGGGGACTCAAATGCCTAACCCTCTTCTACATCACTCACGGGCATAATTAATTTTGTTGTTTTCCTTTGCCACTTTGGGCATGAGAAGTAGGGTATGCGAATCTCACCCAAGATATTTAGATGAAACTCAACACACTTGGGGAGAGACTTATCAGCCGTGGCATTGGTTCAATGCGTTAGTTGACAACCATAGGTTGGGGGATGAGATTATCATCTGGGGGGTTTCATATCAGTCATCACTGAGCCTATGCTTGGGGTGCGAGTCACGTGGGAGACACACGTCACTCTTTTCTCAGGGCATGTCGAGACCATGCATGAGAAAAGGATATTGGGTACAATTGAGGTATCATCCCAGTATGTGTCTGGGCTCAAGACAATGTAGTAGCACATTATTGAGAGGGTGGATGGCAGACCCAGTCGAGATGGTTGGCAGGAACAAGAGGGATCCACATACCTTGAGTCGATTACGAGTATTAGATATCCATCTATTGGTTGAATTCAATGGGTGGATATTTGTCACATGTGGCTTCCAACAGTAATCGATACTACACAGTGGCAGGCATAGGGCAGGTTAGGATGTATCAAATTTTCCCATGATATATGGACCCTCTATATTAGTCACGTGGAGGGACTAGAGATGAGGCACAAAGGGATTCATACAGTTGTCAGAGCTATGGTGTAGTAGGTCTGACTATGGGAAGTAGAGATTCAGCTAATTGATAGACCATTTTTTCTCGTGATGGTTAGAGTCAAGACACAGAGTGATTTAGCTCATTATTGGGTTGGGAGATGGGGAAACTCAGACACCTCCATTGGATGGCGAGTTCGAATTTCTCTGGTGCTGCATAGGATCAGAGTTAGATGTAGAGGGGTAAATAATGGCATCAAGGTGATGCCTAGGCATGCTCAACTTGGCTCTCACTGACCTTCCACCACTAGGCCTCGGGAGAGGAGGATCTGATCTACACATGGTGGGTACTATGTCATAATCAGAATAGCGTAACATCAACATGGTGGCACCACTCTAAGTTCAACAAGGGGCTTTATCATCACCTCTATTTACAACTCAATTCCCCTTATGGATGAGTTGGCTACCATAGGGGGAGATCATGCAGATCTTTCATTGGTCTTTAGTGATTTCTCGATGGTGTGGGGAACCTCAGCAGCTTGGCAAGTGGGCTCACAACATGACATATGAAGGAGCTCACGTGAGCAAGAAAATATCTCTGCATGGATTAGGTGGTACCTTCGAGGGTCTACTCTTGGAGTGCATGGGATGGACTACTTGGTAGGGCAGCTTCATGAGGAGTGGGGTGCAATGCCATATCATCATGATTCCCTACTCACTGACAGTGTGCAGAGGGCTTCTGTTACTTATGCCTCGCAGTATGGTGAGTGGAGCAGGGGTATCTTCATGTTTGACATGATGGCTTGGGATTCTGGTATTGAGGAATCCATCCATATCAAGGCAATGCATATATTAGGGAAGATTTAGCGATGCATCTGGGACCCTGGAAAATTTTGCAGTGACTGTGGGGGAGTGTCAGCTAAGGAGGATGCTTGTTCAGGCATTGCTTGAGGACAAAAATTAGGACAATAGGAACAATATTACTAATTACTAATTAGGAATATTACTATTTGGAATATTACTAATTAGGCATTGGAATATTACTAATTAGGACATTTACTAATTTATTTTGGCATTTACTAATGTTTGACAGAAATAAAGTTGGTAGCGGACCCACAACTAATAATTAAGACAAATAATGTCTTTTCCTAAAGTCCCTCAGGGAAAATTGTGGCTCTAGTAGTGGGGTCGAATTTGCCTTAGGTAGCAACATAGAAGAGGCATAAAAAGAACATTGTGGGATTGACTAGAGGAAGGCAACACGTGATTGGTCAAGGAGAGACAACGGAGGCCAAGGTGGGACCCAAGGCATGCGTTGGGCCTCAATGGATAAAAGGAATAAGTGAAGGATCATTTGGCATTCATTCATTTAGTTATTTTCTTCTTTTCATTTTAACAGAGCACGTTTGAGCGAGAGAGCCAAGTCTATAGTGGTGTTTAGCACACGAGATCTTCAAGTGGAGATCTCAACCTCTACCTAGAGGGACTTTGAGTGCTCGCTCAGGAGAGTAGTTCCACCATTTTTTGAGGGAATTTTCTAGCCTAAACATTATGAGGAAGCATAGCCATTTTTGGATTGTGTAGAAGAAGAGCAAACTGCGCAGTGGAGGACACAGTGTAGTGAGGAGTTTGAGTCAGGAGGTTGGAGAGAAGGGAATTATCATCAAGAGAATTGGTGGGGAGGCTAGCCACCTCCTACCAAGGTTTATTACAGCATTCTCAATACATTTATGAGCAGATTCTTCCGGTGGTTCAATTTCCCCTAGCAGTTCATTATGCCAAGCGCAAGAGGGCCAATTTCCAAAGTCAAAACTAGGACAAACCCTTTCTGGGTTTTTTTGGGTTTATTGACGAGAGGCGAAGATTAATTTGGTAGGATTTTCTGGGTAGAATTAAGAGGGAAAACTAGGATCCCAACTCAGCTAGTAGCTAGATGAGCTAGGGAAAAATTACGCAGAAATTATGAGGTCAATATTTGGAAAAATCCTTCGTGGGTTATTGTGGGTTTCTTGAGGAGAGACCGTGGTTAAAAGCCCATAATTTTTTTAGCATTATTCCAGGCCCTAGCAGTAGATTCAGTGGAGCAGCAACAACATTTCTGGGCTAGGTAGTGTAGAGGCAAAGCCACTTCCAGCAGGATATTTACCTTGGGTTTGAGTTGTTCTTCAGCCTGTTTTGAGCATGCCCACGTGCAAGCTTTCCAGCACCAATATTGTACTTATTCAATTCAATTTACTAAAATGGATTAGCAATTTTTTTGGGATCCAGTTTACATGTTTTGATGATGTATTTTCTATTGTTGTAGTTTTTAGTCTATTTTCACTTTTATTACTATTAATACCAATTTGGGATATTACACACTCGGATAGTTGGAGGTGGTGAATGCGCAGGATATAGGTTGGCTTCCACACGCCACCAACGATCATTAAGAGCTCTCACGTGCTTAGGTTTATGGCGCCTTGGTTCGTGCACTGTCTCATTGGTATCTGGTTATTATCAAGGTTGATGGGCTTTGTGTGTACATTTTTCAGTGTTTGAATGATGGTGAGTGTGAGGTGGGTGAGAGCACCCTATGTTTTGACGTCTGAACTCAAGCTATGGCTTGAGCCTCCTGCACAGGGTGAAAATTGGTATAGTGAGAAGGCACATAAGTGGGCTTGGTTCAACGTTCAACCGTCAAATCCTGACACTTTTGCAATTGTTGTGGAACGAGTCATGATTGGTGTGGAACCTGCTCTTCCGGTGGTGGGAAGAGAGCCCAATTGGGTGTGTGTAGGTGTAAACATTTAGTTCTGGATGGTGGTGTGGGACTTGGTGCTCACGGATGAGGTAGGGGAGTGGTGTTGGTTCAGGCTCGGGTGGCGCTCAAGGGTCTTGGCTTCCTGGTGCATGCCTTCTTATTAGGTTTTGCATGTAGCAAGGTTGTGCGTGGAATTAGTGCCCGAGACAACAATTTTTTCTCATGAGATAATAGTCGTCGAGGGTCGTGTTAGTGGTGTTGTCATATTGACAGAGAGAATTGGGGTGCAACTTCCTGTGTGGGAAAGGGGCCTTGCAGCCCAGCGCTAGAGTGGGGTGGGGAGATAGGTTTTATGCGATGATAATGAGGCAGAGCATGAAGAGGTATTCTTGGGTGCGACATGGATGATAGATAGTCGAATGGTGATCTAAGCTCCGATTCAGAGTCTATGGATATTCAACATTTTGTGGTTGTGATGGAGGTCTCTCCATCTCTCTCTCTAGGCCAAGTGGAAGCCGAGATCACCCTGGACATGATTGCAACCCAACTTCAACATATACAACTCAACCTAGATAACATGCCAGAGCAGAGGTAGGAGGAGAGAAATGAACTTATTTCCTGCATCAATGATATTCAACATCTACAGAATGAAACTATGGATTCCCTATAGAGTCTTCAACGTTAGCTATGGTGCTCCCATGACCACCTCTAAGCACTTTAAATTCAGGTGGAACACTTTCACTATCACTTCCATAACCATGCAGGCCTCTTCGTTGCACCGCCATTATTTCCTCCCAGTCCTCCTCCATGATATTTTTCTTTATACTTATTTTTTCCATTTTTTTGCCGTCAATAACCATAGGCACCGGTTGCCTTGGCTCTTATCCATGTTTACTATTTGGTAGGCCTTTGGCCTGGTATTTTTTGAAGCCTATGATGCTCAGATGTAATGCATATCTGTTGTTTCATGATGTAAATTTCAAAATGATAATATAAAGATTATTTTGAATGACAAAAATAAATAAATATGAAAAATACATATATTAATATATATTAACAATATTATTAATATTAATATTAATACTATGAAATATTATATATGTGTTAAATATTAATATTAATTCTTATTATATATTAATTCTTATTATATATTTATTTTATTATATATTAATTATTATGTATGTGTTAAATAAATTTTTTTTTTGTTGGTTTAACTTACGGGACCTAAACATTATATCTCTTGCTTTACATATTAATTCATAACAAGATGATCACCAATTGAGCTACATCAAGTGGGCTATATATGTGTTAAATATTAGTATTAACTCTTAATATATATTAATTTTCTCATAGATTAATTAATATATGTTTATATTTATATCATTAAAAAATACAATACATATTGAAATATGTATTTTTTTTTTGTATGCTTGGTAGTTCCTTTCATTTTCAGTTTTTTTCTCTTTTTTTTCTACTCCATTTTCATCAACATGTCCAGATACATCACTCCGATCGAGGAAGGGAATTGAACCTGTGATGAGTGCTATAATAGCCCGCCTCATCACCGTTTAACCAAGACCCCACTGACCATATTGAAATATGTATTATTAGTATTAATATAAATAATATATTATAAAAATATATAGATATATTAACATATATTAATTATTAATACTAATTATTATTATTATTGATTAATATTAATTAAATTTATTTTATATCATCATTATTATCAATATTAATACAAATAATCTTTAATATTAGTTAGAAATTTTATTAAAATTAATATATATATATATATATATATATATATATATATATATATATATATATATATATATATGTATGTATATATATATATATATATATATATATATATATATATATATATATATATATTATATATAATTTAAAAACTTGGTATTAATCAAGAAAATTGAGACATATATATAGCCTTATGCACATAGAGGGAGTTCAAAGAACTAGATCTCAACCTCTATTGCTTATAGAAACTAATATTGATTACATGCATATAAAAGTTCAAATATCTTGAGATTTTGAGGCCTAGAAATCTTCCAAACAAGGAATAGTTACAACTTAGATTGATACCACGACCAAAACACCGAGGCAGACACCGCTATAACTTCTTTTTGATCATCTATGAGCACACACCAAAACACCGCAAGATAAAGTCCCTAAGGGCGTGACTGCCAAAATCACATTGTTGAAGCAAAAATACCACCATAAAACCACAAAATAATAGATCATCAATGCCAAACCCATCCCCTATGTGGACCCATGTCATACAAACCCCGCACTAGACAAGAAGCGAGAGAATCTGAAAGAAAGAGACCGTATCCAAACCAAAAAATTCATGGTAGAAACTTTGAGATGTCATCACAATCTCATGAAAGAAAGGCCATAATAAGGCCATCCAGACACAAAAAACAAGTGCTTAAGTAGGGAGCCAAAAATTGTCACCCACCATCATATATCACTGAAAATTATCTGATGAGGACATGTTTTCTGAAACATGGGCACTTGAGCCAAGGGGGTCTCTAGTATCTCATTCATCTTATTCAGAGCGAACATGGATCTCCATGTACATGAGGAAAGCATCAATTCTATCCACATAGAACTACAAGTTCTTCAACATCATTTTAACATCCTCTAGGGATGTGAAGATGTTGTATTTTTTGACCTATTTATCTCTCAATACCAAACCCAGCAGTTTCTTCATTTTCTAGTGAAGTTCAACTAAGTTCAAGTACTATTTATTTATACCCTTGATGTGACCATTGTCAGACACGCACCCTCTCAGGTCCTCTAGCAATTACAAGTCAGACATAGACTACCTCTCGTCCTTGACTTTAGTCTCCAAATACCTTATTTCCTGGCGCATTTCTAGCAAAATCATATTGAAGTATGTTGCCACGGAGTCATGGGAGAAGAGCCTTGCTACCCTATGTCCCAACTAAGATCCATCATCACCACCCCTATGGGGATTTCCCCTACCTACAAACAAACACACATACCAACCCAAATCCCTCTCAACCTAGTCTGGAAAACAACACACAATATCCTCATAATAACCCCAAACAAAAGGACTAAATTTTGATGGTAATCCACCCGAGTAGACAAAAGGAGACACAAATTCAAGCATTGACTTAATTCCTTACACCATTGGACAAAAAAAGCACCACCCCAAGACTATATACCTACAGCGACATAACGAACATGGACCCAACTTCAAAGCTATGTCACAACACTTGAATCGAAAAGCAAATAAAATTTCCCATGCCAAACCCTACGCCAAAATCCAACTAAGCCCACCAACAACACTGCCAAGGTGACACAAACCCATACACCAAATAAACCTAGAAAACTGAAAAAACCTACATGACTTCAAGCTGCAATTGATGATCCACGGCTAAGACATACACCCTTTTGGTCCCCAATTACCACAAATACCAAACATGACTTCTATTTAGACTACAAAAAAGACCAGATCTAACGAAATAAACTCATAGGCCAAGCACTCCAACCAAAAATGAGATTATTTGAACTTCGCCACCCACCGAGACCCAAATGAAGAATCCACCACTATCTCCATGCACTAGAAGGCAAAAAACCCTGAAATTCCTAACCACATCGAGCTAAACACCACAAACATCCACACCAACGCTCTTAACATCCTCACCTTCTAATATAAGAGGCAACACGAGGCAAAGGTATTACCCTTGGTTCTCTTTCTTTCTTTCTTCCCAAGAAAAAATTCCAACTCTCTACACCATTACAAAATACCCTCACTAAGAGTTTATTTGCATGATCGCGCATGCAAACTTGTCGTGTACCAAAATCATTAAATAGAAGATGGAAAGCTTGAGAGTGGCCTGCACGATGCTCGAGGCCTTGTCCCATCAACCATAACACCCTATCACGAGAATATTAAAATTAAAATCAATTAATATTAAAAATAAAAATAAAAATAAATATTATTATTAATTACAATATTAAAATAAATGATCATCGGTATTACATATATCTACATACTTTATGGTTTTTTATATGTCAAATTTTTTCCACTTAATTCCCTTTAATTTCTATTTACTAATCCATAGCGAGCAGATAGCTAAATCATAAATCTGATGTAATGAATTAAGGAAAAAATCCGAGCTTTTCCACTTAATCCCCTCCAATTTCTATTTGCTAATACATAGCGAATAGATAGCTAAATCATAAATATGATGTAATGAATCCAGGAATAATTATATTTTATCATATGTAATGAATCGAGGAATAATTATATTATTATGATAAAATATGATATAGGAGAATTATTACAAATTTATTTCAATTTACTAATGCATAGCGACTAGATAGCTAATTCATAAATACGATGTAATGAATCTAGGAATAATTATATTATTATGATAAAATATGATATAGAAGAAATATTACAAATTTATGAGATTCTACGCATATATATATTTAAAACATTCAAATAAAAATAGTAATAATAAAAATTAATTTAATTTAATTTAATTATTGTAAATTATTAATTTACAATATGTCGATTAAAAAATTATAGAGTATGAGTTCAAATTAAAATATTTGTGAAGATTATATTATTATTTTTTTTATGGGGAAAAAAATTCACAAGTAATAATTTTAGCTTAGTATGGGTTAAAAACGTTATTTTTATAATTTTTATTCTCAATTCTTTTAAATATATTAATATAGTTTATATCTTTAACTTATCTTGTTAATAGTTTAACATATCTTATTAATACTTATTTATTATATGGTTAAAATATATATTATGTTAGTTTGTGAGATTTTGAATACATAGTATATTATTAACAATGTAAACTTTGAAACGAGTAACTATTTTTTTTTAAGTAGAAAAAAAACATATGATTTTGAAAAGTGTTGATTTAGAATAATTTTTTTTAGGTAGCAAAAAATCATTTCATTTTGAAAATGTTAGTGATTTTCATGCTAATTTTGACAAGTGTTGATGCAACATCAAACCCTTTTTTTAGAGGGCTTATTTTTGACACTTTAAATCTTTTAATGTATGAAGTGTGGATTTTTTTTTAAATGTTAGGGATTTTCATGCGGATTTTATAAAACATCAACAAATTTTTCTGAGGCATATTTTTAACACTTTAAATATTCTTATGTCGTAATTAAACATAATTTTTATTTTTAAATATTTATTATTTAACCATTTTTTAAGTTGTCTTCTTCATTTTCATGTTTTTCATCCTAAGATATTTAGTTTTTAAGGGTTTTTCAACTTTTTTTTTGTTTTCCTTTGCAATGTTTTTTCATAATGAATTTTTTAATTTTTTTTTCCAAAGTTAAAAAAAAAATTAATAAAATTAATATCTTGAGGTTATGATTTCTTTTATATTTGTATATCGTTAATTAATATTTATATACAAATAAAATAGCTGTCACTAAAAACTAATAGTTTAAAAGCTCGACAAAAATGAATTTAAAAAATGAAAAACAATAAAATAAGAAAAATGAAATTTAAAAAAGAAAAAAGAACACACACACACACATATATATTTGTGTGTGTGTCTGTGGTCCTTAAGGCTATTAGGAGGGTTGAAAGTCGATTCTGAGATTCGACTTTCAGTGCGCCACATGGCGAGAGAGGTTAAAATTATTTTTTATTTATTTTTTATAAATTAATTTTTTTTTTTTTAATACATTATATATATATTTTTTATGTTTTTATTTTTTATGTTTTTAATAATATATATATATATATATATATATATATATATATATATATATATATATATATATATATATATATATATATATAATTTTTTCAATTTTATTAAAAAAAAAGTATTGATTTTTTAGTTTTAATGTTTTTTTAAATATATTAATTGTATTTTAAATTTTTTATGTTTAGTATTTTTATAGTTTTTTTTTAAATTATATGTTTTTTTTTTTTAAGTTACTTCAAATTTTGTGTGGATTAATTTTTTTGAATTTTGGTTTTTTCAAATCTCATTATTTTTTTATAAAAAAATATAATTTTTCTTTTATTTTTCATATTTTTTATTCAATTTTTCCATAATTTTATTTTATTTAGCGTGTTATTTTTAGTGAAAATATTTTAAAATAAATATTTTTTTAATTATATCTATATGCAAAATATATATTTTTTGTGAAGTTTTTAAAAATATTAAACAAATCACAACGTCAAGATATTACTTTTATTATTTTTTTAAACTTTGGAAACAATATTAAAACTTTCATTATAAAAAAATATTGCAAAGGAAAACAAAAAACAAAAGGTTGGAAAACCCTTAAAAACCAAATATCTTACGATGAAAAAAAATTAATAAAAAGCAATTCGGTCCGTTGGTCTTCTTAACAAGCTCAAGCCGATTTTCAAAATTGGTTGAGGCCATTGAAGACGATTTTGAGAATCGGCTTCAGCCCGTCGAATGGTTCAAGGGGTCGTTTCCCTGGGAGGGAAAAGTTGTATACTTCCGCCTGACTAGGGCGGCAGCCCTTGGGCACTTGGACGGGCTCAAGTTGATTCCCAGAATTGGCTTGAGCTCGCCTAGGGGCAAATTTTTTTTATCTTATTATTATTATTTTAGTTTGTTATATATATATATATATATGTATATATATATATATATATAGATAGATAGATAGAATGATTTTTATTTTTTTAAATTTTTTTTAAATTTTTTTCCCAAGAAAAAATCAAACATTTTATAAATAGTAAAAAGTTACAATGTATATGCCGCAACATTACATAAGAAGCAACGTCCCAAAGGGCGGCAGGTCACACAGACCAAAAGCACCTCCGAAGCAAAGTCGGACTCAAGCAGCAAGAAGCTACATGACAAAAAAGAAGAAAAGGAAAGCATGAAAGACACACAACAAAAAACATTTCCAACCATCGGAATGAGGGAAAGTCATGCAAATCAAGTTTTTCTTCCTTTTTTCTTCTCCACCTTACGCCATTCACCCTGTGATGGCATTGATGAGGCAAGGACAATATTAAGACCTGCACCTTGGGGACCATTGTCCTTGTCCAAATCTGAATTATCTAATATATGAGGACGTTTGTTCCCACAATTTACAGTGTCCCCGAGAATCATGTCTGAATGATTTAGAATAGAATGAGGAACTGGATGAGCATTTGGAACATTCCTTTATACCTCTGGCTCATTTATTGTCTGGTTTTTTCCAGAGGGACATTATCTTCCACTTCTTCTACCTCATACTCCTCTGACTCCGGTGGGGGGATACTTCCAACCTCTTTTTTGTTTCCCCTTTTCCTTCTTTTTCTTTTTTTCTTTTTTGGCATCAAGACATGTTCTTTGTAAATGTCCCGTCTGCCTACAATTTCTGCATATGAATGCAAATTTTTCATAGTCTAGTGATTGTAGCTAGTTTTGTTGTTTGTAGATCATCATGATATTCTCTGTTAGACCTTTGCTGAGATCTACTTCCACACAGATACGTGCAAAGGTATAGATACTCTCTTATAATCTCTCTATATATGGTTTTATGTATCTCCTGATGTTATTCCCAATCCCTTCGAAAACTTAGTCATTCCAGAAATGAAGGGACAGATTGTACAATCTGACCCACACCGGCATTCTAGTGATGTTCATAGTGTTTGTGTCAAAAGCCGAGAACCATGGGGTGATGAAAGGGCCCGTGGAGCCCCAGAACCATGGTCCTTCCTGAATAATGATATCTATGTCCTTTGAAGATAGAAATTTTACAATAAAAAACCCCTTGGAGTAGAGGTGGATTTCACAGTTTGTGGTCCAGTGTGTAAAAATCCAGTGGAAAAGCTCCATCGGTTTTGGCCAAAAATAGTTAAAATGACATATTAAAGCTTGGGCTTCATATGTCATGCATTATTCTTCTATTTCTGGACTATATATTTCTAGTGCTGGTGTTTGACCCAACTGTTCTACTATGTATGGAAATGGAGCATTTCCAGCGTGTTCTGGTGGTTTTGTTGCAGCCTCTTCCCCTATAAGATATTCTTGTAAGATACGCATTTGTTTTTCTTCTCCTGAAGAGAGGGTTCCTTCCCCTTTTCACTCCCAGCTTCTCTAGAAGTGCCCAGATCCACAGCACCCCCTCGCAAGTGGATATTAAGGGTGATGATCGTCCCTGAAACCATAGAGTGGTCCTTCAAAGACCAGTTGTCCTGAAGCGACCGACCTCCACCAAACAAAGACAACATATGAATAGGGTACCTCATCTTCTCCGAAATTTTTTGTTTCAGTAGGAGCACACTGTTGGTGTCTTGAACCCATAATAAAATAGATTTTCCCACAAGGGGCGAATAAAAATTTGAAATGCAGGGGGAGATGCCTAGTCCGCGATGTCTGAAGCAGTTTTGAAAACATCCCTCGGTTCCATTTTTGGGGACCGGGGTGTAATAATATTTGGGGATATACAATGGCCTGATAACTTGCCATGGGGAAGAGAGAAACAGTCGGTAAGAAGAGTGTGAAAAACTGAGCCCTCACTGACCCTAGTTTTTCGAGTGCCGTGATAGAGAATTAGAGGGTGTTAGCCTTGAGCCTGTGCCTAAGCCATAGAGCCAATCTTCCGATTCCAATACCCAGCCAGCTGCTCAACAATCCCACCAAGAGAGTGGCCGAAAATCCGACCCCCATCATTGAAAGACCGTGGACCAAAAGCTAGAGTACGCCCCTGCATCTTCGACAACCCAAAATCCCACATTGTTGTGTGAAGCCCCAACAAATGGCCGGTAGCTGTGAAACAACTGCCTCGATCCCATGGCAGTAAGAGTGCCAAAAAGACAGAACCCTCGGCCTCTCCAAATGAGTCAGGAGATCCGGGTTCCAAGTTTTTCCTTGATAAACAGAGGCCCTTCCATCTGGAACAGAGGAAAAAATCCCCTTCTGCCTGTAAAAACTGGGCACTTCGGATGGTTCCATACATCTTCGACAACTGAAAACCGGGATATGGTTTGTTTCCAGGAGTATTCCAACATTAAGAAACCACAACTTCCATTGCTAACATCTTTCCCCCGCAATATCCCCAGTCCTCTTTGTTGGTGCTCCACAGCTTTTCAAGAACCCTAGCAGCTCCATTTTTTTCTCCTCCCCCCGTGAAACTCCAATAAGCACTCCTTTTTTTTTCTTCTTAATTTTTTCCAATTTAGTTTTTTTAATATTTTTTATTTATTTATTTAAATACTTTCTATAATTCTTTTTTAATGTTTTTTATTTTTATGTTGTTTAATTTTTTTTATTTTCAATTTTTTTATTATGTTTTTTTTTTAAGTTTTTTAATTTTTAAATTTTTTTTTTTTTTTTTTTTTTTTTAAACGAGTTTTTTTTTAATGTATTATTTATTGATTTATTTTGATGTTTTTTTTTGGTTTGTTTTTTTTAATTATTCAATAAACTATTATTTTTTTGGTTAATTTTTTTCCTTTAATTATGTTTTTTTAAATAAATTTTTATATTATTTATTAATTTATATTTTATATTTTATATTTCTTTAGTTTTATTTTTTCGTTTTTTTAATAGGTTTTTTTTTTTCATTTTTTTTTGTCTTTTATATATTTTTATATATTTTATTTTTTGGTTATATTTTTTTTATTTTATGTTTTTTTTTCTAATATATATTTTTATTTACTTTTAATTATTATTTTAAAATTTTGTTTAGTTTTTTTCGTTGTTTTAAGTTTTATTTTTATTTGTAAATTTTTATTTTTACTTTGAAATTTTAAGGTTTTTCAGAGTCATGATATTTTATCTTTTGCGCCATTATTTCAAAATGGTGAAAATATATCATGAAAAAAAAAACTGTATTGCAACATCACACTTTTTGTTTTGAGGGTGTTCTTTGCACACAAAAAATTTAGTTTTCACTGCCATTTTTAAAACATGTTGAAAACTTACCCTAGAAAAAAAAAATGTTATTCCAGCATCAACACTTTTCGTTTTCGAGTTGTTTTTCCATGTTATTTGCGGATTTTTTGCTAGAGTTCTTGTTTTGAGTTTATAGTTCCCATTTAATAGTTTAGATTGTTTATTAAGGAACCTTTTGATGTTAAAGTCATCGATTCAAAACTTGTGGGTAGTCCTACCAACTAGCCAACAAATATTGTCGAGATTGAAGAGGAAGAGTGAAAAAAACACATAAAAACATAGAGTTACATAGATTAAAATACCATTGGAATTTCATAGCTCTTCACACTTAGATACAACTTTTCAGCACTACAACTAAAACAAATTACATAGATAATATATAAAATTACTTGATTGACTCAATATAACACCTTCTTTGATATCATCTAACTCATTATTGCAAACTAATACTTTTGCATTGAATGTACTACACTATCAAAAATATTGACTAAATAAACTACCTAACGAGAGGAAGATGTATTCGACAATTACATTTAACACTCCCCCGTAATTCAAACTTCATATTCATCACAATTTTTAGCATAGGAAATTAGCAAGTGTTCTCTTTGAAATTAAAAACTTGTTTTTTCTAATGCATTTGGAAAATTATTTTCCAACTAATATTTGCAATTGCAAAACTGAAGACTGACTTCATCGTTATTGATTAGCTCTCAAATGAAGTGCAAATAGTTATCAACATGTTTATTATTGCAGTGAAATACATGATTTATGGAAAGTGAAATATCTGAACTATTATCATAGAAAATAGGAGTTGGATTCTTCTTCTATTAAGGCTTAGTAACACCTATCAATATTCTTAACCAAGCTGCTTGGCACTAGAGAAATTTTGAGGTCTAAAATGGGCCTCCCAAGGAATATATAGCACCCTCTTCCCATATCTACCCAAGTAACCAGCCAACAAGGGTAAAAATGTGACAAGAGGTTACTAATATGATATTCAACCTCCTAGATGACCTTAAGGAAGTGGAACCAATGGAAATAAAACAAACACACCTTACACAACATCAAAAGCATCCCAGGAGGAAACCCAACATTCCGGACCCCTAACCCCTAAGGGAGACTGAATTTTTGACCCTTTTATAGCATAGTCGTAGACATGCCAAGGCAAGGTAGTGGCAGGGAGCCTATAGCCATAGGAACAACACAAGAAGCATGCGGCTAGGGCCCCAATTTGTTAATTATGTTCTTGTAATTCTGAGATTTGTGCCACCTTTTCAGCCCTAGAGCCTAGGTCACTACCGATAACTTCATGAAATTTTAGGAGATGATAACAAACATTAAAACAAATGTATAAAAGCAATCACATCATCAATAATTCATCTGGACCCTTCCTAGCTATGACAGGCATTTCGTCAAACATGTCACAAACGTTGCATCTATAAGTGTAAGCAACAAATTTAAACATATGGGTCTCAAAATTATATGAGAATCGCTAAGAATAATTTCCACCACGGGAATTTTGAGGCCTAAAATGGGCCTCCTAAGGAAATTACAAAATAATAGTGGAAATAATAAAATAAGATTAGATTACATCATCAAATTTTAGAGGGAAAAATGAAAAAAACTACTTTTTCAACTTAGTTCCCAAAGTTTTTACTCAAATTTTGTGCGAGAGTACTCATTGCATGAAAAATTTAATTTCTCATCCAAGGATTACCCATATTGCATACTTTTGATGGACCCTTTTACATGAAAAATGAGAAATACATAAAAAAACATGATTGCAATCACATTTTTCATGTATTTCTCAATTTTTGTGTATCATGGTCCATCGAAAGAATGTAATATGGGTACTCCTTGGATGAGGAATTACATTTTTTATCCAACGAGTACTCCCGTTCAAAATCTGAGTAAAAAATTTGGGAAATAAGTTTAAAATACGAGTTGAAAAGTAGTTTTATTATTTTATTATTTTTTAATATTTTTACCCTTTAAATTAAAAGATGGTGAATCATCCCCCGTGGTTGACATCATCATATTGAATCCTATTAGTTCTTATAAAGTTTAATTTGGTTGTAAATTTTTCTTAGGAGGCCCATTTTAGACCTCAAAATTCCCCTAATGTGCCTTACATCTTAAGCTGCAATACAATCTATTTGAAGATAGATACATTGTGCATTCATTTACACGTAAAAACATGGATAGAACCATATGTGATCAATGATAAATACATGTTTATAACCAACATAATAACAATAAAAAAATCATGTATACAATAATAATATAATCCACATAATAACTAGTACAATTATACATAAAATACCAAAGGAATGATCTTCCCATTAATGAGGGTAAAAATGAACTGGGGATGGGACTTCCACATTCCACCTGACCATATATTGGCTGAAAAAAATTCTCTCTTCATCCAATCGCTCCCATGCCATATTCCAAGCATGAATGTGGGACTCAAAACAAAATAACCAACCAGGGCATCCCAAGGCTAAACCACCTCTCCCTCATCAATCATAAGCCATGATTTACTATGATCTACACCCGATCACTAGGCCAACACAACCATAGATGTCACTAGATTCTCTTTGCCTAAACCGATAGGAAATTTCCTGTCTCGTAGTCTCTCAAGATTTACCGCAACCCACAGTCTTAATGAGGGGTCACTAGGCCCCAAACAGAGACATACTCTCAAGGCTTTACTGTGTACCCCAAACCCAATATTTCTAGGCCTAAAATGGAGAGAAACCCACCTCTTAGGTTTTACCAAAATCCAAACCCGAATTACTAGGCCCTAAACCAAGGAAACACATGAACATGTTCCATAATCATTTCGATATCCACCTCATTAACCTTTGAATCCATCTGGTAATTAGCCTAAACCAAACATGAGAACTCCATAACACCATGGCTATTCAGAAATGGCAAGGCTAGGCCGAATACACTATCATACCTGGAAAAAACCTATGTAAAGATAGTAAAGAACCACATGCAATACAATGCATGCCAAATATATCAAGGAAATCATACATGAAAATGAATACGTATAAATAATCATGCTATAGTTACTTGATTCCTACTCCTCCTTACTTGATTCCTCTGTCTTCCTTCTTTGTTTCCTTTCTTGCTCCAATGCCATGGTGCTCCAAAAAATCTAAGTGTCCAAGAGTGAGAGAGAGAGAGAGAGAGAGAATAATGAAAGAGCTCCAAAAATGCATTGACCAAAAGTAACAACTAATCCTTAGATTTTTTTTTTATAGAATAAGCCTATATTTTCATCATTTTCCATTATTTTCCTTCATTTTCCTCCTCACATGCAATCTATGACCTTTCATCTCCCTGTTCTCCTAATTTCCATTATTTTCATAAATAAATGTGTCAAAAATTTCATTTTGCCTCTCCAAAGCCTTTTTCTTTGAATTTTCCAATTTCCTTAGCCATAATAAACCAAATGAACACCTACTAGGATGTTTTTCCCAACATTCAGCTTGAAATAAGTGTCCCATCAACTATGGTTATTATTTTTAATTTGTATTACATCTCATTTTCACCAGGGCTGGTACAAAACACTCCCCCTTGGTGGAAACCATATTCAGTGTTCAACCACAGATATACCTCAGCAAAACCGTTGACAAGAAACCATGCTGCCCATTGAGATTTATAACATAGCTCGATGCAGTACTTACAATGATCATCCTGCTAAAAATCAAACCAACATGACATCATAAAAACATCACAACTATATTGACATGACACCAAACCACTTATTGGATCTTTATAGCCTAACTCATAGTGGTATTTACATACATACACATATGTATATATATACACAAACATCACATCAAAAAAATAGATCAAAACATCACCAAAAAATTTATAAAAACATCACCGAAACATTTACCAAACATATACCAACATCACACCAAAAATCCTTTTCCTCAACGGGAAAACAAGGAAGGATACATGACCTACATTTGATCTATTATCTCCCATTGATCACGTGCTCAAAATTATGCTAAAAAATTAAAGTTTTTAGAATGGTGTTGAACCTGAAAGACCACGTAGATCTCGTTGTTCAGAATTCAGCGGAAGTCATTTCGTTAAAAATTGACACCATATGATCTCAGAAATATGTTATGTCCACTTTGTTAAATAGACAATTTTTTTTTTTTAAAGATGCAGGAAAATCTAGTCAGCAGTTCGTACAACTGATTGGGCAAGCCCATGTGGCAGTTTGATCAGTCGAAGTGATTTGTCCTTCGGTGACTGAGGTGATCACACTTGGAGTCTTTGTATTGGCGATAGGAGGCATTGACGTGGCATGTTTGAATTGGTTGGGATTGTGGCCAACCACAGGCTACCATGTGGCCTAGCTAGGGGCTGCCATGTGGTGGCTCGAGGGCCACCAATATTTATGTGGCGGGCCGAGCAGAGGTGCCGAGGGTCGAACTCGTTACCTTCAAGTATCAAGCACCAAGCATTATTGTTGCGCTATCGCATGTGTTCCTTACCATGCAGTGAATGTCATTTGGTTTTGTTGTAATGTGAATTGCGCATTGGGGGTTGGGGGTCGAGGTCTAGCCCCAGCCCTAGTTACCATCGTAGGTGAGACCACGGGTGGGAGGCTAGCGCCGCACCCCCATCCTTAACCATAATTGAAACATAACTGTGCCATGTGACACCATGGGATTCCAGATCGGAAGCCGCAGTGTTAACCACACCCCTAACCGCTAACAAAAAACAGTTACGCCAATGTGGACATGTACCCACGATTAGCACTAAATGCCGATGGTTAGGCTAGTCATGTGATAATTTTTATATATAATTTTTTTTATAAACCATAATTTATATGGTTTAAAATCTGGTTTATAAACGTTATTGGGCATTTAAGTGCTCCAACAATTTCGCCCAGTTTTTGGCGAAATAGGCGCTTAGTTAGCTGGATTCTGGGTAGATTCGTAGGATGATGCTAGATTTTGGGGAAAATGTGGAGCGAATAGTGAAAAAACTTAGGGAATTCATAGCTAAGTAAAGTTTTGGCCAAATTCAATGTATAAAGAGGCTACACTAGCATATTTTGGAATTTTCGAGATGATGGAACAATTTTTAGAGCCATTTTAGCATTGTAAACACATGTAATCACACTTTTGAGCATAATAGAAGAGGTTCAATCCATTTGAAGCTAGACCAAGGAGACGTAACCCAAGCCGGGTGAATTCCTTCATCATGTGTTTTTGTGTTACTATTTATGGTTATGTTCATGTATTATAGATGCTATTGTTCAGTGTTTTGTTTATGTTAATTTTCTCATGAAATTTAGATAAAAACCCATGTTAAACTTATAATTAATGTCATCATCCTCAAGCACTTATTTAAATTTTAAATTGGATCTTAGCACATCAAAACCTAATATTCACATTCAGATCAAGTTGGTACCAGAGAACTATGTTTACTTGCACAAGGAGGATTTAATTTCTTTTGCAACTGTTTAAATGCTTGCAAGGTTGAAGCTCAAGAGAGGAGAAGGAAATCTTATGTGTGTAGGTTCTCTAGTTGGGGCAAGGATAATGAGGGCATAGTTTCCACAATCTTCACCACAATATTCACCTCCAATTGCAATAGAAGCTTCAGTAAGCATGTCTCATGAAGGAGGAAATGATAACATGTCATAGGATGAGAAGGTATTTAGGAAGGATTTCTTTGACATGAGAAATATGGTGAAGGTCCTTTATGAAGAGAGGAACAAAAGGTTGCAAGGTGAAAGATCTAGGCCTCAAAGAGGAGAGGGTTCTCCAAGAGGAGGAGATAATGGAAATGGTGATAAGCCACCATCTACTCCACCATCATCCTCACCACCATCTTCACCTTCATCTTCATCCTCTTCCACTATTATAACCCTTATTCATACTCATCAACCTACCTCAAAAGGAATTAGTAAAAAACCCTTTTTAAAACTTGATATTAAATTTGAGCTGCCTATGTATAATGGTGAAGTGAATGTAGATAAGCTTGATAATTGGGTTCGTCAGTTGGAGGTATATTGCATGTTAGCCATCAGTATTTCTTACATGTTAGTGATGACTATATCTACAGCTGAGTTTTCTAGAAACTAATTTCCTTATGTCAATATGTCATCCAGAAAACCCTCCCAAAACTTTTTTCGCCCTTCTACCTATTCAGTCCACCCCTGGCGAAATATCAAAACCCCATTATCACAATCCTATCTAGCTTCAGCCTTATTGGTCTGCCCATCAGCTTTAAAAGGCAAATCCACATCTGTTTCAAGAGTCTCCCCTATGTTAGGAAGTGGCGCTTTAAGACATTTCACCCTTGGCAATCATCAAAAAGCCAAAAAGCCTCCATCTGCAACAGACCTACCATGAATGTCCTCTTACTTTGCAAAATAATTTGACAAGCAGCCCTAAGTCGTGCCACTCATATCCCCTAGATCTCAGCACTGCAAAAACCCCAATCTCAAGCTGACTATTAGGTTTTTCACAGTGTTCTATGGTTTCTACAAAGGCAGGAAATATAATTTCATCTCATGGAGTAAATGCTTGAATTTACAGTTAGAGGAACAGCTGCTTCTAAATGTAACTTGAGCATGAGATATGTCTGCAAAACAGAAAGCTACTCATCCAGACTTTACAGCTCTTTCCGGCATGAAAATCACAGTAAGAAAGACACCACTGTCACAGCAAACTGGAAAATTGTCATGGCCCAGAACCTCCTTCATTTACAAGCAGAGGGTTAGGGCGCCTCCTTCATCCACAAGCAGAGGGCGCTGGCCAATATTGACTTGGAAGATTGCAAAAGTCCAGGTTTGCCATTGAACTGAACAAATGAAACAGAGACTCCAGGTTTTATGAATGTGACTGATGATCATAACAGGAATGGAGTTTGAAGTATGCTAGCTCAAAGGAGAAAAGAGTCTGGTCTGATAAAGGAGGTCATCTGAAGCTTTCAAGTCATGTGAATTGTTGAACTTTAGAAAGGCCTGTCATTAGTAAAAATTCCAATCATAAAAAGCCTGTTTATCCACAAGATCAAATGGAGTAGATGCTGACAAAAATGCCATTACACAGGCAGGAAGAAAGTTCTTGGTTTTTCAAAAGGCACTAACCTCCATAGTCACAGAAACTATTTGTCAAGAAATCTGTCATGAGATGACCAAACCAAATGATGATATTTCAGTCACCCCTAGAGCAGTGCAGAGAGACAATGTCACTTTGGCTAGGGTTTTTGCTGAAACACAGTGATGCTTGCAAGAAGAGATGCTAATATTGATGTTTTTCAATAGGTTCACTTACCATCACATCCAGAGAAAAGCTGTGTCAAACAGATTTGTTAAAAAACCTTCAGATACCTTACCTGATGAAGAGCCTCCTCCATGTATGAGCAGATGGCCAAAGCTATTGCAGGTTGTTGAAAACTGATTGATCTAAAAGTGCAGTGGAAGGATACAAAGAAATTAAATAGAAGTCATTACACAGGTAAATGATAGTGTTTATGATACAAAGGTATTGGTTTTCCTATTCAAATGAGATTTCTGTCAAACTGTGCCTGTAGTGGAAGGGAGAAAATATTGGATATATGCATGCATTGATACCAAAAGGAGCAGTTTATTTAAAGGAAGTGGTTAAAATAGTACTCCACTATCACCTACCCAGAAGTTTAAAGGAGCTCTTTTTGAGTAAAACAGAGAAGTATAGTGTGAAATCATGTAGCCAAAAGAGTGCACTTACAGTCCAGAAAGGAGCTTGTGTATCACCTGGAAGCAGGGGTTGCCACCATGAACAAAAAGAACTTTTGCCAAAGCCTGCTCATCATATAGCCATCAGCAGATTAAGACAGGGTTTTGTTGGAAATGAGTTTTATTAGGTCTAGGCAGCACTCAAAACCCATGAAGCACTTCACTATTGCAAATCCAGTCCAAGGACATCTACAAGATTCTGTCAACACCAATCTTAAAAAGAGGAGGCATTTCTGCAAAGCAGGGGAACAGTCAATACATTTTTTCACAAGTCATTATCCAGCTTTGAAAACTTTGAAATACATGGAAAGAGAACCAGCAGACAGGGTTTTTGAATTCCATCACCAAGAAGATATCCCCTTGTGAGCTATTGTTCATTTTGTTCAGAAAGTCATTCAGCATATGATCATTGTTTGAATAAGTTTAAAAAGAAGCACAACCTTTTGATTATTCAAAAGAACACAGCAGTATTCAGGTATTTCATTGACAATTTTATAAAGGGTTGTTATGCATCATAAATATTACCTGTATTATTAAAACACAGTGGCAGAAGTGATGTAGAAATTGTTGAGTTGTTTGCCAAGGTTTAAAGCTCGGGGTCAGAGTCATTGTTCGGGTCTACATATTCAAAATGACAAACCCACAGTCTGAAAACAAAACAGATTTGAAAAAAACCTACGTTACATTTCAAAGCAAGGTGACCGTTGAAAAAAGGTTTGAAATGACATAAAGGAGTAAGTGTGAGAGTAGGAATGTCATTTTCAAAACTGAAAGACAAATCCCGTGCCTCCCTAGCACCAAAGCAAAGTTTCTGGTCGGTTTGCAGAGTTGAAACACCGTCTATCGGCTGAGCGACGCGCCTGCGTGATTGCGCGACGTGCCTGGCAGAGAATTTGAACGGGCCGCCTTTGTTAGCGCGACATGCCTGTACATTGACGCGACACGCCTGTACAGGCCGCCCGACCACCCGACAGGCCGACCCGACAGACTTTCTATTGCGCGACGTGTTTTCTTCAAAGGGTGCCGCGCAAGTGTCAAAGGTTTCCAGCGTTACTTCAGCTTTCAAAACGGGTGTTCATCAAAATTCAAGGTATTTTTATATATTCCCCATCGATTTCAAGGTTTTGCTAAGTGACAAGAAGGTTTAAAACTTCTGACCTTGTCATTATAGCTAAAAACAGTGTTTTCCACACAATGAGAAGTGTTGAAATAAGTTAAAGGGCTGGCTGTGTTATTCAAACAAACACCTACAAAGATACTTGGTTCTGAGATTAAGGGCAGTTTGTTTTCAAAACAATCGAAAGGCATAGGTTTTCCTGTAAAGAGTTGTGTTTTGATTAAAAGGAAATTTTGTTGTAGAAAGACAGGTTTAAGTCTGAAGAGGAACTTTTCACACTGTCATCCAAACATTTCCGCACTATTAAAACAGTGAAGTGCACTCAGTAAGAGGGGTTTTGACATTCTTGTTGTTTGAAAGAGAAAACTCATATAACCTCTGTCTAAAAGATTTACAGTTTTCTAAAAACTCTGTCATTTTTTACTCCAATACTGTGTATTGACTGTCTAAAGACTAAGGGTTGATTTCACATATGCAAGATCAGTGGAAAGTGGGCACACCTATACAGGGAAAAATTGTTAATGACTGAAAGCCTCCTTGAGCAAGGAGCTAGGTGTATTGGTTGACATCTAAGACTTCAAAAAACAGAGTGTTTTTAGCATTTTCTCACAGCACACTCTTTTAGCAGACTGCCCCTCTTTCACTGTATTTTTTCACTACTGTGAATTTGTTGAACAGAGATTTTCCAAAGGTGCAGGGCCACTTTCTAAAGGACAGGTTGTTGATGATTGAATTTTGACATTGGAGACAGAGGTATAAAGGTGGTGGTTGATTTCTTAACTTCACAAGCGAAAAGTGTTCTTCATAAAACACTGTGCACTGATATTTCACCTAACCTAGGTCTGCCCTTCTTTCCACTACATTGTATCAGTTTGAAGAGCTGTTGATTGTGACATTTTTTCAAGAGGAAGACCATTTCTGAAGAGCAGGGTTTTAATATTGAAGTTTGGTCTTAGAGACACAAATGCAAGTGTTGGTTGACCTCTAACAAATTCACAGGAGGAATGATTGCTTAACACTGTATACAGGAAATCTACACAGCAGTTTGCCTCATCTTTGCTATAAGAACCCATTGAGATACCTACCTGGCTGAGATACCTCCAAGGGTGAAGGGTTGGTTTTAAGGAGAGCAGAGTTTGTTTATTCAAAGGAACACTTGTTGCAAAACCTTCACCTCACATTTTTCTCTGTCCAAACAGCATAGTGACCAGTTTCAAATCCAGCAGAGCATTTTTACATACAGTGAAGGCAGTTTGCCTCTTCCAAAGCTTGTTCAAGACATAATGCCTCCAAAGCAAGATCACAGGAGCGGTCCACATAAGAGATATGAGCCTATCTCCAGAGAAGAAATCAATGCTCACCCATCTGTGATTTTCAATTTCCATGAAGTAGGCTGTATTGATTTCTGCCAGAAGATAGAAGAAGTCAAGAGTTTTTCGCCACTAACACATTTGTGCGCTTTGAGATTCAAGGACAAACACTTCCAATTGGCGGGTCTTGATTTCAAAATCTCCCCAAGGTATGTGTCCAAAGCTACCAAGATCCTGTATCATGGTGAAAAGTGGTTTAAACAAGCTCATCTTGATTTAGAGGATTATAAACCTTTCATCAAGCCTGAACATAGGGAAAACATCACTGCTATTTTCCCTTTTTCCTATCTTCTTGACAGTTATGCTCGACTGATGAAAGCCATAATGAGATATTTCACTTGTGAAGGGAGGTTTAATCAAATTTATGCCTACCATGTCCGCTTGTTGATGCATTTTACCAGAAGCAGGCAACTAAACCTTCCATACTTTTTGTCCAAAAGCATAGACAAAATGGCAGCTACTGTCCAAAAGAAGGCTCCACCTCAGCAAATCCCTTCTCTCTTTCATCATTCCTTGATCAAGATTATCTTCTTACACCAGCTAGAGAAGAAGGGGATTTCATGGGATTCATTCATTAGCCATTCAGATTTTGCCACTGTTCCTCCTGTTCATGTGTCTCCTACTCAGCCTGTTCATCGCCCAGTGCCTTTGTCTAGTAGGCCTACACCTAAAAAAATCAAAATGACTACTGGGCAGCCAAGTCAACATGGAGAAGGAAAGGGCAGTGAACCACAGGGAGAAGGAGAAAGCAGTGAACAACAGCAGCAGATACAGGATGAAGGCCAACAGCAGATGGATGATGAAGGGCAGCAGGCAGATTTTGAAGGACAGCAGCAGATACAGGAAGAGGAACAGCAGCAGACAGCAGTTGAGGAGCAGCAAGTTGGGCAGACAATTGAAGCACCTTTTGAGCCCCAAAATGGACAAGATATTGAGGAAGAACAGCAAGCTGAAGCTGCCATCCAAACAGTGACCAAGACTGTTCCTAGCAAGAGGAAATTGTCCAAAAAGACACCTTCTAGCTTGCCAAGGAGGAAAAGCGCCAGATTGGCTTTCAAGGGCAAAAGCATAGTTGGAGAAAGTGCCAAGCATGGAGGTAAATTAGCTGTCATCCCTATCCCGAGTGATGACAGTGATAACGAGGCCCGCCTCCTTGAAAACCTCTTCATTCACAAAGAGGGGAAAATTGAGGTATTGCAAGAAGACCTTCAAAGGGCGAGGAATTTCAACCACTTCTTGGAGGTTGAAAACAAACAAATGAAGTTTCATGCAGCTATTCATGAGGCAAGGGCAATCAAGTATAAGAAAGAGGCAGAAAAGGTGCAAGCAAGAATTGAAGAGCTCATTGGTGAGTTTGATGACGAAGAGGAGGAAGACCAGCCTAGGCGGAAGAGGCCTAGGACCATCGAGCTTAGAAGAGCCTTGGAAAAGCAAAGAGCAGAAGAACAAGCTCATTTCGAAGCCTTTCCTCTCACTGCCCTCCTTGAGCAGGAAATTGAGGAAAACAAAGAAGCATGGCTTGAGAGGGCTAACCAGCATTTGGAAATGAAACTTGAGAAGGTGAACAGGGATCTTGAGCTACAAAGAAAGAGGACTCTTCACTTTCAGAAGCTAAATCAGTTCGCCAGGCGAAAATTAAAGGTAGCACAAGAGAAATTGAAGAAGTTGAAGGGGAAGCGCCAGGCACGAAAAGAAGGGAAAAGCATATCAGCCCTTGATATTTTGGCATCAGCTTCGGAGCAGGTTGCTATGGACCCTTGAGGGTCATGCATGCCAATTTTGGGCCTTGTTCGACAACTTTTTGTTTTTTGACATTTTTTGGGTTTTTGGCCGAAAACTCATAATTTCGCCATTTCAGTTTGATGAGTTTTCAAGGGAGGAGGATGATACCAATGGATGCCATAATTCCATGAGCAGCTCTCTAGCGATTTTCAGGGCATTTGAAGATCATTCGCCCCCTCAAATTGGCGGAAAACACCCTCTTTTTGCACGTTCTGCCCGCCATATCAGCAGCCTGCTATTTTCTGGGTTTTTGCACACAGGTACAGTTTTGAGGGACTTCTAGAGATCAGATTAACGTGATTTCACTTGCGCCGGAAAGTAGAGACAGAGAGCTTTCCAGCGAGCCCTCATGAGCCCCATTTCGACATCGGGAAGGCTGCCAATTGCATCCAGCAAGTCAGGGGACCTTTTTCAGGCATAAATATGAAGTATTTTTGTAATTTTTGAACTCCAAAAATCTGCTTTTCCCAAATATGCGTTAAGCTATTTTTATCATTGGGAAATCATGTAAAGTCAATATAATTTCCGTTTTTAGCAGTTTTTTAGATATTTTATGGGATATTTTGTGCCTTGGGCTTTGCAAAGCCTCAAGGACAAATTTAGATATTTTGACTTGGCCACTGGGATAGCTAGTTGCTCCATGAGGTTTTCCTTCCTCAAGCCTATTTATTCCATGGATTTCATTGTAAACAAGAGAGGCTGAACTTGAGAGAAGAATTAATACATTGGTCATATGAGCTTTGAAGAATACACTTGAGTTATGATTTTTGGACTGCCTCTTGGATGCTTTTGAGGAATGATGAAGGATTGTTGATGGATTCCTTGACATGGTAGAATGGTATAGTTTTTCTTGATATGTTTTTGTCTTCTAGTTTTCTTTCATAATCCATGCTTCTTGCTGCTATAGATCAGTAGAGATTAGTTTTGAGACATGCCCATGGAGGCACCTCAAAATTCCTGAATCTTCATAGCTTGATGTTTTCTTCTTCCTTTGTTATGCTAAAGAATTCTTAACTTCTCTTTAGTAACCTAAGGATAATGTTTGCTAGTTTTATTTACAAGTTCTATGCATGTTGAGTAGGATGTATGGTGTGCCCTGCCTACCTATAAGCTGTCCATAGTTCTGTCCATAAAATTTTCTCTTTGACTGATTTGTTGATCATTTTGTTGAACCAAGGAGGCCTAGTCCCGATCTAGCCCTTTGCCTAAAACTATGAAAACTTATTTGTCCAAGTGCCCAATGACTTAGAGACTATGTTTAGGCGTTCCGGCATAGTTTATGAGTTGTTGGTTTGTCTCATGTGTTTTCCCCAAAGTCTGATAGCCATTTCCCGAAGTTAGAGGGTCTTATACCTCTATGTATGGCTGGAATGTTTGATTTCTATGTATTAATTAGCTCATAGTTGCATTTAGCATGATTAATGGCTTGCTATAACATGTTTATGTCTGCTATAAACTAGTTACACTTGAAATCTCTTGTCTTTCACCAACTTGTTGTCCATTTAATCCATTTTGCCCAAAGATCCCTTCTACCGTGAATCAAATCGGCCCTACAGCAGCTTTACATCATCACCTCATAGCTTCCTTGACCTGTTTGACCCCATAGCCCAATTTATCTACATCTTGTTATCAAGTTTATGTATTTGATCAGTTTCATCCCTCACAAACTTAAAAACTAAAAAACCAAAAACACACTTCATAACTAGCCTAATATCAGAACATCGCAAGTAAACACACCGACATCTTCTACACATATAGAGAGAGCCCTCTCTGAGTCCAGAAAGGCTAGGTCCTTGGGCTCCAAAGCTTGGTTTGATGTTACATCGTCATTTGGCTAGCCAATCGGCCAAATCACGGGACCCTAACATAATGGCGATCACGGTGGGACTCTGAGTGATTAACAAGCTTAGTTTCCCTAATCTGTAGAGACCTTTAAGAATACTATATGATTGACTTATCCCACTGCTCAGTAGCATAGTCACACTCACAGTAGGACCTTCCGAGTTAGTGGCAATCTAAGTACAACTTAGTAACTCCCGAAGTCTCAATCAAGCTTAGTAAACTTAGAGATTGTTTGAAGAGTAGAAAATAGCTCTTTCACCATCTTAGAAAAATGATGAGTCAGTTATAGAAATCTCTTCCAAACCTTGTAGGCACATAAAACTCAAAAAACCCCAAAAACACTCCCTTAGATTGGCTTTGACAATATTGGTGGTGGACCATACAAGTATACCTCAAAACAAACTGAAAATCCACCTGGCGACTCCACTAAACTTCTAGTAAGCCTTACTACTTTTCAAAACTCTAGGCTACTATCCGATAAACCTATCCCATCACTCACTAACATAGCGAGAGATGGTGGGACACTGAGTACATAATAGTCCAGCAAACTCTTATAGACTCTTTGGTCCTTTAGGTATCATAAACAAGCAAGCAGTCCATAGATCCATTTAGAGTAAACTCTTTTTGTTCTCATCACCCTAGAAAAGTGTTGAAACAAGTCTAGGATACTTTAACAAACCATAGGTTGCACATAAAACTCAGAAAATCCAAAAACATTCTCAGATTAGTCTTGGTGGTGGACCATAGCTATCTTCACGAAAACAACCCAGTTCCACCTGGCGACTCCACTAATCCATCTTGTTACTTTGACCATCCTTCACCTTAGTAAAACTTTAGAAAAACCATTCATCCAGAACATTCACCAATACCATTCTCTCTAAACTCTGGATCTAAAATCTGGCTTCACGAAGAATCAATACCAGAGCTCATCCAGACCCAAATCCCCCTATCATAGTAGATGAGCCAGAGAAGATTCTGTGGCAAGCTTCCGAAGCTGATCATCTAGCTACTGATAGATCCATCCGTAGAACAAGATCTGTACCTAAACATCGCACTATCCTACTAGATTCGCCTTTGGAACTAGAGTCATCACAAACTCTTCCCAGAAGCAAATCATATAGTAAGATAAACTTTGACGATCTTGAACCCCTAAACCCACCACAGAGTCCTATTAGAGAAGCTTCACCCACTACTCCCCCTGATTCCCAGCTTCTTTATCAATTTGGTTCCTATCATCCCAGATCTGCTCAAAACCAGATCACTAGTCCAAGTTCATCCGCCACACCTGGTCAAACCACCACTGTTCAAACCACTTCATTTCAGCCTACTAGTCCTCATCTTGCACATCATCCATTAGCTCCAGTCATGGCTGCCTGGTACGCACCTTTGGTGTTGCCACCACCCTTGGCTCCTCTCCCAAACAAATATCAAGACAAAATCCCACACTTTACTGGAGAAGACACCACCACACCTCAACAGCATATAAGTAGAATGACTGATGCTTATGAATACCTTAAGGTACAAGACGAGACTGCCATAATGAGAATATTCGCCCAAAGTCTTGGTGGTGAACCCAAAGCATGGTTCAAAAGCTTAGCTCCAAACAGCATCCATGATATCCCCGAACTACATCAAGTCTTCAGAAATAGGTGGGAAATCCAAAGAAACCCCATTCAAATCCTGTCAGAATATAACAATCTAAAACGGGAAAATGGGGAAAGTGTCCAAGCTTACTGTACTAGGTTCAACAGTGTATATAACTCCCTACCACCTCATTTTAAACCTCCACTTGGTCTAGCCTTGGCAAAATTCCCCGAAGGTTTCGATCCGGACATGACATATCATCTGAGAGATAAGGATCCCCCTACCTTGGAGGAAATGCAACAAATAGCCATAAAAGCATATGCTAACTTAGCAGAAAAGAGGGCTAGGACTAGATCAGAAAGGAAGGTCACATATAGAGACGAGGTCTCCACCTCATCACCTTCCCTAGATCCTAGAATAGATGACCTAGTCAAATCCATGGCCAAAATGTGGGAAAAGATAAATGAAAAAGCTCCTGTTAGGGAAAACCAGCCAAACCCTCCAATCAGAAACCGAAACCAAAACTTTAGGAGGGAACAGCCCCAAAACAGACCAAGGGAAAATGACCAACAGATCAGGCCACCATTCCATGAAAACTATGTGGAAGAGGATGATAGGGATGCAGAACCTCTTGATGAAAGTCATCTAAACCTCATAGGATTTGATAATGAGAGTGAGGTGTACCTCACAGAAGAAGAACAAGCCTTCTTTTCGCCTGATCAAGATGAGACCAACTATGAAGATCTTGACGACCCCACCATAGATTTTCAGAATGCCATTATAGAAGCTCACAGGAAATATGACCTTAGAAGTAAAAGAAACCAAGATAATGTCAAGAAAGGTAACTCAGATACTGCTAAAGTCCCTAATACCATCCTCAAGAAGGCAGTAGACAGTGACAAAATCAAGGTTGAGAAGACTGACCAAAGCTAAGCTAAAGTTACCCAAACTAGTCCTCTCTCAGATACTCCTGATACTTCTACAAAGGTCACCAAAACAACTATGGCAAACAAAATCCCTAAACAAGGTCAACAAACTCAGAACATAGACAAGGTCTTAGCTGAAAAAGCTGAAACAAACATATCTAAACTTCAAGTGCCTTTTAGCTTTGAAGGTGAAATCGCTAAAATCAAAATCACCATGCCTCTTACTGAACTCATTGCCCAAAACTCTTATAAATCCCAAGTACTAAAAGTCTTAAATCTAGGGAATGATGCAAACACTGTTAATCTCACTGATGACACCCCTGAAGTATTGTTTGGTCCAAAGGTAGAGGGAAAATTCCAAGAGGGAGCTACTCTTCCATTTTACATTAGCCTAAACATCCACGACCAAATCCTCCACAATGCCATGCTAGACTCTGGCGCCTCGCATAATCTTATGCCAAAGGTAGTAATGGAAAGATTAGGCTTGGAAATCACAAGACCATACGAAGACTTGTATTCATTTGATTCAAGCATAGTCCAATGCCTGGGTTTGATCAAAGACCTTTGTTTTAGTCTGGCCCAAATACCCGCGAAACATCTAATCATGGATATAGTAGTGGCGGACATTCCTCCCAAGTACGGGATGCTTCTATCCAGATCTTGGGGAGCCAAAATCCAAGGGAATATCCAACTGGACATGTCATATGCCACCATTCCTGTGTTTGGTCAGACCAGAATACTCTATCGTGAATCACACATGAAATACATGATTAGCAGTCAAGATAGGCCAGATAACATTCCAATGTTTTCTTTGCGTTCCGACTTAAACTCTTTCATTATGCATATGGATGTAAACATGGAGGAAGAGTCAGAAGAAACTGATATAGACTTAGATCCACCACATCAGTTGTCCCTAGTGCCTTATGATGAACTGGACACTCAAAACTACCATGATCATGAACAGCTGTGTCTTGAGGAAAGTAAGTTTCCCCTCTCCAAAGTAGGATTAGAGCAAGAAGCACAAACCCTCATGTACTATCAAGCAAATTGCTCCAGCTTTAGTCAAACACCAGCAGTAACTTGTGGAAATTTCTTTCAGGTAAAAGCTTTAGAAGACCTACACATCATAAACCTGTTTGGAACCCGGGAGCAAGGGAGTTTAATGTTCCTACCATACCTCAAAGATTTACCATCATGTGACCCTCCCACTGCAAATGAAACTTTGACCATAACCTCAGTAGCTCAACATCTTGAGAAAATGCCAGATAAACTTCTTATGAGCAAGGATGACAGTTATAATCCCAGCATACCTGAACTACTGAAATTGGCTCATATTTTGTCTTTTCATGAAGAACTTAGAAAGGCTAAAATCGGGAATCTCATGCAAAATACTAATTTCTACAGAAAAAACAAGGGAAAACATTGTGTCACTACCTTCTCCTCAAAGAACAACTTTAACAAAAGCAAACACAACAAACTGAAACAAACTGAAATGATCAAGGATAAAACTGGTGGGCATAGAATCTGCTTTGATTTTAGAAATAATACTGCATCTCCATATAACAAAAATCATGTTTTTTCTACCCAAGATCGTGATTCACCAATTAAAAGTGCTTTTGATCATGTATTCTTGCAAGATGATGTTTCAAGTCATAATCATAAAATTCCTTTGCAAAGTGGACAACTTAAAGATTTTTTCCAGTTTGCGGGAGATAGATCTGATTTCAAGTTCAAAATTGCAAAACCACCCAATATCAAAAATCCGTTCATGAAGGCCATGTTCCCAGTTTTAAATTTCTGTATTTTTTCATACCTTGATGATGTCATTATCTATTTCAAGAATTACCAAGAGTACATGCATTACCTGAAGAAAGCATACAGTAAGGAAAGGAGTGGAAATCAGATATTCAGAGAGGTACAAAGAGAGGATACCGGGTTGTTTAGAGATTCTTGCATGAATCCCTATGTCATGTTAGAGAGAGAAAATTTCCCAAATTTTTCTTTTCATGAGTTAAGTGGGCCAAGGGTGAGAGGAGATCCTTACGAGGATAAGATGCTGAAATTCCTTCATTTCCAAGATTTTTGAGGTTGAAACACTTTCAGCCATTGTACATACCATTGTTTGAAATATTGAAAAAGTAGTAAAGTCAAAAACAGTAAAAAGCAGAAAAGAGGGCAAGTGAAGATAGAACAAAGGCCCCATGTTCCAAAAAATGGTCTTTCAGAAAGCGAGCAAGTCTAAATGCCGCTACTAGTGCTCCAATGTCTTGTTCAGCTATCTAGCCTAATCATAGCTGAGCATGTTTAAATTTATTTACTGATAAGTTAGTGAGTGCCAAGATAGTCAACATTGTGTAAGATTGACTTATCACAGAGCTTAGATTAGGGAGAGATTCTGGTTCCACATGCCTAAAACAGAACCAAAGAGAGAAGTGAGGGATGAAAAACACATTGTACATCTTAGCCCCGCTTGTCTAGTTTCCTTTTGTTGCAAAATAACATTTGTGTGCAGCTTGTCTTTTATGCCGCAAATGCATGACAAATCAGACTGCCTAATCTTGATTTGATCATTTTTGAATTTCATGTTGTAGATTAGAGAATGAAATCCTGTCAAACTGCTTAATCTTGACAGTTGATCTAGTTTTAGGTAGAGAAATGAAGGAGTTCATCATCTTAATCTGAACTCCCGGCAGATATAAGAGTAGAAATAGATAGGTTCATTTTGCAAAAAGAAAAATATGCATTGTCAAAAGGCTGCTAGTTCAAATGCGCCAAAGAGAAGAAAAAATGTTAGGAAAGATAGTGGGGTAGGTAGAGGTATCATTGATGTTAACCATGCTGTCACTTTTCAGAAATAACATCAAAGAAGGGTAAATTTTTTGCGCCAATGGATAAGGCACTGGTCTTCATAAGCCAAAAATCTGAATTCTGGACACCTCCTGACGAGGAGTTGCCCTCCCCAAATGGAGCCACTGTTAGCCATCAGTATTTCTTACATGTTAGTGATGACTATATCTACAGCTGAGTTTTCTAGAAACTAATTTTCTTATGTCAATATGTCATCCAGAAAACCCTCCCAAAACTTTTTTCGCCCTTCTACCTATTCAGTCCACCCCTGGCGAAATCAAAACCTCATTATCACAATCCTATCTAGCTTCAGCCTTATTGGTCTGCCCATCAGCTTTAAAAGGCAAATCCACATCTGTTTCAAGAGTCTCCCCTATGTTAGGAAGTGGCGCTTTAAGACATTTCACCCTTGGCAATCATCACAAAGCCAAAAAGCCTCCATCTGCAACAGACCTACCATGACTGACCTCTTACTTTGAAAAATAATTTGACAAGCAGCCCTAAGTCGCGCCACTCATATCCCCTAGATCTCAGCACTGCAAAAACCCCAATCTCAAGCTGACTATTAGGTTTTTCACAGTGTTCTATGGTTTCTACAAAGGCAGGAAATATAATTTCATCTCATGGAGTAAATGCTTGGATTTACAGTTAGAAGAACAACTTCTTCTAAATGTAACTTGATCCTGAGATATGTCTGCAAAACAGAAAGCTACCCATCCAGACTTTACAGTTCTTTCCAGCATGAAAATCACAGAAAGATATCACTGTCACAGGAAACTGGCAAATTGTCATGGCCCAGAAACCTCCTTCATTTACAAGCAGAGGGTTAGGGCACCTCCTTCATCCACAAGCAGAGGGCGCTGGCCAATATTGACTTGGGAGATTGCAAAAGTCCAGGTTTGCCTTGAACTGAACAAATGGAACAGAGACTCCAGGTTTTATGAATATGACTGATGATCATAACAGGAATGGAGTTTGAAATATGCTAGCTCAAAGGAGAAAAGAGTCTGGTCTGATAAAGGAGGTCATCTGAAGCTTTCAAGTCATGTGAATTGTTGAACTTTAGAAAGGCCTGTCATTAGTAAAAATTTCAATCATAAAAAGCCTGTTTATCCACAAGATCAAATGGAGTAGATGCTGACAAAAATGCCATTACACAGGCAGGAAGAAAGTTCTTGGTTTTTCAAAAGGCACTAACCTCCATAGTCACAGAAACTATTTGTCAAGTAATCTGTCATGAGATGACCAAACCAAATGATGATATTTCAGTCACCCCTAGAGCAGTGCAGAGAGACAATGTCACTTTGGCTAGGGTTTTTGCTGAAACACAGTGATGCTTGCAAGAAGAGATGCTAATATTGATGTTTTTCAAGAGGTTCACTTACCATCACATCCAGAGAAAAGCTGTGTCAAACAGATTTGTTAAAAAACCTTCAGATACCTTACCTGATGAAGAGCCTCCTCCATGTATGAGCAGATGGCCAAAGCCATTGCAGGTTGTTGGAAACTGATTGATCTAAAAATGCAGTGGAAGGATACAAAAAATTGAATAGAAGTCATTGCACAGGTAAGTGATAGTGTTTATGATACAAAGGTATTGGTTTTCCTATTCAAGTAAGTTGTAATCAAAAGCTGTTGCTGTGGTGGAAGGGAAAATATTGGATATATGCATGCATTGATACCAAAAGGAAGCGAGTTTATTTAAAAGGAAATGGTTAAAGCAGTACTCCACTATCACCTACCCCGAATGAGAAGTTTAAGGAGCTCTTCTCTCTTTTTGAGTAAAACGGAGAAGTATAGTGTGAAAGCATGTAGCCAAAAGAGTGCACTTACAGTCCAGAAAGGAGCTTGTGTATCACCTGGAAGCAGGGGTTGCCACCATGAACAAAAAGAACTTTTGCCAAAGCCTGCTCATCATATAGCCATCAGCAGATTAAGACAGGGTTTTGTTGGAAATGAGTTTTATTAGGTCTGGGCAGCACTCAAAACCCATGAAGCACTTCACTATTGCAAATCCAGTCCAAGGACATCTACAAGATTCTGTCAACACCAATCTTAAAAAGAGGAGGCATTTCTGCAAAGCAGGGGAACAGTATATTTAAAGGTTACATCACAAAATATATCCATTGGGTTGGATATGCAAGAACAAAAATTTAAAGGTTACATGAAACTATATTTTCTGGTTTGCAATCACCGCAAAATTCAATGACAAAGAGGAATAAGATGTGGTACCACTTGAAATTTTAGGGATTGTTTTGGGAAGTCCTTAACCCTATGAGATAAAGGAAATCTTCTATCCCCACGAAAAAAAGTACCAATTTTCCAAATATGGTGTGGAGTACATAGTGAGAGCCCATCACAAGAAACTGAATATATCTTTAGTTTATGCAGGGAAAATGAAAAGTCTAGTCAATTAAAGAAAAAATATAGTGCTTCTTATGATCAAACCCAATGTCGATGATGATTATGAAGCATTTTGTTGTTGTAATACATGTTTCAATTATGATTTGGTTGATGTAATTAACCATGATGGTAAGGTGTTTTATGATGTGAAGGGATTACCTCTCAAGAAGAATGGAATCCCACATGAAAAACCTTTGCAGCAAGAATTCTCTCTTTCTGACATTGGCATGCATGGGATGTCAAAAATGCAAAGTGCAGAAATACCAAAGCAAAGACAAAAGTTTTTGAACAATGGAATCACTCTACCATTTGTTCCACCATGCAGTGCACCTATGGTTTGGGTGCCTAAGAAGAATGGAAAGAATTTTATTGTGAGGGAAAAAAGGAGTGGCTTTAATCAAAGAAGAGTTGTTGAAGGAGGTATGTGGCAAATCGCATTTAACATCAAAAAACTTTTGTTTGAATGGATCATTATGTTTTATGGTCTTGCCATACTCCTACTACTTTCATGCATATGGAGAATGATGAATTAGAGCCATTTATATATGTGATAGTCCACTTTTATGACATTTTAATTTTTAGAAAATTTCTTTATGAACATGTCATGTATAAGAGAAAAATACTTGATGTCGTAAAGCATGAACATTTATTTTTGAATATGTCAAAGTATGAGTTGGGTAAAACTTCCTTGATTTACTTGGGCTATAATTTTGGAGGAGTTAAGTTGAAGGTATACCTCTCCAAGTTTGAAACCATTGTGGATTGGTTAACACCCAAGATGGTCATTTGCAGCCCAATGTTGGAGGAGAATTTTTGTTAATATATCTTCTATTGTAGATCCTTGGCATGCATTGACATGTGTGCCAAAGGTATTCTAGTGGGGAGGAAAACAACAAGAGACATGTGATGCTTCGAAGAAAAAGATCATTTCAAATATTTTATTTTCTCTTTTAAACTTGAAAAGGTCATTTGAGTTTTAGGTTGATGCAAGTGACTTTTCCATTTCATTTCATTTAGAAAATTTTAATGGTGCAATGATTAAGTTGCAGCGATTAAGGAACTTTCATTTGATGGGTGTTCATAAACAATTCCACTTGGTAAAAAGGGATAAGAGAGGTATAAGTGACAAGTTTGTTGATATGCCTTCTAGGTTTGTTATTTTTGTAACGATTGTACTAAAGCATCATTTTGTTTTACATGCAAGTTATGTTCAACAATATGCATACTTTCAAGATGTACATTCAAGCTTGAGTCAAGTAAACAAAGTAGTGAAATTTGTTTACCATTTGCATCATAATTTGTTGTGTCATCCTGGTAAGAAGCATGTTTCTTTTGATTTTGACATGAAAAAACCCAATAATTTCATTGAAAAAATCCAAATGGTACAACAAACAGTTCAATATTAGCTTAAAAATCTCAAATGAAAGTACAAGTATCGTATCGATCGCAAATACCAAGTCGATGATGGAGTTTGGCGTCACTTTTGTAAGGAGAGGTTTCAAAGTGAAAAACAAGGAGAGAATGTTCAAATTCCATTTTTTTAATATTTCGCCCCAGAATTCCTTAATGAGCTTTAGCAAGACACCCTTCATGACAAAAGAACAAATTCTTCAAGATGAGGGAATGTTGGTTACCTTCGAGTGAATCTCAAGGAAAAAAAATTGTCAAAGGAAAAGTGGATCGAAATTGGAAAGGTGAGTGGGTTTTACCCTCATCTACTTGATAGTTGAAAGTGAAATTTTGGGGTCCAAAAGCTTCTCAATGGGGAAGAGTGATCAGGTGCTCAAAATTATGCTCAAAATAGAAAGTTGTCAGAATGGTGTTGAACCTGAACGGATGCGTAGATCTCGTCGTTATAAATTTGACGCAACTCATTTTGCAGAAACCTGATACTGTATGCTCCCATAAACACATTTTGTCCACTTTTTTAAACATGCAAATTTAAAAAGAAATGCAAGATAGCCTAGTCATCAGTCCATATAGCTAACTAGGCAAGCCCATTTGGAAATTTGATCGGTCAAAGTGATTTTTCCTCCGAAGAATGATGTGATGACAATTGGCATCCTTGTATTGGTGGTTGGAGGCACTAACTGGCGTGTTTGCATTGGTTGGGATGGTGGAAAACCACAGGATGCCATGTGGCCCACCTAGGGGCCACCATGTGCTATCCAAGGGCCACCAAAATTTATATGGGAGGCCAAGCAGAGGCGCTGAGGATCGAACCCGCGACCTCTGAGTACTACACACCAAGGGTTACCATCATGAGATTGCATGTGCTCCCTACCATACAATGAACGTTGTTTGGTTTTTTTGTCATGTGAATTGCGCATGGGGGGTTGGGGGCCGAGGTCTAGCCCCAACCATGGTCACCGCCTGAGGCGGGACCATGGGTAGGAGGCTAACCCTGCACCCTTTTCCTTAACTGTAATAGTAACATAACTCTTCCATGTGACACCATGGGATGTTATATTGGAAGTCGCGATGTTAACCACACCCCACACTGCTAACACAAAATAGTTACGTCAATGCTAACATGTGCCCACGGTTAACACTAAATATCGATGGCTAGGCTAACCATGCGATGCTTTTTATATACATTTTTTTTTTTACAAACCATAATGTAAATGGTTCCAAATTAGGTTTATAAGATTTATTGGGCATTTAAGCGCTTAGACAATTTCACTTGGTTTTTGGTGAAATTGGTGCTCAGTTAGCTAGATTCCAAGAAGATTTGTGGGATGATGCCTGATTTTGGGAAAAATGTGGAGCGAATAGTGCAGAAACTTGGGGAAGTCATAACTAAGTCAGTTTTTGGCCAAATTCGATGTAGAAAGAGGCTGCACAGGAATTTTTGGGCATTCTAGAGCTGATTGAATAGGTTTCATAGATGTTTGAGCATTGTAAAGACATGTAATTACACTCTTGAGCGTAATAGAAGAGTGTCAAGCCATTGGAAGCTGGACCGAGGAGACGTGGCCTAGGCGGGGTGAAATCATTCATCGTGTGATATTGTTTATGGTGATATTAATTTCTGATAAATGTTACTATTCAGTGTTTCATTTATGTTAATTTTCTCAAGAAATTCACATAAAAAATCATGTTAAACTTGCAATTAACCTCATCATCCTCAAGCACTTTATTTAAATTATGAATTATATCTTACCGCAACAAACACTAATATTCCCATTCATATCACCCATGTAGCTTCATGAGGCCCAAAGTGCTTGCATTGGACTTTAACTTTATCTATTGTTTGGTCTTGGAGCATGAGCACCTTTGTCTACAATACACCTTAAGCCTCTAATTAGAATTCTCCATCGAGTTCCATCTATAATATAGACCATTCAATCACATGATAAGAATATTTAACATGCTTCTTAAGAAAAGATACATGAAAAACATCATGTAATTTCACTGTGGAAGGAAGTGCAAGTCAATAAGCCATTGGTGTGATCCTCTCAATGATCTTGAAGGGTCCACAAAACCGTGGTGCCAACTTGTCACATGATCCAATCCACAAGGATATATTCTTGGGCTTGATATGCAAGTACACCTGATCCCAAACCTATAACTCCTTGAATAACCTATTCCTGTTTGCATAACACTTCCGATTATCCTACACTTTTTTGAAGTTCTTCTTGATCACCTAGATTTCCCGTTCCATTTCTACCAACATCTATGGTCCAATCACTACCATGTTAACCGATTCACTCCAATTTATAGGATTTTTGTAACTACACCAATACATAGCCTCAAATGAACTCATCTTCAATGACTCCTAGTACTCTTTGTTGTAAGTGAAATCTACCAGTGGAAGATACTCTCACACTTCCACTGTTGACGCATCATATACATCCTCAGCATATCCTCCAATATCCTGTTGACCCTCTCAGTATTTTGATTTGTCTTCGGATGGTAAGTTATTTTTATGTCCATCTCGATGTCGAAACCTGCAAACACCACCTTCAAAAACTTGGAAGTGAACTTTGAATACCTGCCAGACGCAATATTCTTTGGAACACCATGAAATCTAACTATTTCTCTGATTAACACCTGTGCTACATTGCTAGTTGAGTATGTAGTCTTCACCGGTATGAAATTTGAAACCTTTGTTAACCTGTCCACAAAAACCATGATGGAATCATGATGTATAATTGTGTTAAGAAAAATCGTGATGAATTCCATGGAAATGATCTCCCATTTCCACTCAAGAATCACAATTGGATGTAGTAGTCCAGTTGGATTTTTACAATCTGCCTTAACCATATGAAAATCCAAACATTTGGATACAAACTACGCAACATCATTCTTTAGATTCAACCAGTAGTAGAACCTCTTTAATGGACTCATTTTCTATTGGTAGCCTGGGTGACCTGAATATAGTTTCGCATCAAACTTCCTCAAGGTCACCTTCTTGAGCCAATTGATGTCCATTACATATATCCTGTATCTAGATCTAACCAATCCTTCTGCAGTTATACGGTATTCCAAATCTTGTACACATGTACCTGTAACTGTGACACATCTACCTATACCTGTGCCAACACCTATAATTGTACCTATACCAATACCTATACCTGTATATGTACAAACACCTAAACCCATACCTATACTCTATTGCAACCTGTGCACAATCTCCATATACCTTTGATCCTGTTGAACTTCCTACAAGATCCTATCTTGTAAGTCTGTCCCATAGGAGCTCATAGTTTCTATGTGATTTTCTTGTACCTGCCTTCTAAGAGCATCTACGACCTTCTTCTCCCTTCCCTTGATGTACTTGATCTCAAAGTCAAACTCATTGATGATGCCCAACCATCTAGTCTATTTGGCATTCAAATTCGGTTGGTCAAATAAGTACCTCAACCCAATGTGGTCACTCATCAATATAAACTTCCTATGAAGAAGATAATTCCTTCACATCTTCAGTTCATGTATGATCGTTGCTAGCTCACGACCATGTGTCTGGTATTTCTGCTCGTGATACTTTAGTTTTCGTGACTCACAAAATACCACCTGTCCATCTTGCATAAGGACCCCACCAAGTCCTCTCTTGCAAGCATCTGTAAACACTACAAACTCCTTATCCAGATCTACAATCTTTAACACTAGAGCATGTTTCAAAAACTGCATAAGCTACTAAAAAATAACCTTACACTCCTTTGTCCAATCAAACTTCTTACCTTTCTTCTACAATGATGTTATAGGATAATCAATCTGTAAGAAGTTCCTAATGAACCTCCTGTAATAGCCTTCCAATCCCATGAATGATCTCACCTCATCTACATTCTTGGGAGCTACCCACTCCATGATAACCATTATCATTTACTGGTCTACTGTAATTCCCACCTTGAAGAAAAAATGTCCCAATTAGTGTACCTTAGTCTGGAATAAGCTTCGTTTGCTGAGCTTAGAATACAGCTGATGCTCTCTCAAGAACCTCAACACTGCTGCCAATTGATCAGCATGCTCTTCCTCATTTTTAGAATACACCAATATGTCATCGATGAACACAATGACAGACTTATCCAAATAAGGACACATCACACTGTTCATCACACACACAAATGTATCTGAGGCATTAGTCAAACCAGATGGAACTACAAAAAAATACAATTCCTGTACCTGGTCTTGAATGTGGTCTTACAGATGTCTTGCTCTTTGATGCATACATGATGATATCCCGATCTCAAGTTGATATTAGAGAAAACTTCTTCTCCATTCATATGATCAAAAAAATCAATGATCCTTGGTAATGGGTACATGTTCTTGATCATCACTTTGTTCAGCTACTTGTTGTCAATGCATAGATTATGAGTGTCATGCTTCTTCTTCATGAAAAATAATGGTGCACCCCATGGTGATACACTTGGTCTAATGTACACCCTATCAATAATTTCTTTCAGCTGCAACTTTAAAACTACAACTCATGTGATCTCATACTGTAAGGTGCTTTTGATGTTGGAGCTTCCATGGCATCAAATCAATAGAAAATTATACTTCCGTATGAGGTATAAAATCAGAAATATTTGTTGGAAACACATACTAAAATTGTTGCAAATACTGGATACCTTCTCAAAACATATACATCCTCAAACTCCTTACATTTTTCACTAGAGATATGAACTGCAAATAGTACACACCATTTTCAATGACTGCACTAGGCCTATATGGATGTCACCATCCTAATGGATGTGGCTTTCTTCCTTCCATGTAAAACTCTTAGTTCCCCATTTTCATCCAAGCATTCAACAGATTTGTCATAGAAATATACCTTGGTATTTTGAAGGTATAACCAATTCATACCCAATATCATATTGAATGATACCAATGGAAATATGTTCAAGTGCGCTATTGTAGGCATACCATTTAACTCAAATGCACAAGCTCTTACCCAATGGTGAGGTATTTTCTTTGTACCTATGGAAAACTGCACTAACCAAGATTCTACATGAATTTCCTTACTCAAACCACACTTATCCACCAAGTGAGGACTAACATAGCTATAATTACATCTACGGTTAATCAAAATAGAAATAAATTGATCGCAAATCTTATCGTCCATCTCAACGATAGAATCCTGGTGACATTCTTTATTTTTGTCCATGGTTGCATAAATAAAAAGAATGCTCTGCCCAACATCCCCAATAGTATGTGCTTCCTATGCACTATATATCTTAGGCCTAGCTCCATGATTTTGTAGAAAATATCTCTTAATATGCACCTCACCACATGTCCAACACTCAAACTGTCCCATAACATTACGTCCATGTTACTGTTGTGGCATATGTCCCTGTATAGCTGCGTTAAACTTCTTTTCGGTGCCACATTTTCTTTCTCTTATTAATTCTAAGGAATTTATCTTTTCGTTTTCCATTTACCTTTACCTTTTTCCTTCCCTTTCAATCCTTGTTGAGACTCATTCTTGCACTTTGAATTTTCATAGCAATGCTTCAACTTCCCAATGACTTCCTCAAGTGTATGAGCCTCATCATACTCAATCTGATATTTGAATACTAATGGAAAAATATTGACAAATTGTTAAAATTTGACCTTCTCATCCTCATGATATGGTACATACCTCAATATCTCCAAGAACTTTGTCATGTACTCATCATTTTTCATTAATACCATCTTTATCTCATAAAATTCTTTGGCCTTGCTGAGATAGTACCTCTATGACAAGTATTTCTTCCTGAAAAATATTTTGAACTCATGCCAACTCAAGTTATTTGTCCTGATGTGTCTAACTCGCTTCACATCTTCCCACCAGATGTTTGTTTTACCTCTAAGGCCGAGGATAGAAATCCTACCATTCATGTTATCTGTGTACTCATGCAACTCAAATAACTTCTTCATCCCAAGTATCTAAGATTCTACCAGTTTTGGTTTCTTCAAGTCACCATCGAAAAGAGGTTCCTTTTCTTTATTAAATTCATCTGGCATGTATCCCCTATCACTCCTCCTATAAGGATGATACCAATGACGATCATGATGTCTATCCGAACCAGAACTATGATAATACTTGTACTCATCACCCCTCCTATCCAGAGTGTCCAACAACCTACCATCTCTCACTATATCAACTTTATATGACATGTGTTTGCTAGGATAAACACTGCAACATGCCCCATTGGTTTTTTCCTCTTGTCCATATATGATCCTAAGAGGCCCTTGTTTCTGCAAATTTGAAAAGCTCTGAATAAGTGTTGCACCCGCCTCTGCTTATTTCTCTTGTTCTTGTATGATCATGTCATTCTCCGCCTTTCAACTCCTTATTTATTCCTTTAGGATTCTCAATGTGTTTTCCAAATCAGAAGAGTGCCCACCATGCTGTTGATATTACTCTTAGGGAAAGTCCTTGTATTTTACCATATTTATATCCATGTTGATATTTCTCCTACAAGGAATAATATGTCAACTAAACCAAATAACAATAAACAAACGTACCTTAGTGTAATTTTTGGAGGATGCTTCTTGTAAGATCAACCAATCAGTGTAATACATGTACACACAAAATCATAAAAACATATAAATTCATAACATGTGGAATACTAGCACATAAACATCATTCTAGTTAGAGTCCAATCATCAATGCATGCCCATAAAAAATACACAACATGACCTAATGCATAACTATACCAATGCAGCTTGACCACACAACATCACAAGCATGGATCATACACTAGCATAAGTGACATGTAACCAAGCATGACCGACCAATGCATGTTTACCATACAACATCACAGAAGCAAGCATACATGGACAATACACAAGTATGACCAATATGTAACCTAGCATAAACATGAAATGCATATACAACATGTAACAATATGTAAGAAAGTGTGCATAAACAATACATAAGCATAAATAACACACAATTAGTCATACAATCATGAAAAAATGTTGACAACAACATCATTAGTCCTCCCATGGTGACACCACTTCCACCGTGGCCAACACACCACATATGAAACAAGAAAATACACCATAGGTATGAGAAACACATAAGAAATCAACAAAATCATGACCAACACACTTCCCATCTTGTCCAAGGGTTCAACCATGCTCTAATACTACTCTGTAACACCCTCTTCCCACATCTACCCAAGTAACTAGCCAACTTGGGTAAACATGTGACGAGAGACTACTAATATGAGATTCAACCTCCTAGATTACCTTAAGGAAGTGGAACCGATGAAAACAAGAAAAACACACCTTACACAACATCAACAACATCCCCAATAGGTAACCCAACCTTCCAGACACTTGATCCTTGAGGGAGACTGACTTTTTGACCCCTTTGGACCATAGCCGTAGGAAGGCAAAGGCAAGCTAGTGGCTAGGAGCCTATAGCTGCAAGTAGCGCACAACAAGCATGCTGGCAGGGCCCCAATTGGTCAATTCTCTTCTTGCAACTCTAGGATTTTTGACACCTTTTCAACCTAGAGCCCAGGTCACTGCCCATAAATTAAGGAAACTTTAGGAGATGATAAATAACATTAAAAAAAATGTAAAAAAAAAAATCACATTGTCAAGAATTCATCTAAATCCCTCCTATCCATGACAAGAATTTCGTCAACACATGTCACAAATATTGCATCTTCACGTGTAAAACACATATTTAAACATAGGGGTCTCATACTTATCTGAGAATCGCTAAGAAGCATTGTTCCCTTACATCATAAGTTTTAATACAATCTATTTGACCATGGATACATTGTGAATTCATTTAGAAGTAAACAAAATGGATAGAGCCATACATGATCACTTATCAAATACATGCTTATAACCATCATAATAACAACAAAAATATGATGGATACAATAGAAATAACATACACATAATAACCAATGAAATTATACATCAAATACCAAAGGAATGAGCTTCTCATTAATTAGTGTAAAAACCAACTGGAGATAGGACTTCCACGTTCCACCAGACCATAGATTGACTGATCCAAATCTCTCTTCAGTCAATTAGCACCATGCCATATTCCAAGCATGAATGTGGGAATCAAACCAAAATAACCAACCAGGGAATCTTGATGCTAAACCGCCTCACCCTCATCAATCATAAACCATGATTTACTGTGATATACACTCAATCACTTGGCCAACACAAGCACGGATATCACCAGATTCTCTCTACCTAAACCATGAGGAATTTTCCTATCTCCTAGTCTCTCAGACTTTACCACAACCCACAGTTTGAATGAGGTATCACTAGGCCCTAAACTGACACATACTCTATAGGCTTTACCATATATCCCAAACCTGGGATTCCTAGACTTGAAATGGAGAGAAAACCACCTCTCAGGATTTACCGCAATCTAAACCCAGAAACACATGAACCAGTTTAATATTCATTTGGAGATCCAACTCACTCATCTTTGAATCCACCTGGTAATATAGCTAAAGCAAGCATGATAACTCCACAACACCATGGCTATCTGAAAATGGAAAGGCTAGGTTGAATACACTGTCACACCTAAAAAAACCCATGCCAAGACAGAAAATAACCACATGAAATAACATTAATTTCAAATCTAGCAAGGAAATCATACATGGAAATGAATACCTGCAAAGAATCCTATTGTAGTTGCTTGATTCCTGCTCCTCCTTGCTTGCTTCCTCCTTATTCCTTCTTTCTTTTCTTTCTTGCTCCAATGCCAAAGTGCTCCAAAAACTCTAAGTGTCCAAGAGTGTGAGAGAGAGAGAGAGAGAGAGAATAATGAGAGAGCTCCAAAAATACACTAACCAAAGCTACGAACTAATCCTTAGAAGCCTTTTTATAGAAGAGGCCTCTATATTCTTCATTTTCCTCCTCACATGCAACCTTTGACCTTTCATCTCCCTTTTCTCCTAATTTCCATTATTTTCATAAATAAATGTGCCAAAATTTCAATTTTGCCTCTCCAAACCCTTTGCCTTTGCCAATTTCTTTAGCAATAATAAACCAAATCAACACCAACTAGGATGTTTTTCCCAACATTCAGCTTGGAATAACTGTCCCATCAACCATGGTTATTATTTTTAAATTTTATTACATGGAATTTTCACTAGGCATGTTACAAAATATTATCAAATAATAGTGTAAATAATAAAATAATATTAGATTAAATCATCAAATTTTAGAGGAAAAAAATTAATGTTTTAACTCAAATTTTCAGCTTATCTCTCTACGGGTTTACTCAAATGTTGATTGGAAGCATTCATTTGATGAAAATTTTAATTCCTCATCCAAGGAGTACCTATGTTTCATATTTTCTACAAACCTTGCTACACAAAAAAATATGTTTGTAATCACATTTTTTCATGTATTTCTGATTTTTGTGTAGTCGGTCGTTATGCGGAATATACGACTGCGGATAGAAGTATCTTCCCTAGAATTGATATCCTAGTTTATAACAATATAAGGGTAAAGAATATTATGTTTCCCTTAAAGTAAATAGATAATGGGATGAAGCATACATAGAATCTATCGTATGCTTTTCTCCTCTCTTGGCTTGTACGCTCCAATCCTAGCTTCGGTCGCTATAATTAGAACCTGCACAATCAAGCAACACAAGCCAACTATCTAAGACATCTATGTAGCATCATATAGCTAACTTATTCAATGTATCAACATGGCACTGAAATACATGAAATCATATCATCACATATGGGAAAACAATAACCTCTTTGCATTAATAGAAACATACTAAATTACAACAAAATATAGTAGTTGATCTTGTAGAAGAGCTCCTCCAAGTTTACTTGTTCCTTCCTTGCCACAAAGTGTATCTCTATGTCACGCTAATGCATGGAATAATTAATACCACCACAGTAGCGTGAGGGTATAATCTATCTCCAAAATCCAACCCCTAGCTTGTGCATGGCCACACATATATAGAAAAGGATGGTAAGTTGAGAATTCTTATCGATCTACCAATATAGGTTTGAGATCCACTCTTAATGGGAGGATGAGCTCAAGGAATAAGGGGTGAAATATCCAAGGTAGGATAGGATATGATTCAATAATTTCGTTCAAGGTAAAATATTTATAACAACTCTTGGAAGCTTCTAGAAGAGGAAGCTTCTGGATTATTTTAATTTTTACCCAAATTATAGAATCAACGCACCCCCAATAAAGGGAAACTTTTTGGTGATCAATGAAGGTCCAAAGAGAGGCTACCTACCGGTGAATGTTGGCCAATGAAGGGCTAGGGTGCGTTGGACCTAAAAATGACTAAAATGAAGCAGGTTCAAGAAGAAACTCAGGGATTTGAGAGAGTCATGCTTAGGGACTTGTCTAAGGAGGATGACAAAGTATTTAAAGTATGTGAAAGATCCTGTTTGAGAGCCTATTGACCAGATGTGAAAAAATAACCTATAACACAAGTTCCATTGAAATTATAAGACATGGATACTCCTTGAATGAGAAATTAAATTTTCCATCCAATCTGTGCTCCTGCTCGAAATTTGAGTAAATTTGTATGGAGATAAGTTGAAAATACAAGTTGAAAAAATAGTTTTTTTTCCTAATATTTTTAATTTTTACTCCAAAAATGGTGAATCATTCCCCATGGTTAACAACATCATCTTGAACCCTATTGGTTCTTATAAAGTTGATTTTGGTTAACAACATCATTTTAGACCCATTTTTTACCTCAAAATTTCTCTATTGGATGTTTCTCATGTGGTTGCTTCATACACTACTTCTATTGATAAAATGGATACAATGGGATGCTTCTTGGATTCCCATAAAATCAGTCATTTATCGAGGTGAAATTCATATCCCGAGATACTCTTGCCCTCATCAATACATTCTGCAAAATCACTATTTATGTAACCAACAAGATGGTTTCCTTGGAATAAATATAAAAAATTCCATTCTATATTGTTCCTCTCATATACCTTAAAATCATTTTTCCTTATTTCCAATGGGTTTATTTTGGTGACTTCATAAACCTAGATATAAGGCTAATTGAATACATTATATCGGGCCTTGTTGTTGTGATATACATTAGGATTCCCACTAGCTACTTGTACAAAATGGAATTAATTGATGGAATATTATCAGCTTTTCTTAGCTTGGTTTCTGGTAAAATTGGTGTGTTTTTTGGCTTGCGTTCACTCATCATGAACCTTTTCAAAATATATTTTGCATAATTTCTTTAAAAAATGAAAGTTTCCTTTTCAAACTATTCAACTTCTATTCCAAGAAAATGTTTTATGTGACCATGATTGGTCATCCCAAATACCTTCTCCATAGTTGTTTTAAAACCTTCAAATTGTAAATTTCCTATGTAAATCATATTATAAACATAAATGCAAACAATAAAAATATTACTTTGTATATATATTTTTGTATAGAGTGTAGGCTCGTGAATGATGCATTTGAATATTTTGTTGAGAATATAAGAATAAATTATGTTGTATCATGCTTTAGGTGTTTGTTGTAAACCATAAAAAGCCTTTTTTAACTTGTAAACTTATATCTCTTGACCCTTGAGCTCATATCTTGAAGGTTGATCTACATAAAATTATTCCTTCAAGATCCTATTTAAAGATGTTGATTTGAAATCCATTTTGTAAATTGACCAACGATGTCTTGTTGTTATTGCTAATATTATTATGAAAATATACAACCTTACTACTAGGGTGAATGTTTCTTCATAATCTACTCCAAGTTGTTTTGTAAAGAATTTTCTACCAATTTGAATTTAAGATTTTCAATTTTCCTCTTTTCATTAAACTTGGTCTTATACACTCAAATGTTTTTTTGTTGCTATTGGATCTACAAGAATCCATGTCTCATTCTTATTTATTATTACAATTTATTCATTCATAACTTCATCCCACTCTTTCTTTTTTATTACTTCTTTGAAATGTGTTGGATTGCAAGACAGAAAGGAATAATGTACTTGTTCATTATCATGTTCTTCATTAATTTCTCTCAAACTTCTTGTTTTATACATAATGGTGGAATCATATGATTTCTTCAAGATGGAATCTATGCATTCTATCCTCCCTCGTTTCCCCTTTATTTGGAACTTGTAACTGTGGTAATAATTTTCTTGGTTGTTCCACTTTTGTTGCTTCACTTGGTTCAAATGCATGTGGAGAAACTTGATTGCTACTTTTTCTTTTATCTTGATCATTCCATGTTTGATCTTCAAAGAATTTAAAAACTCTTGTAAATACTCTCTTTTTTTGTGACATGGTTATATAATTTATAGGCCATGTATTTTTCACTATAACCAAAAAATATGCATATTTTCACTTATGCCATCTAACTTCCTTCTCATTTATTCTAGAACATGTGCATAGGTTACACAACCAAAGATTCTCAAGTGTGATACACTTGCCTTCATACCACTCCAAGCTTCTAATGGAACTTTGTATTTGATGGTTTTGATTGTAGATCTATTCAATAGATAAAATTAAAAAAAAAATTCTTCTGACCAATAATCATTTGTAAAATTCCTTTCGCTCAACATGCTTCTTGTCATATTCATGATGGTCTGATTTTCCATTTATGATATTAAAATTTTTTGTACAGTGTACCTTGTTGTAAATTTCCTTTTTATACCTTGAACCATACAATATGCTGCAAATTATTTGGAATCATATTCACCTCCATATTTTTATCTTAATACTTCATTTTTTTCCCATTTTGCTTCTCTACAATGGCTTTCAATTTCCTGAAATTTTCAAATGTGTCATATTTGTTTTGGATGCATAAGACTGATGTAATTATATTAAATAATCAATTAAGGTTAGAAAATAAAATATTCCTCCTATTGACTGGATTTACATTGGACCACAAAGGTATATGTGTACTAGATCAAGTGGAGTTTCGGCTCTATAGATGGATGAATTTGGAAAATTATTTCTTTGGTGTTTGGAAAGGATACAACTTTCACATGGATTATGATGGACACCTCTCGTAGGTAGAACTATGACCATATAATTCCTTAGCAAAATATGAAGACTATTAAAAGCTAATTGACCATATCTAAGATGCCATAACAAAGTTTCATCAAATTTTGTTACAAATTGAGAATATGATAATGGTTTCTTGGAATTTCTCATGACTAGGGGATACATCCTATTTTTGGTCATTTGCATTCTTGCTATGGAATCAACTTGGAGACTTGTTAAGAATTGTGTAGGTAGGACCTTTAAACATGACTTCAAAACCATTTTCACTCATTTTCCCTACACGTAATATATTGTGTTTCAAACTTTATACATAATAGACATCATGCATGTCCTTCTTTTCACTATGATTATATACAATTGTAATAGTACCCTTTTGTAAGGCATTTACAAGAATATCATCACCCAATTTAATACAAGATTTAATTGCTTCATTGAAACATGAAAAACATCTGTGTTACATATCATATGGTTACTGAAGCCATTGTCTATTAATCAAATATCTTTATTTCTATTATTATTTTTTAATAAGAAAGAAACATGGAAGATGCTATGTGCTTGAAACATTTGTTTTTCCTTTGTTCAAGTGTAATTTTTTCTTCCCGCATTCACTTTCATAATTCCATACTTCTTATTATAATAACATTGTATATTTTAATTTTCCATCCTTCCTCTTCCTCTTTGATTATGAGGTTGATCCTATGGCTATTCAGGTTGACTTGATGGAATGTTTCTGTTTCTAGAATATTGTATTCCTCTTTTTGATTTGCTTCTATTATCTCTACCTCTTCCTCTACTAATTGTGGGTTGAGTTTCAAAGGAATTTTCTATTGGGTCACTTCTACATTTATTTCTTGATACATGATTTAGTATTAGTCTTTCCAATTCTCCAATTCAAAATTGGGTCATATATTTTCTTTCTTCTATGTTTATCACAAGCATGTCAAATTAAGGTGGGAGAATTCTACAAATTTTCTCAACTACCTTTTGATTAGTGACATATCTCCATGAAAGTATATTTAGTACCTCCATGGCATAATTAATAATATGATCTACTATTTTAGTGTCTTTCATTTGCAAAGTTTCAAACTTATTCCTGAGGATTTGAAGCTTTTCATTATTGACCTTGCGTGTTCCTTGGTATATGTTTTCCAAAATTTCTTAAGATTTATGAGCACTAGTTGCTTTTGAAATCTTAGTGAATGTGGAGCATTCAAATCCATTATAAATATTCCATGGTTCTATTGCATCCTTTCTTTTAATATTTACTGAAGCATTTATTTGGGAATTTGTCACTAATTCTAAATCTACAACTTCAAGTTCTTCATATTTTGTGACTATTACTTCCCAATATTCGAAATTCTAAAAAAAAATCTTCATCTTAATTTCCCACATTAGATAAATTGTATCATTCAATATGGGACCATGTGTATTCTAATTGTTGGTTGAAGCCATGATTGACTTTTGTAACAACTATCCCTTACTCAGAATTGGGGGCTTCTCTCCAATTTTCAACTAACTAAAACCCTAACGATGGTCTTAAAACCTCTACGCGATTAGGTCTAGCTTAAAGTGGTTTCTTTGAGAAATAAAATAAAAAACATGACATGATTATATTTTCTACTTCTAAGAATTCAACGGGGATTTACTGTGGTGGCTCCATGAAAAACATCTGTGTGAAAAGATCTAGTGGAAACTCCACCAAGAAACATATACTTACAACGAAGGGATAGCTCCACAAAGAAGCCTTGGCTTTACTTTGGCATATAGGCCCCTCTCTTGATGACGAATCATATGCAAATAAAAATTATGAAAACTTTATTAGTTTGGCATATAGAGCTATTTTTTTGTTTCATTTTTTGTTTACTTATATGGAAGACACTCCTTATCTTGACTAAGAAGATCAACCTATGGAACTCTCTTTATAGTATGATTCTCTCCGGGGTCTATCAATGCAACACGAGTTATAGAATGGGGATTCTTCCCTATGAAACTTAGTGAGGGAAACTTAGAGTTTTGGTGGACCCTCAGAAGCGTCTCCTTTGCAAAAGTTGATAGCCTCTCTTCTCTTGATATTTCTTTGTAAATAATTACAACACAAATGGTGCCCCCTTCAAAAATTATCAATGGAAGTTACCACACCTTAATTATGGTTTGGGCATATCTACAAATCAGCTCCATACAAACATACAAACTCCAATACATAAAAAATACTTCAACAAGAACCCCTTTTTTAGATGCTCTCTTGAGCTTGATTGATCGAGCTATGGTTATGATGTGATGTCAAAATTTTGAGAGGAAGAGTGAAGAAAAACACAAAAAACATAGAGTTACCAAAATTTACAAACTAATGGAACTTCAAGTATCTTCACATTAAGATACCACTTTTCCACTTCGTACCAAAAACTAGTTACATAGAATCTATAAAATTACTTGTTTGACTCAATCTAACACCTTATTTAATACAATATAACTCATTAATGCAAACTACTACTTGTGCATTTAATGCACTACAATACCAAAACTATTGTCGAAGAAAACTGCCTAATAAATGGAATACCTAGTCAATAGTTTATAAATATTTATATTTATGCACACACACATAATGTTTTTAAACATACTTCATTCATAATGTTAATCATCATGGTGCTAAAATATTAACTCAAGTAAATATTAATATATAAGTATGTTATTTTCTATGAGATAGATAATATAGTTGGTTTATCATTTCTTCTATATGGCTTGACCTATGTGGGATTTGAATCTTCAATCATATATTTTACATTACTTCATAACAAGGAAATTTCCAATTGCATTGTGCCTTGTGGGAATGTAAGGGGTTTATCATTAACCTAAAAAAGAAACATTGATTACTTTTCTTAGAGAATAGCTATACATTTAAATAGTATGTATAGGTATATGCATTATAGAAAGGATACAACATTTCCGTAAAGAAAGGTATACATTCATTTAAGGAGGTTGGAGATTTTAGGATGACAATTAATCATATGGTAAAAAATGCTTTTGTGAAAGAAAATTCTCTTGGATTACTATTGGATCAAAGAAAATAATTATAAATATACTTCTATGATATACAATATTATCATGCTCTTTGAGATCATAATAAGGAAATGGTAGGTAGGAAAATGTAGGTGTAAGTGAAAAGGAATGAAATATCTTGGTCAATGGAGCATTAACATTTCCAAGAATCCATTAATTAATGACTAGCTCATTGACACATATAGCATAGATTCACTATCAATTAATCTGTACCATTGGATTTATCATCCTTGATATGGCATATGAGAAATTTTCATTTTTTATTATTTCTTATATTCTTGATATGGTTGACCCAATGTAGGTCACATGTACTATATAATGATATGGAAAAAAGGTTGGATTAAGGCGGTTTTTGTTGGGTGGGAGGAGGTGTGCTAATATTCCCCCATGTTGGGGGTTTAGGGATGAATCCTCTTAGATTTTTTTTTTGGTTGGTTTTGGTTAAATTTTGGCCTATTTTTGGTGTTGTTTTGGCCAATTGTAATGTACTTTTGGCAAATGAATCATGGTTGTAATCTAATTCAAGATAATTTTTTATGGATTTCGATACTATAGAGTCATATGTTGTATTCTGAAAATGGTAAAGTTAATACAATAAAAAGTTAGAGGTCTGGTTCTAAGGATTGTTGATTTTCGTGATTGAGGATTTCAAGGGTAAATATATTTTTTCTCTATGTTCTATGCTTGTGTTTTCCATTATATCATTTTCATTTCATGTAATAATATATCTACACCAATTCCCTAAAAATTTTTACAACCTATATTAGTATTTCAAACATTGATAGTTCAATGCCATGAGACTACCCTCTTATGATCACATGCCCTTGATTCTTTATTTGCATGCTTTTTTCCATCATTCTCTACCTACTTATTTAATTGTAGGATAATATCGTTATATATAGAAAACATCAAGGGCCTTTGAAATAATGCAATGAAGAAAGTATTTTTGTGTTTTATGTTTGATTGTTGCCTTGTTGCTAGGCATTACAAACCTACTGAGGGAACCACCTCCCTAGAAGGAAATTCAATTATTACAGGGTGTTGATGTGGTGGAAACTTTATGCAAGCTCAATTTTTGGTTTTAGAAACTTGCTATTCATCGGATTGCATTGTGGAGTGGTGATAACTAGATAAAATTTAGACATAAGGAATCCTTCAAGGTTTTCTAAAGATGTGAATTTTAGCAAGTTTTGTATTCAAGCTACATTAAATCTTCGAACAAGACAACTTATTTACTAATTACCAAATGAATTTAATGACCTTGAAGAAAATTCTTTAAGAGCATGTTAATTACTAGATTTTTGGCTTCTGTGATCCACCAATAAATTAAGCAGAAATCTTTCGGTAAAAATCACATTATCATGAACAAAGTCGACGCGTTTCGAACCAACCAGTGTGGTTCATCATCAGGACTAGGTGAGAGATCAGATCAGTCGTTAAGTTTAAATTAATTGTAACAATGGCTTTCTCTTTAACCTCATCACAAAAATCCATGCAATAAAACATCAAATTTTAACACGAATAATAGAAAAAAAATAAAAAAAAATTGGTGGAATTAAGGAAATAATTAGTTAGGGTAGAAGTTGAGTGTATTCTTCTTCATACCCACATTCTTAATATTCACATAAATGATCATTAATGACATCAATTAGTCCAATAACCTTTGTGAATACACTTGGAGTGGATAAAAGAGGATGAATTCGTACATCAATTTGATGAAGAAATTGAACCTATGAAATACGCAAGTGAACTACCCTGAACAAGGTTAGAGGATGTACAATACGAAAGTGAACTAATCTAAACAAGGTTGGAGAATGTACCTAGTTACTATGCACAAGGTTAATTTAGATGCTTTTTCGGATTTTAAAAATCTTAGACTATTATAAAATATATAATATAAAGAAACACTAATTTATTTTACATTAAGATAAGGAGACTTTGTATTTTAGATGTGTAATATGTTCTTTTATATATTTTGTGTATTTGTTTTAGTGTTCACTAGAGCTTTACAATGATATAAAGTCTAGTTTCTTACAATTTAGTTAATTAATATTTAAAAATATTTTTTTTAATTCTTATTATTAATTAATTCTTATTATTATTATTTAGCTAGAATTAGAATATATGAAGAATCAACAACTTTAAAATAATATTCACGTTTACATTAAATATAATTATTTCTAAAATGTCTCAAATGAATAAGTTACAACATGTTTTGAAAGACTTACACTTAGTATTTTAAGAACAAATTATTTACTAAATCACTAAAATTAGAATATATGAAGAATCAACAACTTTAAAATAATATTCACGTTTACATTAAATATAATTATTTCTAAAATGTCTCAAATGAATAAGTTACAACATGTTTTGAAAGACTTACACTTAGTATTTTAAGAACAAATTATTTACTAAATCACTAAAGTCTAAAATACAACCAATAAAGAATTTATAACATGTCTAAAAAAACTTACACCCCATGTCTAAAAAAACTTACACCCATATAACTTAGAAAAGAAATATTCACCAAACCACTAAAACTAAAATCTTTTAACTAAATTATTAAAAAAAATAAAAAAAAATTAACATATACATCACAAAACCATTTTATTATCAATTAATTTCAAATACATTAATATATTATATATATTTAAACATATCCCATTCTCATCCATGCATATATACTACATAATAAAAATAACTTATTTCTACTATCATGAATAACGCTCTTGAAACATTAAGATCAATACACATTTTGTTTTTATTTTTTAAATTATCAATTGATTTTAGCTACATTATTATATTTAAAATCTTTAAAATTTAAATATATCTTGTGCAAGATGACATCTATTACGAATAAATTCGGTTTATTAATCCTCGCCTATTTTTTATTAATCCTCATCTATTTTAAATATTATTTACATATTGAAATAATTAACAAAAACACTAATTATCATAATTTTAAGAATTTATATTTATGTATATTAAAAAAGAGTAGTTTTTAAGTGTTATTTTTTAGAAAGTTTGTTAGTTTATTTCTTGATTTGATTTGTGTAGAATATAGTATATATTTGTTGAAATCACAAGTTTCATCGGTGACACCTTCACAATCAAAGCGCTGGGTTTTTTAGAGTGATATATCCATATATGTAGTTAAAAAACCAGTTTAAACAACACAAATCTAGATTTGGCCACAAATATTTTTGTTGGATTCTGGCTAGAAATCTACCAAAAACTCCAAAAAATGGCAGCCAAAGACTTCTCCTATTAAAGATTAATTCTTCCTTAAATTTAATATATTCAGAGTTATTTTAACTCTAAATATATATTAAAATAATAAATAAAACATAAATATTTATTTTTTTTTCTTTTTTTCTTTTTGTAAGTCAAGATTCTATTAATTTCTGGAAAGAGAGTACATATAATCCAACACAAAATAGGTGGTCTCACCTAGACTGGGTTTGTTGACCAAAAAGTACACCAGATGACAAAAATACAAAAGTGTTACTCAAGGAAATGTCCACAGTGGATTGGCACACAGGCACCAGAACACAACTAATACAAAAAAGACTCCAAAAATCATACTAATCACCAGAAGTAATAGATGCAAGGTTTTATGGGGTTGTTCCAGGAGGCGGTGGAGGGTGGAAGTCACACTGAACGTGTCCTTCGTATTGTGCCAACCATGCCTCCAGTTTCTCAACTTTCTCTGAGAGTTGATTTTCCCCCCTCTAAACCATGACCAACCTTTCCTGAAGTTTACTTTGAAAGTAGTGCAACCACTCCAAAGTGGTCATCTACACCGCATGCTCCTCTCATTGGATGCATTCAACAATGTCCACTCTGTCCATAAGGCAAATAATGAGAGCCCGTCAGTTCTCCAAGAAACAATGTTGGAGACCTTACCCTTCCTATACATCTATATCACCTGTCCCACACATCGTCTTGCTACCATGGTTGCCGCCACCCAAAAAATCTGAACCCGAGTGTGCACCCCTCCACATCGATTTGCCACATGCTTACCACCACTACGCTACCATTCACCCCGACACACACCATTGTGCGACCCTGCACCCCGACACAACCCCATCCTAATTCCACTACGACCACCTCTTGTGCCAGCAGAACCTCTCTGCCCACTCCCCATAATCTTCCCTCCGCGACCAGACGGTAGGGTAACCAAGGCCTGGGCATCCACTCCCACAGAAGGAGAGGAAGAGTCGACTTGACGCATTAGTGTCTTCATGATTTCCCGAAGACAGGGAGCACTATAAGAGGTGCTAAAATCATAATTATCTTCGCTACTAGGCACTCCCCAAGAATTAGAATCCCCAACAACATTGTAAGGTTAGAGCTAGCACCTTTCTAACCCCGGCCAAGAATGGAGCACCACCTAGAGGACATGTGGTTTCTTCCAACTTAGTACAAGCTTAAAAACGACATGTACCCACCAATTATGACCATAATGAGCCGCAAGAGGACCTTCCAGATCCCCTCAGTCCAAAACGTAGGAATTGCACAGAGGAAAACTGATTCTCTCCCCTAGAAACGAGGTTTCCAAGTTAGTAGAAACCACCACCCAACAAAAAAGAGGCCAAAATAATTGCCTGCAAGTTGTGAGGATTTTACCTCCCATGCCCAGCCTTTCCAAATGCCATTGACAACCAAAATTCGAAGACATGCAATCTCCAAGACTCGGTCTCAATTAATTGCAACCATACACACTTCAATTTTAGCAAACCAGCACCGCATGCGCTTCTCTTTCCTTCCCAACACCCATCCAAACTCCCAAATCCATAAGCAAGCATAGAAACACATGCAATTGAATGAAACAATCATCCCTCGAGGCTTTAATAATCCATCACCGTGGCAGCCTACATGAGAGTAACTCCTCGCATGCTCCTGAAACATAATCATAGTGTTTCTCTTGTACTGTCTTGGGGTATGAAGGGAGCAAAAAGGCCAGCCCCCCTCCAAGACCACTTGTAGTTATTCATGTGGAGCGACCTACACATGTTGACACGAGCTCACCCCCATCGCTGAAAATATTTATTTAATTTTAAAACATATCTTAAAATTTTATTTCTTAATAAATAAAAAAATATAAGTTTAGGCTTATGTGATGTGGACATCTTTGAATTGAATCTTCCAGATCCATCACAACTTATTTGAGTGGTTTTTTAGGTTGGTTTGTGTCCACCTCTTATTCACATTGTTGTTTACCTGCAACTTTTCCTATGCTTTGTTAGCAGTCTCATTTGAGGAGCATATTTCAGGGCTATGGTTCTCCTAGCATCACCCATGCTTGAGCCCAAGATTACTTCTCTACTCATAGGTACAATGAGGATACACAACTAGTTTTTTAGCACAAAATTGATGATATCAAGTAGGAGGTTACAAAGGAAATTTATAATGTTTCTGATTTTGAGGTCATGGCATCAATTTCAAATTGGGTCCATGAGTTGCTCATTGCTAGAGGCTGCCAAAATCAATACCTCCATACCATCAACCTCTTTCGGCACTTCAAGAATCTACTGGGAAATGTTTTGTTCAAGCACAATGAAAGTTGGGATGAGATTCTCCTTCATATGGAGGAACTTTGTCTGCTCTACTAGATCATGAATGAACATGTGCAACACATGGAGGCAACCATTCTACATAATAGAGAGTTGCTTCAACAAGGAAACCCTGAGTGCCTCGCACCGAGAAACTAGTTTCATTGTGTTTTAACGATATTCTAGAGATGGTAGCAGCGCTTTTATCTTACTAGTAACTTAGTTTCATGTGCATTTTAATTTCTCACTGTGATGTCAATGACATTCTTGCCTAGTTTTTGTAGTATAAAAATTAGCCATATTATGCATATCATGCAAATTTTACATAATCTATGTTTAATCGCTCAATTATTAATTATTGTCTGTGGTGTAATTTCTAATTAACAAACAAAATTAATCTCATAGGTCAATCCAATATGTGTATTAATTAATCATAAAATTTAAGTTTAAAAAACAATTAAAAAACAAACATCACTTCTATGAGGATTTCATAAATATTTAAATTTCTTAAAAAAATTATAAATATTTATATCTAAATTATTTACATAACAAAATGATAATGTACATTAAAATTTTGAATTTTTTTTTTATAAAATTTATTATAGTTTATTATAATATTCCATCTCAATTAAAAAAACCACTGATTACATAAAATTTAATAATAATTACTAAAATTTAAGAAACGAAATGCCTATTTATTAACAGAGAAAAAATAATTTTAAAATATTAGATGTCACTTTTAAAAGAAAAGAAAAATTATAAAGAATTAAATCTAAATGATTTATATGATAATGATAACTAATATGCCTTAAAATCATTAGACTAATTCAAATGGGAAAAGAAAACTCATAAAATCCATTAAAATGATTAAATATTCGATCTGAATTTTGAAAAAATCTATTTACATAAAAATTAATAATAACTACTAAAAACTTGTGAACAAAATGCTTATTCATTTTTTATTTATTGAATGGATAAACGTTAAAAAACATTATAACTTAAAATATTAAATTTGTGAAATGATAAAAATGTTGACCACTTAAACTAAACATCGAATAATGTTGACAACTTAAATAGAGTCGTGAGAAAAAAAATATAACGTTAAACGGAGCTCTCGCTAGCACTCGCTAGCACGGCAACAATTGAAAATTTATAAATACATGTTGCATTATTGTGATTGCTTAGTAAAGTGGGCATTTTATCATTCAAACCGAATCTCCTGCGATTAAGAAAAATATTATAATAATAAAAAAATATACGAGTTCTTGTATTATTGATTTTGAACCTTATGTAAGATAATCTAATTCTAATTTACCTAAAAATATATTTAGATATTTTATGAATATAGATAGAATTCTAGTTTTCGTGAAATGATATTTAGATATTTTATTGTAATATTTTATTTTATTTAGATATGATTATTGTATATATATATTTTTAAATTTCAGAGTGTATTTTTTATTCATTAATATGTTTTAGGCGACCTCAATTTGTTTGTAGGAAACTAGGTTTGTTGGCCACCGGTTTGCATCATATGCCATCTAAAACTTATAGGTTTTGAGAATGTTCAATCATGTTTTTTACATTGTATTGTCTACTATCATACTACATAAACAACTGATAATGTAAATGCTATTTGACATATTTAAATAAAAAATGACATGAGGAGCCTACAGATCTGTAAATAATGAGTCATCTGATCAGTCTATCGGTGTCGGGTCCTTTGCACTCAACCCCGGTATTTGTTGTTGTTGCATGCTCTGCAACATCTTCTCCATTCGTCCAAGCTTGACGTTCTGATGAAACAGTTGCACCTGAACCGATTGAATTTATTTTTGAATCATGGTTCGTCTTCCCGGTTATGTGCTTGCCCTTGCAGATTAGGCTCTTCTCGCAACTGGTGGTTTTCAGTCATGGCTCTTGCGAGTAATTTTTTCATTATCCAGTAGGTCCGAATGATCTGTCGAAACAGGGTCATTATGCCTCTCGTGTTGCCTGGTTCAATAACCAGTGGATCCCATTCAACTTCTTGTATCTCTTCCCTCACTGCTGTCTCTTCCAAGTCCATCTCCCATTTGCAAATTTCTGCTCTCACCAGTGTTGGTGAGCTTTTGTTGTAGGCATGCAGTATATTTTGCATATTTGCCGCGTAGGTTAGCTCGTAGAAGCCGCTACCTTACGTTTTCCTTTTCCACATTCCTTTGGGCTCTCTCATGCCTATTGACCTGCCACTTCTTCTTTCTTCTCGTTTCCTTAGCAACCATCAGCGCCACGTTCGTCGTCCACACCACTAGGCATATCAACAGAGTAGGGGTAGCTACCTCGTGACTATTACTCTGGCCCGTGGAACATGCAATACCCATAAAAAAGTTAAGGGAGATCCCATTTTTACAAGCCATGCCCCAGTTCTTAGTTTTTGGTATCATAATTTTATGCTAAAAAATAGAACTGTGGCAAGGTGCATTAGAGCGCAGCCCTGAGAATTCCTCTCTGGTTGATTTGATGGGGTTTCGAACCTCTGTTCGATGTTCACCCATGCGACATTGCACCAACACCCTCTCTTGACTCCCCCCCTCGACTTCCCTCCCTGAGTTGAGACCAGGGCCTTACCCTTCCCTTCAATTGGATATGGGTGCTACCCTTTTCTTGTGCATGGGCATGGACCAAGTGTAGAGTGCTATTCCTGCCCATTTCTTGTGGGGGTCTGGCAACGTTTCTTTGTCCCTCAACATTTTCCGGCCCATCACAATTGACTCCCACCCTTCCCGACGGTCCTCTATCTAGCCCATCTAACTCTTCAACCCGCTTAGCAGTGCCCAGAGCCCACCTTCCCCAATTAAAATAGCCACAATCCCTCTCCTCACCAAAACAAGCCACTTGCCCTCTCCAAACTCTCTTATCCAAGTCCCCTGAATACCATGACAGATTGTGTGCATGAGTGCAAGAGAAGGAAGAGCAGTAGGACTTGGAGGTTCCCACACATCAATAGGGAAATGGAGGACCACAAGCGGAAGGAGGCCAAGGATAATGTATACAAACTTCATCTTGCCACCCCCATCTGGCAGAATCCAACCAAATTTCCCCATCCTCTTTTGCATTTCATTCAAAAAGAGGTTCTGGGTAACATACCAGGTCTTGGGAGTCGTCGGTGCTATGTATCGTCGCTTGACCCTCGATTTCCCCTCCTGCAATGCCCTCCAATTATTTCACTTTCCTCTAGGTCATCGGCGAGCACTGGATTGCATGCACCCCATGCATACCTTCACATACCACCTACTAGACAAGTCCCTTACAGTGAGCCAACTAGCTCACATATCACCTGTCACCTTATCAATTTCCCTCTCCTTCTTGCAGCATCAATTTTTGCGCCCCCGCCGTGTTCACCTTCCTGTCCCATCATCCACGTGGTTCGTGACCAAACCCTCCTTCATGATCATACCCCGATCGGGGGGATGATTATTGTATATTAAAACTTGTAATGTTTATTGGATTTATAAATAGGTAAGAGATTAATTGGACTTTTTTAATATTTCAGTATTATGTTCGAAAAGAGCCGAGAGGAGCATTCCTAGATTGCCATAGTTTTGCTAATTTAAATGGCCAAGAAGGTTGATAGTGTGACAAATATTTTGAAAATTAGATTGATAGTGTGACAAAGAGTGCTTTTCGTCCTCAACCCTTTTAATATTACACAAGTGACATACTCTTTCATCCCATGGAATTTTGAGTATTCATCAACGTCCAATTTCATTCACTATGAAGCTCATGAGAATTGGTTCTTATCTTAACAATATTTATTTTCTCCTTAAAAATAGTCAAGACAAAAAAATAATTTCGGTTTTCGAGATTGGGATTGATCACTTCCTTATAATATTTTAGTTTCCTTTTTCCCTCTAACTCTTTATTGCCACACAAATTCTCCTTAAATTTGGAAGTAGTAATATTTTTAATAGTATCCTTATTCTGCAATATGGTCTCCTCCTTTATCCCCCAATGGGTCAGCGAAGCCTTGGCATCCTCATGCCATCTTTGCTTGAGTCAAAGGTGGGACTTTTTGCTAGAGTCAAAAGCCATTTTAAAAAGCCTCTATTGAGCAATGCCCTCATTGATGTCAAAGAAAAGGAGGAGACTTTTGTTTTGATATAAGGAAAGAGCATGTTTGGTCACAAAGCATGAAAAAGGGGAAACCTATGGCTCAAGAGCGAAACAAAGAAACGAAGAAATGAGGAAAAACCTCAAAATAGCCTCAAAATTTTCTACAAATGGGGCCAAACTCAAATTGGAGCCAAGGGGGAGAATGATTCATTAACCTCAAATTTAATATAATGGGGTCGGAACATCAAGTTTCAACAAAATTAATTTTATGGAAAATACCCCACAAATTCATTATTTTTTAGAATCCATCTTTAGTTCATGGACAACCATTTCTCTAATAGTTTTCAACCCATCTATCAAGACCTCAACATATCGAAGATTTCATGAAGGTTGATTTTAGCAGAAATTTTGGTATACTAGTGCGTTGGAGCCCTTGGTTAAATACCTAGTCATGGATGTGATAGGGTTTAGCACCTAAGGGCTAAGAGCCCCTAGGTTTATTGACATATCAGTGATTCTACAAAAGTTCATTTACTCTATTTTTCTTCCAGTGTTATGTGTTTTGATCTTTTGGAGCAGTCAACGTAGTGAAGAGGTGGTTGAATCATCTAATAAGATCATGAATATCATTATGCTACTTGTTCAAGGGGTCAGCTCAGCAGTCAAACTGCACATGGCTGACATGGCTGAAAACTCATCATGATGCCAACTCATCAATTGGAAAACTTAGCATCTCAACTAAGGTTTACAAGGCCTTAAGTTCAATGTATCAGTTGGCCAACACCTCATCATGTCAGTTTGGTTCAATAGAGATGGTACAAACTGAATTGAAGAACATTTCTTAGTAAGATATTATTTCTTTAAAATTCATTCCTGCAACTATTTTTCTTTCAAAAAAGTTTTAGAAATTTCAAAAATTTAGTCAGAGAAAGCTGGTTCTCCCAAGTGAATTGCCAATCGTTGTGCTATAAAACACCCCCCCATTAATTTTAATAAATGGGGACCCTTTAGAAATAAATAGGAAATTTATTTTTATTTTTAAAACAAAAAACTTTAGGAAATAAAGTTTCTTTGAGTTTTTCCGCTTTATTCCTTAGTGCGCATCGCAAACCGCATAACTTACAACCCAAAAAGACTTCAAATCCATTAAGTCACGCGAGATTCAAAATGTGTTAAGCCTTTTCCGAAGTTATATTAAAAACTTGCAAACACTTCAATCACCATTATATTTCTTTTATCGCATCGCACCTCATTTAAACAATAAAACTTATAAAGCAAATTGGTATAAGTTGCGATTATGCGGACCCGACGAGCCAAAAAAGTAATAAACATAAAGCTCTAAAGTCCCATAAAGCGCGACCGCTTGACTTCTTGAATGTGCATTTTGCATTTAGCATGACTTAACCATAAGAAAACTCATTTATCGCATAAGAGTTGCGATGTGCGATTTGCGCAGATCGCATTTCACAGAATTTATGGGTAACATCATAAATGGTAAAAGTTATAAGTTGCGATATGCGAATGAATGGCATTTAATTACTCAAGCATGTGAAATGACTTATGTCATATCAAACCTGAAATCCGAGATCCAATGTTGTAAATTTATTGATAGCTATTTTGTGTAAAGGTGTAAGATATTTGATTTCAAGTGATTATTGATGATTACTAACATTTAATAAAAATAAAGGTTTTAATAGATTCATATATATTCGTCCATGTTTGATCTAAACAACAGATTTGTCTCTCTTTTCTATATATTTTTAATGATTTCTCTATATGCTTGAAATTAGGAAACCAACTAACAGAATGAAGAAAATACAAAAGAACAAGAAAGGTAAAGAGATTACTCAAACGATGTCTACTAAAAACTCAGACATGTCTCCCCTATTTTTAGACACCACCTGCAACAAGGAATGCGGTAGTTTATCATGGGAAGTGATGTATCAGTTTTTTGAAAACGAAAAGCCAATAATAATAGATAAATTTTCTTCAGTAGAATTATCTATTTCTTCAGACCCAAATGATTTTGATGTCGCATGTTCATTCATTCACATGATAGCCGCAAGGCCAAAAATTATCCCTTACACGTACATGGTTAAGTGGGGAATTAACCACTTAAACATAGAAGATATAACTTTTAAGGATTGCAAGGGAGAAAATATTGGTTCTTTCAGGGAAGACGATTTACAAGCAATGTACCATCTACCCTCCCCACAGCATAAATACGACAAGGGTTTTTTGCAAAGCTTTAGAGCAGAGCATCCAGATCTCATGAAAGTCATAAAAGAATGGAAGGAAGACCAGGGAAAGTTGAAGCCAAATAAGCTCGGTACATATCCAATTGCCTAGATTCCTTCCCCTTACTGTTATGCTTCTGGTATGATGTGTAGATTTTTTTCAAAACTTGATACCACTAGGTTTTCAGTAGATTGGGTCCCATTAATTGACGCAATCATCAATTCTTTAATCCTGAATTGGGAAAATATCCTATCTAACAATTTATCCAAACACATCATAGAGTATAGGAACAAAAGGGGTGTTTCATCTAGAGAAATACCTCCCTTTTATATGAGTTCCTATGTCATGGATGCAATATTCCCTTTTTCTACTTTTCCTACCATGGGATGGAAATGGACTACCCAATATTGTACCCCAATCCACATTTAACATAGAGCCCTCTAGGATATGGACTTCCATCTACACTTTTAAAAAAATTTCCATGGGGTCATGTTGCCTATGCACCAGATGATATTTAATGAGAAAGCCCCTAAGGTTTCCAAAGAAGCTAGTACATATATTATTTTTGATCAGGAGATCATGTCTTATGCTCAAAAATGAAATTGCTTGAAACAGGTCTGAACTTGAGCGACCGAAAAGGTCTCGTCATTGTGATTCTGATGTCATGAACGGTTCGAAAAATCGATGTCGTATGAGGAAGATATTGCGTTATGTTCGTTTTCCCAAACAACAAAATTTTGGTGACTGGATGCCCAGTTAGCATGGAGGTACAATCAGAAGGTATATACTTGGATTATTTTATTTTAATTCATCCAACAGAATCGTGCCATGTGGCTCAATCTAGGCTGTTGGATGTTCACGGTACAAAGGAATTTTGACCGTTGATGAAATTTTTGATTGGCCTATGGTAGAGGGACACGTGGAAGGCCCGCAGGCTGCTAGGTGTCCTCAGGATGGTCTATTAAAAAAAATTTTGAGGCTACAAGAATTGAACTCGGAACCTTGGGCATGGGCACGAAGGACTTGACTAGTTTGCCTGCGGGGTGTTTCTTACCCCTATAGGGCGCCACCACTATTTAAATGTTATATGTTTTAGCATTGGGGGCTAGGGAGGCCAGCCCTGAAGGGCCAACCCCCCTCTCATGTAGCCTTGTGCCAGATTCATGGCTTCTGGCACGAATCACAGCAAAATCCTAATTATTGCGACAGTTGCGCTCACATGGTATATCCACAATCCGCAACATAAAAGTTTTAATACCGGCAGCAACGACAACACTCCGGTGGGTTCTACGTGTTCACATGTGGGGATAAAGAGTTAAGGCAAATGGTTAGAGCGGAAAATTGTCCACTCTAGATTCCAAACTATTTGGCGGAAGTTTAAACCATTAGTTGTGGAGAATAAGCCAGTCACATGTGTAGTCTAGTGGTGTTAAATTTTATGGTTTCGGAACCTTAACTCCCGGTTCCGACATATATGGCGGAGTTCAAATGGTTAACAAGTGGATGTTACGGCAAGGTCAATATGTGACCACCTCGCCACCAAACCATTAATGTTTAACTTAACCATCCGACTATATTTGGAGCACGCCCCTATTTTAGGGAATTTTATTAAATTTAACTTCAGTTAACTGCCTGTCTCCACATTTAGTGGAGCTTTTCTAGTTATTGGGGAAAACGCATTGGGAGGTCAATTTTCGACCAATTTTGGTGAAAAAGGAGCCTACCTAGACTAATTTGAGCATTCTGGAGCCATTGGTGCAGATAAAATAGCCGTTAGAGGCCCACAAAAATATGTAATTTACAATATTGAGCATAATTACAAAGAGGGACATGCCATTGGGAGTTGGACCAGAAGATGTAGCCCAGGAGGGGCGAATTGCTTCATCATGCCTACTATGTAAAAATTATTTGTGAATGATTTTCTCTGTTATGCACTTATGGTCAGTGTTTTTAAGGCTTATTTACATGCTTAATGTTCATTAATTTATCTAAACTGCATGGTTAAAGCTCTTATTCCTTAAGAAAACATATGGAGACAATTTCTACATGTTTATTTAACTGAAAGGACACTTAGCACAGTAGAAATAATACAGTCTTTTCAGATCAAGTTGGTATCAGAGATAGATTTTTATCTCTGGTGTTTTTATGTGCAAGGATTTGTTAACTGTTTGCAAGGGTTTTCACGCTTACTAGGCTCAAGATTAAGAGAGGAGAATGAAAATTAGTGGAAGCAAGAGGTTCTCAAAGTAAGCCATAACAAAGGAGGGAAAAAATGCCACATTCTCCACCACCTAATTCACCTCCAAGAGAAGTAGAAGCAGCATCAAGCATATCTCCAGGAGAAGAAGAAACCCATAAAGAGGTGGATCCCAAAGAGGAATAAAGGGTGTTCAAGAAAGAAATTCTTGACAAGACTAAAATGGTGAGAGTCCTTTATCAAGAAAGGAATGAAAGGCTAGAAGGAAAAGGATCCAAACTTCACAAGGAAGGTCAGGGATCATCAGGTGGTCACAATGATGAAGATAAATCAAAGAAGGGCAATGGAGGAAATGGAGGTAGTGGAAAGTCACCATCATCACCCTCATCTTCATCCTCATCATCCTCTACTTCATCTTCAGTACATCAGTCATCTAAGTCAAAGAACACTGCTAAAAGTCCTTTTCTAAAACTTGATGTTAATTTTGAATTGCCAATGTTTAATGGTGAATTCAATGCAAAAAATCTTGATAATTGGATTAGGCAATTGAAGGTTTATTTGAGAATTCAAAACCTTCATGATGATGACACTAAAATCCAACTAGCTTCATTGAGGATGGAATGTGCAACTCTTGTTTGGTGTGAAGATAAGACAAAGGAGGATGTCAAAAATTATGGTAATATTATTCTATCATGGACTGATTTCATTACTACAATAAAACAACATTTTTATCCATTATCTCACATGCAGAAAGCCATAATGAACTGGAAAAATTTTAAACAATTGAAAAGAAAAAATGTACAAGACTAGACCCAAGAATTTAGGAGAAGAGCTCGCTTATTAGGGGTAGATTTGCAGAGTCAAGATAATTTTATCAATTACATAGGGGGCTTACATAGGTACCTTAGACATACTATTCTCATGTTTAATCCTACAGGCTTATATGAGGTATGTGTTCAAGCCACACATCTAGAAGCTAGAGGGAAAAATACTTTTGAAGAGGGTAGAAACAAACCTTTTAAGGGGGAAAACAAAGATAAGAACTCAAAAGGAAAAGGAAAAAAGAATGCATCTGTCAAGAAATAGGGAGATAAATCTGTTTGTAAACATTTTTCAAGAGATGTCCATGAAGAGAAAAATGGTTGGAAATTACATCCTGAAAAGAGACCCAAATTTAACAAAAACAAAGGGAAGAAGAAAACTGCAGCTACAACTCAACATGACTTAGGAGAGGATTCAGGTCATGAAACTAAAATTACAGCCATGGCATTGAAGAACATGAAAGGGAATGAAATTGAAACAAAACCCAGTACTAGTACTTCAAATTGTCACATAGAAGCTCCAAATGAAGAAGAGAGAATTGAATTGTTTCATGTGAGGGTCATATCCAAACATACCAAGATTTATACACTATTTGACAGTGGTTCACAATAGATTTTAATCTCTAAAGACTTGGTAAAGAAAATTAATCTTGAGACCATTCCACATCCAAATCCATATCCACTTGGGTGGATTTGTAAGGATGCAAATTTACAGGTTTCAAAGAAGTGCATATTGCGCTTTGCAATAACTACACATTTTGCTGACATAATTGAATTAGAAGTGGTTCCGCTTGATATTACAAGTGTTGTGTTGGGAAATCATTACTTATATGATAGGAAATCTATCTTCCATTTCCATGAGAACAAATACCATTCAAAGATGTCAAGGAGAACATTGTTAGAGCACATCGCAAGAAGACAAATATTGCAATGGTAAATGCTGGACAAATAAAAACACCAGTGAATTCAAGTAATAATTTTGTTCTTATAATGATTAAGCCTAAAGCTGATGTTAATCATTTGTCATTTGAAGATTGTGATCCTAAGTTGAAATAAGATTTATATGATGTAGTTGATGCACATCATGAGATGCTTTAGGAGCCAAGAGGATTTCCTCCTAAAAGGGAGATTCAAAATGAGATTCAGTTTCAACAAGATTGTCCTCTTCCAAACATCGGCATGTATCGGATGTAGATAATGGATAATGATGAAATAAAGAAACAAATCAAGGAATTATTGGACCAGGGACTCATAATGCCAAGCACTTCACCATGTAGTTCACCCATAGCTATTATTCCAAAGAAAGACGGGACTTGCCACATGTGTGTCGACTTAAGTAATATTCCCAAATGGGGAATGCAACAATACAATGAAGAAAGATAGGAAAATAATGCAGATCATCATTTATATAGTAAGAGGCCAATATGGAGACCTTTCATTTGTTATTAAAACATCAAAATATGTTTAAGAAGTGGCCCATAAGATTCATAATAAGAAAATAAAGCCTCCAATGAAAGAAATCCCTCAAGATGAGGTGACGCAACCATATATAAAGACTGGAATAGCATTACAATGTTATTTTATTGGATCTCTAACAACTGTAGATTACACATAAGATCTAGAGCAAATATGTGCATGAAAAGTTAGATCTATATCAGATCCATGCACTATACAAGCTCCTCTATAGAACCCCCTTGGGATTTTCAGAAAAACACCAAGTACATGATGTAGATTTCAGATCTAAGACTGCAGATCTACTGAAAATTCCAAATCTGGAAAGTGTGTCTGAACTGATATAGGAAATACATTAGCCTCCTCCAATATATCTCCAATGTGAAGGGAAGATCCCCAACACTTATAGAATCATCTCTCCAATGGTGTGATGAACAACCCTACAACTGCACCTATAGGAATAACGCAGATATGGATATATACTACACTGTAGGGATCAAAACATGGTCGGCCCAATGCCAAGATCTGAAATGAGGCTCAATGCCTTCAATACTTTCCTCCCAATGAAGTAGAAAACTCCTCCACTGAAAAGGAGCACTGAAATGGCCTAGATCGGAAAGATCTAGTCTCCACTTCCTACAGCTTGCAAAAACAACCAAACCCTCAATAGGATCTACGCTGTAGTTGAAAGAAGAAGCTTGACCCTAAGCCAGATAGTGGAAAATGCAATACAAACTCTCCCAATATCTACTCAATGGGAAGAGGTGGGATTCTCGACCAAGAACACCCAATGCTAAACAACATTCAATCTCAGCTAAAGAACAAGAGAAAGATATATGTCTAAATAGACTGTATATTGAGAAAATATAATAAACATCAACCCCCTTCTAATGCTTCCATCCCCTTCCTTTTATAATACAAGAGCTTGCAAACCCTAAACCACTTCCAATGAGATCACTTCTTTCACACAAGGCACCTCCATCTAAAACTGTGTTGTACCTCACTGATGGGAACTCCTCCATGACAACGTTGTAGATTTGGTCAAGGTTGACCCTCTCAAAATGTCCCAGCCCCTTTCACACCTAAGGGTGCTTGATTTAACAGCCAAAATTTATCCTTTTCACATTTGGCATTGATTTATTCATATTTAAGGAGTATTATGGACCTCCTTTTCTCTTTTGTTCTTTAAACAAAGGAATAAAACAAAAATTAATATTCCAATCATCTCATGGCTAATTGGGAATATTACAGTCCTCCCTTCCCAAATGTTGCTTGTCCTCAGGCAATTGATAAGGTGAGTGCCACAACTCTTCCCCTCCTCCATTGGTGACACCAACATGTGATAATATTCCTCCGTAATCTATGTGTTCACCAAACCACCCCTCCATGAATTTATCCTCCAAATTTCTCATGAGATTTAAATAATCCATCCCATAAGGAGACAATAGCTCAAATGAAACAAACATGGTTTTCCCAATGTTCTCCTTGAAACATGTAGCATAAGGTACATGGACAATCTCCATCCCATATGGCACATACATACATCCCATCCTCCCATACATTCCCATAAAAAGTACAAGTACATCATCAATGCATGGGATCAAAATTACATATATACAAAAAGAAATTTGTGCATATGGAGGTGGGTCATAGTCCCACATGTGGAACCAGTGCAGTGCATCTCCTGAATGCATCAAATCATGATGTGGTAAGTTGTTTCCCCACCACTTACTTTCTGTCAAAGTCATCTCACTATGGCTGAAAGTGTGAGATATATTTCGTGCCTTAGGAATGCACCCATGATGAAACAAAATCTCCCTTTGTCCTCTAAGGGAGTGGCCATGTTCAAAAATTTTTGTGGCCTAAAGTCGGCCATGAAGTTTATAATGTACAATACTCCTCCTTGGAGTTATGGCCTGCATATACATGGTCAAAGAATGCAAACAATAATCAAATGAAACATTATTTACATGAGAATATTCTCCACCAAAATTCCTTCTTAAACAAATGGAGTGGTGCATAGATCCATCTCCTTTCCCACAAGAAGAAAGATATGGTTGAATTAAATCTTTTATAGAGTCATGTTTCTATCCCAACTCCACATGGTTCATGAATATTTGAAAATGCTGATGTAGTTCTCCTTCAAAGCCCTTCCAAGTGTAGCTTCTCATCATGATGTTGTAGAATCTCATGGAATATGTGTGGCTGAAACAGAACTCTTCATAGGCCCTTTGTAGTAACTTCTCCTTGAGCTTGGAGGCTCTAAAAAAGAAGTTCCTACCATGACAATAGATGAATCCTCCTTGGAATGAATAGCCCTCTTCATGTGGCTGGTCATCAAGTATCATGCATGTGTGAAGATCCTTGGAATAATCCACCAACAATTGGGATTTCGAATATGGATCAATCTCCCATAGTGACAGTGCTGATGATCTATCAATATAAATGTCTGTCATATGGCTGCTCTCCTCCTTGACATCTCCCATGCCAAAGGTACATGTTGGAAGGTCATTCCTTCAATGCTTCTCCTCCCACAGTGTAGAATCTGAAATGAGAGTGGGTAATGATGATGTTGGGAGAATGTCTCCCTCCTCCCGGAGTCTACCCAAGACTCCCAGTGTTGTATCATTGTCTTCCAATGCCCCCATCCCTCCTGGATATATCTTGGAGCATCATGTTGTGAGATATCTCTCACCAAATGTGAATCAGGTGGCCTTCCAGGTGGTTTTCCACTAGATAATAGTGTCCCATGCAACAATCTCATCAGCATAATAGATGGGACTGTAAGGTCCTTGCTTCCACTACGAAAATCCATCTCTGTTTTCTATGTGGGAGTTGCATGTGAGGGATATGTATGCATGCCTTTGATCATTTAAGTCTTACCACTCTTCTTATCTGCCCATTCCATTTGCAAATCCTCTCAATCAGTGGTGACTTTCCCCAATGTAATCAACCATTGAACACGCAATATAACATTGGTGTCTGGTATGTCAACCACAAAGAAGTGATCAATGAATGTATATTCCCATGGTGACTGATAGTGATGGGACATAAGGCATGCATTGCATTTTTCTATATTTTGGGACCAAAACAGAGAATCCCTCAAAAGAATCAGTGGGTATTGCCCTCCTTTGCACTAGTTGGGCATCAATAAAATTGTGGGTGGCCCCACTATCAACCAAAACAAAAACCCTCTGATTCAATATGGAACCTTGAAATATTAAGGTCAAGTACTTAGGTACTCCTCTCAAAGATGCAAGAGCCACTCTAAGAGGAAAAAATTCTCCACTCCCATCTCTTGATGGTGTTGGCTCTCCTCCTGTAGTGTCAACACTGTGACCTTTCCTTGGTTCATCTTCTTATTCCTCCTCATCATCTGAGAAGACCTTTATATAATGTGATTTTCTAGCTGCACATTTATGTCCAAGTGTCCATGATTCTTGGCAAGTGAGGAAAATATTCCTTCTTCTTAGATCTCTCCAGACATCATCATCAAGAGGTTTCATGTATGAGCTCTCCTTTAAGGGAGCAACCTTTTCTTCCTTTCCCTTTGAAAGAAAATAGGGCTTATGCTGAAAAGTTGCATCTTGAAGGTCTCTATCCCTTTCAATAGCATCATGTAGGGTAGTGGTCTGGGTAGATTTAACCAACCCATGAAGAGGTTCATCTAAACCATCAATGAACATGTACACCCTTCTTGCTGTAGAAAAATTAGGAACCATAACAAAAAGTCTTAAAAATTCAGAGATGTAAGATTATGTATTGCCTGATTGTTTCAACTTTGCAAGGCTCATTAATGGTGCTTCCAGATATTTTCTATCAAATATCTCTAGTAGCCTTCGAGTGAACTCTGAATAAGCAGTCACATTGGCATGACCCAATGTAGACAAGCCATGGAACCACCAGTCATGTGCTTGACCTTCAAGGTGTAACGTTGCAATTTTAATGGCCTCCATCTCTGGAAACTTGTTCAACTAAAATTATATGTCAATTTTTTCTACCTGAGATTTGGCAGAACACTTGGATGATCCATCAAAATTGGGTAAAAATAATATGCGCATAGTGTGGTTTTGATCATGATTTTGAATGAATCCACCACGTCTATGTTGATGCCTTGGTCTTCTATTGTCCTTTATTTGAAAAAAATATTGAAAACTCAAGTGATCTTTGAATCTATGATTTTGAGAATCATATTCTTCAAAATATTCTTAAAGGGATTGATGTTCTTGAAACCCTTCATTTCCCACAGCCAAAAATGTAGGCATGGTAGAGCATTGGGAAACTTGTGGCTAATGCACTGGTTGATCATTCTAGTGATGTGACATGCAAAAGCCTTATCCATGATGAAATCCCTTAGGGAATTCCTTCATTCTATCCATTATCATCCCTTTGATCTCTCTAGAAAGGTCTTGCATGGCTCTAAGAAGGATCTTAGGGAAATCCTTCTCTTCATCTTCTCATCCACATAAAGGGGCTTTACCCTTGTCTTCATTATCATTTGTGTAACCAAAATTTATGTGTCTTCTCTTCTGATACCTCTTCTCTCTGTCAGTAAGAGGTTATCCTTCTTTAGAAGACATATTAGCTTTTAGAATGCACAGGCTGTGCCAAGATGATGCTTTGATACCAGTGTAATATTCCCAAATGGGGAATGCAGCAATACAATGCAGAAAGATAGGAAAAAAACGCAGATCATCATTTATATAGTAAGAGGCCAATATGGAGTCCTTTCATTTTTTATTACAAAAGAAAAATATGTTTAATAAGTAGCCCATAATATGCATAACAAGAAAATAAAGCCTCTAATGAAAGAAATCCCTCAAAATGAGGTGTTGCAACCATATATAAAGATTCGAATAGCCTTACAACATTATTTTATTGGCTCTGCAACAACTGTATGTTACACATCAGATCTAGAGAAAACATGTGCATGAAAATTTAGATCTATATTAGATCCATGCACTATATAGGCAATAGAATATCCTCCTCCAATAGATCTCCAAAGTGAAGGGCAGATCCCCAGCACTTAGAAAATCATCTCTCCAATGGTGTGTTGAACCACCATACAACTGCACCTACAGGAATAACGCAGATATAGATCTATACGGTGTTGTAGGGATCAAAACATGGTTGGCCTGATGCCATGATCTGAAAATGAGGCTCAATGCTTTCAATACTATCCTCCCAATGAAGTGGAAAACTCCTCCACTGAAAAGGAGCACTGAAATGGCCTGGATCTGAAAGATCTAGTCTCCACTTGTTGCAGCTTGCAAAAACAACCAAACACTCAATAGGATCTGCACTGTAGTTCAAAGAAGAAGCTTGGCCCTAAGCCAGAAACTGGACAATGCAATACAAACTCTTCCAAGAGCTACTTAATGGGAAGAGGTGGGATTCCCAACTAGGATCACCCAATGCTAAACAACATTCAATCTCAGCTAAACAACAAGAGAAAGATATATGTCTAAACAAACCATATATTAAGAAAATATAATAAACATCAACCCCCTTCTAATGTTTCCATCCCCTTCCTTTTATAAGACAAGAGCTTGCAAACCCTAAACCACTTCTAATGAGATCACTTCTTTCACACAAGGCACCTCCGTCTAAAATTGCGCTATACCTCATTGATGGCCACTCCTCCATGACAGTGCTATAGATTTGGTCAAGGTTGACCGAGTCAAAATTTCCCAGCCCCTTTCACACCTAAGGGTGTTTGATTTAACAGCCAAGATTTATCCTTTTCACATTTGGCATTGATTTATTCATATTTAAGGAGTATTATGGACCTCCTTTTCTCTTTTATTCTTTAAACAAAGTAATAAAACAAAAATGAATATTCCAATTAGCTCATGGCTAATTGGGAATATTACAACCTCATAGCTTTGAATAAGATAATGGTAAATAATCGATACCCACTCCCAAGGATAGATGATTTGTTAGATTAGCTGAAAGAAGCAAATTATTTCACTAAGTTAGATTTACGAAGCGGATACCATCAAGTAGGAATTACAAAAATTGACATATGGAAGATTCATTCAAAACCAAACAAGGACTCTTTGAGTGGTTGATTATGCCATTTGGTTTGTGTAATTCACTGATGACATTCATGCATGTGATGGATGTTGGCTCGAGGGGTCCTGACCTAGGTTCAGAGCTCAAGGTTTGCCAACAAACCCCTATACTATTGGCCCTTTCAGAAATAACCTAATTTTGCAGGTCAAAGTCTCACCTGAAGTAGTATGGGTGGGTGCTGGAACCAGGTTTCCGCACCTTGAGAAAGGATAGGTAAGGCAAGTAGAGCTGCGTTAGACCCTATGATTCCCAGATTACCTCGTTCTGCATAGGGTCAATTAGGTCTCGATTCGCATCCACATGCGCTAGATCTATAATTATATACTTTTATGACAGTAGCATAGTATTGCATAAACAGAACGTAACATATCCAGATACAAGAAACACACTTACTTAGATCTTCGTAGCTTAAATATAGAAAATGCACAATGCAGTAATTACCAACGATTCACACAAAGAGTATTCAAAGATTCAGTTCTCTATCAACCTTTCTTATTCATTCATTCATAAATTCTTCCTTACAATTCCCTTCCCAGCCTACGCACATAGCAACAAGGTCCGCACATAGCTAGACTTGGATCTCTGCGCACACAGCCAGCAGGAGTCCTTTCCCCAAAACCTAAACAGATATCTTAAACCAAAATTCGCATCAATATCTCTTCATTTCCTACCTTACACTACAAAATGTTCCTCTATTTATAATAATGTAGCCTAAGCTTTCCTATGGTCCGCAAACCGTGGTTTTGGGATCCCTGGTTTACCCTTTTACATGTTACAATGCTTTTGGGGCTTTGACCCACCCCAAAACCCCCCTGCTAGATTAAATCTAATCAAAAGTATTCAAAATGGACTAGTTTTGCAGCTTGTAGGGGACCCTATTCCAATAGTCCCCCAACACAATCTTGTGACTCGTCTCGAGTCACTGTGGTGGTGCGGCATCGATTTGCGCACACAAGGTATCAAGAGAACGGGGGAGCGGAGGGAGCACTTCCTGACTCTGGGCAGCAGCTCGCTGTGCAATGATGACAAGTGTCAGAGAGGAAGGGCCGTGTGGAGCTGCAGTAACCTATTCTAACATTCGGTGTAGACGCGTAATGGCGGTATGACCATCCTGGGTGATCTGGAGGGTTGTGTCGCCCCATGGTTTCAACCATTTCCTAACAACATGCTTGGCACGATGAAGATTTTCAATCGTGTTTATGATGGCCAGACGCTACGCAGAAACATTGGAGGGCAAGGGAGCTCTGATCTGATCGAGAGCAGCTTCCACTTGCCGTAGGTCGTCCTGTATATGTTGAAGCATAGGATGGTACCGGACCATTGTCCAGAGCTACGTAGCTACTTTGACCAATCGCATGCCCTGCGTAAGATGCTCCTGAATAATATTTGTTGCTTTTGTGACCAAGGCAACCTGTTGTGCCCGAACTTCTGGAGGTATTTCACGCTGTTGTCGTGCAGTCCGGTCACAGTGGCGAACCTCTTGCAACACCACGATGTATAATCCTTGTAGCGCTTCACAGGGTAACTACACCAAATCTATTTGTATGTCCACAATGGTTGGAGCATGATCGTTAACTAGGATAGTGCGAGGGAGCGAACAAATATGGCTTCTACTGGTCAGTAATTCGGGACTCCGGAGAAGTCGCAACATATCCCGATATCTCAGTGTTCCTTCCCGTCGCAGGACTAGTCATGACCTGATTGAGATACTGTTGGTGGGGGGCCGTGATAATATTGTACCCTTCTCTACTGTATCATCCGAGGTGATCCGGCTGGGTCCCATGGTCGTCCTCGGGGTGCGAAGGTTGGGTATTCTTATCGCGTAGCTATGGTGCCTCTTTGCGCGGGGTTCGCAGGAAATTCCCTCTGCAGAAGGCCAATGACCAATCATTGGATCAAAATCGGCATTCCCAGGCCCTATCAATATGATGTTTGCAGGTGATGAACAAACAGGGACCGAAGTATTTCGCGGGTTAGGGTCCACCATAGCAACAGAAGGACAGGTGTCCCTGAAAAGGTCAATGATCCCGGTTAGCCAGTCATCAGATAATAGGAGCATGGTGTAGAGCCAATACGTAACCTGTTGCAAAGTTATCCTACTATCTACACATTTTCCAGAGCTATCTAATGGCAGAGTAACCCATACGTGAAACTTACCATCGATTGTTCGAATAAAACTTACAAAAAATGGCTACATTGATGACCTATTACCCGTTTGGCATAACTGTAAGGTTCCTTTCTTATTAAAGTGGGGTGGGCTGATGGTCATTATTCATACCTGAGGATTATCCCACAGATCCTTAGACTTTGGATGACGCCTGCGGGCTGTTCGTGTATCCCGAATTAAGGTTGATGCCAAGTGTTTTGTAACATGTTTCAAGTACCAGTTCAGAAATTTGGCCACCAAACTTCTCGATCATTGCTTTTCTTCCTTGGTCAGGATGTCTCTATTTGGTAGGGCTATGTCAAGTTTCTCCATGTCATTTGTCACCTGAAGTGTTCACAACTTCTCCCAATTGCGCATGGGTTGGTGCAGTTCCGTAGTCGAACATAGGCCTAAGTCATTGGTAACCTGGTGAGTTCGTTCGGGTGGGGTCCTATTGCACCCTCTAATTTCTCATGTCAGCAAGTATCCCTATAGGCCTACTGTCCTCCAGGCCCATCTATCAACTGGGGTCCCCGAGCATAGGATCATCCTACTCCGACACTTCTCCCAAATGAGGAATATCGGCCCTTGCGTATCCCACCGATGCACAGGTGCTCTGCCAAGGGTTAGCGGTAGTGCCCCTAGCCTGCGCTCCTTGGGAAATTTGGCTTCAACCAGCTTCATAATATTACCTATGTTATCATGGTAGCGCAGGTCTCTTACCCTTGTAGAGATGTAGCAAAAATTCCTAGTGGTTTGAAGACATCGTAGCGCCGAAACCTCGTGCAACCATCCTTGCCAATTTTCCAGCTCCTCATCTGAGTCGGGGAAACATTCACTGTCCTTTTCCCAGAAGAGTACTCCTTTGGTCATGGAGTTAACCTGGTCTTCATCCCACGTAGTCAATTTGTAAATGTGATCTATTTCCTCCTCCTTGTAGGCTGTCTTTGTATACCGTGCACCTTCTGCTGGATCTAGTGGTACGATTACGCGCGTACTGTTGTTATCAAACAACATGAAGCGCTTTTTGAGATTTATGACACCCCCGATGTCTATAGCCCAGTCCAGTCCTAGGAGTGCAGGGTAGGGATCCACATCCTCCACAATTTCTATGACTTCAAAGTCAGCTAGGACTTTTACTCCTGCGATATCTACCACAATTTTTGGTAGCCTCCCTAGAGGGATGATCCTTTGTTGATTTTCCATGCACAGCTAGATGGCGGACCATTCCAACTTAGGCTCTCCCATTCGTTTCCATGTTTGATTTGGTAAATGTCTGACCCAAGATCGAGAATAACTTGATCCATCTCGTAGTCGCCAATCTGCGCGGTAAACCGCATTTCTCTTTCGGTGCGTTTCTTATAGTTGTATAGCTTGTGTACATCCCTAGTCTCAGAAATTGTGTTGGGCTGGGCTGCGTAGCTATGCAGTAATACTTGAAGACTTTCTAGAGCCTGTGGATTATGTAGCAGTTTCAGACATGCCTTCAAAAATGGCTCAACTCCTTCCTCTATCTTGAGGTGCGTCAGCAGCTGCGTGGGGGCTTCCAGTGGTTCCTGTTCTTTGAAATCCACTTCTTCCTTAGAGGCAAGATCCTCCTTTGCTCCCTAGGTGACCATCCCACTACGTGTCATGAATTTTATGGTTAGATCTGCATTCCTTAGCTTGATTTTAACCCTTTGCACATTCTGAGTGGGAGTGGGCTGTTTTTCCTACATCTTGGCGATTAAAATTGGGAAATCCTCCACCACATGCTCTAGCTACCTACAATACTTGCATGATGGCCTAGTGGGCTTTGGGAATTCTATGGCGAAGTGTCCTATCTCTCTATAGTTATAACAAATTAGCTGCCCACATTCGCGTCCTGTGCTTCCTCCCTGACCTCCTCTGCCATGGGCTGGGGATCCTCCGAGGTGTGCAAATGGTCTTGGCGACGTAGGGTTTGATTGTACCCTATATAAGTTCCCATAATTTATCATCAAGTCATAAGTACGAAAGTTCTACTCATCATGTCCTACCGATCGATAGAACCTCCACCATTGTTGCTTCAGTTCTGGGACATACGCACCTAGCTGAGGGCAATGGTTTGTATCATGTAGTCCTGCTACATGAAATTCATCACACCACAGTGCAGGTCCGCTCAAGCCTGGTCATGATAGGATGGGTTCCCCACTTGCTCCTGGGCATACCAGACTAGGTCCTCCCACCTACATGTAATATGCTAGTAGAGGACACTAATCCTTTGTGTGGAAAGATACTTGACATTGTATGCACCCTAGATCTGCACAGCCATCCTCTCCTTGCTCTTTTTGCAGGTTCTAAATTTCCATATGCATAGCCCCAAGATATTCCTGAATTTTTTGTACCCCTACCGATGTATCCTCTCTGGGTGTAGCTTCTAATTTCATAGTGACTTCGACAGCTTTTTCCTGCGATTCAAAGGTTTGGTGACTCATTGGTGTGTGTAGCTGAGGTAACAACATAGCGATGAACCATTCTATATGTTGCCTATCATCATACTCGAATCCCCCTTCCCCGATTGCTCTCTTCAATTGCTGATCAGCCTCCCACACTGACTTAGATGTACCTTGTTTGAAGTCCTTTACTTCCGCTACCAGTTGAGAGTAATATTTTTGCTTTCATAACTGTTGTTTAAGAGCGTATTTGATATCTTGAATAGATGCACTCCCATCCTGGGCAATGTATCGGATATACCAATCCAGTGCCGTATCCTCGAATGGTAGGGACAATTGCGCCCTATTCAGCGTATCGGTTGCCACAGTTTGCGCAGTGCAGAAGGAGTCTACAACAAACCAAAATTAACCCATATCTTCATCCCCTACCCCCTTGAAGGTGGGTAGTCTCAGGTGCGCAGCCATACCACTGTTCGGCGGGGGTGGTGGTTGTTAGCCATCCATAATTTTTTTCATAACAAAAAATGGCTAAAACAAGTCTTTGGCCTTCAAGAAACAAATTTCAAGTAAATCTATGAGTTCTTAAAGTCCTGCCATGTTCATTATCCAAAGAACCCATCTAATTAATGTCTTCACCTCAAAATCCTGCTTTTTCCAAAGAGAAAACTGTTTTTCATGGCCTCATCTCCATCATTTCATTCCTCCATTTTATGTTCACAATTCCCTTCAAACCACTCATTTTTCCCCTCATTTATCCTTCATTTCCTCAAAATCTCATTTTTAAACCATTTAAACCCTTTATTTGGTTAAAAACCCCCTTTTTTATACCCTATTGGAACTCCTAAAAAAAACCCACTTTTTGACTTATTTTCCTACTTTTCATAAAAGAAGGCCTTGAGCCTCTTTCGGCTTAGCCCTAGCCCCTTTTTCATCTTATAGCCTGGTCCTCGCAATGAAATCATGATCGTTGATCCATCAAATCCGACGGCCATTGCATCATCGCACTTTAGCGTTTCCTCGCTTCCCTGTCTCCTCTCTCGCCGATGGTCGATTCCCCGATTTGATCCCCGCCGTTGATCATTATCTCGATCCAACGGTCTGTGCTCCATTGCATCGGTGCATCGCCCTTTTCCTTTCACCTTTCCTTTTCTCCGCAAATGCGATCCCTCGAGTAAATCTCCACTGTTGATCATTATCCCAATCCAACGGTCTGCGCTCCATCACATCGGTGCATTGCCCTTTCACTCTCGCATTCCTTTTCTCTGCTGATGCGATCTCCCGAGTAAATCTCCACCGTTGATCTAATCTAGATCAGATGATCCATGCTCCATCACAAATCGCAAAGGGTCACTACTGCATTCCTTTTTTCCGCCGATGTGCGCGGCCCCGATTCAATCTTAGCCGTCCATTTCCCCACATCCAACAACCCACATTACTCCTGCATGTCAACCCCACCCTTTTCATTCTCCTTCCTCATTTAACCCTAGCCGTTGATCTCTCCCAGATCTAACGGTCCTCTCTCCTTCGCAATTTAGCCATCCCCCCGACCCCTCATCCACCATATTTTATCTCTGCTTCCCCAATTTGATCTCGACCATTTATCCTCACAATCCAATAGCTCCCATTGATCCCCTCTTTTCAACTCCGCCCACTAGCGTTTCGCTACTCGAAAAAACTGCTGACGTCATCTATCGGGTCCCACCTTTCTTCCTCCCTTCCTTTCTCCCCTTTGTGTTTGATCTCAATCGTCGATCTCCCAGATCGAACGGTCTAGATTTGCTTTCACGCTCGGTCCACCAAAATAATTTAATGCTCCATATCAACGTGAAATGGGCGGTTTTGATAGGACATGTGTCTTCCTATAACCCGTATCATGTTCAATCAGCCCTATACCACACACCACCTTCTGGCCACACGAAAACCACCTACGATTTTATGCAAAACCGCCTTTCTACTCTCGCGCCATAAACCAAGTTTAAACCTTGTTTTTCATGGTTTCCTCCATGGAATCCTCTCCGGTGCATCCACCTTCTTTTGAAATGCTCCTCCACCCATCGCCAAGCCTCTGTTAGTAGTTCTTAGCCCAAAGCACAGGTTTTATTTAATTATTTATTTGTTGTGCAGGTTTAATGGAGGTCAAATACACAATGTCATCTCACAACCAAATTTCAATGGCAAAGGGCCAAGGATGACGATCCAGAGGCCAGAACAATGAAGAAATGTGAGAATCGAGGTTTTAATACAATGTTTAAATAAATGCCTCATGAAAATTGGATAATTAACGAAACCCCCTAGCGCGCCAAAGACCTGTACAAATATAGCAAACAGTGAAGATCAAAGATTAGAGATCAATGGAAGAAGGTTAAGCATAAAGCAAGAAAATCAAAGGCTTAACTTGTAGATCAAAGATAAAGATAGCATAAAGGATTATGAAGGAAAAAAGAAGATCAGGCCTTAAATACAGTTTAGTGATGAAATGAAGGAAAATTAGGCTAAAAGGCCTTGAATACATCAACAGGAGGCAGTTATTTCTTCAAAAGATCTACTTACCACCTATAGCCTACCTTCTGTCTCAAAGGGAAAATTGACAGTTATTACACTAAAGAAGATATTTTAATCTGTCAGGACAGTTATTGTAAAGATAAGAATAAGCCATGAAAGTCAATCTTTTCTCCTATCTTTCTATCTCATAAATTAAGATAAAGTTATTTAACAGAGAAGTAGCTGCAGATATTCCTACCTTATGCCTTGTGTGGTTTTCAAGGCTAGGAATGCTTTTACTCTGTAATTAATAACATTTTGAACCCTAGAAGAGTTTCAACTCCTCATTTGCAGCATAAATACTACGTTCGGAACTCATTGTAAGCATTAGATTTTGATGACTAATGCTGGAATAATACATAGTCCTTCGAAGCTCTTGAAGAGAAATTGATGTCTTACAACTCATGCATGATCTGATTTGCTTGTTGATGGAGAAGGATTGTTTGCAGGATCCATAGGCTTGGTTGATGGTAAAGTTTTCTTCTATTTATTTTTTCTAGTTTTCCATTATGTTTTCTATCTTGCTTTTTTTCAGTAGGACAAAAAATTTAGATTACGAAATATTTCCTGATGGCACCTTACTTTTGTTTGTCCTTCAGTGCCTTAATGCTTTCTTCTATTGAGATATGCTAGGGAATTGATCTCTTGCTCCCTAGGAAGTTCTTCTCTTGTCCATTTCTTGAATAATTTATATCAGTTAGCATCAATTATGATTTATGGTTAGCCCTGCATATTGTTGCCACTGAAATATCTGTTCTTGGAATCACCTCTTTAAAGCAGCTTTGTCTAGGTTTGTCAAAGAAGTCTGTTTAAAATCATTCTCTTTGCCTTTACTTAGCTAAAATTGTTTTAAGGAAACCTTATAGCTATAAATTTGGATGTTAGAGTTTCCTCTCCTTCTATGGTTATAGTTAGTTGTGTATCTCAAATTTTTTTCTGCTCTAGATGATAAAAGCTCTGAAAGTTGGATAAGTTTCTTACCTTTCTAAGTTTTTATTTGAATGTTTATCTTGGTTAATTATTTTTTTTCAGTCTGAAATCAAATGGATTAGGTTCTGCTTATGCCTTTTATTCTTTGGTTGTTCTTATCAATTTTCTAACTCCCTCAGTTTACAAGTATATAAAGGATTCGGTTTCAGCCCTTTATTAGTTTTTTGTTCTCATTATTTATGTTCATTTGATAAATCCTTCATAACCTTAAAAGATACACCAGCCAAGTAAACTTGTGCTGCAAATTCTCTTAAAAACCATTGATGAACTTATCTAGACCTTGTTAGACTCCATTGCCCAATGACTTAACAATCTTCCATGTTTCCTATATAAAATCTATCAAAGTATCATACCCAACCAAACAACAATCAAAATACCTTGCACTTAACTTCTAGCCTAAAACCAATCCTAATGAATAAACAAGACATATCTTTGCACACATTGAGAGATCCCTCTCTGAATCTAGGAAGGCTAGGTCCTTGGATTCCAAAGCTTGGTTTGATGTTACCCTTATCAATTTGTATCTCAATCAATCTAGAAAATTACAGGGAGCTAACGTAGTGGTGATCATGGTGGGACCGAGTTCATAGTAGCCTGAAAAACTCTTATAGACTCATATACATCCCTAGTTTAACTTAAAAACCAATCCATAGCTAGAGTAGAAACTAATTACTTCATCATCCTAGCAAGATAATGACTTAGTTAGGGGATACTCATTAACCTTAAGGCTGCATAAAGAAACTGAAAACCCAAAATAACCCCCTAGATTGATTTTTATCAAGAATTTGGTGGTGGACCATTGTATACATATCTTCAAAATTTTAGAAAAAATCCACCTGGCGACTCCACTAGCCTCCAGTAGGCCTTCCTCATCCCACTAGTCCCATAGGTTGTTTTAGGATTGTGTCAAATTATTCCAAAACAGTTTTAAGGCCTAATTATACCTTGTGTGAATAAAGAGATCTGGCTTCCCGAAGGATCTATACTAGATCACACCCAGACCCAAATCCTCCTACCGTAGTTGATAACCCAGAAAAGATTTTGTGGAAAAATCATAAAGCTGGAAACTCACCCACTGTTAGGACCATCCATAGAGCAAGTTCTACACTGGAACACCTTATAGTTTCACAAGATCCTCAGTTTTATTTTCACTATACCAATAACCTATTCACGACCAAGTCACAAAGTAGGGTTGACCAAGCTGACTTTGAGCCCATAAATTTGTAGTAAAGCTCCAGTAGAGAAGCTTCTCCTTCCACTCCACTTGATTTTTAGCTTCTACATCACTTCAGCCCTATTCATCTCAAATATACTCAGAATCAGTCTTCCAGTCCAAGTACCTCAGCTACACCCATCCATACCACCAGTGTGCAAACCACCTCACTCCATCCTCCTCCACCTCTCACAAATCCTCCCCTTGTAAATCAGCCTTTTTTTTCCTTTCCATCCCATCATGGCAGCCTAGTATGTTCCATTGGCTCTACAACAACCACTATTACCTTTGCTAAATGACTATCAGTTCAAAATACCTCACTTCTCAGGGACTGAATCCATCACTGCTCAAAAACATGTAGATAGAATTAATGATGCTTTTGACTCTATGGAGACATAAGAAGAAACCATGAAAATGAGGATTTTTTCTAAGAGCCTAGGGGAAGAACCCAAGAAATGGTTTAAAGACTTACCTTCGAACAATATTCATGATCTCCCTACTCTAAACCAAACCTTTGTGAACAAATGGGAAGTCAAGAATAACCCCCTCAAAATTTTTTTCGAGTGTAACAATCTTAAGAGAAATCCGCGAGAAAGTGTTCATGACTACTCCACTAGGTTTAACAATGTTTACAATGCTCTCCCACCTCACATAAAACCTCCCTAAGGCTTGGCCTTAGTGAAATATCCCTAAGTGTTTGATGTTGATATGGCCTATCAAATAAGGGAGAGAGATTACCTAACTCTAGAAGACATGCAAAAGGGGGCTGTAAGTGTAGAGGCCAATTTGATGGAGAAAAGGGCTAGGGTGAGATCAGAAAAAATGGTGACTTATAGAGATGACACAACACCTGCACCCTCCTCTTCTGACACCAAACTTGACTCCATAGTTAGGACAATGGAGAGGATGATGGAAAAATTCAGTTTGAATGAGATAACACCCCCTAGGGAAAATCAAGGCAATCCTCAAAACAGGAATAGAAATCAAAATTTTAGAAGAGACCCTCCTCTAGTCAGACAAAGAGAGAGTGACCAACAAATCAGACCCCCTTTCCAAGAAAACTATGTAGATGAAGAAGAAAGAGAGCCTGAGTAGTTGGAATAAGATCATGTAAATGTCATAGGTTCGGATGATGAGGATAACACATTCCTTACCGAAGAAGAACAAAGGATTTTTTCCTCAAAACCACATGAGAAATCATTTGAAGACTCCGAAGAATATAGATTAGGATTTGAGAATGCCATAATGGAAGTCCATAGGTAGTATAACCTTAGGATAAAAAATATTCAATATGTTCCTAAAACAAATCAACCAAACGCTGTTGTTAGAAAGACCTTTGAAACTATTCCTAAAAAAACAGCAGAAAGCACAAATACTACAACTAAGAAGATTGAACTAAACAAGCAAAATACTAGCCAGCCTAGTAATGATTCAAGATGCCCTAGTACTTCAAATAGTGGCCCTGGAAAAACCTTTCTATCCAAACCATCAAATCAGAATAAAAAAAATAAAAATATAGAAAAGTTCATGGCTAATAAAACTGATGTAAATGAAATAAAGACACTTGCACCTTTCAGTTTTGACGGGGAGATTGCCAAAATGAAAATCACTATACCCCTTACTGAATTGGTAACCCAAGAGGTATATAGATCCAGACTTTCAAAGTGTTAAACATAGGAAAGGATACTGATACCTTAAGCTTAACTGATGATAAACCAGAACTGTTGTTTGGTCCTGAAGTAGAGGGAAGATATCAAGAAGGAGTAGTCCCTCCTTTCTATGTAAGTCTAAACATACATGAAAAAATTCTGCATAATGCTATGCTAGACTCTGGTGCCTCACACAATCTCATGCCAAAGGTTTTGATGGAGAGATTGGGCTTAGAAATCACAAAGCCCTACAAATACTTGTATTCTTTTGATTCCATTAGGGTTAAGTGTCTGGGCCTAATCAAGGATCTGTGTGTCAATCTAGCACAAATCCCCACTAAGAGTCTAGTCATGGATATAGTTGTGGCTGACATCCCCCCAAAGTATGGCATGCTTTTATCTAGATCATGCGGGGCCAAACTCCAAGGCAGCCTTCAAATGGACATGACCTATGCCACCATCCTACTCTTCAATCAAACAAGAAGATTGTACCAGGAATCCCACATGAAATACATGGTGAGTAACATAGATAAGCCAAAGAACACACCAGCTTATTCCATTCACTAAAACCTCGACTCCTTCATCCAATGAAAATGACATAAGTGAACAAGTGAATGACAATGAGAGATAACTAAGTCCCCTAGAACAGTAAAACCAGCTCTCTAATCGAGAAAATGACTCCCAAAACTCTAGCAGCCCCAAAGTACAGAACATTGACAAAACTGAAATTGACACCCTTTGGCATATGAGCTTTGATGGTTCTTACGGTAAGGCCAGATCAGGGGCTGGTGTTTGGATCCACAACATGAATGAAGGCCATTCATATAGGTTATATTTTCAATGCACCAATAACGTTGCAGAGTATGAGGCTCTCCTTATTGGTCTATACTTACTTAAAAATCTCAAAGCCAAGAAAATATTGATCCAAGGAGATTCCAAACTAATCATCAATCAAATTAAGGGAGAATATTCAGCCAAGAACCCTAGGTTAAGGGAATATATAAATTTTTCCCTAGACCTTCTCAAAACCTTTGAGAAATATGAGCTTACTTTCATCCCTAGGGGCCAAAACTGCCTTGCCAATGAGCTTGCCTTTTCTGCCAGCAATCACTCTTTACCTTATGAAAATAATCAATGCCTCATAAAAATAAAGAACATGTCTACTGTACCAGACAACTTGAACCATTGGCAAGTGTTTGAAAATGATGACCAAATAGATGATTTTCTACAATCCAGAAATGACTTTGCAAGTACAAATTTTTTTTTGAGATTTGAAAGAAATAATTCTGTTGAAAAAGAAAATCCCAAAACAGAGTTTCCCTTTTATGATGATATAAACTACCTTCAAAACCCTTGTGTTGCAGAAGTATTTGATAAATCATATCAAATATAACTTTAAATTCTACAGTACAAAGATGACACCTTGCCAAGAGGCCTTACACCACTAGAAGAGTTGTTTTATTTTAATGATGTAGTGAAAAAACCCAAGATGCAACCCACTGAAACAAATGTAGAAGAGTGTAACATTGGAGGGATGAAAGAGCCCAAAAATAATCAAGCTGTCCAAAACTCTCCCATCTCACACAAAACAAAAATACATTGAGCTTTTTAGAGAATTTAAAGATGTGTTTGCTTGGGGGTTTGAAGACTTGAAATCCTATGACACCAAAATCATCCAACATAAAATTTCTCTAAAAGAAAATCAAAAACCATTTAAACAAAAGTTGAGAAGAATAAACCCCCTCTTGTTACCCTCAGTTGAGAAAGAAATCGAAAATATGTACAATGTCGGGATCATAGTCCATGTCCGATACTCATAATCGGTGTCCAACCTTGTGTAAGTTAGGAAGAAGACCGAGGAAATTAGGCTTTGCATTGACTTTAGAAATTTGAACAAAGCCTCCTTGAAAGACAATTACCCCTTGCCTAAAGTGCATCACATACTCCAAAAATTAGTTGTTTCACAAAGAATCTCATTACTAGATGGCTTCTCAGGTTATAACCAAGTTCTAGTCTTTCCAAGTGACCAACTTAAAACTGCTTTCACTACACCTTGGGGTACGTTCATGTATGTTAAAATTCCATCCGGTTTAATGAATGCAGGGGCTACTTTCCAAAGGGAAATGGACATAGCTTTTTCAGAATACATAGGTTACTTCATAGTCATATACCTTGATGACATTACTTTCTACTCTAATACTGATGAGGAGCACTTATTCCACTTGAGAAATTTTTTTGAAAAATGTAGAAAGTATGGCCTGTCCCTAAATCCTAAAAAAAATTGTTTGGCCTTCAGAAAGGAAAACTCTTAGGTCACATCATCTTTGAGGAAGGAATCAAGATAGATCCCAAAAGAATAGAAGGCATCTTACAAATCAACCATCCTAGGAACATTAAAGAGCTGCAATCTTTCATCCCTAACCTTGCTGAGCTCCTAAAAAATATGATGAATATGTTGAAAAAGGAAGTAGGAGTGAAGTGGAATATGGAAGAAAAACAATATTTTGAGCTGGTAAAACAAGCGCTCACAAAAAAACCATTCTTAATAATCCCTGACTTCACCAAGGACTTTTACATTTTCTCCTTTGCCTCTGAACATACTGTGGCAGTAGTATTGTTGCAAAAGAACATCATGGGGCAAGAGAAACCCATATCTTTCTTCAGCAAAGCCTTAAGGGATGCCCCTCTAAAGTATAACATTATGGAGAAACAAGCCTTTGTATTAATCAAAGCTTTGAAGGATTTTAGAGTTTACATTTTGCATTCACATATCATAGCCTTTGTCCCAAACAGGGTTGTCAAAGATATACTTAATCAAGACCCTGATGGTAAAAGGGTCAAGTGGATTGCTACCATTTTAGAATATGACTTAGAGATCAAGCCCACAAAACTCATCAAAGGGAAGGGATTAGAAAAACTCATGGCCGAGTCAAACTTCCAAGCTTTAGATATAAATATGGTTGATATTTTGGAAGAGATAGAAGAATGCATAGCACCATTCATTGAAGAAACATTCATGAACTCTACTTGGTATGCTGACATCATATATGTGTTACTTTATTTGAATTCTCCTCTTCTTTGTCAAAAATAAAAGCTAGATTTGTCAAATAGAAGGCTTTAAATTATTGTATATTATATGGAGTTTTGTATTGGAAAATTTTTGTGGGGATTTTAGTTAAATTTTTACTTGAGGTTGATGCAGGAAAAATCATGCATGAGCTACATAAGGGAGAATGTGGAGGAAATCTTAACTGGAAAACCACAGCAAAAAAAATCCTTAGGTCTGAATACTATTGGCCCACCCTCTTCCCAGACACCTATAAGTTAGTCATGTCCTACCACAAGTGCCAAATCTTTGATGGTAGGAGAAAACTCTTACCACTACCTTTGTAGCCTATCAGTGTTGAGGCTCCCTTTCAACAATGGGGTTTGGACTTCATTGGGGAAATTAACCCATCATCCTCAACCCAACACAAATGGATCCTCACGGCCACTGATTATTTTACCAAATGGATAGAGGCCATACCCACTAGGAATGCTATTGACTCTGTCATCATCAAATTCCTTGAAACCAACATACTATCCAGATTTGGTTGTCCTAGGAAAATAATCACAGACAATGTTTCTACCTTCAAGTCCAAGAGGATGGTAGATTTCTGCCATAAATATCAGATCACATTAGGCCATTCTACTGCCTACTACCCCCAAGGAAACAGTCTAGCTGAATCTGTTAGGCCTCTGTAATTTAGTAGAGTGGCAAGACTAAATGCTGCAGAGACTACATCAAAAACCACTTTGGGATTCTAGGATCTAGCCCTCCTGAATCCAGAGAGGGATCTCTCTATAAGTTTCAAAGAATGATTTATCTTTAAGGCTTTTAGTATGATATTAGGCTAGTTATTAAGAACAAGAGTTTTTTGTTTTTTTGGTTGGTCAGGTATGATCTTTAATTGGATGGAATATCATAAAATGAAAAAGTTTTCGAAGTGTGAAGATGAAAGTACATTGAGAAGTATTTAGCAGATAGTATTAGTGTGAAGCAGCTTTAATCCATTGGGCAATGGAGGCACAAAAGGGTTTAATTGTACAACAATTTCAAGAGTGGTCCAAGGGGTAAGTCATCTATATCAAAAGATCCTTAACATTTAAATGATGGAGTGGAACATTAAAAGTGTTGAGAAAGTGGAAAAATCCAATAATTTCAACAAGGATTTATCAACTTTCCATACAAGAAAATCCTTTTTAGGCAATTTTTTGAAACCAGCCAAAGGACAGGGCTAACCATAGACTTCTTTGGACAAGCTTGTATTAAAGCTAAATTATCAGACAACAATCCAGTAATATCACCATACTACTTTCAGAAAGGATGAAAATAGATAAGAAAACAAAGTGCAGCTTAATATCAGGTCAGATGTATTACAATCATGGACAGCTTTTAGCATAATCTTAGGGAAACTTTCAAACAACCTTTGGAGAAAGAACTAGAAGATATGGCAAACCATAAACTTTCCTATTTTAACTCTACTTAGCGTGTAATGAAAATATCATTCAAGAACTTCCTTTAAATTTTTGCACATCAAGACATGGACTAACCAACATTCCTTGATAATGTTTACACTTAATTTAAGTCATTCCCAAATATCACAATTAGCAGAAAACATATAGATAAAGCTTATTAGTGAGAGTAGGGTACTTTTAATGGTAAATCCTAGCTCTATATTTTCTGCTCTTTATCAGAGAAAAGCATACAAAATGGCATACATGAAAGGAAAACAATAACAGTAAGAGGTACTTCACCAATGATATAGACCAGGATCCCAAGAATCAGCTTGTATATTTATTGTCAATCTAGTTAGAAACTACATGTCCAATGTTTCATCATATCAACAACTTCTCTTCTTAGCCTAACTTCTTAAATAACTTAACAGAGCTTCAAAGCTTCCAAACTTATTTACATTCAACAATGATTCAATTCAGCAACTATTACAGCAGAGTCCAATAACCAACAACATCTCATCTTCTTCAGAGGTATTTATAGAATAAAGAGGAGGTGGAATGAAAGGAAGAGTAATTTATCAAATAATACAAGTTTTTAGTGCTTCTCTATCTTTGAGGGGATCAATAGAGAAGTTTTCTGATATTTTCTCTGTATTAATTGGTTTTCATTAAGTATTAAGATACTTGGCAGATTTTGTTGACTTTAAAACTCTTTAGGTAGGCTGGCAATAACTCTGGCTTGTCTTTCAACAAAATATCGTTGATTAGGCAATAACTATGCCTTCCTTTGATTTATTGAAGCTACAGGTGGCACTTTTAGTAACTGAAAGGATATTTTATCCTTTGATGTGGCAGTGGAAGCCTCTTTTACTGATATAACTCTTTTTTTTTCTTTTAAAACACCTTTAATTTGCTTCTGGTCTGTGTTTAGGCTAAATTAGCCTTTAATCTTCGTCTTCGAGACTTTGTTCTTTAACACTGTCTTTATTTCTTTATTTAGTGGATTAAAACCCTAATTTTTAGGCTCTGGCTTTGATCCCTTTATCGTTGATTCTTCACTCTGATACACTTTGTTTGTTTCATTTATACAGGTGGCTTTCTGTTATTGGAGGCTCTCTATTACACCCTGGATCGTGATCCAGTTGATTTAAACTTAGATTTCAAACCTTGTAGATCCTTTTTCTTTGATTTTAAGCCACATAATCGTCATTCTAGGCCGAAAATGTCACCTGATTGTGACTGTGGAAATACACAGAGAAACCACCAGTAAATCCTGCAAAAAACACAACAAATTGTTAAGAAAACCTGCGGATGATGGTTTAACTGCGTTTAGAGGTTTGGTGGAGGACGTTTGGAGCTGTGCGAAATGGGAAAATACCACGATAGGAGGAGAAAACCTGGCAGTATAGCTAATCAGGTGCAGATGGAGTTTGGGCACGTCGGCGAACAGGAGCCATTGGATTAGAACAATCAACAGTTGAGACCGTCCGATGAAGTCGCTTGGGAGAATAAATGAATGGAAAATGAATGGGGTTGCGATGTAACACAAGCCGTTCGATCTCAGAGATCGACAGCTAAGATTAAAAGTGAAAATGAGGTTGAGGAGGGTAGCAGTATGGCAGAAAACTGGCAGCAGTTTTCACATTGCGTTTGTGGGGTAGGCGGTACTGTTTGAAAACATGCGATATGGTACGTTGCTTGACATCTGTCCCTCCCAATACCGCCCTTTTCATAAAATATTTTTGGGTTAAAGCTCCAGCGCAAAGGTTTTGTGAAATGCAATGTAAGCCATTGGATTGGAGGCGCCAGATCCAACGGCGTAGAAAGAATGCTATATTGAAAGGTGCACGGAGGAGGAATGAAGTGGGGCCCCACGATGACGTATGGTTTTTTGTCGTGTAGCGGGAAAGTGTTGGGTTAAATCATGAGGATCGGGTTTATTTCCATTCATTAGATCTGATGATCAAGCGGCGAGGATGTAAAACGGGCGGAAAGATGGGGGCCTGATGGCCGTTGATCTGCAGAGATTAACGGTATACATTTTTTTTTAAAAGTTATATGTCGAGAATTAAAAAAAAAAAGGAAATTTGGGTTCGGAAAATGTTCTTAAACCTTTTAGCGCCCGATTGCGGGGCTTTGGGACATATGGAATGGGGGGTTTAAGGATATAAGGCCTTGGGGCTTAGTAAATTTATAATTCAGAAGAGTGCTTTTAGGCCCAAAAATAGTGATTTCTAAGGAAAAATGGGGGTTTCGGTAAATAAAAGAAGGGATTTTTAAACCAAATGAGAGGGAGATAGAAGGTTTAGAAGAGGGTTAAGGTGATTTGGAGGTTAAATGAAGGTTAATGGAGGTATTTTATGAAGGAAATAATGATGAAAATGGGGTTATTTGTGAGTAAAAGAGGAGTGGAATGATGGAAAATGGAGTTTTTAAGCAGTGTTTCTCTTGGTAAACAGCAGGTACTTTAGGACTAACAGTGAAACAATAGTGAAGATTTACTAAAAGGGTAAAGAACATCATAAGACTTCAAAAGATGATAGGTTTTGAAAGGAAACTATCTCTTGAAGGCTAAAAATGATTTAGCCACCATTTGGTATGACAAATTTTTATAGGTGGCTAACAATGGCTCCACATGGGGATGGCATCTTCTTGAAAGTGTCAAGAACTTCAGATATTGATCTCTGGCTTTTCAATAAACGAGTGCCTTCATCCATTGGGCATCAACTTTTTTTTCATTTAGCTAGCCTTTCTTTGATCTGACAATCTTTAAAACAATCTGAAACAATGGAATTCTATCAAAACAACATCTCTACTTACCCATTTCTATGATTCTAATATATTTTTTTCTTCGGAGTGCATTTGGATTGGCAAACTCTTTTCATCAATATTTCATTCCTTTATTGAAAACAAAAACCTAGTCTAAGTCTACTCTTATTTATCCATGAGTTCAGGTTAAGCATTTTAACTCATAAGTTTCTATACCTAAACTACTATCTGTTAGGATTAGACTGTCTAACATATTTTTATTCTCTAATTTCTAAAATAGGAAATTTAAAAGCAGGCAAGTCAGGATTAAGTAGTTGGGCTTGCTGCATATCTATGGCATAAAAACAAGCTGCACATAGACTGTTATTTGCAGAAAAGAAAAACAAAATTGTGAAGGCTTAAGATCTAAAAATTAAAACATCCTTCATCATTTCTTTAGCTCTGATTTTAGTCTTGTTTGAGTTGTTTCCTCTTTCTTTCTCGTTCAAGTTTTGAGCTTTTAGAACCATTGTTTTCTCTATCCTAATCTACCTTACTGATAAGCCAAGATTAAGTTGTTTGGCTGATCTAATTCACTAACCTATCAGCAGTAAATTGAAAACTAATTTGTCATGATTAGGCTATATGACTAAATAGAAGTGTGTTTTTAGGAGTGGCATTTGAGCTTGCACACTTTCAGATTCTTGTTTCTCTTTTTTGGCATGGGGCTATATCTTACTTATTTTCATTTTTCCTTCTTTTCTTTTCTATTGTTTTTTTATTTTTATTTTTCTAACTTTGAATGCGATGTTCAGACAATGATAATTTATAATGAAAAATACAGAATCTTTTAAGCTCATGATTCTTGACAGAAATAATGCTTGAGCATCTTGCCATTGACAGGACCTCCAAGAAGTTCGGTTCCATTCGCTTCCTGCAAGAAATAAGCATTGTTACCAGCAATAGAATGAATGAGGTAAGGGCCTAGCCATAAGTTATCAAATTTTCCATGTTTTCCCTTATCTTCTCTCCTGGAATCCCACTTCAAAATTTTGTCACCAATACTGAAATCACTGGCCTTTGTCCTTTTATCAAACAACTTCTTGATGTTTTCTTGCTTGTGTAGAGCTCTGTTGTAAAATTCTTCTCTGGTTTGTTGAAGATGTATATTCTGATTGATTCTTCTTGTCATATCATTATCCTCAGACTTCACTTCTTGGATCAGGTTCATGACTGGCAGTCCAAGACTGGTTGGAAAAATTGCATCTGCTCCATAAACTAGCTAGTAGGGTGACATTCCAATTGATTTCTTGAGTGTTAATCTGTCAGCCCATAGTGCATGTATTAGCTTTTTGTGCCATGCTTTCTTATTGTCTTCCAACAAATTTTTTATTATATTCACTAAACTCTTGTTTGAGGATTCTACCAACCCATTACCTTGAGGGTAATAAGCAGTAGAATGGCCCAATGTAATCTGATATTTATGACAGAATTAAACCATATTTTTGGATCCAAATGTAGCAGCATTATCAGTGATAATCTTCCTAGGACAGCCAAATCTAGATAGGATATGATTTTCAAGGAATTTTAAGATGACAGAGTCAGTGGCTTGCCTGGAAGCGATGGCTTCTATCCATTTGGTAAAGTAATCTATTCTAGTGAGGATCCATCTATGTTGGGAAGATGAGGCTGGATGGATTTCCCCAATGAATTCTAAACCCCACTACTGAAAAGGAGCTTCAACAGTGATTGGATGCAAGGGTAAAGGAAGCAGTTTTCTTTTTCCTTCAAAGAGTTGGCATTTGTGACAGGCAATAACCATTTTGTGGACATCTTGAAAGAGGGTGGGCCAATAGTAACTAGCTCTAAGGATTTTATTGGTAGTTGTCTTCCAATAGAGGTGGCCTCCACATTCTCCTTCATGTAATTCATGCTTGATCTTATCTGCATCATTCTCAGGCAAACATTTAAGCAATAATCCACTAGCATTTCTTCAATATAGACATTTATCCAAAATGCAGTAATTAACAACTTTCAACTTTAAAAATCTTGCCTTCATTTTAGAAAAACCAGGAGGTGTATTTAATTGAGCAAAACATACAAGATATCAGCATACCAAGATGAAAACAGAAAATGATCTTCAATAATGGGAGTTGACAACTCCTCCTGTTCATCTAATGCATCAACATGTTTATACGAAGAGCTTCAAAATTAGACTCAGCCATTAATCTTGCTAGTACTTGGTCTTTTATGAGCTTAGTGGGCTTGAATTCTAAATCATATTCAAGTATCACAACAATCCACTTTCCTCTTTTTCCATCTGGATCTTGTGTTAAAATGTCTTTTACAACTGAATTTGACACAAATGCAATTATGTGGGAATGTAAAATGTAAGCTCTGAAGTCTTTTAAGGCTTTGACTAAGGAAAAGCTTGTTTTTCCATGATATTGTACTTCATAGGTGCATCTCTTAATGCCTTACTAAATAATGCAATTGGCTGCTCTTGTCCCTTCAAGTTTTTCTGTAATAGGACAACAACCATTGTGTGTTCTGATGCAAATGAAAAAATGAAGAAATCCTTTTGTAAAATTGGGACTAATGAGAATTGGTGTTTTGGTTAATGCTTTTTTTACCAGTTCAAATGATTTCTTTGCTTCTAAGGTCCATTTAACTCCTTCTTCCTTTTTTAGCATGTTTGTTATGTTTCTAAGGATTTCAGCTAGATTGGGTATGAACCTTCTCAAGAAATTAATCTTCCCAATGAAATATTGAATTTCCTTGATGTTTCTGGGATGGTTGATTTAAAATATACCATCAATCCTCTTTGGGTCTATCTTTATCCCCTCTTCGGATATGATGTGTCCAAGTAGGTTGCCTTCTTGGAGACCAAACATTGTTTTCTTTGGATTTAAAGATAACCCAAATTTTATGCATTTTTCAAGGACTTTTCTCAAGTGTTCTAGGTGTTCTTCATCTCTTTTGGAAAAAACAGTGATGTCATCAAGGTAAATAATGATGAAAAGGCCTAATTCTTCTGAAAATGCAATATCCATGGCTCTCTGGAATGTAGCACCATAATTCATTAAACCAAAGGGCATTTTCACATACATGAAAGTACCCCAAGGTGTGGTAAAGGCTGTTTTAAGTTGATCATCAGGATGTACTAAAATTTGATTGTAACTTGAGAAGCCATTTAACAAAGAAATCCTTTTAGAACCAACTACCCTTTGTAAAATGTGATCCATCTTGGGTAAAGGGTAGTTGTCATTTAATGAGGCTCTGTTTAAGTTCCTAAAATCAATACAAAGCCTTATTTCTCCTGTTTTCTTCCTAACTGACACAAGATTAGAGACCCACTCTGAGTATCTAACAGGGACAATAATTCCAGCCTCATACATTTTCTTGATTTCTTTCTCAACCAGCGATAATTTAACGAGGTTTATTTTGTGCGATTTTTGTCTATAGGGCTTCTGGTTTTCTTTGAGGGGTATCTTATGCTGAATTATCTCTGTGTCATATGATTTAATATCTTCATAACTCCATGCAAACACATCAGAAAATTCTTTAAACAACTCAATATATTTTAGTTTGATGTGAGCTAGCAATGTTTTAGACAGTTTAATCATTTTTGGCTTTAGTTCACTACCTATGTTACATTCTTCTACTTCAGTTTCAACAGGTTCCAGTTTTGGTTTTCTAGCAACATCATTGAAATCAAACAACTCTTCTAATGGGACCAGTCCCTTTGGCAAGGTTTGAGTGCTATATTGCAGCGTTTCTAAATATTCCTTTTCTAAATCTGCACTAACCTCTATTTTATGTTCAAATTTATTAGATAACAGATTTATCTCAGAAACCTCTGGAGACTTTACTACTTCATCAAGTGGGTTTTCTTCAATAAGACATTCTTGGTCATACTTTGAATCTGAACTTGGTGGCTCAAATTCATTTCTGGAATAAAGGAAATCTTCTATTTTTTTATCTCCATCAAACACTTGCCAGTATTTTTCATTGTCTGGGACAGCTGGTCTAAATTTTACTTGGGTGGTGCATTGTTTGGTTTCATAAGGTGTTAGACAAGTTCTAGAAGAAAAGGCTAAACCATTGGCAAGGATATTTTGGTTTCCTAGGACAAAGATAAGTTGGGATTCATCAAACGTTTTTAATAAGTCCATGACATCATTTATATAGGCTCTAAGTCTGGGGTATTTGGCACTATAATCAACTCTGAATCCCCATGAAATTTTATCCTTTTGGCCCCTAATTTATTCAATAAGTCTAGGCCTGAAAGGAAAGCTTTGTACTCCGCCATGTTATTAGAACATTGAAAAATTAACCTGTAGGAATGCCCTTCAGCATGATTGTTCTCAGTGTTGTGTATCCATATGCCTGATCCGACATTATTTTTAGTGCAAGACCCATCAAAATTCATTTCCCAAACAAGACTGTTTTCAGAATTATTAGTTTGGCTACCCTCCTCTTTATCTATTGTGCTTTTAGATTGTTTTTGTACGCCAGCACTATGTTGAATTTTGTTTACTTCCTCATATTATTCATTATGTTGAGGACTTTCCTCTTGACTCCCAAGGTTGACAACCAATGGATGAATATTTTGTAGCCCTAGGCGTGTGATTAGTTTGCAGTAATTTTCTGATTTGGAAAATTGTTTTGATACTTTTGTCTTGTCTTCCTCCTTTTCTGTGTCTGCCACTATGTTACAATGAGGGGTGGTCATTAAGTCAGTTAAGGTTTCTTTCTCATTGAATGTTTCAAGATTGAAGAGGATAAATGAGTCAAGGCCTGTATGCATAGAATAAAGAGGAGAGTTTTCCAGTCTTTCTTGGCTACTGACCATGTATTGCATGTGAGATTCCCTATAAAGTCTTCTAGTTTGATTAAAAACAAGGATAGTAGCATATGTCATATCCATTTGCATTGTTCTTTGTAACTTAGCTCCCCATGATCTTGATAAAAGCATACCATACTTGGGGGTACATCAGCCACTACAATATCCATCACTAAACACTTGGCTAGAATTTGAGCTAAGTTTACACAAAGGTCTTTGATCAAACCTTAACATTTCACTCTACTTGAGTCAAAGGAATACAGATCTTTGTATGGTCTGGTGATTTCAAGGCCTAAACTCTCCATTACTGCTTTTGGCATTAAGTTGTGAGAGGCCCTTGAGTCATGCATAACATTGTGTAAAATTTTGTCATGAATTTTCAAACTAACATAAAATGGAGGAACGACCCTTCTTGGTATCTTCCTTCAATCTTAGGACCAAATAAGAGCTCTGGTTCATCATGATTGAGGTTCATAGTGTCATTATTTTCTCCTAAGTTTAAGGCTTTCAAAATTTTTCATCTATAGACATCTTGGGTGACTAATTTAGTGAGGGGAACAAATATTTTAATCTTGGCAATTTCCTGTTCCAAACTAAAAGGAATCTGATTTCTTAAAATGTTTGTTTCAGCCTTGTTAGCCACCACTCTATCAACAAAATCATCTTGCTGATTTCCCCTATTTACATTGGTAAAAATTGTTTTAATAGGAGCAGTAGATGAGGTGCTAACGCTGCTAAGGTCCGCACTCTGTTTTTCATTAATTTGAGTGCCTTTATCTTTGTTTTGATCAGAATTTTCAGCCACTGTTTTGTCTTTCTATTTTAAAATTTTGGGTTTATTCACAGGGCTGTTTTTTTATAGATTTTTCAGAGGTTTTGTTCTTGGGAGCTTCCCTATTCTTTTTACTCCTAAGATCATATTCTTTTGGGGTTTCTATGATGGCATTTTCCAGCTCCTGATAATAATTTTCATCTTTTGTTCTTCCATCATCATAGGGTGTCTATAGACCTTGTTTCCTATTATGAGGAACATCAAAATTATCATTGTCTACCCCCAGCATGTTTATGTCATCTTCCTCTATTTTTTCAATTGTTTCTTCAACTTCACTTACATAGTGTTCTTGGAAAGGAGGTCTAATTTGTTGATCATCCTCTCTTTGCCTGTTTTGAGGTTGATTTCTCTTAAAGTTCTGATTTTGATTTTGAGATTGATTTTGATTTCTGTTTTGGGGAGCTGATTGGTTTTCTCTAGCTTGTGCTCTCTCAAGTATGCTCGTATTTTTCATCATCTCTTCCATCATCCTTTCCATTTTTGAGCTATATTTGGAGGGTGAACTCTCATCCCTAAATGATACTTTCTTCTCATTCCTCATCCTAGCTCTTTTCTCCATCAGATTTACTTCCACAGCTAGGGCCCCTTTCTGCATGTCTTCTAAAGTCAAAGGGTCTCTTTCTCTTAGCCGATAGGCCATTTCAGGATCAAATCCCTCAGGAAATTTGGCCAAAGATGAGCCTTGTGGAGGTTTCAAGTCTGGGGGCAGTGCATTATAAACACTATTGAATCTAGTGCAATAATTTTGAACACTTTCCCCAGTGTTTCTTTTGAGATTGTTGTAGTTTGAAAGTATTTGGAGAGGTTTTTTTTAACTTCCCACTTGTTTAATAATGATTGATGGAGGGCTTGGAGGTCATTAATTCTATTAGGGGTTAAGCCTTTGAACCATTTTCTTGCTTCTCCCCCTAAGCTTTGAGAAAACAATCCGAGTTTGACAGTTTCATCATCTATCTCATTTCTATCAAAATAGTCATTCATCTTGTCACATGTTGTGAAGTAGTAGTAGCACCACTAACATCATAAAATGGAATCTTGGACTAATAATCCTATGGCAGATTGACTGAAGGTAAAGGAAGGACTAGAGGGGCATACCATGTTGCCATGATAGGAGGTTGTGGGAAAAATGGGGGGTTTACAGGTGGAGGATGTAAGATGGGAGGGGATTTATGGAATGGTGTGGTTTGAATAGTGGGTGTATGGATAACAGAAGTGGATGGACTAGAAAGAGATTGTTGAGCAGATCTAGGATGAGAGAAACCCAAATTATGAAGGAAATGAAAATCAGGTGGGGTAGTTTCTCTACTACCAGTGTTTTCACCACTATCTTGGGATAAAGGTGAAGGCTCAAAGTCTATCTGATCTATATCATCAAGTGACCTAGTTCTGAAGGGGTTTCTTAAGTCAACTTGTGAATCTTGTAGAGTTGTAAGGTTTTCAGGAACAAAATTAGCTCTTGGACTGGTCTAACAACAGTTGAAGCTTGAGCCTTAGAAGAGTTCCTAAGTATGCTTTCAGGATTATCAACTATCTCAGGAGGGTTTGGGTTAGGATAGGCTCTAGTATGAACTCTTCTAGAAGCCACTATGCTATGTTTTCTGACCCAATAATAAGAAAATTTTACCCAAATATGACAATCTTTGCTAGGCTAACTGATCTTTTAACACGGCAACTCAATCATTAAAGCTTCCTTAACTGAGTTTATGTGATGTTATGATAGTAAAGGGTTTCCTAGTGGAGTCTTTAGGTATATTCAGGATTTTGGAGTCGCCAGGTGGATGATTTAAACTTTTCTATCCACCAACAATATGATTTGGTTTGCTCAATGCATTTCCAAAGGGATCTACAAAGACTGGAGGGATATTAGGCCTACTGGAGGCCAGTGAAGTCACCAGGTGGAAGTTTTTAGCTCTTTGGAGGTAAAATGTTTTATGGTCCACCACCATATACCAATCTAAAATGTATTTTGGGTTTTCTGATTTTTTTCAGTCCTATAGGTTATGAGAGTGTCCTAAATCTGTTTCAACTCTTAGTTATGCTGATGAGACAAACAGAGTATACTCTTATGGCTTAGCTAGCTGATTCCTTCAAGGTTTGATAAGAATCTATGACAATCCTAAGGGTTAATTAGTTTGTCACTAATTCAAATAAATTCTATCATGATTACCAACATGCTTGGTAGTGCTTGAAAAGAGCTATTTATACTGCACTGAACAATGAGTGTTTTGTTTTAAGGACATTACTCAGATAGTCCCCAGTATGGTTGCCAGAAATGTTAGGCCTCTGTAATTTAGTAGAGTGGCAAGACAAAATGCTGTAGATACTACATCAAAACCCACTTTGGGATTCTAAGATCTAGCCCTCCTCAGTCCAGAGAGGGATCTCTCTATAAGTTTCAAAGAATGATTTATCTTTAAGGCTTTTAGTATGATATTAGGCTAGTTATTAAGAACAAGATTTTTTTGTTTGTTTGGTTGGTCAGGTATGATATTTAATTGGATGGAATATCACAAAATGAAAGAGTTTTCGAAGTGTGAACATGAAAGTATATTGAGAAGTGTTCAGCAGATAGGATTAGTGTGAAGCAGCTTTAATCCATTAGGCAATGGAGTCACAAAAGGGTTTAATTGTACAACAATTTCAAGAGTGGTCCAAGGGGCAAGTCATCTATATCAACAGATCCTTTAGATTTAAATGATGGAGTGGAACATTAAAAGTGTTGAGAAAGTGGAAAAAGCCAACAATTTCAACAAGGATTTATCAACTTTCCATACAAGAAAATCCTTTTTAAGCAACTGTTTGAAACCAACCAAAGGACAGGGCTAACCATAGACTTCTTTGGACAAGCTTGTATTAAAGCTAACTTATCAGACAACAATCCAGTAATCTCACCAGAATAATTTCATAAAGGATGAAAATAGATAAGAAAACAAAGTGCAGCTTAAGATCAGGTCAGATGTATTACAATCATGGACTGCTTTTAGCATACTCTTAGGGAAAATTTCAAACAAAATTTGGAGAAAGAAATAGAAGACGGGGCAAACCATAAACTTTCCTAGTTTAACTCTACTTAGCATGGAATGAAAATATCATTCAAGAATTTCCTTTCAAGTTTTTCACATCAAGACATGGACTAACCAACATTCCTTGATAATGTTTACACTTAATTTAAGTCATTCCCAAATATCACAATTAGCAAAAAACATATAGATAAAGCTTACCAGTGAGAGTAGGGTACTTTTAACAGTAAATCCTAGCTCTATATTTGCTACTCTTTATCAGAGAAAAGTGAAAAAAATGGCATACATGAAAGGAAAACAATAACAGTAAGAGGTACTTCACCAATGATATAGACAAGGATCCTAAGAATCAACTTGTATATTGATTGTCAATCCAGTTACAAACTACATATCCAATGTTTCATCACAGCAACAACTTCTCTTCTCAGCCTAAATTCTTCAATAACTTAACAGAGCTTCAGAGCTTCAGAACTTATTTACATTCAAAAATATTTCAATTCAGCAACTATTACATCAGAGTCTAATAACCAACAACATCTCATCTTCTTTAGAAGTATTTATAGAAGAAAGAGGAGGTGGAATGAAAGGAAGAGTAATTTGTCAATTAATACAAGTTTTTAATGCTTCTCTGTCTTTGAGGGGCTCAATAGAGAATTTTTCTGATATTTTCTCTATATTAATTGGTTTTCATTAAGTATTAAGCTACTTGGTAGATTTTGTTGACTTTAAAACACTCTAGGTAGGCTGGCAATAACTTTGGCTTGTCTTTCAACAAAATATCACTGACTAGGCAATAACTATGCCTTCCTTTGATTTATTGAAGCTGCAGGTGGCACTTTTAGTAGCTGAAAGGATATTTTATCCTCTGATGTGGTAGTGGAAACCTCTTTTACTGATATAACTCTTTGTTTTTCTTTTAAAACACCTTTAATTTGCTTCTGGTCTGTGTTTAGGCTAAATTAGCCTTTAATCTTCGTCTTCAAGACTTTGTTCTTTAACACTGTCTTTATTTCTTTATTTGGTGGATTACAACCCTGATTTTCAGGCTCTGTCTTTAATCCCTTTATCGTTGATTCTTCACTCTGATACACTTTGTTTGTTTCGTTTATACAGGTGCCTTTCTGCTATTGGAGGGTCTTTGTTACACCTTGGATCGTGATCCAGTTGATTTAAACTTGGATTTCAAACCTTATAGATCCTTTTTCTTTGATTTTAAGCCACAGAATCATCATTCTGGGCTGAAAATGTCACCTGACTGTGACTGTGGAAATATACAGAGAAACCACCATTAAATCCTACAAAAAACACAACAAATTGTTAAGAAAACTCGCGGATGATGGTTTAACTACGTCTAGAGGTTTGGCATAGGAGGTTTGGAGCTGTGCAAAGTGGGAAAATACCGCGATAGGAGAAAAAAACCCTGGCATAACAACTAATCAGGTGCAGATGGAGTTTGGGCGCATCGGCGAACATGAGACATTGGATTAGAACAATCAACGGTTGAGATCGTCCGATGAAGTCGCTTGGGATAAAAGACGAATGGAAAATGAATGGGGTTGCGATGTAACGCAAGCCGTTCGATCTCAAAGATCGATGGCTGAGATTAAAAGCGAAAATGATGTTGAGGAGGGTAGCAGTATGGTGGAAAACCGGCAGCAATTTTCGCATTGCATTTGGGGGGTAGGCGGTATTGTATGAAAAAATGTGATACGGTACATTGCTTGACATCTGTCCCTCCCAATATCGCCATTTTCACAAAATATTTTTGGGTTAAAGCTCTAGCGCAAAGATTTTGAAAAATGCAACGTAATCCGTTGGATCAAAGGCGCTAGATCCAACGACGTGGAAAGAATGCGATATTGAAAGGTGCACGAAGGAGGAATGAAGTGGGGCCCCACGATGACGTATGGTTTTTTGTCGCGTAGCAGGAAAGTGTTGGGTTAAAGCATGAGGATCGGATTTATTTTCGTCCATTAGATCTGATGATCAAGCAGTGGGGATGTAAAATAAAAATGGATCAGAGGTATATAGGCGGGTGAACGGGCGGAAAGATGGGGTCCCGATGGCCGTTGATCTGCAGAGATCAACGGTCTACATTTGTTTTTAAAATTTATATGCCGGGAATGAAAAAAAAAGGAAAGTTGGGTTCGAAAAAGGTTCTTAAACCTTTTAGCGCCCGATTTCGGGGCTTTGGGACATATGTAACGGGGGGTTTAAGGATATAAGCCCTTGGGGCTTAGTAGCTTTATAATTAGGAAGAGTGCTTTTAGGCCCAAAAATATTGATTTTTAAGGCAAAATGGGGGTTTTGATAAATGAAAGAAGGGATTTTTAAACCAAATGAGAGGGAGATAGAAGGTTTAGAAGAGGTTTAAGGTGATTTGGAGGTTAAATGAAGGTTAATGGAGGGATTTTATGAAGGAAATAAGGATGAAAATGGGGTTATTTGTGAGTAAAGGAGGAGTGGAATGATGGAAAATGGAGTTTTTAAGCAGTCTTTCTCTTGGTAAACAGCAGGTAGTTTAGGAATAATAGTGAAACAGCAGTGAAGATTAGCTCAAAGGGTAAAGAACATCATAAGACTTCCAAATATGATAGGTTTTCAAAGGAAACTATCTCTTGAATGATAAAAAAGATTTAGCCACCATTTGGTATGACAAATTTTTATAGGTGGCTAACAGAATCCTCCAACAAAAGCCTTGTTAATATCATCAAAAAATTGTTGGAACAGAATCAGAAATCTTGGCATAGTAAGCTTGTCCATGCCTTATGGGCTGATATATTGACTACTAAAAAGTCCATCGGCATGTCTCCCTATCAGTTGGTTTACAACATGGATGCATTCTTCCCAACATCTCTAGGAGTCCCAGTCATGAAACTCCTTCAAGAGGTCCAAGCTGAAGAAATCGATATGCAAAGGAGGATCAATCAGACCATTCATTTGCAACAATCAAGAGAGGAATTATATAAAAGGACACAAATAGTCCAAGAAGGAATCAAGAAATTATTTGATATAACGACCAAAGCAAATGACTTCCAAGTTGGAAATGTAGTTCTAAAATGGGATTCAAAAAGGGAAGACAAAGGAAAACATGGTAAGTTTGAAAATATGTGGAAAGGCCCCTATATCATTGATTCAGTGAGAGGAAACAATGCTTTATTTTTGAAGGAACTTGATGGAATTGAAATTTTTGAAGGTCCTGTCAATGGCAGGATGCTTAAACACTATTTTTGTCAAGATTCTTAGTTTCAAAGTTTTACTCATTGTACATAACACAGTTAAAAGGAAATTATACAAAATACAAAAAAAATAAAAATAAAAGAAAATCAAAAGAGGGCAGATTCAAAAGAGGTATAGCCCCATACCTAAAAAAGAGAATTTCTGAAAGTGAGCTAGTCTAAATGCCACTACTGTTTCAAAATGATATCTTGTTCAGTCATCTAGCCTAATCATGGCTGAACATGATTTAAATTTATGTTGATAAGTTAGTAGAAACGTTGATGGATAAAACATTATTTCAGACTTAAGTTGTCCAAAGAAAGATAGATTAGGAGATTGATAAGATACTGGTTCCACATGCTTAAAACAGAACCAAAGAGATAGATACAGATGCCTCACAAAAGACAAATCATGGCCTTATCTTTCTGATCTACTTTTATGCAAAATAATGTTTGTGTGCAAGCTCAAATTCCACTACTTGTAATTATTCAATCATACAGCCTAAACATGATTGAGTAAATTTGAATTTCATGATGATAGGTTAGTAAAGAAGATTTTCCAAACTGTCTAATCTTGGCTTATCAGTAGAATAGATTAGGATAGGAAAGGATGGTTCAAACAAACTTAAAATCTGAACCAAAAAAGGAAAAAGATAGCTCTAAATAGATCAAAACTAGAGCTGGAAAAAGAATAAAATGATGTTTATAATTTTCATAACTTAAGACTTCACAATTTTGTTTTATTTTTCTATAAATAAAGTCTATGTGCAGCTTGTACATATGCCATATTCTTACAGAAAATCAGACAACTTAATCCTGGTTTGTCTGTATTAAATTTCTGTTTTAGAAAATAGAGAATAAAATCTATCAAACAGCCTAATCTTGATAGATAGATAGTCAGGTAGAGAATTTTTGAGTTCAATTGTTTAATATAAACTCATGGAAGACATAAGGGTAGAAATAGATTAGTTTCCTGCTTTCAAATAAAAGAATAAAATGATGTTGAAAAGGTTCGCAAGTCCAAGTGCACTCAAGAGAAGAAAAAAAATGCTAGGACAAGTAGGACTGGGTAGGTAGTGATGTTGCTTTGAAGAATGTCATATGCTACAGATTGCTGAAATGTTCTCACATCCAAAGAAAATCAGAAAGAAAACAAAGAAATTCTACCCAATGGATGAGGCACTAGTCTGCTAAAATCCAAAGATTGATAAACTGAGGTTTTGGACACCTAAAGGGCAAGTTGTCCTCCCCAAGTGGAGCCAGTGTTAGCCATCCATAATTTTTGTCATAACAAAAAATGGCTAAAACAAGTCTGTGGCCTTCAAGAAACAAATTTCAAGTAAATATGTGAGCTATTAAAGTCCTTCCATGTTCATTATCCAAGGAACCCATCTCATTAATGTCTTCACCTCAAAATCATTCTTTTTCCAAAGAGAAAATTGTTTTTCATGGCCTCATCTCCATCATTTCATTCCTCTATTTTATCTTCACAATTCCCTTCATACCACTCATTTTTCTGCTCATTTATCCTTTATTTCCTCAAAATCCCCTTTTTAAACCATTTAAACCCTTTATTTCGTTAAAAAATCCCTTTTCTACACCCTATCAGAACTCCTCAAAAAAGGCTAAAAACCCACTTTTTGGCCTATTTTCCGAATTTTCATAAAAGAAGGCCTTAAGCCCCTTTCGGCTTAGCCCTAGCCCCTTTTTCGCCATACAGCCTGGTCCTATGACCAAGCCCTAAGCCCCATCGGCTATCACATATCACAGTTCCCCATTCTGCCTTCCATTCTCACTCCCCCCACGTGAAATCCTGACCATCGATCCATCAGATTCGATGACCATTACATCATCGCACTTTGGTGTTTCCGCACTCCCCTATCTCCTCTCCTGCCGATGGCCTATTCCCAAATTTGATCCCAACCGTTGATCATTATCCTGATCTAACGGTACGCCCTCCATCGCATCGGCGCATCGCCCTCTTCCTTCTGCCTTTCCTTTTCTCCGCTGATGCGATCCCCCAAGTAAATCTCCACCGTTGATCATTATCCCAATCCGACAGTCCACACTCCATCGCATCGATGCATTGCCCTTTCACTCCCGCATTCCTTTTCTCTGCTGATGCGATCTCCCAAGTAAATCTCCGCTATCGATCTAATCTATATTGGACGGTCTACGCTCCATCAAAAATCACAAAGGGTCACTCATGCATTCCTTTTTTCCACCGATGTGCGCGGCCCCGATTCAATCTTAGCCATCCATTTTCCCACATCCAACGGACCACATTACTACTGCACGTCAACCCCACCCTTTTAATTCTCCTTTCTCGTTTAATCCTAACCGTTGATCTCTCCCAGATCTAACGATCCTTGCTCCTTCGCAATTTTTCCATCCCCCTGACCCCTCATCCACCATCTTCTATCTTCGCTTCCCCAATTTGATCTCGACCGTTGATCTTTATGATCCAACAGCTCCCATTGATCCCCTCTTTTTAACTCCGCCCACTAGCTTTCCACTACCAGACAAAACTGCTGACGTCATCCACCGGGTCCCACCTTTCTTCCTCCCTTCCTTTCACCCCTTTGCATTTCATCTCAGTCGTCGATCTCCCAGATTGAATGGTCTAGATTTGTTTTCACGCTTGGTCCACCAAAATGACTTAACGCTCCATATCAATGCAAAATGGGAGGTTTTGATACGACATGTGTCGTCCTATAACCTGTATCACGTTCGATCAACCCTTTACCGCTTACCACCTTCTAGCCACGCAAAAACCACCTACGGTTTTCTGCAAAACCACCTTTCTACTCTCGCGCCATAAACCAATTTTAAACCTTATTTTTCATGGTTTCATCGATGGAATCCTCTCTGTTGCATCCACCTTCTTCTGCACTGCTCCTCCACCCATCGCCAAGCCTCTATTAGCAGTTCTTAGCCCAAAGCACAAGTTTTATTTAATTATTTCTTTTTTGTGCAGGTTTAATGGAGGTCGAATACACAAGGCCATCTCACAGCCAAATTTCAATGGCAAAGGGCCGAGGATGATGATCCAGAGGCCAGAACAATGAAGAAATGTGAGACTCGGGGTTTTAATACAATTTTTAAACCAATGCCTCATTAACATTGGATAATTAACGAAACCCCCCAACATGCCAAAGACCTGTACAAATACAGCAAACAGTGAAGATCAGAGATTATAGATCAAGGGATGAAGGTTAACATAAAGCAAGAAAATAAAAGGCTTGTTGGGTATGTGTTCTATTCTTTCTAGTGGGTAGTTTGTGCCCATGGTTTTGTGCATGGTTTCTCACATGGTTTTGGGGTACGATGGTTTTCGGCCCCTGGTATTTTTGTAGATCTGGTCAAGGGAACTACGGTTATGTTCTAATCTAGGGTTAATGGATTGGGGTTTATGTATGCTTCCGCATGTATATATATGTGTTGTAACACTAAAAGGAATATAATGAAAAATCAAGCTGGTTGTCCAGATTTGGGATCCAGGGGAAAATCTCTGTGTTTATCTGTTTTATCTTTTATGCTCTCGCTATTGTTTATTTTCTGTTATAAGATTCGTGTGTAGATAATTTTTGTTCAAGGTTAAAAACTACAAGGCTTAACTTGTAGATCATAGATAAAGACAGCATAAATGATTATGAAGGCAAAAATCAGATTAGGCCTTAAATACAGTTTAGTGATGAAATGAAGGAAAATTAGGCTAAAAGGCCTCGAATACATCAACAAGAGGTATTTATTTCTCCAAAAGATCTAGTTGCCACCTATAGCCTACCTTCTGTCTCAAAGATCAAATTGACATTTATTACACTAAAGAAGATATTTTGATCTTTCAGGACAGTTATTGTAAACATAAGAATAAGCTGTGAAAGTCAATCTTTTCTCCTATCTTTCTATTTCAGAAATTAAGACAAAGTTATTTAACAGAGAAGTAGCTGCAGATATTCTTACCTTATGCCCTACGTGGTTTTTAAGGCTAGGAATGCATTTACTCTATAATTAATAAAATTTTGAACCCTAGAAGATTTTCACCTCCTCATTTGCAGCATAAATACTACATTGGGAACTCATTGTAAACGTTGGATTTTGATGACTGATGCTGCAATAATACATAGTCCTTCGAAGCTCTTGAAGAGAAATTGATGTCTTGGAACTCATGCATGATTTGATTTGCTTGTTGATGGAGAATGATTGTTTGCAGGATCCATAGGCTTGGTTGATGGTGAAGTTTTCTTCTGTTTATGTTTTCTAGTTTTCCATTATGTTTTCCATCTTGCTTTTTTGCAGTAGGACAAAAAATTTATATTAAGAAATGTTTCCTGATGGCACCCTACTTCTGTTTGTCCTTCACTTCCTTAATGTTTTCTTCTGTTGAGATATGCTAGGGAATCCATCTCTTGCTCCCTAGGAAGTTCTTATCTTGTCCATTTCTTGAATAATTTAGATCAGTTAGAATCAATTATGACTTATGGTTAGCCTTGCGTATTGTTTCCACTGAAATATTCCGTTCTTGGAATCATATTTTTAAAGCAGCTTTGTCTAGGTTTGTCAAAGAAGTCTATTTAAAATCATGCTCTTTGCCTTTACTTAGCTAAAATTGTTTTAAGGAAACCTTATAGCTATAACTTTGGATGTTAGAGTTTCCTCTCCTTCTATGGTTATAGTTAGTTGTGTATCTTAAATGTTTTTCTGCTCTAGATGATAAAAGCTCTGAAAGTTGGATAAGTTTTTTACCTTTCTAAGTTTTTATCTAAATTTTTGTCTTGGTTAACTATCTGTTTTCATTATAAAATAAAATCATTAGGTTCTGCTTATGCCTTTGATTCTTTGGCTGTTCTTATCAATTTTATAACTCCCTCAGTTTACAAGTATATAAAGGATTCAGTTTCAGCCCTTTATTAGTTTGTTGCTCTCAATATTTATGTTCATTTCATAAATCCTTCATAACCTTAAAAGATCCACCAACCAAGTAAAATTGCCCTGCCCTCCATTGCCCAATGACTTAACAATATTCCATGTTTCCTAGCTGCTGGACCAGCTCTAGGGTCCACTGAGTGATTCGTTCGTCCTTCTAGCACTTCTAGAATTCTACAAGCTTGGCCAGCCACTCTTGAAGCTCGATCGCAAATGTCACAAAGAATATTTCGTAGCTCTCTATTAGAATGTACCTATTTTTCCACCCTTCCGCTGTTAACTTCTCACTGCGATTTTCTTTTACTGTGAATTCCTGGATCTACCTTTTGAGTTAGACTCCATTGCCCAATGACTTAACAATCTTCCATGTTTCATAGCTTCTGGATCAGCTCTGGGGTCCACTGAGTGATTCATTCATCCTTCCAGCACTTCTGGAATTCTACAAGCCTAGCCAGCCACTCTTGAAGCTTGATTGAAAATGTCACAAAGAATATTTCATAGCTCTCTGTCAGAATGTACATATTTTTCCACTTTTCCACTGTTAACTTCTCACTGTGATTTTCTTTTACCGTGAATTCCCCTTCTGCCGTTTGATCCAGTCTTCGATTTCCTTTCTTTCAGGCTTCCAGTATTCTCTTCTCATTACCCGATCCCTTTCTTAGAATTCTCTAGGTCCCGGCAATAGAACCATTTGTTGGCTCGAGGGGTCCTGACCCAGGTTTAGAGCTCAAGGTTTGCCAACAAATCCCTATACTACTGGCCCTTTTGGAAATGACCTACTTTCGTAGGTCAAAGTCTCACCCAAAGTAGTATGGGTGGGTGTTGGAGCTAGGTTTCCACACCCTGAGAAAGGATAGGTAAGCCAACCATAGTTGTGTTAGACCTTATGATTCCCAGATTACCTCATTCTGCGTAGGGTCAATTAGGTCTCGATTCACATCCACGTGCGCTAGATCTATAATTATATACTTTCACGGTAGTAGCACAGTATTGCATAAACAGAACAGAACAAATCCAGATACAAGAAACACACTTACACATATCTTCGTAGCTTAAATACAGAAAATGCACAATGCAGTAATTACCAACAATTCACACAAAGAGTACTCACAGATTCAGTTCTCTATCAACCTTTCCTATTCATTCATTCATCAATTCCTCCTTATAATTCCCTTCCTAGCCTGCGCACACAACAATAGGGTCTGCACATAGCTGGACTTGGATCTCCGCGCACATAGCCAGCAGGAGTCCTTTCATCAATGGCTCTTCATTTCCTACCTTACAATACAAAATGTTCCTCTATTTATAATAATCTAGCCTAAGATTTCCTATGGTCTGAAAACCGTGGTTTTCAGACCCCTAGTTTACCCTTTTACCCATTACAATATTTTCAGGGCTTTGACCCACCCCAAAACCCCCATGCTGGATTAAATCTAATAAAAAGTATTCAAAATGGACCAGTTTCGCAGCTTGTAGGAGACCTTTTTCCAACAATGGATAATGTTTTGCGTCCATTTCTTAATGACTTTGTGATTGTGTATTTAGATGATATACTCATTTTCAACAAAAAAAGAGAAGAGCATGTCTTGCATGTAAAGAGGGTACTTGATGTTTTGAAGAAAGAGCAATTATTTCTTAAGATGTCTAAGTGCAAATTTGGAAATACTTCTTTGGTTTATTTGGGACACATTATAGGAGGAGGTGCATTGAGAATTGATCCTTCTAAAGTGGAAGCCATTGTGAATTGGCCCACTCCAAAATCAGTAACTGAGGTAAGAAGTTTCTTAGGCACAGCTCAATATTGGAGAAATTTTATTGCTAAATTTTCTACCATAGAAGCTCCTATGCATGCGATGACAAGTGTGAAGAAAGGCTTCCAATGGGGAGGAAAATAGCAGCAAGCTTTCGAAGCTTTAAAAGAAAATATCAGTTCAGCTATAGTTCTTGCATTACCACATTTGAGACAACCATTCAAGATACAAACTGATGCTAGTGATTATGCCATGGGTGCAATACTTGTGCAACATGGTAAGCCTATCGCTTTTCATTCTGAAACATTCAATGGTGCTACAATAAATTATCCAAAATATGACAAAGAGCTGTATGTGTTGGTACATAGCGTCAAGAAGTGGACACACTACTTGATGGTTAAATAGACGATTATTCATACCGATCACCAATCGTTACAATACTTGCATTCGCACACAAAATTGCAGCAATCACGACATTTCAGGTGGAAGAGATTTCTTCAACAGTTTCACTTGTTTATAAGGTACAATAAAGGTATTTTCAATAAAGCTACTAATATGCTTTCAAGGCCAATTATAAGTTGATGCAGGGGCATTCGACACTAGCCAGCAATGTAGGAGGTTTTTTCCACATGTTGTGGCTAGGAGGGTTCGAAATCATTTGAATTTGTTGTTAGTATGAATCCTTTGTCGAAGTGTACGAAAAAGGACCACTTTAGCTACGCATAACTAATAGCCCTAACAACAAAAGTGGCTGCCAATATCTTCAGATCTGCGGTTAGTTGAACAAGAAAAGAGCTGCAAAAAACCAGATCTATGCATGGAAAGACATTAAGCAGTAAAAACAAGGGTTTTCTCCATATACCAATAGACAAGACAAGAACAATTTTTGAAAGAATTTTTATATTAATTGGGCACCTGGGAGGAAAACAAGAAGGCGTATCCAATTCTCCTCAGTGGGATGGGTTCTTGGAAGTCCTCAGCACTTCGGATCTAAGATTTCTCTCTCTTGTTGGTGTAGAAAACCCAATGCAAAGAATAGAGCTCAATGGGAGCTCACATAGCAAATGATGGAAAAATGGGACCAAGTGTATAGATCCAGAGTGATCTAATAGGCAACAAAAGGTGAAGAATGGTAGGAAAAACCCTCCTATTTATAACAAAATATTGGGTCATTCTAGATCTTGGTGCATGATTAAAATAATGTTAACCAAATCTAGATCCACCTTTTATGGAATATTTTATTATATTTGTTGGAGGAAAAAAGTATTTGACTTGGGTCAAATCCCTTTATTTGTTAATAATAAATAAATAAATGATTTATTTATCTTTTTAAGGAAGTGGTTGAAGGATAATTAAATAAATAATGATTTATTTAATTATTTGTGGGTGATTTGGTCATATTTAACAAGGAATATTATCTAAATAAGATTTAAATAAGTATTCCTAGAAAATAATAAGATAAATAAAGGTTTATCTAATTAATTTCTTTGTTTTTGGGTTAAACATGACTAGGAATAATAATTAAATTATGGTTTAATTAATTATTCCATGAGAAAAATTAAACAAAATAGGTTTGTTTAATATTTCCTTTTGGGGTTTCCTGTTTAGACCATAAACAACCTAATAAATGTGGTTTATTAAGTTATTTTACATAGTGAAAGCAACTTTACTTAGGGTAAAATTGGTCTTACATGGTGTACTTGGGTCCATCTAATGATAATAGGTTAGATGACCAAAAAATGGTGTAACATTTGTAGCAGCAAGGTGTCGGTACCTTAGCTACCTATTGCATTTAGATTAGTTAGAGTCAATAGAAGTTGAATAGTTTCGTTCAATCCATCTGTCAAGTTCATTTACTTGAATAATGTAATTAAGTTTTGTTCGAAGATAAACGGTCCTCACCGAGGAATCGAAGAGACACCTTGTAATGCATATAAATTGTATCCCCCGGATGTATTGAGGGGAGGAGATTTCTGTAGTGAACTTATGTGTTAAGAAATTGCTTCCGATTGAATAAATTTCAGTATTCGTTGATTATCAAACTGTCTTGAATTGATATTTGTGAGGGAATTTGTTTAGTTGTGAGGCGATTGAACACCAGCCTGTGTATAATTGTTGAATAGAGTTGTCGTATAATCTCCGCATCTCTCTGTCCATTGTTTTCTCTTGAATTGTCCGAACAATTGTAAATACCACTCGTAGTAGAGGTTTGTGTATGATCGTGGTCGTTGAGCTCTATCCCGAGGTAGTGAAAACCCTGCTTACACACAAATAGACTGTTTCGTTGTTAATTGAAGATCCTGAACTGAGGTTAGACCCTGAGTCAGTGAACAGGAGAGCATAGAAAGGAATGGCATAACCCAGGTTTGGCCTTGGTCAATCACTATTCAAAACCCAGAGTAGTTTGATCGCACCGCCTTTGTGGGACAGGTGGTATTTGAGAATTTAGAGTGATCACATTGGTTGGAGGACACATGGCATAAGGCGGGTTTCCAAAACTGCCCTCATCACGCGTTAACGTTCGACTGAGGAGGCAGCATGATATCTGCGTACGTCGTCCAATCTGGAGGCTGGCTATCAAACGGTGATCACACGCAAAGGAGCACAGGAGATAAATTAAGGTATGGATGTTCATTTTGTTGAATCCACATTGTGCAGGTGTGGGCCTAGGGACTAAGTACATTAAGTGTTCTGTTGGTGAGGCCGTCGGGTTATTCACATAAGCCCCGAAGTATTTAACCTTTGTCATAAGGTTTCAGCAGGGATACTTGTTGGGTTTTCAACCTTAATATAATTAAACCCCAAAGTTGGTGCCAATTCTATATTGGAGGTATCGCGGAGTTATAAGGTTTGATATATTTAAATTTTTCCAAAGTTGCTGAATGTGTTTATTTGTCAATTTCTTCAAAATTGATAAATAAAATTACAAGAGAGTTGTGGAAGACCACGTGGAGATGAACTGAGTTAATCCAAGGGAAAATGCTAACAGAGCTACTATAGAGGCCAACTCTCCTTAGGGGGCTGAATTTAGTTTTTTTGCTGTCAATTGTGGTATCATAGCGTGTTTTTGAGTTGTTTTTTCAGAGAATTAACATGGCAATCTGAGTTGGTAGAGGTGCTGGCAGAAGGAGAGGCGGACTCGTTGCCAATGCAGAAGTGTTGGGGATCTTGTAGAGGTTCGAAGCTATAATGGATGCCATGGAGCGAAGGCAGCCCAGCGATCTTGAAGACATCAATGAACTTGAAATAGAAGAAGCTGGAGAAATTGTTGAGATTCCTCCTGACATGAGGCTCCTCAAAACTATTCTGGGGTCTGTAGTTAAGCCCAAGATTGAAGTGTCAAGTTTTTCAGGAGGGCTGAATCCAGAGGAGCTGGTGGACTGTATTAATAAAATGAAAAAGTGCTTTGACTATGAAGAAATGAGCGAAGATAAAAAGCTCAAGTTTGCAGTAACAAAGATGAAGGGACATGTTGCACTTTGGTGGGATGGAGTGCGAGCAGAAAGGAGAAGAGTTGGAAAAAAACCTATCAAAAGCTGGACCAGAATGATGGCTAAGTTAAAAGGTAAATTCTTTCCTAGTGATTATCAGCTAACATTGTTTAGGCAAATGCAGAACCTGAGACAGAGGTTGCTGACAGTAAAGGAATACAAAAAATAATTCTATAGAGTAAGCATAAGAGCTCGGAAATTTCAAGACACACCAGAGAAGGCGGCCAGATATGTGAATGGTCTCAAGCTGGAGATCCAAGATGAGATTGATCTTCTATCTCCTAAGACAGTTGAAGAGGCCTATCAGATGGCCTTGAAAGCAGAGGAGAAACTCCTGAGGAAGCAGTCTGCCAAAGGGAGAGGTATTTTCCGCGGAAAGGGAATTCATGGTGGTAGAGGAAATCCTACTACACCCAGAGAAGGAGCTAAGAGTAGCTCACCTCAGAATGCATCTATAGAGGGTGATGCAAGAGGTAGAAAGGGTTCTTACAGAGGGAGAGGAGGCAGAGGCAGAGGTAGAGAATTGAGGTGCTATAGATGTGAAAAAGTGGGACACAAGCACTATGAGTGCCCAGAGAATGTGGGTGCTGGTTCAAGAAATGTTGTTTTTTCCCAGGCTGGAGAAGAGGCAGCGATTGAAGAAGAAATTTTACCAGAGAGGGGAGAGTCCTTGGTGTTTAATAAGGTCGTGTTGAAACAAACCAAAGAGGCCACTGAGCCTGCATAAAGGAAGACTTTGTTTAGGAGCATATGCAAATTCCAGGGGAAATGCTACCAGCTATTCATTGATAGTGGCAACACAGACAATCTGGTTTCCACTGAGGTGATAGAGAAGTTGAAGCTGAAGACAAGGGAGCATCCAACTCCCTACAGGGTGTCCTGGCTGCATTAAGGGCACCAACTGATTGTAAAAGAGCAGTGTGAGATAGAGTTGCAAATGGGAAACTACAAAGATAAGGTCCTGTGTGATGTGATGCCCATGGATGTGTGTCACATACTGCTAGGTAGACCTTGGTAGTTTGACAGAGCAGCAGTGCATGATGGCAAAAAGAACACTTACAAGTTCTTCAAGGATGGGGTACATCATACATTGATACCCATGGAATAAGGAGAGCCATCAAGCAGAGTGGTTGATCCAAAGACCTTGTTTCTGAGCGAGAAGGAATATCTACAATAGATTGAAGAAGAAGAGGTAAGCTTTGATTTAGTTTGCAAACCTAAGGTAGTTCTTACTTATACAAATATTTTTGATTTGCCAATAGAAATCCAAGAGATGTTAGACAATTATTGTGACATTGTTGTGGATGATTTACTTGATGAGCTACCACCTGTGAGGAAAATCAGCCATCATATATATTTTATCCCTGGTTCAAATCTGCCAAATAAGGTAGCCTACAGAATGAATCCCACAAAAAATGAGGAAATCAAGAGACAAGTACAGGGATTGGTGGACAAGGGACTGATCAGAGAAAGTTTGAGTCCATGCGTAGTACCAAAAGTATTGAGCCCAAAGAAAGATGGAGGTTGGAGGATGTGTACTGATTCCAGAGAAATCAATAAGATAACAATCAGGTATATATTCCCTTTGCCCAGAGTTGAGGATTTAATGGATTGTTTGAGTGGTGCTAAATATTTTTCGAAGATAGATTTAAAAAGTGGATATCATCAGATTAGAATAAGAGAGGGTGATGAGTGGAAAAATGCCTTTAAAACGAATGAAGGACTGTATGAATGGATGGTAATGCCTTTTGGGTTGTCAAATGCACCTAGAACTTTCATGAGACTTATGAATGAAGTATTGAAAGAATTCATTGGTAAATTTGTGATAGTGTATCTGGATGATATATTATTTTTCAGCAAAACTAAAGAAGCACATTTAAGGCATCTTAATTATGTCTTGAAGAAGCTGCACCAAGAGAAACTGCTGATAAACTTAAAGAAATGCTCATTCATGAAGGAAGAGTTGGTGTATTTGGGATTTTTTGTTTCTGCAGAAGGATTGAAGATGGACCCGGAAAATGTTAAGGCAATTGTGGAGTGGTCTTCACCCAGAAATGTTTTTGAGGTAAGAAGTTTCCATGGACTTGCCAGCTTTTACAGGAAATTTATAAGAAACTTCAGTAAGATTAATGCACCCATCATTGAGACAATAAAAAAGAGCAAACAACCATTCAAATGGACCGCTAAAGCAGAAAGAAGCTTTAAACTTATGAGGCAAAAGATAACTGAAAAGCCTGTGTTGATTCTGCCTGATTTTAGTAAACCATTTCAAGTGAAGTGTGATGGGGAAGTATTCCTCTTATGAGAAGGAATTCTATGCAGTTGTTCAGGCACTGAAAAAGTGGAGGCATTATTTGATGTCCAAAGAATTTGTATTATACTCAGACAATCATGCTTTGTAGTACATTGTAAAGTAGCCCAAGTTGAATCATAAGCATGCCAAATGGGTAGAGTATCTCCAAGGTTTTAACTTTGTTTTGAAACATATAAGTGGCCAAGAAAATAAAGTAACTGATGCTTTGAGTAGGAGGCACATGCTTGTTCAAGAAAGCAATTTTGAAGTTGTAGGATTTGACTTTCTCAAAGAACTGTATAAAACAGATTCAAATTTTAAGGAAGCATTTGAGGCATGTTGTAACCCTATTCTAATAGATAGAAGCTAGTGGCTGGATTATTTCTTGCAGGAGGACTTACTATTCAGAAGAAACCAACTGTGTGTACCAAAATGTTCCATGAGAGAAAATTCGATCAAGGAGAAGCATAGTGGTGGACTTGCTGGATGCTTTGGTACTAATAAAACTTATGAGCAGCTGAGTCACTTCTATTATTGGCCCAAGATGAGAGCAGAAGTGGACAAGTTTGTGAAAAATTGAAAAATCTGTCAATATGCCAAAGGAAGGAGCCAGAATGCAGGATTGTACACTCCCTTGCCTATTCCAGATAGGCCTTGGGACATGGTGAGTATGGATTTTGTTCTAGGATTGCCCAAGACTCACAGAGGGAATGATGTAGTATTTTTGTAGTGGACAGATTCTCCAAAATGGCACATTTTATTCCATGTTATAAAACTAGTGATGCCACCCATGTTGCTAACTTGTTTTTCAAAGAAGTTGTTAGGTTGCATGGGTTTCCCAATAATATTGTTTCAGACAGAGACACCAGAATTGTGGGCCATTTTTGGAGGACACTGTGGAAGAAACTTGGTACCAAACTGAGTTTCATCTCAGCTTCTCATCCTCAGACTGATGGACAAACTGAAGTAGTGAATAGAAGTCTGGGAAATATATTGAGAAGTCTTGCAGGAGAGCATCCCAAGTAGTGGGACCATATTTTGCCCCAGGCAGAATATGCATATAATGACTCACCAAACAGAAGCACAGGGCAGAGTCCATTCCATATTTTTTATGGAATGCACCCCAGAGGAATATCAGAGTTAAGAAATCTAGGAAAGGCAGAACTAAGGAGCGATGATGGTGAGGAATTTGCTTCAGAGATCCAAGCCATACACGAACAAGTGAAATAACAACTACAAGGTAGCAGCATCAAATATAAAGGTAGAGAAGACTTGAGTAGAAAAGAAGTACATTTTGAAGTAGGAGATTTGGTTTTGGCACACTTGAGAAAGGAGATATTCCCAAAGAAGCAGTATAATAAACTGAAGTTCAAAAATATCAGGCCATGCAAGATACTTAGAAAGTTTTCTGCTAATGCTTATGAGATTGAATTGCCTCCTAATGTTGGAATATCTCCCATTTTTAATGTTGCAGATTTGTACAAGTATGAAGAGGATGGTGCAGAAGAGGGACCAGCAGACAAGGAACATATTGAGTGGGAAAAGCAGCTACCTCCAGCACAACCATTGCAACCAGAGAAGATATTGGATAAATGAGTGTTCAGAAAGACCAGAGGACAAGAGTATTTTCAGTACTTGATCAAATGGAAGGACTAGCCAGAGGAAGATGCCACTTGGATGACTGAAGGAATGTTGTAGAAGATAGGTAGATTAGCGGAAGAGCTCATGGACAGGATTCCATGAAGAAAATTTCCCTCGGGAGTCTGATGCAGGGGCATTAGACACTAGCCAGCAATGTAGGAGGTTTTTTCCACATGTTGTGGCTAGGAGGGTTCGAAATCATTTGAATTTGTAGCAGAAAGGTGTCATTACCTTAGTTGCCTATTGCATTTAGATTAGTTAGAGTCAATAGAAGTCAAATAGTTTCATTCAGTCCATCTTTCAAGTTCAGTTACTTGAATAATGTAATTAATTTTTGTTGGAAGATAAACGGTCCTCACCGAGGAACCGAAGAGACACCTTGTAATGCATATTAATTGTATCCCCCGGATGTATTGAGGGGAGGATATTTCTATAGTGAACTTGTGTGTTAAGCAATTGCTTCCGATTGAATAAATTTCAGTGTTCGTTGATTATCAAATTGTCTTGAATTGATATTTGTGAGGGAATTTTTTTAGTTGTGAGGCGATTGAACACCGGCCTGTGTATAATTGTTGAATAGAGTTGTCGTATAATCTCTGCATCTCTCTGTCCATTTTTTTCTCTTGAATTTTCCGAACAATTGTAAATCGCACTCGTAGCAGAGGTTTGTGTATGATCGTGGTCGTTGAGCTCTATCTCGTGGTAGTGAAAACCCCACTTACATAGAAATAGACTGTTTCATTGTTAATTGAAGATCCTGAACTAAGGTTAGACCCTGAGTCAGTGAACGGGAGAGCATAGAAAGGAATGGCATAACCCAGGTTCGGCCTTGGTTAATCACTATTCAAAACTCGGAGTAGTTTGATTGCACCGCCTTTGTGGGACAGGCGTTATTTGAGAATTTAGAGCGATCACATCGGTTGGAGGACACGTGGTGTAAGGTGAGTTTCCAAAACCACCCTCATCGCGCATTAATGTTCGACTGAGGAGGTAGCGAGATATTCGCGTACGCCATCCGATCTGGAGGCTGGCTATTGAACGGTGATCGCACGCAAAGGAGCACAGGAGATAACTTAAGGTATGGATTTTCATTTTTTTGAATCCATGTCGTGTAGGTGTGGGCCCAGGGACTAAGTACATTAAGTGTTCTGTTGGTGAGGTCGTCGGGTTATTCACATAAGCCTCGAAGTATTTAACCTTTGTCATAAGGTTTCAGCGGGGATACTTGTTGGGTTGTCGACCTTAATATAATTAAACCCCGAAGTTGGTGCCAATTCTATATTGGAGGTATCGCGGAGTTATAAGATTTGATATATTTAAATTTTTCCAAAGTTGCTGAATGTGTTTATTTGTCAATTTCTTCGAAATTGATAAATAAAATTACAATAGAGTTGTGGAAGACCACGTGGAGATGAACTGAGTTAATCCAATGGAAAATGATGACAGAGCTACTATAGAGGCCAGATCTCCTTAGGGGGGCGAATTTAGTTTTGTTGCTTTCATAAGTGCTTTTACTTCGTTTAAAAATTATTCTATTGTACATGAGAGTTACATAGAATAGTATGCATCTGAGCTGATTTTCAAGATGTGTATGTTAATTTGAGCGAACGGAATCAAGTTGAGGAAAATGATTATCACTTGCATAACAATTTTTTGTTTCATTTGGGTAAGTTGTGTATACCACAAAGAGAGAGCCTTAGTGTCATGAGAGATGCTCATTAATCTCTTATTGATGGTCACTTTGGGTAAAGAAAAACAATGGTGCATCCACAAAGGTATTGTTATTGGCCTCGCATGATAGATAGTGTGTCACTTTTTATAAGAGGATTTTCTATGTGTGCAACAAGAAAGCCTAGCAGTAGGAAGCTTGGGTTGTACACACCACTACCTGTACCATCAAGGCCATGGGAGAGTGTCTCCATGGAATTTGTTGGAGGACTACCTATGTCAAGAAAAGAGCATGATTATCTTTATATAGTTGTGGATAGATTCAGTAAAATGTGTATTCTTATGCCATGTAAGAAAACCATTACTGCTGAACAAACTACTGAACTTTATTTTCAACATGTATGGGTTCATTTTGGTTTGACAACTTCTATTGTTAGTAACATGGATTCCAAGTTCGTTGAGAATTTTCGGTCCAATCTTTGAAAGATGGTGGACACAAAGTTGAAAAAGAGTAATTCTTTTCATTCGCAAATGGATGGCAAAACCGAGGTGGTGAATAGGACCGTTGTGCATGTATTTAGAGGATATTGCAGCAAAAATCCCAAGTTATGGGATGAACAAATGCATTACATTCAACACTCTTACAACTGGGCTAAGCACTCTTCTACAATTACTTCAACTTTTGAAGCCTGCTTTGGGTATTTGCCAAAATGACCATTAGACTTCATCTATGAGAAGGATGTTCCAATTGATGGGCATAGTGATATCGGCAAGGCTCGAAAGTTCATTGAGAAAATTTAGATTATTCATCAACAAGTTCAAGAACAGCTTGAGAAGAGTCAAAGAAAGTACAAGGAGAGGCCTGACAAACACAGAGTGATCACAAGTTTCAAGAAGGAGACAAAGTATGGTTTTGTTGGTCTCCCGTGTTTTGATAGTTTGGAAAATCAAAAGACAAGGCAACATCAAACCAATCTTTAGAGTTCCAAGATCTAGTCCTCCTGTTCTCAGAGAGGGATCTCTCAAATTTATTTGTTTTTTTGCAAAGGTTTATCTTGTGTGCTTTGGGTATTGGTTTTAGACTAGTTATTCAGTGCAAGTGTTTGTTTGTTTGGTTGGTTGGATTCATACAACAGAATATGAAAGGTCTAGGAAAGGTAGATAGAAAGAAGGAATATCAGTTTCATTGGGAAATGGAGTCAAAAAGAGGTTATGACAAACTTATCAAGGGATATGGGATATAAAAGGGAAAATATAACTTTACCGTAGGATCCTTTGGTTTTTGGAATGAGATGGAAATTAATGGTTTAGAAAGAGAGTTTGAATTCTCAACAAAGGGAATTTGAGAACATAACTTGAACAATAAAGAGGTAGTTGGTAGACAGGGCTAACCATAAATTCTACAAACCACACTTTAAGCAAATAATGATTCCAAAACAACTTTTAAAATGAAATATAAGATTTTGGGAACACCCTATTTCCTCAAAGATTATATTTCAAATGACTTAGAAAAACATAAAATATTTACTGATAATTGCAATCATAGAAGAGGGAAAACCTAATACATTTATGATGACAACTATAAAAGACCTTTAAGCCAACTGTTTAAGAAAGTACAAAGGGCATGATTAGAATAGACCTCCTTGGCTTACTATAAACAAAGATACTTCAAAGGGAGACTTCGATAACAGCCTTTAAGTGGCAGCAGACAAGCAGGGAAAACCATAAATCATGCTGAGACCAACTATTTGAGCTATTATAGAAATAAACAAGCATGAGGACTAAAGAGAGAGATTAAAGACTCTAAAATACCTCAGCAGAAGAAAACATAAAATAATGAAGGATAAACAGGTCTAAGGTGCTTCCAGGAGTCATTTCTTAGCCTAAAACTTTCATCCTACTGTAGCAAGAAATTATGGAACAAAATTAAAACAAGAGAAAACATTAAATAGTTCAGAATACTTCACCAACAACCAAGCTCTTGGATCCAATGATAGAGCCTTCTCAAGAACAAGCATGCAACAACATCATCAGGACTTCCAAGACTTCAATTTCTTCTTCAACTTCAACGGACTATGTATTATTTCAGAGAGTTTCAGTATTACAATTAGTGATCAACCAACGCATATCTCATCTTCTTCAGAAGTATTTATAGAAGAAATGAGGAGGTGGGAAGGGATAAAAGATCTCCCAGGTCAATTAATATAGAGTTAATACTTCTCGGCCTTTGAGGGGCTTGATGGAGCAGTTTACATATGTGTCCTATGTATTAAATGTTTTACATTTAGAATTAAGCTCGGTGGGAGCTTTTGTTGGCTTTTAAGGCTCTGTGTTATGCTATAGTAACTCTGTTGATATTTTTTGCATTAAGTTCCTTTGGCAGAATTAACTATTCGTCTGCGCTGAGGCAAATATATGATTTTCTAATCATAATTCGGCCTCTGTTGAATGCTTGTGGCTACAGGTGGCATTGGGCAGCTGAGAGGAATCAATTAGCCTCTGATGTGGCAATTGAGGCTCCTCTGTGTGATAAATGTTTATGATTTTCTTTAATTGTGTTTTAATCCAATGGATTAGGCTTTTGATAATCAATCTTAGTCCTAATCCATCAAACTATGGAATTCATCTTCAATCTTCTGTTCTGCCGTGTTTAATCTTCAACACTGATACTCTTTAACTTTGTTTTAATTGTCTGTGTCAACACTGTTACCGATGAAATAGGTAACCCGACCTCAAAACGGGAACTCTAGCCCAAAAAGACTCAAAAAACATGAAAAAAACTCCAAAAACAAAAAAAGTGTATTCCAGAATGCACTTGGTTTTTTTTTAAGGTCAAATTTCAACATTTTATAAAATTATGCTAAAAACAAAATTGTTTCTTGAAAAAAGGATTGAATAAACAACCTCAAAACAAAACCAGTTAATGCTGGAATAAAAAAAAAAAAATTGTGTCATATTTTTGACATTTTAAAAAAATAGAAATAACATTTTTAATTTTTAAAATTCAAACATTAAAAAAAAACCTAAAATTTAAGAAAAAAAAAATTAAAAAGATAAAAACATTTTAAAGCTTAAAATTTAAAAATATATAGGAATAAAAAAATAAAAATAAAAACTAAATAAAAATTTTAATTCAAACATTAAAAAAAACCTAAAATTTAAGAAAAAAAATAAAATAAAATAAAATAAAAAAATTTAAAGATTAAAATTTCAAAATATATAGAAATAAAAAAATAAAAAAAAACAAAAAATAAAAAACATGAAAAACAAGTTAAAAAAAAGAAAGAAATTATAAAAAATAAAATATAGAAATTAAATTTAAAAAATAAAAAGAAAATATTTATTAAATTTAAAAAAAAAATAAAAAAATAAAAAAAAAATTTAAAGAAATATATTAAATTTTAATAAATTTAAAACTTTAAAAAAGGGAAAAAAAAAACATTATTGAATTTAAAAGTAAAAAAATGAAAAATTAATTAAAATAAAAAATGAAACATAAAATACAATAAAAATATTAAATTTAAAAAAATATATATTAAAAAAACAAATAGATTTTAAAAAATAAATTAAATTTAAATTATAAAAAATATTATATATATATATAAACTTAAATTAAAAAAATATATATTAGATTTTATTAAATTTAAAAAAAAAATAATATTAAAATAACAAATTTAATTTAAAAAAAAATATTAAATTTTAATAAATAAATGAATAAACAAATAAATTTTAAATATAAAGAAAAAAAAAAAACATTGTTAAAATAAAAAGTTAAAAAACTTTAAAAATCAATTAAAATTGAAAAATTGAAAAAAATATATTAAATAAAAAATAAAATAAAAAACAAATAAATTTGAAAAATATTAAGTTTAATTAAAATATATATATATATATATATATATATATATATATATATATATATATATATATATAATTTTAAATAGACAATTTTAAATACGTAATTTTAATTGAAATAAAAAAAATACAAAATTTAATAAAAATTGTTAACAAAATTTAGAAAAAAAAATTAAAAACAAAAAAAATAATAAAATTAAAAAATAAAAAATAAAAAAAAAACAAAAAAAATTAAAAAAAAATAAATTTCAAATACAAAAATTAAATTAAAAACAATAATTTTAAATTTTTTGAATTAAAAAAGAAATAAAAAAAAAATCAAATTAAAAAAAAAAAAAAAAAAAAAAAAAAATAATTTTTTGATCGTGGTGGCACTGCTAATCGGCCGCGGCGGGCGGGCGATTCCCGGAATCGGCCTCCCGCGGCGGGAGGCGATTCCCGGAATCGGCCTCCCATCGCAGAGAGGCGATTTCCGAAATCGATCTCAGGATGATTCCTAGAATCGGCCTCCTGTCGCGGGAGGTCGATTCCCGGAATCGGACTCCCGCGGCGGGAGGGCGATTCTCGAAATTGGCCTCCCGCGGCGGGAGGACGATTCCCGAAATCGGCCTCCCGTCGTGGGAGGGCGATTCCTGGAATCGGCCTCAGGGCAATTCCGGGAATCGGACTCCCGCCGCAGGAGGGCGATTCCTAGAACCGGCCTCCCGATTCCCGGAATCGGCCTCTCGCTGCGGTGATTCTCGAAATAGGCCTCCCGTGGCGAGAGGGCGATTCCCGGAATCGGCCTCCCGCGGCGAGAGGGCGATTCCCGGAATCGGCCTCCGCCGCCAGTTGGGCGGGAGGCCGATTGGCGACGCCACCGTGATCAATTTATTTATTTATTTATTTTTTTAATTTTTAATATTTTTTTTTAATTTGATTTTTTTTTTTAATTCAAAAAATTTAAAATTATTATTTTTTAATTCAAATTTTTTATTTTAAATTTAATTTGTTTTATTTTTTTTTGTTTTTTTTTTAATTTTGTTTTTAAATTTAATATTTTAGATTAATTATTTTTTAAAATTTAAAATTTATTTATTAAATTTATTAAATTTTAATTTAATTAATTTTTTTTTTCAATCTTTTAGTTTATTTAGTTTTTCATTTTTAAAATTTATAAATTGTTTCATTTAAAAAAAACAGTAAATTTATGGATATTTGTTTTTTAATTATTTGCACGTGTTTTTTTTCATTTTTTTTGTTTTTTAATGATAATTTTTTTTTAATTATTTTTTTTTAATTTTCTTTTTCAATTTTAAATTTTGTTTTTTTTTTGTTTTTTTTTTTTTAATTTGTTTTTTTTGTTAATTTTAAAATTTGTATTTTTGTTTTCTTCTTATTATTATTTTTTTAATTTAAATTTTTAAATTTAATTTTTTCTTTTTTGTATTTTATTTATTTTTATCTAAATTTTAATTTTGTAATTTAAATTATTTTTAAATTTTCTATCTAATTTTTTTTTTTAATTATATGGTTTTTTTTAATAACTTAGAAAAAAATGTTTTTGATGTTTTTTTTTATAATTTTTTCTTTTTTTCTTTAAATTATATGTTTTTTTTTTCAAATTTTGTCATTTCTTTTCATATAATTTTCGAATATTTTTGTTTTTTTTGTTTTTTATTTATTTATTTTTGTTTAAATATTTGTTTTTTACGAGTTAATTTTGTTTTTTTTACATTTTTATTGGTTTTTTTTTTTGTTTATATATAGATATATTTTTATCTAAGTTTTATGTTTTATTACCAACATGAAAATCACCACTCTAAAAAAAAGGTTGATGTTGCATCAATACGTTTCAAAATTAGCATGAAAATCACCGCTCTAAAAAAAAAAAGTTGATGCTGCATCAATACGTTTCAAAATTAGCATGAAAATCACTAACATTTTAAAACAAATATTGATACTTCATAAATAAAAAAAATGTGCTAAAAAAAAAAAGGTGATTCTGCATCACCACTTTTCAAAATCGGGTTCTTTTTATGCTACCAAAAAACGGTAGGTAACAATGCAGTTACCTATTTCATCGGTAACAGTGTTTCTTGTTGATGTGTAGGTTCAGCAAAGGGCTCATATGGCATCAATGCCCATGAAGCATCGATGAAACGTGGATTTGAACCCTGTAAATGGCTTCCTTTTTATGAATCAAAGTCACGGGAATTGTCATCCCCGATCTTTGGTTTTTCTCCAATATAATGGAAAAACCATTAAATCCTGCATAAAACACTAAAAATTAATAAATCCTGTGTTTTTGGGTAAAAACTGCTTCAGAGGATGAGGGGAGGAGCATAGCCATTGGATGGCATCAGCCAACGGTGGGGATCTGATGTGGAGATCAAATGGAGACTGTTCAGAAAGAACAATGATGCTAATTAAGTCAGAGTCGTTGATTGCACAGAGATCAATGGTCGGGAGAAACTAGGTCAATACAAATGGAGAGGGGCCGCTTAACAAAGAAAATGCAAGAAAAAGCGGAAAAATAGGTTAGAAACCTTTGGCAGAGGAAGAAATGAATTAAAAATCAAATGGATTTCAGGAGGAATATGAGCCGTCGGATGAGATTGGCTCATAAGGATCAATGGCTGAGGAGGTGCACGATGAATCACCATGGAGAAGAGGGAAAGTGGTTTCGGGGATGAAAACCATGGGTTTCACGTGAGAAAAGGGTGGGGAGGTGGTTTTTCCTTTTTGAACGCGATATGTGTTCCCGCTCGACACGTGGCTTCTTAAAACAACTTATATCGCGTAGCCCTCAGGAAATTAACCCTCGCATTTAAAGTTACACGATTTAGAATTTCGACCGTTGTTACACTGAAAATTGTCATCTTAACATTTTTCTATTTGTATGAGCTCATTATCACTCATACTTCCTGCTTTGCAAGTCTAACACATCAGTTCCTCATGTCAAGCCTTGAAAATAAGAGAAAAGTTCTTAAAAATCTCCTTAACTTTGGTATAGCACTTTCTCTGTATCTTGCCTGCGGTCCCGCACCCAATGTTCATGACTCCTGCGTACCTGAACGCACTTTCTTTGTGTTATGGGTGCGTACCCCTGTAAAATATTAAAAAGGCGTAACTAAACTCAAAAAGCTCACTTTCAGTAATTTCTAGAAGCTTCTACAAAGAATCTTGCAGTGGCAGAACCGCTCTTTTGAGGTTCATGTATCCCTTACCTTATGGAGCTAACCCCTTGATGTGAGGAGCTTATCCCTTTGAAGAAGGATTCTATCCCTTCATAGTTAGAACTAAAACCTCCTCTTTTTGCACTATAAAAAGAGGCATTGGGCAACCTCAAAGGGAGTTCAAGCTTTATGTGTGATTGAGTTGAAGTGCTGTTGAGATTTAGTCTTCTTTCTGCTGAGCTTTTGAGAGGAAAGATCACATAACTCTATGTGCTCCTGGAGGAAGAGTGCAAGACTTATCAAAGTAGAGGAGACTCCTACTTTGGACCCCAGGAAGGCATTTTCAAACATGAAGGCTAAGGTTGTAAGGTTCTTCTGTTATTTTAAGATTAATACAATCAAGTTTTGTTTTTCTCAATAAATTGTCGTTCGATCGTTTATTTTGATAAGTTGTTGTTTGATCATTTATTTCATAGATTCCTTGATCACTATGATAGGTATGTTTTATAATTATTTGTTATACAGGTGCTATTTGATATTTTCTTGCTTGTGATTGCAGGTCTTGTTAAGACGAAACTTTTTTGCGACGAAAAGATGACACTTTGTTGCGACAAAAGAACTCTTGTTGCGACAGAAGAACTATTGTTGCTACGAAAGCTTTACGACTGCAAATAAGCATTTGGATCTAAGGTAGGATCGACACCTTCATAGCATTTACTTGTAAAACAAATATATTTAGAGAAAGACAAACGTAGTTGTTCATTTGTTGCTAGATTGTCTTCTGACACTAGGGAGATCGATCTTGTCCGCAAGATCGATTTATTCGGCCAACAAATTGGTGACTCCACTGGGGAAAGAATTCTTGTTTTTGGTTTTCCGTTGTTTTGACTTGAGAAAATGATTTTTCTGGTTTTTGATTGATGGATACTTGCCTGGGTAGCTTAGATTTACTTTGTTTTTAAAAAATTTCAAGTCTGTTCTATTTTTCTTGGACTTTTCTGGGGACCGCACTTTGTTTTCCTACACAGTGCGGGCAGTTTCACACTTTCCATTAGTAACCAGTGCGGGACTGCACCTGTTACTTCTGGAGCTTGCGGACCTTGTTAAAAATTTTGAAAAATTCTAGATTTCATCTTCCATTTTATCTTTAATTTGATTTAGGGTTTCTAGTCTCTGCCCATATTTGTATTGTTCCTGTCAAAAACCTCTTATAAGTAAATTCCAACAGTATTTGTGTTTTGGGTGATTTTAGAGAAGTTTTGCATACTTGGATTGGTTTTCACTTGGTCTTTGTAGTGGCTCAAAGATTGGAAGCTTGAAATACCTCAGATCACATTGGTCTTTTTGTCTTCTTGATGAGTCTGACTGGGTTGTGAAATCCATCCTTTTTTGAGAAATAGATCTAGTTGTCTCTTTGCAAATCTTCGAACCAACTTTGTTATAAGTTTTGAATTTCATTTTTACAAAGGAAGCATATCTGGATGTTTTTTGATTTGCTTTTTATTCTAGACAAATGAATCCTTATTTTACTGAATAACTAAGAAAAACATTCTCAAAAAAATTTAAAGCTTTTATTCAATTAGATTTTTCAAAGTTTGTAGATCTCAAAATTAGTTTTTCGTTGTTTTGAGTACTTTTTAGAACTTGTAGAGCTCTTTTGAAGAAAAGTTGTTTTTGTAGTTTCAAGTCTTGAAAGAAAAAGGGATTTATTGTGAGCATTGATTATTTGTCTTGTTTTGAGTTCTTATTGGAAAAACAAAAAGATTTTCTTTTATTTATTCTTCATGTTCAAAGAAATAATTTCCTCTTAAAAGAATTGCATTCTCGAACTCTTTATTTAGCTAGAATTTCATTGAAAGAAAAAAGAATTTATTATCATTTTTAGGTGCATTTTTTAGTGTTTTTGGAAGTCGAGTCTTCACACCATCGAAGTTTCATTTCCATACCTATTGACTTAAAGAACAACCCATAAAAACAACGCTTAATTAAAATTGAACTAGTAATATTTTATTTCTAGGGCTCTTATCACCAATATAACTTAGGCTAGTATCTTGGAGTAGGGAGTAATTAACTCTCCAACATAGCAAAAACAAACAAGTAGATAAATCTCGCTGTAGGAAATAAATCCAATTGTAATTGGTACAATCTGGAAGCTTCTCTTAAAGGAGTTAATCACGAGATCATGTCCAAACATTTGAGACAATCAATTTTGTTTCATTGGGAAAGATAGAAGATTTTGCGCACATTACAAAAGATAAACCTCGGATTAACCATTGTTGAGGAGCCTGGGGTCACTGTCGGTAAACCTCGGATTGACCATGTTGAGGAACCTTCAAGGGGATTGAGCTTTGTTACTCTGCCCTTGCGCGTGGAATCGGATCGTAGACTATTCCCCCAGTTGTATTTGTTACTGTTGGTAACCTTAGTGTCCATAAGCTTAAGATTATTTCCTAAGGTGACGGTGAAGGAAATATCTCACTGTACCTGGAGCAGATGTCGACTAGACTCACTTGGACTCTCTGGGGGGTTCTCTTCTCTCGAGATGGTTTTGTGAAGAAACTTTTGCCACTCTGTTTCATTAAGCAGGTTGTCGGGGTAACTGTTCCAACTTCCCTTTCTGTATTAAATTTCTACTAAGTTGGATTTCATCACCAACTAGTCTTTTTTAGTACGGGAAGTTACTATTTGTGTGTGGTTTGAACTCTTAGATTTTTTAGGCGTGTGATTCAGCTTTTTGATTCTTTAGAGAATTTAGGTGTTTTTATTGAAATTTTCTTTATTTGCGTGTGAATAATTAATATTTAATCGTGGCAGAATTATCGAGACAATCCCGAAGACTTCAAGGAAAGCCCCCTAAATATACGCCAAGTCATCTTGAAGGGCTGTGTGCTCCAGTATCATCTAGTAGCGGTAGAATTAGATCAACAGAAATTGGAATTTCATCTATATTTGTTCATCCTGATCATAAAATACCCACGACAGAACACATTTCTGAGCCGATTTCAATTTCTGAAGTTACTAGTAGTATTTCTCCTTCCAGTGAACTAGCTGAAGAACCTGAGATATCTGAACCTGACACTGAATTTTCTGCTTTGGAAACATCCTCAGGATTTAATACTCCAACTTCTAGCGATCCTGGTTCACCTTGGGTAAGAAATATTTTCACTCAAGATCTTCCATCTGGCCTTATTTCCATTGAAGAACTTACTAATCCAGATGAAGACGTATCTCTTCCCGAATCCCCACAGTCTTTGAATCTTAGGGAGTGTGAATCCATTTTCTACAGCCCTATTAGGACTAACGCTTGGTATCTATCTTTGACAAACTTTTTAGAAAACCTGGGTCTTTCTTTTTCTCCACCTCAAATTCCATTTCATCCTATGCCCAGAGGTTATTATCCTTTAGCCATCCTGGCAGAAGAGTCATCTATGATTTCCTAATCATCAAAAGCATTTTTACACGGTGGTCCATCTGTTCCGTCGGGGTATTAGGCTCTTTATGGTACTTTCTCAAGAGCATCTCCTCGACTAATCGAACAAGTATTATCATCTGGTCTTAATGGAATTAAAACTAAAATTTCAAACGCAGAGAAAATCTTTATGATGTCTGGTAATATTCCAAATCCTCAACCTCAAGGTGGTCAGTTATCGCCTGGGGGGCAACCTCAGGGTGGTCAATTACCGCCTGGGGAGCAACCTCAAGGCAGTCAGTTACCGCCTGGGGGGCAACCACAAGGTAGTCAATTACTGCCTGGGGGGAAATTACAGGGTAACTTTTTCCCAGGACAAACTGTAGCACAATATTATTTTGGAGAACAACCGCAAGGATAGTACATACCTCAGGGTTATGAACCTTCAAGACAATACATACCCCAAGGTCAACCCCAAACTCAATATGTTCCTCAAGGTCCTTATCAACCTTAGATTTAGTACGCGCCTCAGGGTTATCAACCTCAAGATCAGTACCCAACACAAGGTTTTCAACCGCCTTCTGGTCAATCATTTATTCAAGGAGCTGTAAATTTACCACTTAATTATCAACCCTACGTTCAACCAGGTTATGGTCCCTATGTTCAACCTTCTATAGGAAAATACCTCGGAATAAACATGCTATGGGATACGTCCCAATTTCAACAGAATATGCAACCTAATGTGCAGTTTCCTACTCAACCTGGACAACCTATGGTTTCTGGTCCAACCCAGCAACCTGCCCAGCCTACTGTTCAAATCCCTGCACTTGGTTTTGTTCAGCAGTCTGGGCCTAGTACACCTCAGACTCCGCCTCAAACTGTTGCAACTGCTGCAACATCCGTTCAACCTATAAGAAGATCTACATCATCGATCTTCGTTTTTACCTGAGCTGGATCATTTTGAAGATGATTTTGCTTCTATTTTTACTACTAAACATGTCAAAGAACCAAAGAATCCATTGCAAAATCCTGATTCTGAGTTAAATTTGGAAAATATATCTCGAACGATTCCTATTGACATTTTAGTTAAGCCAGGAATAATTGAAAACATTCATATAGGTTCTTTTTGTACGAATGATGAAATCCAAACTTATAAAGCCCTCTTTCAATAATTCCGTGACATGTTTGCCTAGTCATATGAGGAAATGCCAGGAATCGATCCATCAATTGTTGTACATGAAATCAAGAGTTACTCGGATGCCAAACCTGTCTGACAACGCTTACGTCAGATACATCAGCGAAAAGCTGCTGCTATCAAAGCCGAAGTTGAAAAATTACTTCGTGCAGGTTTCATTTGTCCAATTTCGTTAACGGATTGGGTATCGAATATTGTTCCTGTTAACAAAAAACCAAGGAAATATAAGAGTATGTATCGACTATAGGGATATTAATCGATCTTGTCCTAAAGACAATTATCCAACACCCTATATCGATCAAATTATCGATGATTGTGCTCGCAGTGAAATGTTTTCCTTTATGGATGGTTTTTCTGGTTACAATCAAATAAACATATTCTTTGCTGATCAGCCAAAAACAACTTTCATTTGTCCATGGGGGACATTTGCTTATTGCAAACTACCCTTTGGATTGAAGAACGCTGGGGCAACTTTTCAAAGGGCCATGTCTTACGCATTTCATGACATTAAGCACATTGTGCAGCCTTATCTCAATGATTTACCTGCTCATTCATCGCATAGGGCCGACCTTCTCACTCATTTACGAGCTATCTTTATGAGATGTAGGCATTATCGAATTTGGATGAATCCACACAAATGTGTTTTCTATGTAGAATCGGGTCACTTACTGGGATTTGTTGTTTCAAAATTAGGCATTCGCGTTGATCCATCAAAGGTCGAAGCTATTGTCAATCTACCTCCTCCTTCAACTCTGCGCCAACTCCAAAGTTTGTAGGGGAAAGAAAACTTTTTACGTTGGTTCATTCCTAACTACGCTGAGCTAACAAAGGGTTTTACCCGATTGTTGAAGCAGAATGTTCCATTCTTTTGGAATGAGATCGCTAATCGATCTTTTGATGCACTCAAACACGCATTGACCCATGCACCGTTACTGCATCCTCCCAATTACAACTAGGACTATTTTTTGTATCTCGCCGCCTCTCATTCCACCATTGGGATGGCTTTAGTTCAGGAAGATGAATCTAGCAATGAACATGTGACTTACTATATTAGTCAAAATCTGCATCCGACTGAGATCAAATACACACATGTGGAGAAATTGGCCTTGGCAGCTGTTCAAGTTGTCCAAAGATTTCGACACTACATCTTATTACGCAAAACCATAGTAATTTCTGACTGTAACCCTATGATGTACATCTTGACCAAAACATTGCTAGGGGGAAAGTATGCCAAATGGATTGTTATCCTGCAGGAATTTGACTTGGAATTTCAAAAGTCAAAGGCAAATAAATATTTGGTTTTTGCCGAACTGATGTGTGATTTCCCATCTACTGATACTGAAACTGTGGCGGAGGAGCCCATTGCTGACGAATCCTTGTTTCTTATCAGTACTATTGATCCTTGGTATGGGGATATTATTTTTTATCTTCAAACCAAATCTTTTCAGCCTGAAATCTCATGGTCTCAGCGACGGAAAATACGTTTCCAATCCCAACAATACAATATTATTGGTGATACACTCTATCATCATGGAGCGGATTCTGTTTTCCGGCGCTATATTACACATGAAGAAGCTAAGAAGGTTTTAAATGACTGCCATTCTGGAGCATGTGGCAGTCATATGTCTGGGTATGCCATAGCCCAAAATATATTGTGCGCTGGTTATTTCTAGCCATCGTTATTCAAAGATTGTATCTATGCAGTCCGAAAATGCCACAATTGTCAGGTCTTTGATCGTAAAATGCGTGCACCACCCGCTTCTCTTCACCCTATAATTGCTGTCAGTCCTTTCGCAAAGTGGGGTATTGAATTTACTACATGTAACCCTCACTCGGCCAGGGGGCATGCGTATGTTATCTTAGCGGTAGATTATTTTACTAAATGGGCTGAGGCAATGCCTACATTTTCAGCAGATGGAAAAAATGCTACAAATTTCGTGTTCAATCATATAATTGCTAGATTCGGTATTCCTCAAGCCATTATTACAGATCATGGAAGTCATTTTCGGAATATCATGGTGACTGAACTGACAGATCAAGTTGGCCTGCGCCATGATATTTCTACTCCATATTACCCGCAGGCTAATCGTTTGGTTGAAGTTATCAATAAAGTTTTAGTCACTATGATCAGACGAATTATTGGTATTCATAAGTCGAATTGGCATTCCATGTTATTTTCAGCACTTTGGGCATATCGGATCTCAGTAAAAACATCAACTGGTTTCACTCCCTTTCAACTGGTTTATGGTTTGGAAGATGTGTTGCCTATTGAATGCGAAATTCTGTCATTGAAATTAGCCATAGAATTACTCCCAGCTACGTCTGAAGAGGAGAAGTGTTTTTTGTACTTGGCTCAGCTAGATGAGAATCGATGAAATGTTGCATTAGCAAACGAAGCTCATGTCAAACGAATAAAAGCTCAGTACGACAAAAATGTTACCCCTCATAGTTTTTCAAAAGGAGACCTAGTTTTAGTGTACGATCAAGACAACGATAAGCTAGGGGCTGGAAAATTTGTGCCTATGTGGCATGGTCCCTTCATTATTAAGCGAAAGCTTGAAAAAGGGGCCTATGAGCTGATAGACTTCGACGGTGTCCCTTTAGATAAACCCAGAAATGGGCTTTCTCTGAAGAGGTGTTATGCTTAAACTTGGTGTGGAGATTTTTTATTAGATTAGATTCTTTACTGTTGGTGTGCCTTAGATTAGAAAAGCGTGTTTAGTTTAGAGTGTGTTTTTATCACTATTCCTTCTTATCTGAGTTTTACTCTTGATATTGCAGATGTCGACGTCTCTTCAAACCTAAATTGGTTTTTCTGATGGTGCTTGTCGTAGTACATGGAACATTTATTCCGCAACTTGGTTTATCTATTCACCCTTTGACGAGTTGGTATCCATGCATGGGGTAAGCCTCGGTCAAACAACGAATAACATTGCAGAGTATAGTGTAGTGATTGAGTTATTATCTGAATCCATATCATTTGGAATTCAGAGTTTGATTGTTAGGTTGGATTCTGAACTTGTTGTATTATAGCTTAACAGGGTTTATGCCATTAGAAATCCAGTGTTATTAAGGTTATTTTTAAGAGTTCGTCTCTTGGAGCGTGAATTTGATTACATTGAATATCAACATATTCCAAGACATTTAAATACTTTAGCAGATGCAGTTGCTTCTAGTATGATAAATAGACATTTCCAATAGTCAAAATAGTAAATTAAATAACATTCGATAACATGTACATAGATAGCCAGTAATAGTGATATATCATAGCATAAACATTTGTTTTCAAAAATATACATCGTCTTCGATCATAGGTTGAAATACACCTTATGATCGGCAAAAATGATAATACAGAAGGTTAAAAAATATGAGTCTACGAAACAATCATCCTATCCCTGATGATGATCATGATAAGAGACCACTGCCCGGGCCACCCTACACAGGAACCTCCTAAAAGGTCCTAGGACACCAATAAAATATCTCTATAATCTGAGCAGAATATCGTCTATGTCAGTCTCTGGCATGTCTAGAGTCAGGCGCTCTAGGTGATGCTCTAAATCAGACAGGATCTCTGCTGATTGGCCTTCTGGGGCTGGTGTAGCTGCAGCTGGTTGCCTCCTTTCATAAGGCTGTAGATGGACTGGTCGTCGTGGGCCCACATCTACATTTAAACTTTTGATTATTAGTTTTGGGACGATTAAAAAAATAAATAAATAGAACTTAGAAATTGTTGAAAATGATTTTTACCTAATTCATCCCATTTTTACCCTGCTAGGAGAGCCATCTCTTGGTCATCACGGAAATCTATCTCGGCATATGGAAAGTCCTCTATGACAAAAAGTTGGCGTTCCAGCCAACGAAAATATGAAGAAGGAAATCAAACAACCTCGACGCCCTCAGCAGCATGACGGGCCATCAATGCAACCCAACGAACCATCCTAGGTTCTCGAGGTCGACCAGCATCAACAAGAATGTTCTGCGGAGCTAACATGAGGATCCTCTCTAGAGAAAAGGTGAATAAATGGATCCATATCCAAAGTTGTTGATATTTCCATTCTTTGCTCTGGTTAGTTGGCCTTTTACATTGGCCAACACAGCTTCGCACCAGTTGAAGATGGTGCCTCGAAAACAGTCTACAGCAATGTGCATTTGGGAACCGATAGCCACATGCAACGCTGCGCTCCCACACAGTCTGGTGACAGTAAATTCAATAAATTTAAGCTTGGGATGGATGATAGTTTTTATGTCAATCCGTTTGTCCCGGGGTCTACCTGATCATCACAGAACTCTAGTCGAAGACTAGCGACAGACTGGCCACCTAGCCTAGTCCCAAACAGAGAAATGTTTTCGCCCCTTTTGGAAAAACCAGTCAAAAATAGATATCCCCCAACTCAATTTCGAGCCGGTGGCCGCCAATAATGAAGCACTGGTCCTGTACATTCCACCTGTTCACCAACGACATCAGGAGGTCTAACTTTGCCCTCATGCCCTGAATGGCCCAAAATTTATACAAACTGCATGCTCTCAATGCCTGAATTGTAGGAAAATGATTCATTTTGGCATCATCTACATCTTCATGCTCACATTCTCTCCAAATAAGCATCTTGTATGTCCTAAAATGCATAAAAATACATATTAGAACAAGATTTTTTGAAAATTTTTGGGTGGAATTTGAGAAAAATAAGTTTGAAATTTCATTATGTGGGGTCTGCACCTGAGGTTCATACATAGTGCGTAGATACACACGTGCACTGTGGAATAGGTGCAGACCTATTTTTGACCCTAGAGATAGCCTTTAGTTGTGAAAGACCAGTGCCTAGGACATCTTATATAGCAAGGAGCGTGTGATATAACAGGGGGTGTTATCAACAAAAGGCTCTCATGCTATCTCCTGTAAACAGGGAGGTTAACTTGAATGGGACCAAAACCTTCAGAAAATTGATGCAGGGAAAGCAATACTGCAGAGGCAAGGTGTGGAATTCTAATACAAATGCATCAGACAATTCAGAGGCAGCTTACTGTAAAGAGTGTCGGTTCGAAAATACCTCATAGAAATAAATAATCAAAAGGTGATTACTGCATATGAAATATTGAGATAATACTAATTTTCATTGAGATGATATCCAGATACACAATATCACCATGTAATGGGCTTACCAATTTAAGAATCCATACATGACAATAGCATTTGAAAAATAACCTCCCAAAGAAGCTAATATAGCAGAAATATGGTTGAAGTGAAAAGTGAAACAGTATATCATGCCTGAGCCATATTTAAAGCACTTGAATAGTTCAAGCATGGGTATCAACTAGGATAAATCCATACCAAAAACCAGTGAGCCACTCGCATTCCAGAACATGATACAGGAATGGCGGATGGAACGAAATGAACAATTAAACTAACACATAAAGGGAGAAGTTACAAACTGTGAGACACCAAAGACCAGAATCCTCATTAAAGATGGAAATCCTCCTCACTGAAACCCAATGGGCTCTGTGCATTCATATAAAATTTCAACAAAAATGCATACAAAATTCTCTTACTTCATAATTTTCTGAAAATTTGGAACCTTTGTTAATCCGTTCCTGGGGGTTTTTATAGGAGAAAAACTAGTAAAGGGAGTGAATGATGGACATTTAATTTGTCTCATTAAGACAGGATGGTGGAAGCGTGCACACCCATGCTGCTTAATGAATCTATAGTGTTTTATGTACTCTGTAGCCTGCTTCGGGAATCCTAATCAGGTCGAGATTAACCTCAGACGTGTTCTTGAAGTCCTTTCTGGCTGTCTAGAGCTCTGTGCTAGTCCTTCTGGAATAAATGAACTAGGTGGAAAATCTGCAAGGCATCCATGCTTCATAACTGCTGACTGACAGGTGTAGAAAATTTAGTCATTGTGTTCATCTGTTTAAGGGCTCTTGGAGGTATGGAGGCTTTAATGGAAGGATGTACTTCTTGGAGAAAAACGTCCCGTAGATATTCAAACACAAACCTGGCTGTTGTGTGTGCTCTTCATGTCTTTAAACTACACCTTAATCCTTTGAACATGGGTTTAGCACATTAAATCTTCAATTACGGGCTTAAGTCCCTCAAATCCATCTCTGCTGATTCATCTTGCCACTATTGAAATGATTATCTCTGCATAAATACAATAAACTCATTATAAAAATCCAAGGGAGGTGGCGGAGAAATGCTGTGGAGGCCTGTAGATGGTGGTGCGATTTAATATGAACCGTTGGATCTCAGGAGGAGATCAACGGTGATGATTAAAAGATGCAGTTACAGGAGGTTCTGATGAAGAAAAATGGACGGGGGTGCGATGCAACGTGGGTCGTCAATCTCGGAACAAATGGACGGTTAGGATGGAATGGAAAATCGCAATCAGGGGGAGATGGAGGGTGACACAGTAAGACCTTTGTGATTGCGATTAGAGAGATGTTGTGATTATGCGACAGCTTTTGGATCTGGCGACAGATCGACGGTGGAGAATCAATCGGTCGGGAGGAAGGTGGATGCGATGAGCAAGAGTGATGAGGTCCGGGCCATTGGATTAGGGCTGAACAATCGGCTGCAATTTAATCGCACCGGAGCAAAGCGAGGGCCAAACTCCGATGGTTTGAGTTGCAATTAGCACAGGACCGTCAGATCGAGGTGTGATCGATGGTCACAACCAGATCGGGAAATCGCAATCGGGGGGCACAGGGGGTGATGCCTCAAGACTTTTGCGATTGCGATTGGGGCGGCGATGCGATGGAGCGACTGTCGTCCAATATGGAATAAGATCAATGGCTTTGATGAAATCGGAGGAGTGGATGGAACCGGGCGATGGGCGCACTGCGATTAGCGCTGGGCCGTCAGATCAGAATGGATAGATGGCTTAGATCACAGCGGGGATGAACATAACGAATACACTATCACATCGGGTGTTTCGACCTTGCAAAGAAAACTGCACTTCACCCCGCCCTTCCGATCGTGATTAGCGCCTTTTAACCTAGTGCTTGGTCTTAGCGCCGGGACTTATGGAGGGGAAGAGATTAAGGGGCTAGCCTAAAAGGGGCTTAGCCTATCATAAGGTGAAAAGTGGGTTTTTTGCCTGTTTTTAATGTATTTAAGGCCAACAAGGGGTAGCAGTAACGGGGATGAAGGGATTTCAAGGATGATGTGTTTTCAGCAGGAATGCGTTCCTTGAAAGCTCAGAGACAGTTTGACCCCCTGTTTGCTTGTCAAAATTAATAGGGGGCTAACATGATCAACATTGGCTCCACCTGGGGATGGCACGTTCATCCTTGGGCGTGTTGAGAACTTCGCAGGCCACCTGTTAATATTCTATGTGGACAACAGTCTTCAACACCTTTACTTTTCTCTTCATGATTCATCACGACACCCTCATTATTCACATAAAAGATGAAAACATAAAATTAATGTACAGTATAATACATCAGGCTCTCCCTGCCTGAATCAGAACTGGAAGTAGGGTTCGAGGAACTGACTGTTTACAGGGGCATCGAGTAGATCTCCCTGTAAATTTTCCAACCTGAAAGTGTTATTGCCCCCTAGTTCCGCAATCTTAAAAGAGCCAAACCAAAGAGGGTCGAATTTACCATGTTTCCCCTTTTCAGCTCTTCGGATATCCCATCTGAGCACTAAATCCCCAACTTGTAACTTCCTATCCTTGGCCTACTAGTCAAAAAGGTTCTTCATCTTCTCTTGATATTAAGTTAGCCTTTGACTTACCTGGTTTCGTGTTTCTTCTAGCTCCACCAGCTGATTTATTCTCCTGGTCACATCATCAGGTTCCTCCTGACTCTCCTGCATGAATCGAGCTACAGGTAAGACTAACTGCACAGGGAATAATGCTACCCTCCCATACACTAATTCATATGGAGACTTCCCAGTTGCTCTTTTGCTGGTAATCCTATTGACCCATAGGGCGAATTTCAACTGGGAATCCCAGTTTTTCTGATTTTCATTGATAGCCTTCTTCAGTGCTCTCACCAGGGTTTTATTTGAAGACTCTGCCAAGCCATTTCCTTGTGGGTAATAGGCCGTAGAGTGACTTAGTACAATGTTATACTGCTGGTAGAAGCTCACAAATTTTTCAGACTTGAAAGCCTTGGCGTTGTCGGTCACTATCTTGGCAGGGCAGCCAAACCTAGATATGATGTTTTCTTCCATGAATTTTATTATCACATCATCTGTTGCATTCCTCGCAGGTATAGCTTCCACCCATTTTTTGAAATAATCTATGGCAGTTAATATCCACTTATGCTGACCACTCGATGGAGGATGTATTTCACCGATAAAGTCGATTCCCCATTGCTGGAATGGTTCATCCACGTGAACAGGGATCATGGGCAGAAGTGAAAACTTCTGTCTTTCAAAAAATCTTTGGCATTTCTCACAAGCTCTAACCCAGGTGAATACATATTCAAAGAGTTTGGGCCAATAGAAACCTGCCTTCAAGATTTTGTGAGCAGTGGCCCTCCAGCTGTAATGACCCCCACAAATTCCTTCATGAAATTCGGCTATTATATTCTCTACCTCATCCTCTGTGAGACATAGGAGCAGAATACCTGAAGGATCTTGCCAGTATAGCCGACCATTTTTGACTATGTACTTCTGTGATCTCATCCTTAGCATTATGTATTTAACTTTATCACAGCTAGGGGGGCAGCTAAGTGTGAGAAGATATTCCACTATCTCTTTGTACCACGGGCTGGTGAGGTATTTCAAATGTGTCTTCTGTGTAGCTATCTCTACTCCCTGTTGTTATTCTTCCTCCCTAGACTCCTCACTTGTTGTCATGGACAGATTTATACCCAGAGCCTGACATTTTGATTCGGATAAAATTTTGGCTATCCCTTGCCCCTTGATCAGTTTAGTAGGACGGATGTCTAGCTCATACTCTTGTATCTTGGTGATCCACTTCCCCCTCTTTCCTTCACTATCCCCTTGGACAAGGATGTCTTTTACTGCAGCTGCGGGCACAAATGCAGTGATATGGGACTGCAAGACATACATGTGAAATGCTTTAAGAGACTTCACCAGGGCGTACGCCTGCTTTTCTAGTATGTTATATTTCATCTCTGCATCACGGAGCAGCTAACTAAAGAAAGCAATGGGCTACTCATACCCTTCTTCATTTTTCTGCAATAAAACTCCTGCCACTATATGAGGTGATGCAAATGAAAAGATCATGAAAGGTTTGGCATAGTCTGGTCCTGCTAGCACAGGGGCCTCTGCAAAGGCATTTTTTATTCTGGAAAAGGCCTCTCGTGATTCCTGGGACCATTTTACCTCATTATTTTTCTTCAGCATGTCAGTTATATGTCTAGCTATCTCAGCATAGTTAGGGATAAACCTCCTCAGAAAATTAATGCGCCCTAGGAGCACCTCCACCTCCTTCTTAATTCTAGGAAGAGAAATGCCATTTATAACCTCTACCCTCTTAGGATTTATTTTTACCCCATATTTGGTTACAACATGTCCCAAAAGCCTACCCTCTTCTAATGCAAACAACAAATTTTGTGGATTGAGAGAGAGATCATACCTTCTGCATTTCTCAAAAGTTCTACGAAAATTCTCAATGTGCTCAGTATCGCCCTTTGAAAACACAGTGATATCATCGAGGTAGACCACTAAAAACTTATCTTTCTCCCCAACTAAAGCAATTTCCATGGCCCTCTGAAAAGTGGCCCCTGCGTTGATCAACCCAAAAGGCATCCTGGCGTACATAAATGTACCCCATGGTGTGGTGAAATCATTCTTCTTCTAGTCCTCTGGAAGTACAACCACCTGATTATAACCAAAGAATCCATCCATCATTGACATTCGAGAAGCACCAACCACTTTCTGCAGGATGTGATCCATCTTGGGCAGTGGATAATTATCCTTTAAGGATGCTCGGTTCAAATTTCGGAAATCAACACATAGCCTTATTTCTCCATTCTTATTTCGGACAGGGACTAGGTTTTCCACCCATTCGGAGTACCTTAATGGCACAATTATTTTGGCCTTCAACAGTTTCTTAATTTCTTTCTCAATAGAGGGAAGCAGCACGGGATTTATCTATCTGAGCTTCTGCTTGTGTGGCTTCGCATCTTCCTTCAGGGGAATTTCATGCTGCATGATGCTAATATCAAAAGTTTTCAGGTCCTCATAGGACCATGCAAACACGTCTTTGTAAGACTGAAATAATTTCAGGTATAGCTCCTTATATTCCTCTGGGACCTTCTTGGATAATTTCACAATTTTGGGGTCAGCATCAGTACCAAGGTTAAGGTCTTCTACCTGGTTTTCTTCTATGACTCTATTTGGATGCAGTAGGACATCGTTCTTGTCAAAAAATATTTCTAGAGGCACCAACCCTCTGGGTATAATGTTTCCCTTCAATTGGAACACTTTGTGACCTGCCATTCTTTCCTCCCATCTGTTTTCTGAAATATCTTCAGCCTCTTCTTCCTCACAAGCATCAATCTCCATATTTGAGAATTCTCCGATTGTTTCCATAAATATTTTCACTTGCTCTTCATCCTCAAAAACCTGCCAGTGCTTTATGTTGTCTAGGACTGATGGCCGATAACGTACCTCAATTTCATATCTTAAGAGAGGGTTTTGAGGTGGACGGAAGGTACTGGCAGCCACTGCAAGAGAGTCTGCCATCCTATTTTGCTCTCGGGTCATGAAATGAATATTAAATGCCCAGAAAAAATTCTCCACCAAGTCCCACACTTCGTTCCTATAAGCCCTTAGCCTAGGATGATTGGTTTGGCACTGATTCTTCACCTGTCTAACCACCAGTTCTGAATCTTCCAGAACCTTCAAACTCTGTATGTTCATACTCCTGGATATCTGTTATCCTAACAGAAGTGATTCATACTCAGCCACATTATTAGTGGCTTCATATTCCATCTTGAAAGACAGTGGGACCCATTTGCCAGTAGGAGAAATCAATAGTACTCTAGCCCCATTACCTTCTTTGGAGTTTGCTCCATCAAACTGAAGTGTCCAGATTCCTAATTCACGGCTCCCTGAGGGCTGCTTGGTCTTGATCTGGCAGAATGATGGTTCTTGAGCATAATCCTGGTCTTCCTCCAGCATTAAACATGAGAAATCACCTTCTTTACTATAGACTGGTGAATTAATCGAGTTATCAGCCTTAGTAACAATATTGAAAAATCTAGTTTCCCCGTACAACTTCCTCTCCTAGCCCCAAAAAACTGGGATAGTAGCATATGTTAAGTCCAACTTGATTGACCCACCAATTTTTGTCCCCCAGAACCTTGATAGCAACATGCCAAAGCGGGCTGGGATGTCAGCCACCACGATGTCCATTACCACACTTTTTGCTAGGATTTGGGCCAAATTGACCACCAAATCCTTGATCATCCACAAGCATTTAACTCTTTTGGAATCAAATGAATAGAGGTCCTTGTATGGACAGGTGACTTGTAATCCTAGTTGTTCCATGACTAACAGACGTAATAGATTATGGGAAGCTCTAGAATCTAACATAAAGTTATGTAACGGCAAGTCATGAATCACTAGAGACACATAGAAAGGAGGAGTATAAGCATCTAATTCCTCCACATGTGGGCCAAATACAACAATAGGTATTTATTCTTGAAGGTTCAGACTATTTGGAATATGTGCTGCTTCTAGAGGGAGAATGAAAGAGGAGACCTAGGACTGGTAGGCTGGTTGCTTTAATAATTCAGTCAAGGGGACTGGGATTTTGATCTTCTCAAGCTCCTTTTGTAGATTAAAGGCAGGAGGGGACTTTTCTGTTACAATCTCCTTTGACTCTTTATTTTCGGCCAAGGTTTTGGCTTCTTTTGACAGCCGTTGGATTTGGTGACAGATCGATGGTGGAGAATCAATCAGCCAGGAGGAAGGTGGATGCGATGAGCGGGAGAAATGAGATCCGGGCCGCTGGATTAGGGCTGAACGACCGACTGTGATTTAATCGCACCGGAGCAAAGCGGGGGCCAAACTATGATGGTTTGAGTTGCAATTAGCATAGGATCGTCAGATTGAGGTGTGATCGATGGTCACAACCAGATCAGGAAATCGCAATCGGGGGGCACAGGGGGTGATGCCTCAAGACTTTTTCGATTGTGATTGGGGCGACGATGCGATGGAGCGACTACCGTCTGATTTAGAATAAGATCGACGGCTTTGATGAAATCGAAGGAGTGGATGGAACCTGGCGATGGGCGCACTGCGATTAGCACTGGGCCATCAGATTAGAACAGATAAATGGCTCAGATCACGGTGGGGTTGAACATAATGAATACACTATCGCATCAGGGGTTTCGACCTTGCAAAGAAAAATGCGCTTCACCCCGCCCTTCCGATCGCTATTAATGCCTTTTAACCTAGCACTTGGTCTTAGCACCGGTACTTATGGAGGGGAAGAGATTAAGGGGCTAGCCTAACAGGGGCTTAGCCTGTCATAAGGTGAAAAGTGGGTTTTTGGCCCATTTTTAATGTATTTAAGGCCAACAAGGGGTAGCAGTAAAGGGGATGAAGGGATTTCAAGGATGATGTGTTTTTAGCAGGAATGTGTTACTTGAAAGTTCAGAGACAGTTTGACCCCCTGTTTTCTTGTCAACATTAATAGGGGGCTAACATGATCAACAAGACCCATGACTTTTTTCTATGTAGAAAAAAGTCGGGGTCTGCAGGGCCCGCATGTTGCACTTGCGGACCCCTGCGGGCGATTTTTTGAACCTATTTTTCCCTTAAAAATGAAATCTAAAGCCTAAAAATGAGATATAAATGGATGAAATGCAAGATAAGGAGGTCATGGATTATTTGGAGCTGACGGTTCTCGATTTCACTAGACAGATTTTCCAGAATCTTTGTAGGAAATTTTTTACCCAAAGCTCTTACTTTTTCACTCTGAACACAAATGGTAAAAATGAAGTTAGAAAAGTCCTTTTTATAAGTTTTTTCGAATAAATGAATTTTTAATTTGTTTATTTTTCACTTTAAAAAGGTTATTTTTGAAAGCATTTTTGTTTATCTTAAATAGGTAAGTGTAACGTTTCGAGTTTTTGTGCAGAAATTGGATTTTTCGGGAAAATTGAACGTTTTTCATCAAAGAGCATACTTTTATCGCTTTTTTGGACTCTTTCAAAAATTTACGAAAAAGAGAAAAATTGGAGTCCTCTTTTAGCTCTTTTCAGACTCTCAAAAATTGAAAATATTGCAGAGCACTTGATTATTCGAACTCGTTAAAATAAATTAATGATCGTCCTTTCAGTAAAAGTTTACCCCTTTTACAGACTAAAATGGACTATTTACGAAAAAGGTATACATTGACTAATTACAGTCAATAGAGTTCTCTCCCACATTATTTTATCCTTTTTCAGGCTCGAGAGACTAAATTTACGAAAAAGTACACCCACGGAGCTTTCTTAAGTTTTTCTTCTGACTCCCTAAAACTGAAAAACATTGAGTTTCTCCTATACTAGACTCGTTAAAATTTAACAGTAAAGGACCTGTTCAATTTTTAAGCAGGAATGAACCACTCCTTCTTAGGGTTCGAATCTTAAACTAAGTTAGACTCATCTGAAGGATGAGCTTATAAACAAGCAAATGTTATCCTCCTCAAGCTTGTCAAAAATAAAGAGGTACTTACCAGAAATGGTGGGGGAATAGAGAGAAAAATGAACTTGTTTGTTGTATTTTGATTTTTCGAAAAGCTGTTAACCACTCTTGAACACGACACTTTTGATCACCTGGGTTGGGAAATCCTTTGCCTAATAGTTAATCAAACCATTTTGAAAGTCTTCAGCTGGTTTCTAGGTATTAGCTTTAGTTCAATTGTCACCAAGCCATCTGCAATGTCGTTATGTGTTCAAGACGACAGTTCAAACAAACCATTCATCTGCAAAATATTTGTCTTCCATTTTGACCATCCCTGAGTTAGTGCTTGCCAACGTATTTCTTCAAAACTTGATCTATGATTTTGGGTTGTGGGCTTGCCTACGACAAATCACTTCCTATCGACGACAAATCATTATCTAGGAAGCTGATCTAGAAATCATCAGTACCTTGAAATCTGCATGCCTCAATGGTAGGTTTCTCACCTTCGACGACAGGTTTCATCATTGACCTTCGATCGAATGACTCCATGACATGTTCGACTTCATCTCATTCATTCACATTTCATGGACTGTACTAAGTACTTTGAGAACCATTAACATTACTGGTGGTTACTCTCACACTTGTTAACAGTTTACATTATTGACTGGTAATCAAGTGGTTTCTACCATGTTCGACTTCGACACATTCATTCACATGGATAAAATCGTACTAGTTCGAGAAGCGGAAATCAAGACCCTGGATCTAGTTTCTACCATCCAGGCTGCGAGGAATTTTGTTATTAATTTATATAGTGGACTATTCATAAATAGATGGCTGCGTCCATACTGTGTCTACACATGTCTATACTATTGATGTACTACAAAATCATTCCTGTATCAAAACAGTTTAGTCAGTTCTCTAGTTAGTTTTGATCTGAGTATGGGAATGCCTACCTCAGCGATGATATGTTTACATATATATATTTTGCATTGAATATTTTTACAGGTTCTGACTGGGGTGTCTACAGGATGATCCTTGAAATGATAAAGTATTGCACTCTTCATATATGACAGATTTCAGCTTCATCTATTCCAGACTTTGCACTTTAGGGGGCAATCTGTTACACTGAAAATTGTCATCTTAACATTTTTCTATTTGTATGAGCTCATTATCCATCATACTTCCTCATTTGTAAGTCTAACACATCATTTCCTCATGTCAAGCCTTGAAAATAAAATAAAATTTCTTAAAAATCTCCTTAACTCTGGTATCGCACTTTTTCTATATCTTTCCTGTGGTCTCGCACCTAATGTTCATGACTCCTGCATACCTGAACGCACTTTCTTTATGTTATGGGTGCGAACCCCTGTAAAAGATTAAAAATGCGCAAGTAAACTCAAAAATCTCACTTTCAGTAATTTCTATAAGCTTCTAGAAAGAATCTTGCGGTGGCAGAACCGCTCTTTTGAGGTTCATGTATCCCTTACCTTATGGAGCTAACCCCTTGATGTGAGGAGCTTATCCCTTTGAAGGAGGATTCTATCCCTTCATATTTGGAACTGAAACCTCCTCTTTTTGCACTATAAAAAGAGGCATTGGGCAGCCTCAAAGGGAGTTCAAGCTTTATGTGTGATTGAGTTGAAGTGCTGTTGAGATTTAGTCTTCTTTCTGCTGAGCTTTTGAGAGGAAATATCACATACCTCTATGTGCTCCTGGAGGAAGAGTGAAAGACTTATCAAAGTAGAGGAGACTCCTGCTTCGGACCCCGAGAAGGCCTTTTCAAACATCAAGGATAAGGTTGTAAGTTTCTTCTGTTATTTTAAGATTAATACAATCAAGTGTTGTTTTTCTCAATAAATTTTCGTTCGATCGTTTATTTCAATAAGCTGTCGTTTGATCATTTATTTCATAGATTCCTTGATCACTATGATAGGTATGTTTTATAATTATTTTTTATACAGGTGATATTTGATATTTTCTTGCTTGTGATTGCAGGTCTTTTTAAGACGACACTTTGTTGCGACGAAAAGACGACACTTTGTTGTGACGAAAGAACTCTTGTTGCGACAGAAGAACTATTGTTGCTACGAAAGAACTCTTGTTGCGACGGAAGGACTATTGTTGCAATGGAAGCTTTGCAAATGCAAATAAGCATTTGGATCTAAGGTAGGATCGACACCTTCATAGAATTTACTTGTAAAATGAATATATTTACAGAAAGACAAAATTAGTTGTTCGTTTGTTGCTAGATTGTCTTCTGACACTAGGGAGATCGATCTTGTCTGCAAGATCGATTTATCTGGCCAACATCCATTAGAATTGAGGCCTTAGATCTAATGGTGGGGAAGCGAGAGCGATATAGGCCAGATTCACGGGTGAAAGGGAGATGGGCGATTTCAATCTGGGCCATCCGATTAGGGGATTAACAGTGGAGATTAGATTTGGAGGGAGGTAGGACCCACATGGGTCGGGCCTGTTGGGTTAGATATCAGCTGTTGGATTAATGAAATGGATGGCTTAGATCGTATCTGGGAACCAATGAAAATATAAACAAAGCGGAGGAAGGGTGAAATAAGGGCCATTGATCTCCAGAGATTAACGGCTCGGATTCAGCAAAAAATTTATGAAGCGGGGCACATAAATCTTAACCAAAGTTGGGAAATGCATCCTAGACCGTTCGATCTGGACACGTGAATGGCCCAGATGCAATCGGAGCTATCGGCATTGGCGGGGAAAAGAACATGGAGGCGCCGAAGCGATTGAGAGCTGACCGTCGATCTGCAGATCAGATCGATGGTGGAAGATGCGTCGGAAGGTGACCAATCGAGGGTGGGGAACAAATGCGCTTGATGATAATTGCGATGCAATGTTGCGCTGATCATTGATCACTTTTAGATCAACGGTTGGGAAAGGGTTAGATTAATGAACGGCGGGACCTCTTATAATATATGAAAACCAAAAAATGTAACGCAAATACAAAGGTTTATGTATCGGGCGAGTAATATATACGAAATGCTTTGGCACCCGTCTATGGGGCCGTTGGTCGATATGGAATGTGATAGGCCCAGGGCTTATATATATATAAGGGCCAATCACATCGGAAGGTCGGGCTTGGTCTTTCAATCTACCCATTTATATTTAAAAAACAATGCTCCAGTGGGTTTAGAGCAAGACTTAGGAAAAAAGGATTTTTGAAATTACAAAGGAAAAAATTCATCGGAGATGGAATTACACAATGTCTTAGTGCCCAATTGCGGGCACAAGGGTTATATGAGGCGATAATAAGATCGGGGTTTATGAAACAAGGGGCTAATTGCATCGAAGGTCTCAACTTAACAAAAATACTTGTGCGCTCTGATTTTTCCGATGCGATAAGCTCCAATAGGACTCAGCGCTTGGTTCCAGCACCAAGGCATATGGTGGGGAAGTGGTTAAGACTTAGCACAAAGAGGCTTAAACCCTTAGTGAAAAAACTTGTTTTTTATGAAATTTTCCCAGTTTTCTGATGGATTTGGGGGTTTCGACAGAGGTAAAAAAGGAGTTTTAAACTCTATAATGGGGATTTTATAAAGGGGAAATGGAGAAAAATGAAAACAGAGGAATTTCATGGGAATAAAAGGGGTAAAAATGAAGGTTAGTTTGGAGTGAAAAGAAGGGAAAAATGGTGTTTTGCAGCACTCTTTCCTCTATGAAATCAGCAGAATTTCTAAGTTTAAAAGGGAAACAACAATGAATATTAACTCAAAGGATATGGTGCCTTCATAAGACGTCAAGAATTAACAATTTTTTGCAATAAAACTTGTTTCTTGAAGGCTCAAAAATGATTTAGCCACCATTTGATATGACAAATTTTATAGGTGGCTAACGGTGGCTCCACATGGGGATGGTGCCTTCTTGAAGGCATCAAGAATTTCAGACTTGCATTCTCTGGAGGAGCTGATCAGTGCCTTATCCATTGGGCTGCTACTTTCTTTACTTGGATTTTCTTCTTTTGCTCTGAAAAATGTTAGCAACCATGAAAAATAATGGATCTTCATCAGCACAAGATTTCTACCTAACCAATCCTACTGATCTAAAGTTTTTTCTTCTTTAGAGTGCACTTGGATTGTCAAACTCTCTTACAACATTTTATTCTTTTAAAAGCAAAAATTCTAATCTATTTCTACTTCTTATTTCTCCATGAACTTAGATTAAACAGTTGAATTCATATGCTTCTCTACCTAGTCTACTAATATGTTAGGATTAAACAGTCTAACAGATTTTTATTATCTAATTTCTAAAATAGAAATTTAAAAGCACACAAGTCAGGATTGAACAGTCTCACTTGTTTGTTGATCTATGGCATAAAAACAAGCTGCACATAGATGTTATTTTACAAAAATTTTAAATCAAAATGGGAGGCTTTAAGATCTAAAATTTCTCAGCACATCCTTCTCTTTTTTTAGCTTTGTTTTTTGAGTTTATTCGAGTTGTTTTTTCTTGTTATCTGGTTCAGATTTTGAGCTAATTAGAACTAGTTTATCTCTATCCATGACTTAGAATTTTAAACAGATTTGAGTCATTTTTCTCTTGGAAACTGAGGTTCATATTTTAAGCTTGTTTGAACCTTTAATTTCTATCCTAATCTACCTAACTAATAAGCTAAGATTAAGTTGTTTGGAAAATCTAATTCACTAACCTATCAGCAGTCAAATTAAAACTAATTAGCCATGATTAGGCTATATGGCTAACTAGGAGTGTGTTTCTTAGGAGTGGCATTTAAGCTTGCACACTTTCAGATTTTGTTTCTCTTTTTGGTATGGGGCTATACCTTTCTTGTTTTACAATCTGCCCTCTTTTCTCTTTTCTTTTGTTTTTGTATTTTCATTTTTCTAACTTTGAATCCAATGTTTAAAAACGAAATTTAAAATGGAAAATAAAATGCTTTAAAACTCAAGACTCCTGGCAGAAGTAATGCTTAAGCATCATGCCATTGACAGGACCTCCATATAAATATTCTCCATTCAATTCTTTCAAGAAAAATGCATTGTGACCCCTCTCAGCATTAATAATATAGGGCCCTTTACACAAGTTCTCAAACTTACCATGTTTTCCCTTCTTTTCCCTTCTTGAATCCCACTTAAGAACAAAATTTCCAATTTGGAAATTGTTTGCCTTAGTCCTCTTGTCAAATAGTTTCTTGATATTTTCTTGGAATAATTGTGTTCTTTCATAGAATTCTTCCCTAGTCTATTGTAAATGAATTTCTTGGTTGATTCTTCTTTTCATATCATTCTCTTCAATCTGCACTTCTTGAAGGAGTTTCATGACTGGAACTCCTAATGAAGTGGGAAAGACTACATCCATGTCATAGACTAGCTGATAGGTGGACATATTTATTGATTTCTTTGTAGTTAATCTATCATCCCACAAGACATTAACTAGTTTACTGTGCCATGATTTCTAATTCTGATCTAACATCTTTTTAATGATATTGATGAGGCTCTTATTGGAGGATTCAACTAATCCATTTCCTTGGGGATAGTAGGAAGTAGAATGACTCAAGGTGATGTGGTATTTATAACAGATTTCAACCATTCTCTTGGATTTAAAGGCAAAAACATTATCTGTTATGATTTTACTGGGACAACCAAATCTGGATAGGATATTCGTTTCAAGAAACTTGATAATGACAGAGTCATTAGCGTTTCTGGAGGGTATAGCTTCTATCCACTTGGTAAAGAAGTCAGTGGCCGTGAGGATCCACTTATGTTGGGCTAAGGAAGATGGGTGAATTACCCCAATGAATTATAAACCCCATTGTTGAAAAGGTGCCTCAACTCTGATAGGATGTAATGGTAAGGGAAGGAGTTTTCTTTTGCCATAAAAAATTTGACACTTATGGCAATACATGACTAACTTCTGAGTGTCTGGGAAAAGGGTAGGCCAATAGTGACCAGATCTAAGAATTTTGTTTGCTGTGGCCTTCCAGTAGAGGTGTCCTCCACATTCTCCTTCATGCAACTCATGCATGATCTTTCCTACATCATCTTCAAGTAAACATTTAAGCAAAATTCCAACAACATATTTCCAGTATAATACCCCATCTAAGATGCAATAACTCAAAGATTTTTGTTTCAAAAATATAGCTTTATTTTTGGACAAAAAAGGAGGGGAATTCAAATACGAAAGCACATAAATAATGTTGGCATACCAACGAGAATTCAAAAATGTTTCATCAATGAATGGGGTAGTGAATTCTTCTACTTCTTCCAACACATTTACCATATCCATATCTAGCGCTTGGAAGTTTGATTTAGGCATCAATTTAGATAATCCCTACCCTTTAATCAGTTTGGTGGGCCTAATTTCCAAGTCATATTCAAGAATGGCTGCAATCCATTTTCCCCTTCTACTATCAGGGTCTTGTCTTAGAATGTCCTTGACAACAGTATGTGGAACAAAATAAATTATGTGAGAGTGTAAAATATAGACCCTAAATTCTTTTAATGCTTTCACTAATGCTAAGGCTTGGTTCTCCATGATGTTATATTTGAGAGGAGCATTTCTTAAGGCCCTACTAAAGAAAGATATTGGTTTTTCTTACCCCAAGTCATTCTTTTGAAGTAACACTGTAGCTATTGTATGCTCAGATGCAAAAGAAAAGATATAAAAGTATTTGATAAAATCTGGACTAATCAGGACTGGTGTTTGAGTAAGAGCTTGTTTGACCAGTTCGAATGATTGTTTAGCCGGTAAAGTCCATTTTACACCTACATATTTCTTAAGCATGTTTGTAATGTTTTTTAATAGCTCAGCAAGGTTTGGGATAAACCTCCTCAAAAAATTTATCTTTCCAATGAAAGATTGTAATTCTTTGAGGCTTCTTGGATGGTTGATTTGCAATATGCCATCTATCCTTTTAGGGTCTATTTAGATTCCCTCTTCTAAAATTATATGGCCAAGAAGTTTACCTTCTTGGAGACGAAAAAGTGTCTTCTTGGGATTCAATGACAAGCCAAATTTCCTACATTTCTCAAAAACTTTTCTTAAGTGAATCAGATGTTCTTCATCAGTTTTTGAGAAAATGGTTATGTCATCAAGGTAAATGATAATGAAATAGCCAATATCTTGAAATAAGGCTATATCCATGGCCCTTTGGAAGGTGGCCCCTGCATTCATCAATCTAAAAAGAATTTTGACATACATAAAGGTGCCCCAAGGCGTGGTAAAAGCAGTTTTGATTTGATCACTTGGGAGCACTAACACCTGGTTGTAACCTGAGAACCCATTTAAGAGTGATATCCTTTTTGACCCAACTACCCTTTGAATTATATGGTCCATCTTGGGCAAAGGGTAGTTGTATTTTAGGGAGGCTTTATTTAAATCTCTGAAATCAATACAGAGCCTGATTTCCCCTGTCTTTTTCCTAACAGAAACTAAGTTTGATACCCATTCTGAATATCTAATTGGTACTATGATAGCATCATGCATCTTTTCAATTTCTGCCTTAACTAAAGGTAATAAAACAGGGTTTATTCTCCTTAGTTTTTGTTTAAAAGGCTTTTGATTTTCCTTCAAAGGAATCTTTTGCTGAATGATACTAGTGTCATAAGATTTCAGATCTTTGTATCCCCAAGCAAAAACATCTTTAAACTCCATGAAAAAATCTATATATTCCAACTTTATGTGAGCTGGGAGAGTACTGGATAGTTTAATCATCTTGGGTTCTGCTAGGCTACCTATGTTATGTTCTTCTACATCTGTTTCTACAGGCTCCATTCTTGATTCTTTGGCTACATCATTAAAGTCGAAAAGGTGTTATAAAGGTGTGAGGCCCTTTGGAATTGTATCACTCTCGCATTGTAAAAATTTCAAGTCCTCTTGGTGTTCGTTGTCAATTAATTCTGCTTCAAAAGGATTCTCACAATGATTTATAACAGCAGAATGCGTTATTTCAACCTCTGGGATTTGTTCTATATACAAACAATTTTCTTTACGGCTGCTTTTTGATATTGATATGGAAAAATCATTTTCTAATTTTAAGAAATCATCGACGTGTTTGTAAGAATCAAACACTTGCTAGTGATCCTCATTATCAGGCACTACAGGCCTATGTTTTACCTTTACATTTAGCTGCTCATTTATCTCCGGTATTTCGTAGTTGCTAGCATTGAAAGCGAGTTCATTTGCTAGATGATTTAGCGCTCTTGGAATGAAATTAAGTTCATAGTTTTCAAAGGTTTTCAATAAATCAAGGGCAGAATTCCGATATTCCCTAAGCCTCGAGTTTCTAGCTGAGTATTCTCCTTTGATTTGTTTTGTGATGAGTTCAGAATCTCCTAAGATTAATATCCTTTGGGCTTCTAATTTTTTAAGAAATTGTAAGCCTAGAAGAAGTTCTTCATACTCAGCGATATTGTTGGTGCATGGGAAATCCAATTTATATGAAAAACTTTGATTTGTATGTTGAATCCACACACTTGCTCCTACACTTATTTTATTACAAGACCCATCAAAGTTTATTGTCCAAAGTATATCAATGTTATTTTCATTCTCTCGTTGTTGTTTATTTTCAATGTTTTGAATATGATTTGAGGGAAGTTCTGATTGTTCTGATACGCCAATGGGATCTACGCTTTCCTTATCTTGTTGAGTGATTTCATCTTCATTGTACAAGATAAGGGAATCTAAAATTGATTGAATAGAATAGATTGGAGAGTTGTTTGGTTTATATATGTTGCTTACTATGTAATTCATGTGAGATTCCCTCTATAATATTCTGTTTTGGTTAAAAACAGGGATGGTGGCATAAGACATGTCCATTTGAAGGCTTCCCTGAAGTTTGGCTCCCCATTATTTTCTCGAAAGAGGATGGATCATCCTGCTCACCTCCGTCAAATATTTGAACGATGTCGTTTCTATAAGATTAGGTTGAATCCGAACAAGTGCGTTTTCGCGGTTACATCCAGTCGGTTATTGGGATTCATTGTGTCTAGAGAAGGGATTAGGATAGATCCCTTCAAGGTTGAGGCAATACTTCGGTTGCCTCCCCCTTCCTCTGTTCGTCAACTTCAAAGTATACAAGGAAAGTCTAATTTTCTTCGGAGGTTTATCGTAAATTATGCTGAAGTTACCAAGGAATTTATGAGATTGTTGAAGAAGGGAGTTCCATTTCTTTGGGATGACTTCACTCAACACTCATTCGATGCTTTGAAAAAAGCATTGACCTCTGCTCCTTTATTGAGTCCACCTGATTATAGCAGGGATTTCCTTTTGTATCTGGCAGCAGCAGAATCTACTATTGGTATGGTTCTGGTTCAGGAAGATGATGCTCTTGCAGAGCATGTTATTTACTATCTTAGTCGATGCTTGGTAGGACCTGAACTCCGGTACACTCCGATAGAAAAGTTAGCTTTGGCAGCTGTTCATGCTGTGCAGCGACTTTGGCATTACATTATTCTACGAAAAACTTATGTTTTGGCAGCAGCCAATCCATTTCAGTTTTTCCTCAGTAGGTGAGTGATTGGGGGAAAATAAAATAGATGGATTGTGATTTTGTAGGAATTTGATCTTGAGTTTATGTCTGCCAAGTCCAAAAAATCATTAGTTTTCGCGGAATTGATCTCTGAGTTGCCCTGTGGGGATGAGATTGTCTATGATGAATCCTTCCCGGATGAAAATTTATTTCTTATCTCTTCACAGGATCCTTGGTATGGAGATATCATTGTGTATCTCCAGACTGCGAAGTTTCCCTTTACTTTTTCGAAAGATTAGCGTCGTAAGTTGCATCACTTGGCTAAGAATTACTTGATTATTGGTGATGCTTTATACCGTCGAGGGGTTGATTCAATCCTGAGACGCTGCTTAACTCTCAAAGAAGCTGAGGCTGTGCTCAATGATTGCCACAGTGGAGCTTGTGGTGGTCATTTATCTGGGCTTGCTACAGCCCAAAAGATCTTGTGTGCTGAGTACTTTTGGCCTTCGATTTTCAAAGACTGTATGGAGTCGGTCAAAAAGTGTCATCCGTGTCAGGTTTATACTCGAAAAATGCGCGCTCATCCAGCTCCGCTTTTTCCAGTCATTACTGTTGGTACCTTTACAAAATGGGGTATTGATTATACTACTTGTAACCCGCCTTCGGCTAAAGTTCACAAGTACATTATTGTAGCAGTAGACTACTTTACGAAGTGGGTCGAGGCTATGCCTACTTTTGGGAATGACGGTGAGACTGCAGCTCTTTTTCTTTTCAACCAGGTTATTGCTCATTTTGGTATTCCTAGAGAGATTGTCACTGATCATGGCAGTCATTTTCAGAATAGCATGATGGTTGAGTTGGCTCTAAAATTGGGTTTCCGGCAGGAGCATTCATCTCTGTATTATCCTCAGGCCAATGGGCAAGTGGAAGCTGTGAATAAATCCTTGAAGATAATTCTTCAAAGGACAATTGATAAAGCTCGATCCAACTGGCATATTATGCTATATCCTGCACTTTGGGCTTACAGGATGTCAGTGAAAACTGCAACTGGCTTTACTCCGTTTCAGCTAGTGTACGGGTTGGAATCTATATTTCCCATTGAATGTGAGATTCCTTCTCTTAAATTAGTTGTTGAACTTCTTCCTGACACTTCTAGTCTTTAAGAACGGCTCCTTTATCTGGAACATCTCGATGAGCAGCGTCGGGATGCCGCCATGATGAATGAAGCGCATAAAAACCGAGTTAAAGCTCAGTATGATAAGGCGGTCAAGCCTAGGGTTTTTTCGGAAGGTGACCTTGTTTTGGTCTATGCCCAAGAAAAAGATGCCCTGGGGGCAGGAAAGTTTAATTCTATGTGGTATGGCCCCTTTATCATCAAAAAAGTTCTTAAGAAAGGAGCATATACCTTGGTTGATTTTGAAGGGAACGAGTTGCCGGAGCCCAGAAATGGGCTCTATTTGAAGAAGTATTATGCCTAGGCTTCGGCCTGGCATGTTGCTTTTGTATATAGTAGTTTTGCTTTGTACATATCTGGTTGTTTTTCAATTTTTGATGGGATGGTGATATTTTTGATCTGCTTTGGGAGGTTGTGTCGGATGTCATGAGTCATTTTGGTTTCGCCGATGGTGCTAGTAGACACACCCGGAACTTAGCTTCTGCGGCTTGGGTGCTTCATTATCCATCCGGTCAGCTGTTAGTATCAAGAGGGGTCTGCATTGGTCCTGCTTCCAATAATATAACAGAATACACTGCAGTTGTTTATCTACTCTCGGAGGCAATATCTTTGGGTGTTGATTCGTTGGTAGTTTTCTTGGACACTCAGCTGGTGGTGTCGCAATTGAACAATACTTATCGGGTTCGAGATCCATTTTTACTCCGGTTGTTCTTGAGAGTACGTTTGTTACAAAGATCATTTCAATTTTTAACTTTCATTCACATTCCTCGAGCTGACAATTGGTTGGCAGACTCATTAGCTAATCAAGCAATTGATTGGCATATTAATCATTCCATACAATAAAATTTAATCATCAAAAACATCATACATTTTCATAAATTTGTTACATCACATCAAACATCGTTGTATATATATCATCAGAGTGTTCAAAACTATACAAAAATTTGGATCCATAAGTCACACAAAAATTGGGCTTATGCCCCCGATCATGTTCAGTCTAAAAAATATACAGTCATCTGATACATCATATCTATCTACTACTGAGGTCCCTGCCCAGAAGTTGTGTTCCTATAGAACACGATCGCAGATCTGTCTCTGGATGGCTTCAGGCAGATCTTCCACTGCAGCCATAGGTACTTGGCGGGTTAATCTTTCCAAGTTCCTCTATACAGCCTGGAGGGTTCTGTCTGGATCTACTGTATCCGCTTCGCCTCTACGACGCTTATGTCGTGGGCATCCCTCAGGTCAAACTGGTCCAATATCTGTTTCATGATCATTTTTAAATTGTAAGTCATTTGAATCCAATCAAAAACATGTTTTTTTTTCACATTTTTTTCATACATATTGAAAAAAATTCAAAAAAATTATATAAGTCAAAAAATTATAAACTTACCGACTGTACCCCATGCTGCGCCTAGTGGAAGGACAAGATCTGGATCACCACGAAAGTCCATCCCGGCATAGGGATAGTCATCCACAGCAATGATTTGTTCTCTCCACCATTGGAAGAACTCATCATCCCAAGTGGTCCGGGGAACTTCACTTCCCCCCAATCTCTTCATCATGTCTGCCCAGCGGGCAATTCTTGGGTCTCTCGGGCTGCTGATGGTAGAGATCACTCTGGGTCTTAGTACTGGAATCTTCTCAAAGAAGAATGTCATCAAAATTGTACCATATCCAAAAAAAATTGTCTTTACTTGGCAGATATAGGTCAATTGCTACTTCATGTTCATCAGTAGGGCTGTGCACCAATCATATACATGAGTTAAGCATTCCACTGCTATGCTCATTTGCGTCCTGGACGCTTGGTGTAGGGAGGCAGATCCTGCCACCCTGCCAATGGTGAAAAGGAGGATTTTCATGTGCAAATCCCTTAAATCTTTGATTGCAATTTGAGTTCCAACTTTCTTGGAACCCTCTACGCAGTACACGTGGACGTAATCTTCCATGGTGAGCCCTCCCAAAGGCTTACCGTGCAAGTCTACTGGCTCCCCCCTCCAGGAGAGTCCAGTGATAAAATATATGTCTTCCACTTCAATGTGTATAGGCATCTGATCTATCATAATGCAATCCTCTTCCAGTTCCCAATAGTTCACAAGCATTTCGAGCAACCGGACATTACTCTTCATATTTGGCATTTTGAAAAACTTGAGTAATCCACAATTCCGAAGAATATTTAGTGATGCTTGATTCTGCATGACTTCATGGTCTATTGCACTGTGTTTGCGCTCTCTCCATGATATGGTCATCCTGTCAAATTTCAATAATTCATTCATTAGCTACTCATTTTTCATATTGGGCTGCGCATACGCGACTTTATTTGTGCACAGTCACCTATATACGCGACTTGGTCATTACCAACCCGCGTATGCGCAAACCCGTGATTTTTAGCAAGAGATTTAACGGTGAAAATTCCTAAATTTTAATTTATGAACGGACAAAATGAATAGAAAGGATGAATTCAGAGCTAACCTGAGAAATTCGGTGGATTTTGATGGTCGGTTGCTCCTATTTTGACGAAAGAAGCTTTTTTCTCCAGAGCACTTTTTTCCAAATCAGCAATGTAATAATGAACCAAATATGAGGTAATTTGTCTATTTATGCCCAAAAAGTTGAAAATTTTCGCAAAAATTTGTTATGCTTATTTTTTCAATCTGTCTTAAGCTACATAACCCAGATGCTTGGAAGTGCCCAGTTTGGTATTTTTTCAGGTACATTTTGACGAATTCGAGATTTTTCCCGGTTTTTGATTCATGACTGCTGACCCGTCATGGCAGGTATATGATCTTCACTGGCATATAGTTTAGGGAATTCACTTTCCATTGCATTTTTCATACTAGCCTCCATTCAGATCACTTGCCATAGGGTCGATCCCATCAGGTCATGAGTATTACACCCATTTCACTCGCCGATTATTTAATCATGACCTGGTGGTAGAGCCTTCCTTTACATGGGCTTCCTAGTTAGTTCCTCGCTATCACTTGTTGCCCATGTTGCATTTTATGTAGGCTCGGGAGTCCTCTTTAGTCCTGCCATGACTTATGTGTTGAAGCTTCATTCTTCTTCTTCCTCACTATCATTTTTTTGGCTATTACCCTGGAGGCTCCCTGGTGTTGTTGAGTTGTATTACTGCATTGCATATTGGCTACTTGTTTATCCTGGCCTTTAGCCGGCTTCATTTTGGACTCAATGTTTAAGCCAAATTTTGACCTTGTCTATCTGTACAAGTTAACCATTGCATGCACTTAGCTATCGCAACTTGACACCCTTTTACCCATGGATGGAATATTCCTCTGAGTATCGCTTACCAGTTTCCGCCACCTTTCATTGAGCATAGGATCGTTCCAATCCCAGGAACTAGTGCATCTGTTTCTTGATACTCGTTCTATCCATTGTACCATAGCATTCTTTTATTATTTTTCAGGCTTATTATATGAAAAAGACAAAAAAATCAAATATAACAAAAAGAGCGCGAATGGGATGTAACTTCGTTATTTGATAGCAATACAGTGTCAGTTTGTCGCCCTCGAACAAAGCATATACACTTATATATTTCCTTCATTTGGGATGGTTTTAGTTTTAACCTAGGTTTAGCCTTTACCTTGTTTCACTTGTCAGTTCTCCCCCGGTTGGTTATCTCTTCCAACCATATGGAGAGTTTGTTCTGCCTCCTGCATAACAGACTTATACAGTGTCACTTTTTACTGCCATGGTCATCACGAGTCATGCTTTTGTTCAAGGGAAGTTTAACTAGAGTCGGCCATTCTGCGGTGTCTCTTGACTCATTATTCAGTCGGCCTTCCTGGTCTTGTCAGTATCTTGTTCTATCACATCAGATGTTTTGGTCCTCTTCTCGTGCTGGTTTGAGAAGGTCTCCATTGACTTCTTGCTGGCGGGTTTGTCTCTTATCGACTACGACACATTGCTTTGAGAGCAAACCTAGAGCTGCACCCTGGCCCTATTTCCATCATTGATAGGTGACCTTGTGCTCAGCATTTGATCATCATTATGTGTCTTTGACTGAGTGGTTTCCCCTGTGTTCGACGTCAGCATACATTATCACACTTGGGATTCATGCAGTATCTTGATTTCCATTTGACACTATCTGTGGATTTCTCGCCTTTGTGTCAGCTTTCATTATTGGTTGGTTTGGAGGGTTTCTTATGTGCGCTAGCTTCATCTTGTGCATGTCGGAAACGTACTTCGGTTTGGTTCCATCACTCTACTTCGTCTGATTCCTTCCAAATCTTGGCCTGCGGATTACACTCGCGCTGGACTGATGTGGGATGCCTTAATGCCTTCCTTCCAGCAGATATTTTCCCATCGACTCCGACTCATTGCTCTGGGAATAAGGTCTAGAGTATTTTTGTCAGTACCTTAGGGTTTTCAGTCATCAGTGGAAGACTCTTCACTATCGCAGTGGGGATTCATCATTGCCTCCTGATTGGTAGATTCTTTCAAGTGTTCGACTTCAACTCATTCATTCGCACTTGTTATATTGTACTGGGGCACCTTGACACTCATTTTCACTATTGGTGGGTTGTCTCACGTTGGTTAACGGTATTCATCATTGACTGGTAATCCAACGATTTCTCACATGGTCAACTTCAGCTCATTTATTCCCATTGTGTAGAATTGTGCCGTCGAGATCGGTGAAGACCTCGGGTTGCATCAGCCTCTTTCGATTCACTTTTGACAGTCCATTCAGTTTCTGCCAGTGATGTCGTTCACCCTTATATGTTGCAGTGTTAGTACCGCAGCATCCTATATGTTGGCTCCCGAGTTGCGTGATTTTACCATGAGTTCCACCCCTTATGAATTGGTACTTGGAGATTCAGTTACTTATATGATCAGACATCCAGTTGCAGCATCATTGATCAGCTTTCTATATGTGATACTTGGACATTGATTCAGACTTGTAATTCCGGGCCATGCTTAGATGATTCATTGTGTACTTTCAGTTCAGCTATACTTGTATACATTTTGGATCTATTATGTACTTTCCATATGATGTATTTTTGACTGAGTATGGGTATGCCCGCCTCAGCATGAGTTAACTCTGTTTTCTTTCATTGGTTTTTGGCAGGCTGAAATCTGGTGAAGTCCTCTCTTGTCCTTGCGAAGTTCTTTCTATGTGAATAATACATTTCGGCCATCATGTACCCCTTCTGACCTCATATATTAGGGGGCATCTGTTATAGCATCATTTTTCACCCTCATGTGATTCATGATTGTCTTTATGGCTTTGGGCACCCATTCCTACAGACTTGAACAAAATTCACTAAAAAACAGTGTTAAAATTCCCATACGCAGTTATGCCCAGACTTTTCCGCGTGTATACGCGAGTCCATATGTAATTTTGCGCGTATGCCATTAAAATGATTAAAAAATATATTAAAATTCCCTATTTTCAGGTTGGGTTGATGGTTACTCCAGTAGTTCAACCACCCCATCACGTGGCCAACTGTTTCCAACTGATTGAAACTACTTTGAGGGAGTATAAAAGCCCCTCATGTGTATGGCCTAAAGGAGAGAGAAATTTCATAGACATTATACTCTGTTTGAATCCCAATTCAAGTCTGATTCCCCGTGCCTCCTGCACTTTCCCAGATTTATACAGGAAACCCTTGTTTCCTGGAGATGTTCATCTATTTATATGCCATCTCGAGTGCACAAGTCTTGAAAGTATCTTAGTGAGGCAAGGGCAGGACGAATCCGGACGACGGTCTGCTCGAAGATCATGGAAGGATTCAGGTGATCTCTCCACTCTTTACTACTGTACATGCTGTTCGTAATAATGAAGAACCATCTTGTTCCTGAACTCGTGTGTTAATGTTTATTTATATGTGTGAAAAGATTATCATTTAAGCATGTATTATGGTTTATATAATGTTTCACATGGATTGCACTAACGTTTAGGAGAAATATATGTTGTACAACTAGGTTTTCGTGCACGTTCTTTCTTGTTTTCCAAGTTGAAGGCGGAAGAAGAGTTGCTGGGGGTTTGGACCCCGTGGGATCTACATCGAACGTAGGACTACGGGTGAGTTCTGCTATCGTTGTTAACTAGTTTTTTGCATTCAAGTATGGTTTTGTGTGAGTCCTTCTGAATAGCATGCCCTGCTCTATGGAGGTTTATACCCAAAAAACCTCTAGGGTGACTTTCCCCGAAACAGAACTGGTGACTTCGATGGGGACCAAATTTTTGTGATTCCCCTATTGGGTGGTTTCAGCTATTTGATAGGTTTCCAACAGTTTTAACTTTTATTTCCAGTCCAGTTAACTCTTTCTCAGTCAGACTGAAGTCCTGGTTTCTTATCCAGGCTTGATCTGTTTTATTTTTCATTATTTACCTTTTCATACGTGGGTTTGTATGTACACAGACGCGTATACACGCAGTTTTTGTTAAAGGCAGTCGTGCATACGCGGGTTTCCTTTAACACAGTCGCGTATGCACGCTTGTTTCAAAACTGTCAAGTCGCGTATATCTGGGTCAATTTTGAAATTTTTGATTTCTTGGATTTTTAGTCTTGTCTGACTATGGAGACCTGTACTTGCAGTGTCTTTTTTTCCTCTGGATTGTGTTGAAAGTGGTCTTTGGTATTTTCTCTCTCTTGTTTGGTTGAAAACTAGCTTATCAGGCAAATCTTGTTTCTTGTGCTGGCATTTCTGGTTCGAGTACCAAGATCTCTTCCTGGGGATTCTTGGTTGTTCTGCTTCATCAGAACAGAGATCTTTTGCTCATTTACTCTTTCCTACCTTTGTGTCTTGCTTTGCACTTCTATTTTTTCCCATTGTTTGGTTGGTTTTCTTGAGTTCAGTTGACTAGGTCTTGTTGCGATTTTTGAAGAGTCTTTCTTGGTTCTTTGAAGTTTTTGTTTGCTGCAAGGTTGTACTATTCTTCTAGGCTGAGTGATTGAGTTTCTTGTCTTCTTTTTCTCATATAAATCTTGCTACTAGCTAGCCCTATAAGGTTTAGAGCATTTTTGAAGTTTTTGCTTGAAATTCAGAGTTGTTTGGCTTGGGATTTGATAGTTTTTCTTGTTCTTTTCGAGCTCTTCCTTTTTATAAAACTCAAAAGCTCAAAAAACATTTTGTTTTGTCATTTGCTTTTGTTTTGCATTTTTGTTTTCATTTTGTTATATCTGTTGAAGCTTTGTTGAGGTTTCTAGCCTTTGGTTTTTGACTTGATTTTGGAAAGGAATTGTCATTGGTTTCTTCCTCTTGTTTCAAGCGTTTTTGGTGTCTTTACCGTAAGAGTTTCTGATTTTGGGAACTAGCTTTCTGGACAGCCAAAAAAGATAAAAATGAAGGATCTTTGGGAAATTTCTCTCTGCTTTAGTAGATTTTTCATCTTAGAATTTGCATGCTCTTAGTGATTTGCATCAGGTGCACTTAAGCATTTAGTCATTTTCATAGTTTTTATGAGTGTGAAGTTTGTTATCTGAAAAGAAAAATAATTTTTTTTAGTCTCGTAGAACCTATGTAGAAGTTGCTTTTCATCGAAAGACAATAACTGCATTTGCATGTAGTTTGGTTTTTATTAATTTATTTTCTGCATCAAAACACCACAAGTTTCATTTCCGTATTCCTCTGACTTAACATAATGGCCAATTAAAATAAGCGATATAATTTAAAAGCAACTAGCAAGTTTTTTAAGTGTCATACACCAACTAGCTAGGTTGTAGGGCCTTGGATTAGGTGAGTGGAGAGTTAAATCTCCAAGGCCGCTCAAACAAAACATAGAAGTTGATTAATTGAGCAAAATCCAACTCCGTTAGGTGGACCGGGAAAGCTCTCCTCCAGAGAGTCAAGCGCGAGGGGAAGTGAGGGCTGAGAAGAGAGATACCCCCTCTCTAAATTGCTGAATTTGACCTCAAGACCGTTCCGCCCGGCTTCTGACACGGATTTCTGCCCATAGTTGCCACTCCTAGGTTCCACATAGGTGACTGCGGGGGGGAATACCCGTGGTACCTGAGGCAGACGTCGCATCACTTCCAGCAGTAATTTTGGGGGTTGCCCTTGCGAAGCTTGGGTTCTTGAGCTGGCAAAGGCTATTGTTAGGAGGTCGGTATAACTGTTTCTATCACCTTCGCTAGTAGGCCTGGGCCGTAATTACCCCAGACTGCTTTCTGGAGGTCCTATATTTTACTTTCCAGTATTTTGGTGTCCGGTCCTCATCACCCGGAGCGGAAATACTTGAAGGCTATTTGCTTGATTGTATCTCAGGGATTTTTCTTGTAGTGAGTGCTCTTTGCTCCTAGCTTGCTTAGCTTTATATTTTTTGAGTCTAATTAAAATTTGTTAAAGTGGCTGATCAAGCGCCTCGTCGATCGAGGAGAATCTGGGGGTTATCTCCCGAGAGTTCAGAGCCTTCTTCAAGAAGGCGTAGGAGTAGTTTAGCAGGTGAGTATCACCCTGTGATGTCTGACGCAGTGGAGAGAGATCCGCCACAAGGGTCTGAAGGTTTCGTAGCTGATTCTGGTGTTGGTTCCGAGAGGAGCGCTCCGCTCACCTCGCGAGTTTTATTTCCGCAGGAAGAAGAAGTTCAAATAGAGGAAGTACCTGAACCCTCTGTGTCACTTCCATCTCCTATTCCTCATGATTATCCGTTCGTTGTTGAATACATCAGACCTGAGTCAGAGAGACCAGAAGATCCTCCGTATTATACATACCTTTCGATGGCCACGACTGGGAACGCGGCTTCTGCTGTGAGTGCTGCAAGCATTCAGACTCCTGCTTCTGTTGAAGGAGGGGGCACTATTGCTATATCTTCGATTGCTTCTAGCACTGCTGTGTTTGGCTCTGGTTTCACCCAAGCACATGCTTCTCAATCTGGTCCCTTCTGTTTTGGAATGCCCACTAGTGGGATTCCTTCTTTTTCCTTTTCTGCTGCTGCAGTTGGATCTACACCCATGTCTTCCATGGCTAGTGGATCAACTTCTTTTCAGGGGTTCCCCTTTGGAACTGGGCACATTCCTAGTTCCAATCCTTCTTTAGGGTCCTTTCCGTTTACTTCTCAGACCCAGAGTTTCAATCCTTGGTCTGAAGGTCAGAATTCGACCACTTTTACAGGATGGAACCCTATATTAACTACAGTGGGGGCAGGGAATCAGTTTTACGCTGGTCACCAAGGGAATACTTCTTTCCCTTCATCGAGTGCTTATCAAACCTTTTCTCCTCTTTCTAATGCCTGGAACCCCTATCAGGGGCTTTCCTCTTCATTTAATACTTCAGCGGGGGGAACTGGTCTGGGCTTTGGTAACTCTGCGTTGGGAGGAGGTTCTTCTCCTTTTTCTACGAGTTCTTTCTGGCAACCTGGTGCCTCATCAAATCTAGGTTATTCTTTTCAGAATGTTGGGAATCCATCCCATCAAGGATGGAATCCTCAGGCTCCGCCTCGTTTACCTTTTCTGGTAACGTTAAACTTGCCAGATCTGTCGAAATTGACGAATGATCCGATCCGGTACAGTCCGGGGTGGTCTCCGGTCCCGACCAAACTTCCTTTAGACATTCCAAAGTTTGAAGGCAAGAACGACAAGGATCCAACTGATCACATCACCACCTTCCATTTATGGTGTTCTTCTAACTCCCTGATCGATGATTCGATTAGGTTGAGATTGTTTCAACGCACCCTAACTGGAAACGCTGCCAAATGGTATATTGAGCTAACTGGGGGCAGTTTTGCTACATTTGGAGAACTGGCTGTTACATTTCTAAACCATTTCCAGTTGCCTGTCCGATATGACGCTGGGACTGAACTCCTAGCTAATTTTAAGCAGGACGACGCAACCCACATTTCTGATCACATTCAGGAATGGAGGAGAAGGAAGAGGCTTATTAAAGCTCATATTCCAGGAGAATTCCTTTTGGAATGGTTTCTGAAATCCCTGCAGTCAGATATTTCGAAATATGTATCCCTTTCTGGGGTATTTTCTGAGGAGCAAGCCATTTTTAGGGCCCAGCAGCTGGAACTAATCTATTCTCAGTCTGGGGTCCTCCATAAATATCTGCCCAATGCTCCTCGCTCCAAATTAGATTTATCTAAAACTAAGCCCGGTCCTCATGGTGACGGACTGATTGGATCGATCAATAGTGGTGCAGCCAGCCTGCTTACTCAATTGCAGCAGTTGTCTTTGCAATCTGCTCCTTCTGGTCAGGCTGTGCCTGCTGAGTCATCGCCTTCCCCCTCTTTGTCCATAAATGTTGTCCAAGCTTCTGATCCCAAAGGAAATCAACAATCCGAAGGGAAGAAGAAGGGACGAAATAATAATAAAAAGGGCAAGAATGGGAAGGGTAATGCGAATAAAACCAACGAGCATGTTGGTGAGGGTCAAAAGGATAAAAAGAAAGTGAAGTTTCCATGCAAGTTGTGTGCTAGAGACCATCTTACACACCTTTGCCCTAAAATTCAAGATGCGCAGCGCTTGTTAGCTCAGCAGGGTTCTTCTAGTTCCCAGGCTGTGTTAACAAACCCTTTTCCCCAAGGGCAAAAACTAGTTTTTGGCGCGAATCAAAATCCTGGGGCTTCCTCTGGGGGCACCCAGGAAGGGGAAATTCCATCAAACATATTCATGATGAGTGCTCATGTGGATATCGCTACGATATCCCGTGATTATGGTGGAGAAGAGTCTTCGAAAGTTAAGGATGCTCCTGATGCTACTGAGCCGCTTCACATTACAAAGCCTATTGTTGAGCCTATGCCTCGGATGCCCAAAGCATCCACTAAGCGTTCGATGATTAATCCAAATGCTAGGGCTGCCCAGAACTACTCTATTGTGGAATATCTGGCGCAGATTCCTTGTGCCATGTCGACTTTAGAGGTGCTCCAGTCCTGTCCGGCTTAGCGCAGTGCTTTGCTCACTTCCATTGGGGCTATTGATCCGAAAAATTCTCTTCTGATTACATTTGATATTACTAATTTTAAGAAGAGACTCCCCCATCGTATGGCTTTTCATATTAAATCATCGTACTGGAAGTGCAATATCTTTCGGACGGTTGTTGATGAGGGTGCTTCCACATGCGTGATGTCTCTCACATGTTGGAAGATGATTGGATCTCCCAAAGCTGTTCCATCTACCACTCTTCTGACTACGTTTGATGGTCATTCTCACAGACCGCATGGTATTGTCCCAGCTTTGCCTATCTGTGTTGGGGACAAAACTGTGAATATAGAGGTTGAGGTAGTTGATGCAAGCTTGGACTACAACCTTCTGTTGGGGAGAAACTGGATTTATGAGATGGATGCCATTGCATCCTCATTATTTCGGATTATTTGTTTCCCTCACGAAGGGAGGATTGTTACAGTGGATCAACTGGACTGTCCTCCTGTAGACCCGAATGCATCTACTGACTCAACTATTCCAAAATTGGATAATACTAAGGCACATGTTGAGAATTTAGGGGTTGGAATGTATTCTTCCTTGATGGGTACTTTCGATATTCCTCCTCCTACGGTTCATATAAATGAAATTTCATCCTCCAAGGCTCCTCTTCGAAGAGAGTTCTTCAGAACTCATTATTTTTCGGACCCTTGGACCTTACCTTCCCCTACTACCACATTAGCGGAAGGTCAAGTGGGTGGAATGGCATTTCCAATGTCTGCAGCTGAGATTGCTTATCAGTCTATTGTTGACTCTGCAAATTCCATCCCAGCTCCTCTCTCACCGGAAGAGTTGGATGGAGATGTGGCTCCGGCTTGGACACTTAGTTCTTCTTCTGCCCAGGATTTCCTTGATACCACTCTTCCATCTGAAGAGGCCATCCTGGAAGCTATGACTGGTATAGATAGACCATGGGATGATTTGCATCATCGGTCTTACTTTTTACCTAATTTGAGCGAAGTTGAAACAAGTTTTCCAAGTCCTCAGTCTCCTGGTCCTGTTCACCCAGTCCTGAACCCTTTAGCACCAACACAGGTTTATGCTGAAGGGAACATGGCTGTGATTTCTCCTACTATCTCGGTGAACATTTCCAGGGATCCCAATATTATTGAGAATGTCTTCATCGGAGCTGAATGTTCCCGTGAAGAGATTCAGATTTACACCAAGCTCTTTAAAGAGTATAGGGATGTATTCGCTTGGTCTTATGAGGAAATGCCTGGTATAGATCCATCTATTGTCCAGCATGAGATCAAGACTTACGAAAACGCTAAGCCTGTGAGGCAAAAACTTCGTTCGGTCAATCCTAGGAAGGCAGCAGCTATCAAAGCTGAGGTGGAGAAGCTGCTTAAGGCGGGATTCATTTTCCCTGTTCCTTTGACTGAATGGGTTTCAAACCCTGTTCCCATAGATAAAAAACAAGGAACAATTCGAGTTTGCATTGATTTCAGAGACCTTAATAAAGCATGTCCTAAAGATAATTACCCCACACCATTTATAGATCAGATTATTGATGAGTGTGCCGGTAATGAGATTTTTTCCTTCATGGACGGTTTCTCCGGATATAATCAGATTACTATAGTCAAATCAATACCATTACGTATCTTGGTCCTGAATTTTTGCATACAAAGAAGATGCAATTAAAAATCTTTTGGGCTACATTCAATGGCCATCATATACCTTCCACGACCTCAAAAATGCGTACAAGTATTTTGGATGATTTATTGCTCATTCTCGAAAAGGATGGAGTCAAAGGCTCACCTCTAGTCAAATATGAATTTGAACGATGTCAGTTCTATAAGATTAGATTGAATCCGAACAAGTGCGTTTTCGCGGTTACATCCGGTCGGTTATTGGGATTCATTGTGTCTAAGGAAGGGATTAGGGTAGATCCCTTCAAGGTTGAGGCAATACTTCAGTTGCCTCCCCCGTCCTCTATTCGTCAGCTTCAAAGTCTACAAGGAAAGTCTAATTTTCTTCGGAGATTTATCGTAAATTATGTTGAATTCACGAAGAGATTTATGAGATTGTTGAAGAAGGGAGTTCCATTTTTTTGGGATGACTTCGCTCAACGCTCGTTCGATGCTTTGAAAAAAGCATTGACCTCTTCTCCTTTATTGAGTCCACCTGATTATAGCAGGGATTTCCTTTTGTATCTGGCAGCAGCAGAATCTACTATTGGTATGGTTCTGGTTCAGGAAGATGATGCTCTTGCAGAGCATGTTATTTACTATCTTAGTCGAGGCTTGGTAGGACCTGAACTCCGGTACACTCCAATAGAAAAGTTATCTTTAGCAGCTGTTCATGCTGTGCAGCGACTCCGACATTACATTATTCTACGAAAAACTTATGTTTTGGCAACAGCCAATCCATTTCAGTTTGTCCTCAGTAGGCAAGTGATTGGGGGAAAATACAATATATGGATTGTGATTTTGCAGGAATTTGATCTTGAGTTTATGTCTGCCACGTCCAAGAAATCATTGGTTTTCAATGAAGTGATCTCCGAGTTGCCCTGTGGGGAAGAAATGATTTATGATGTATCCTTCCCGGATGAACATTTATTTCTTATCTCTTCACAGGATCCTTGGTATGGAGATATCATTGTGTATCTTCAGACTGCGAAGTTTCCCTCTACCTTTTCGAAAGATGAGCTTCGTAAGTTGCGTCACTTGGCTAAGAATTACTTGATTATTGGTGATGCTTTATACCGTCGAGGGGTTGATTCAATCCTGAGACGCTGCTTAACTCTCGAAGAAGCTGAGGCTGTGCTGAATGATTGTCACAGTGGAGCTTGTGGTGGTCATTTATCTGGGCTTGCTACAGCCCAAAAGATCTTGCGTGCTGGGTACTTTTGGCCTTCGATTTTCAAAGACTGTATGGAGTCGGTCAAAAAGTGTCATCCGTGTCAGGTTTATACTCGAAAAATCCGCGCTCATCCAGCTCCGCTTTTTCCAGTCATTACTGTTGGTCCCTTTACAAAGTGGGGTATTGATTATACTACTTGTAACCCGCCTTCGGCTAAAGGTCACAAGTACATTATTGTAGCAGTAGACTACTTTATGAAGTGGGTAGAGGCTATGCCTACTTTTGGGAATGATGGTGAGACTACAGCTCTTTTTCTTTTCAACTAGGTTATTGCTCGTTTTCGTATTCCTAGAGAGATTGTCACTGATCATGGCAGTCATTTTCAGAATAGCATGATGGCTGAGTTGGCTCTAAAATTGGGTTTCCGGCAGGAGCATTAATCTCCGTATTATCCTCAGGCCAATGGGCAAGTGGAAGTCGTGAATAAATCCCTGAAGATAATTCTTCAAAGGGCAATTGATAAAGCTCGATCACGTCAGTGAAAACTGCAACTGGCTTTACTCCGTTTCAGCTAGTGTACGGGTTGGAATCCGTATTTCCCATTGAATGTGAGATTCCCTCTCTTAAATTAGTTGGTGAACTTCTTCCTGACACTTCTAGTTTTGAAGAATGGCTCCTTGATCTGGAACATCTCGATGAGCAGGGTCGGGATGCCGCCACGATGAATGAAGCACATAAAAACCGAGTCAAAGCTCAGTATGATAAGGCAGTCAAGCCTAGGGTTTTTTCGGAAGGTGACCTTGTTTTTGTCTATGCCCAAGAAAAAGATGCCCCGGGGGCAGGAAAGTTTAAGTCTATGTGGTATGGCCCCTTTATCATAAAAAAAGTTCTTAAGAAAGGAGCATATACCTTGGTTGATTTTGAAGGGAACGAGTTGTCGGAGCCCAGAAATGGGCTCTATTTGAAGAAGTATTATGCCTAGGCTTCGGCCTGGCATGTTGCTTTTGTATATAGTAGTTTTTCTTTGTACATATCTGGTTGTTTTTCGATCTTTGATGGGTTGGTGATGTTTTTGATCTGCTTTGGCAGGTTGTGTCGGATGTCATGAGTCATTTTGGTTTCACCGATGGTGCTAGTAGACACACCCGGAACTTAGCTTCCGCGGCTTGGGTGCTTCATTATCCATCCGGTCAGTTGTTAGTATCAAGAGGGGTCTGCATTGGTCCTGCTTCCAATAATATAGCAGAATACACTGCAGTTGTTCATCTACTCTCGAAGGCAATATCTTTGGGTGTTGATTCGTTGGTAGTTTTCTTGGACTCTCAACTGGTGGTGTCGCAGTTGAACAATACTTATCGGGTTCGAGATCCATTTTTACTCCGGTTGTTCTTGAGGGTACGTTTGTTACAAAGATCATTTCAATTTTTAACTTTCATTCATATTCCTCGAGCTGACAATTGGTTGGCATAATCATTAGCTAATCAAGCAATTGATTGGCATATTAATCATTCCATACAATAACATTTAATCATAAAAAACATCATACATTTTCATACATTTGTTACATCACATCAAACATCGCTGTATATATATCATCAGAGTGTTCAAAACTATACAAAAATTTGGATCCATAAGTCATACAAAAATTGGGCTTATGCCCCCGATCATGTTCAGTCTCAAAAATATACAGTCATTTGATACATCATATCTATCTACTCTTGAGGTCCCTGCCCAGAGGTTGTGTTCCTATAGAACACGATCGCAGTGGCAACACGGCGGAATAACCGTACCCAGTCACGGGGTAGTCCTACCACCTGTCTCTGGATGGCTTCAGGAAGATCTTCCACTGCAGCCATAGGTACTTGGCGGGTTAATCCCTCCAAGTTCCTCTGTACAGCCTGGAGGGTTCTGTCTGGATCTACTGTATCCACTTCGCCTCTGTGACGCTTATGTCGTGGGCATCCCTCAGGTCGAACTGGTCCAATATCTGTTTCATGATCATTTTAAAATTGTAAGTCATTTGAATCCAATCAAAAACATGTTTTTTTTTCACATTTTTTCATACATATTGAAAAAATCCAAAAAAAATTATATAAATCAAAAATTGTAAACTTACCGACTGTACCCCATGCTGCGCCTGGTGAAAGGAAAAGATCTAGATCACCACGAAAGTCCATCCCGGCATAGGGATAGTCGTCCACAGTGATGATTTTTTCTCTCCACCATTGGAAGAACTCATCATCCCAAGTGGTCCGGGGAACTTCACTTCCCCCCAATCTCTTCATCATGTCTGCCCAGCGGGAAATTCTTGGGTCTCTCGGGCTGCTGATGGTAGAGATCACTCTGGGTCTTAGTACTGGAATCTTCTCAAAGAAGAATGTCATCAAAATTGTACCATATCCAAAGTGTTTTGTCTTTGCTTGGCGGATAGAGGTCAATTGTTGCTTCATGTTCAGAAATAGGGCTGTGCACCAATCATATACATGAGTTAAGCATTCCACTACTATGCTCATTTGCGTCCTGGACGCCCGGTGTAGGGAGGCAGATCCTGCCACTCTGCCAAGGTGAAAAGGAGGATTTTCATGTGAAAATCCCTTAAATCTTTGATTGCAATTTGAGTTCCAACTTTCTTGGAACCCTGTACGCAGTACACGTGGACGTAATCTTCCATGGTGAGCCCTCCCAAAGGCTTACCATGCAAGTCTACTGGCTCCCCCCTCCGGGAGAGTCTAGTGATAAAATATATGTCTTCCACTTCAATGCGTACAGGCATCTGATCTATCATAAAGCAGTCCTCTTCCGGTTCCCAATAGTTCACAAGAATTTCGAGCAACCGGACATTACTCTTCATATTTGGCATTTTGAAAAACTTGAGTAATCCACAATTCCGAAGAATATTTAGTGATGCTTGATTCTGCATGACTTCATGGTCTATTGCACTGTGTTCGCGCTCTCTCCATGATATGGTCATCCTGTCAAATTTCAATAATCCATTCATTAGCTACGCATTTTTCATATTGGGGTGCGCATACGCGACTTTATTTGTGCACAGTCGCGTGTATACGCGACTTGGTCATTACCAACCCGCGTATGCGCAAACCTGTGATTTTTAGCAAGAGATTTAATGGTGAAAATTCCTAAATTTTAATTTATGAATGGACAAAATGAATAGCAAGGATGTATTAAGAGCTAACCTGAGAAATTTGGTGGATTTTGACGGTCAGTTGCTCCTGTTTTGACGAAAGAAGCTCTTTTCTCCATAGCACTTTTTTCCAAATCAACAATGTAATAATGAACCAAATATGAGGTAATTTGTCTATTTGTGCCCAAAAAGTTGAAAATTTTCGCAAAAATTTGTTATGCTTATTTTTTTTAATCTGTCTTAAGCTGCATAACCCGGATGCTTGGAAGTGCCCAATTTGGTATTTTTTCAGGTACATTTTGACGAATTTGAGATTTTTCCCAGTTTTTGATCCATGACTGCTGACCCGTCATGGCAGGTATATGATCTTCACTGGCATATAGGTTAGGGAATTCACTTTCCATTGCATTTTGCATACTAGCCTCCATTCAGATCACTTGCCATAGGGTCGATCCCATCAGGTCATGAGTATTACACCCATTTCACTCGCCGATTATTTAATCATGACTTGGTGGTAGAGCCTTCCTTTACATGGGCTTCCTAGTTATTTCCTCGCTATCACTTGTTGCCCATGCTGCATTTTATGTAGGCTCGGGAGTCCTCTTTAGTCCCGCCATGACTTATGTGTTGAAGCTTCATTCTTCTTCTTCCTCACTATCATTTTTCTGGCTATTACCCTAGAGGCTCCTTGGTGTTGTTGAGTTGTATTACTGCATTGCATATTGGCTACTTGTTTATCCTGGCCTTTAGCCGGCTTCATTTGGACTCGATGTTTAAGCCAACTTTTGACCTTGACTTTCTGTACAAGTTAACCATTGCATGCACTTAACTATCACGACTTGACACCTTTGTACCCATGGATGGAACGTTCCTCTGAGTATCACTGACCAGTTTTCGCCACCTTGCATTGAGCATAGGATTGTTCCAATCCCAGGAACTAGTGCATCTGCTTTCTTGATACTCGTTCTGTCCATTGTATCATAGCATTCTTTTATTCTTTTTCAGGCTTATTATGAAAAAGAAAAAAAATCAAATATAACAAAAAGAGCGGGAACGGGATGTATCTTCGTTATTTTGATGGCAGTACAGAGTCAGTTTGTCGCCCTTGAACAAAGCACATATACTTATATATATTTCCTTCATTTGGGATGGTTCTAGTTTGACCTAGGTTTAGCCTTTACCATGTTTCACTTGTCAGTTCTCCCCCGGTTGGTTATCTCTTCCAATCATATGGAGAGTTTGTTTTGCCTCCTGCAAGACAGACTTATACATTGTCACTTTTTACTGCCATGGTCATCACAGAGTCGTGCTTTTGTTCAAGGGAAGTCTAGCCTGAGTCGGCCATTCTGCGGTGTCTCTTGACTCATTATTCAGTCGGCCTTTCCGGTCTTGTCAGTATCATGTTCTATCACATCAGATGTTTTGGTCTTCTGCTCGTGCTGGTTTGAGAAGGTCCCCATTGACTTCTTGCCGGCGGGTTTGTCTCTTATCGACTACGACACATTGCTCCGAGAGCAAACCTAGAGCCGCACCTTGGGCCTATTTCCATCATTGATAGGTGACCTCGTGCTCAGCATTTGATCATCATCATGGGTCTTTGACCGAGTGGTTTCCCCTGTGTTCGACGTCAGCACACATTATCACACTTGGGATTCGTGCAGTACCTGGATTTCCATTTGACCCTATCGGTGGATTTCTCGCCTCTGTGTCAACTTTCATTATTGGTTGGTTCAGAGGGTTTCTTCTGTGCGCTAGCTTCATCTTGTGCATGTCGGAAACGTACTTCGGTTTTGGTTCCGTCACTCTACTTCGTCCGATTCCTTCCAAATCTTGGCCCGCGGGTTACACTCGCGCTGGACTGATGTGGGATGCCTTAATGCCTTCCTTCCAGCAGATCTTTTCCCATCGACTCCGACTCATTGCTCTGGGAATAAGGTCTAGAGTCTTTTGTCAATACCTTAGGGTTTGCAGTCATCAGTGGCAGACTCTTCGCTATCGACAGTGGGGATTCATCATTGCCTCCTGATTGGTAGATTCTTTCAAGTGTTCGACTTCAACTCATTCATTCGCACTTGTTAGATTGTACTGGGGCACCTTGACACTCATTTTCATTATTGGTGGGTTGTCTCGCGTTGGTTAACGATATTCATCATTGACCGGTAATCCAACGATTTCTCACATGGTCGAATTCAGCTCATTTATTCCCATTGTGTAGAATTGTGTCGTCGACATCGATCAAGACCTCGGGTTGCATCAGCATCTTTCGGTTCACTTTTGACAGTCCATTCAGTTTCTTCCAGTGATGTCGTTCACCCTTATATGTTGCAGTGTCAGTACAACAGCATCCTATATGTTGGCTCCCGAGTTGCGTGATTGTACCATGAGTTCCACCCCTTATGATTTGGTACTTGGAGATTCAGTTACTTATATGATCAGACATCCAATTGCAGCATCATTGATCAGCTTTCTATATGTGATACTTGGACATTGATTCAGACTTATATTTCCAGGCCATGCTCAGATGATTCATTGTGTACTTTCAGTTCAACTATACTTGTATACATTTTGGATCTATTATGTACTTTCCATATGATGTATTTTTGACTGAGCATGGGTATGCCCGCCTCAGCATGAGTTGACTCTCTGTTTTCTTTCATTGGTTTTTGGCAGGCTGAAATCTGGTGAAGTCCTCTCTTGTCTTTGCGAAGTTCTTTCTATGTGCATAATACATTTCGGCCAACATGTACCCCTTCTGACCTCATATATTAGGGGGCATCTGTTATAGCATCATTTTTCACCCTCATGTGATTCATGATTGTCTTTATGGCTTTGGGCACCCATTCCTACAGACTTAAACAAAATTCACTAAAAATAGTGTTAAAATTCCCATACGCGGATATGCCGAGACTTTTTCGCGTGTACATGCGAATCCACATGTACTTTTCCGCGTATGCGATTAAAATAATTAAAAAATATATTAAAATTCCCTATTTTCGGGCTGGGTTGATGGTTACTCTGGTAGTTCAACCACCCCAGCACGTGGCCAACTGTTTCCAACTGATTGAAACTACTTTGAGAGAGTATAAAAGCCCCTCATGTGTATGGCCTAAGGGAGAGAGAAATTTCATAGACATTATACTTTGTTGGAATCCCAGTTCAAGTCTGATTCCCTGTACCTCCTGCACTTTCCCAGATTTATATAGGAAACCCTTTTTTCCTGGAGATGTTCATCCATTTATATGCCATCTCGAGTGCATAAGTCTTGAAAGTATCTTAGCGAGGCAAGGGCGGGATGAATCCGGAAGACGGTCTGCTTGAAGATCGTGGAAGGATTCAGGTGATCTCTCCACTTTTACTACTGTACGTGTTGTTCGTAATAATGAAGAACCATCTTGTTCCTGAACTCGCGCGTTAATGTTTATCTATATGTGTGAAAAGATTATCATTTAAGCATTTATTATGGTTTATATAATATTTCACATGGATTGCACTAACGTTTAGGAAAAATATATGTTGTACAAATAGGTTTCCGTGCACGTTCTTTCTTGTTTTCCAGGTTGAAGGCGGAAGGAGAGTTGCTGAGGGTTTGGTCCCCTTGGGATATACATCAAACGTAGGACTACGGGTGAGTTCTGCTATCGTTATTAACTAGTTTTTTGCATTCAAGTATGGTTGTGTGTGAGTCCTTCTGAATAGCATGCCCTGCTCTGTGGAGGTTTAGACGCAACAAACCTCTAGGGAGATTTTCCCCGAAACAATCTTGTTGAGTGATTTCATCTTCATTGTACAAGATAAGGGAATCTAAACTTGATTGAATAGAATATATTGGAGAGTTGTTTGGTTTATATATGTTTCTCACTATGTAATTCATGTGAGATTCCCTCTATAATATTCTATTTTGGTTAAAAACAGGGATGGTGGAATAAGACATGTCCATTTGAAGGCTTCCCTGAAGTTTGGCTCCCCATGATCTTGATAAGAGCATGCCATACTTAGGGGGAATGTCAGCTACACCTATGTCCATTACTAGACTCTTAGCAGGGATCTGAGATAAGTTAACACATAAATATTTGATCAAACCCAAACACTTGACTCTGCTTGAGTCAAAGGAATACAAATCTTTGTATGGTTTAGTAATTTCTAAGCCTAAGCTTTCCATTGCTACCTTCGGTATCAGATTGTGTGAGGCTCCAGAATGTAACATGGCATTGTGTAAAATTTTCTCATGTATATTCAAACTAACATAGAAAGGAGGAACAACTCCTTCTTGGTATTTCCCTTCAACTTATGGACCAAACAACAACTCAAGCTTGTCATCTGTCAAGTTTAAGGTATCAGTGTCACTTCCTAAGTTCAAATCTTTTAAAACTTGGTTTTTATACACTTCTTGGGTTACTAGTTCAGCTAGGGGGATGGTAATTTTTATCTTTGCAATCTCTCCCTCAAGGCTGAAAGGAACAATTGATTTGTTCATATTTACATCTATTTTTTCGACTGAATTCCTTTTAGAAATTTTGATTTTCTGAACTTTGTTTGGACTGGTAATTGGGACAGTTTTGTTACGACCACTAGCTGAAGTGCTAGGGGTACTCTGTTCAACATTTGGATGGGTATTTTTCTCTTCTTTTAAATCTAGTTTTCTAGCCATAATGTTGGTTTTGTCTGGTGTCTTCTTAGGCTGATTTTCTGCGTTTTTCTTTATAGTAGTACTAGTGTTTTTATCCTTTGAATTTTCTATGTTCCCTTTGCTCCTAAGATCATATTGTTTGTGCACCTCCATGATTGCATTTTCAAACCCCAATCTATAATCATCAGAATCTTCATAGGTGTTTGAATTTTGATCAGAGGAGAAGAAAAATTGTTCTTCTTCAGTGAGGAAAACATCATCCCCACTGTTTGATCCAATCAAGTTCACATGACCTTCCCCCAACCTTTCAACCTCCCTATCTTCCTCATATTGATCTACATAGTTTTGTTGGAAGGGAGGTCTAACCTGTTGGTCACTTTCCTTTTGCTTATATTGATTGTTTTCTCTTCTATAATTCTGATTTCTATTTCTATTTTGGTTGTTTTTAGGTTCTCTTGGTGGCACTCTATCATTTAGATTTATCTTTTCAAGCATCCTTTCCATCACCTTCACTAGGTTGTCAATTTTTGTGTCAAAAGTTGAGGTTGAGGGTAGTAGGTCATATTTATAAGTTACCCTCTTCTCTGATCTCAACCTATTTCTTTTCTCAATTATGTTTGCTTCTACGCTCACAAATCCCTTCTGCATGTCTTCTAATGTTAAGTAATCTCTTTCCCTTAGCTGATAGGCCATTTCGGCATCAAAAACTTCAGGGTATCTTACTAAGGCCATGCCTTGGGGAGGTTTCATGTGAGGTGGAAGAGCATTGTAAACAGTGTTAAACCTAGTGGAGTAGTCATGAACACTCTCTGCTGGATTTCTTTTGAGACTACTATATTCTGCTAATATTTGAAGAGGGTTCTTTTTGGTTTCCCATTTATTGATGAATGTTTGATATAAGGCAGGAAGATCATTGATGTTGTTAGGAGGTAATTTTTTAAACCACTTCTTTACATCTCCTCCTAAACTTTGGGCAAATATCCTCATCTTAATGGTTTCCTCTTTTATATCCATGTAATCAAAATCATCTTCCATCCTATCTACATGATGTTGAGCTATTGTAGACTCTTTTGCAGTGAAATGAGGAATTTTTGATTGATAATCAATTGGTAAGGGAAGTAGAGGTTGTGGTAACATTGATGGGGCATACCATGTTGCCATGGCTGGAAAGAAAGGTGGATTTATAAGAGGTGGATTTACAAGGGGGAAAGTGGGCTGAAATGGAGTGTTTTGAATAGTGGTAGTATGGAATGGAGTGGAATAAACACTTGGGCCAGCAAACTGGTTTTGAGCAGATTTGTTATAAAAAAAGGCTAAAGTGATGAAGAAGCTAGGAATCAGGAGGAGTGGACAGTGAGGCTTCTCTACTAAAGCTCTGTTGCAAATCTGCAATGTCAAGATCAGTTTGGTTTAAATCACCTTGAGATCTAGTTCTAAAGATTTTCTTTTTATGATGTAAATCAAAGTGTAAATCCTCTAAGTCAATAAGGGTTTTAGGGACGGATTTTGTTCTTAAGAGGCTCCTATTAGCAGCTGTTTTTTCAGATTTAGAAGTCTGCCACATAATTCTCTTTGGATTGTCAACTATTAAAGGAGGATTAGGTTCTTGATGAGATCTAGTGTTGATCCTATGTGAAGCCAGACTGCTTTTCAAAAACGAGAGAGGTTAAAGTTTTAGGGACTGTTTTTTGGAATTTTTACCTCTCCCAATGTCTTATACAATATGGGACTAGGCTTCCAAACTTTCTCAAGGATGGTTAACACAGTTCTAAGGAAATCTAGGGACCTAGATGAGTAATAGGCCTACTGTGGCTAGTGGAGTCGCCAGGTGGAAACTTTTTAGCTTGTATGAAGGTAAAATATTAGATGGTTCCACCACCATGTTTATTATGAAGCCAAACTGAAATGTTTTTGGGTTTTTCTGAGTTTTTCTATCCTATGGGTTATGAGAGTGTCCTAAATATGTTCTAACACTTAGCTAAGGTGTCAAAAACCTACAGAGTTCAATCTATGGCTTGGTAACTGATTCCTTCAAGGTTTGATAAGGTTCTATGGGAATCCTAAGGGTTACTTAGTTTGTCACTTATTCAAATAAATCCTATCATGATTACCATTTTGTTAGGTAGTGCTTGAAAAGGGCTACTTATGTTATACTGGTCAATGAGTGTTTTGTTGTAAGGATTTTACTCAGGTCCCACCGTGATCGCCATTATGTTAGTCTCTCGTGTTTTGATAGTTTGGAAAATCAAAATACAAGGCAACATCAAACCAATCTTTAGAGTTACAGGATCTAGTCCTCCTATTCTCAGAGAGTGATCTCTCAAATTTGTTTGTTTTTTTGCAAAGGTTTATCTTGTGTGCTTTGGGTATTGGTTTTAGACTAGTTATTCAGTGCAAGTGTTTGTTTGTTTGGTTGGTTGGATTGATACAGCAGAATATGAAAGGTCTAGGAAAGGTAGATAGAAAGAAGGAATATCAGTTTCATTGGGAAATGGAGTCAAAAGGAGGTTATGACAAAATTATCAAGGGATATGGGATATCAAAGGGAAAATCTAACTTGGCCGTAGGATCCTTTGGTTTTTGGAATGAGACGGACATTAATGGTTTAGAAAGAGAGTTTGAATTCTCAACAATGGGAATTTGAAAACATAACTTGAACAATAAAGAGGTAGTTGGTAGACAGGGCTAACCATAAATTCTACAAACCACACTTTAAGCAAATAATGATTTCAAAACAACTTTTAAAATGAAATCTAAGATTTGGGGAACACCCTATTTCCTCAAAGATTTTATTTCAAATGACTTAGAAAAACATAAAAGATTTACTGATAATTGCAGTCATAGAAGAGGGAACACCTAATAAATCTATGATCACAACTATAAAAGACCTTTAAGCCAACTTTTTAAGCAAGGACAAAGGGCATGATCAGAACAGACCTCCTTGGCTTACTATAAACAAAGATACTTCAAAGGGAGACTTTGATAACAGCCTTTAAGTGGAAGCAGACAAGCAGGGAAAACCATAAATCATGCTGAAACCAACTATTTGAGCTATTATAGAAATAAAAAAGCATGAGGACTAAAGAGAAAGATTAAAGACTCTAAAATACCTCAGCAGAAGAAAACATAAAACATTGAAGGATAAATAGGTCTAAGGTGCTTCCAGGAGTCATTTCTTAGCCTAAAACTTTCATCCTACTGTAGCAAGAAATTATGGAACAAAATGAAAATAGGGGAAAACATTAAACTGTCCAGAATACTTCACCAAGAGCCAAGCTCATGGATCCAATGATAGAGCCTTCTCAAGAACAAGCATGCAACAACATCATCAAGGCTTCCAAGACTTCAATTTCTTCTTCAACTTTAACAGACTATGTATTATTTCGGAGAGTTTCAGTATTACAACTAGTGATCAACCAACGTATATCATCTTCTTCAGAAGTATTTATAGAAGAAATGAGGAGGTGGGAGGGGATAAAATATCTCCAAGGTCAATTAATACAGAGTTAATACTTCTCATCCTTTGAGGGATCGATGGAGCAGTTTACATATGAGTCCTCTGTATTAAATGTTTTACATTTAGAATTAAGATCGGTGGGAGCTTTTGTTGACTTTTAAGGCTCTGTGTTATGCTATAGTAACTCTGCTGATATTTTTTGCATTAATTTCCTTTGGCAGAATTAACTATTCGGCTGCATTGAGGCAAATATCTGATTTTATGATCATAATTCGGCCTTTGTTGAATGCTTGTGGCTATAGGTGGCATTGGGTAGCTAAGAGGAATCAATTAGCCTCTTATGTGGTGGTGGAGGCTCCTCTTTCTGATAAATTTTTATTATTTTCTTTAATTGTGTTTTAATCCAATGGATTAGGCTTTTGATAATCAATCTTAGCCGTAATCCATCAAACTATGGAATTCATCTTCAATATTCTGTTCTGCTGTGTTTAATCTTCAACACTGATACTCTTTAACTTAGTTTTAATTTTATGTGTCTTGTTGATGTGCAGGTTCAGCAAAGGGATCATATGGCATCAATGCCCATGAAGCATCGATGAAACATGGATTCGAACCCTGTAAATGGCTTCCTTTTTATGAATCAAAGTCACGGGAATCTTCATCCCTGGTCTTTGGCTTTTCTCCAATATAATGGAAAAACCATTAAATCCTACATAAAATAATAAAAATTAATAAATCCTGCATTTTTGGGTAAAAACTACTTCAGACGATGAGGGGAGGAGCGTAGCTGTTGGATGGCATCAACCAACGATGGGGATCCAATGTGGAGATCAAATAGAGACTGTTCGGAAAGAACAATGGTGCTAATTAAGTCAGAGTCGTTGATTGTGCAGAGATCAACGGTCGAGAGCAACTAGGTCAATACAAATGGAGAGGGGCTGCTTAACAAAGAGAATGGGAGAAAAAGTGGAAAAATAGGTTAGAAACCTTTGGCGGAGGAAGAAATGAATTAAAAATCAAATGGGTTTCGGGAGGAATATGAGTCGTAGGATGCGATTAGCTCATAAGGATCAACGACTGAGGAGGTCGCGCGATGAATCACCATGGAGAAGAGGGAAAGTGGTTTCGAGGATGAAAACCATGGGTTTCGCGTGAGAAAAGGGCAGGGAGGCGGTTTTGCCTTTTTGAACGTGATATGTGTTCCCGCCCGACACGTGGCTTCTTAAAACCACTTATATCGCGCAGCCCTCAGAAAATTAACCCTCGCATTTAAAGTTACGCGATTTATAATGTTGGCCGTTAGATCTGGGGCCTCAGATCTAACGGTGGGGAAGCGAGCGTGATATAGGCAAGATGCACGGGCGGAAGGGAGATGGGCAGTTTCAATCTGGGCCATCCGATTAGGGGATCGACGGTGGAGATTAGATCTAGAGGGAGGCAGGACCCATAGGGGTCGGGCCTGTTGGGTTAGATATGAGTCATTGGAATAATGAAATGGATGGCTCATATCGTATCTGGGAACCAATGAAAATATAAACAAAGCGGAGGAAGGTTGAAATAAGGGCCGTTGATCTGCAGAGATTAACGACCTTGATTTGGCCAAAAAATTTATAGGGCAAGGCACATAAATCGTAACCAAAGTCGGAAAATGCATCTTGGACTGTCTGATCTGGACACGTGAATGGCCCAGATGCAATCGGAGCTATCGGCATTGATGGGGCAAAGAACATGGAGGCGCCGAAGCGATTGAGCGTTGATCGTCGATCTGCCAATCAGATTGATAGTGGAATATGCATTGGAAGGTGACCAATCGGGGGTGGGGAGCAAATGCGCTCGATGAAACTTGCGATGCGATGTTGTGCTGATCATTGATTGGTTTTAGATTAATGGTGTGGAAAGGGTTAGATTAATGAACAGCAGGACCCCTTATAATATATGTAAACCAAAAAATGTAATGAAAATACAAAGGTTTATGTATCGGGAAGGTAATATATACAAAATGCTTTGGTGCCCGTCTGCAGGGCCGTTGGTCGATATGGAATTCAACAGGCCCAGGGCTTATATATATAAGGTCCAATCGCATCGGAAGGTCAGGCTTGGTATTTCAATCTACGCATTTATATTTAAAAAACAATGCTCCGGCAGGTTTAGAGCAAGACTTAGGAAAAAAGGGTTTTTGACTTTACAAAGGAAAAAATGCACCGAAGATGGAATTATACAACGTCTTAATGCCCGATTGTAGGCACAAGAGTTATATGAGGCAATAATAAGATCGAGGTTTATAAAACAAGGGGCTAATCACATCGGAGGTCTCAACTTAACAAAAATACTTGTGCGCTCTGATTTTTTTGATGCGATAAGCGCCAACAGGACTCAGTGCTTGGTTCCAGCACCAAGGCATATGGTAGGGAAGTGGTTAAGACTTAGCCCAAAGGGGCTTAAACCCTTAGTGAAAAAACTTGTTTTTTATGAAATTTTATGGGTTTTCTGATGGATTTGGGGGTTTCGACAGAGTTAAAAAAGGAGTTTTAAACTCTGTAATGGGGATTTTATAAAGGGAAAATGGAGAAAAATGAAAATAGAGGAATTTCATGGGAATAAAAGGGGTGAAAATGAACGTTAGTTTGAAGTGAAAAGAAGGGAAAAATGGTGTTTTGCAGCAGTCTTTCCTCTATGAAATCAACAGAATTTCTGAGTTTAAAAGGGAAATAGCAGTGAAGATTAACTCAAAGGATATGGTGCCTTCATAAAACTTCAAGAATTAACAATTTTTTGCAATAAAATTTGTTTCTTGAAGGCTCAAAAATGATTTAGCCACCATTTGATATGGAAATTTTTATAGGTGGCTAACAGGTTGCACATAAGCAAAGAAAGGATGCAAGGAGAAGGTAAAAATCTTGAGCCTATTTGTTATGGTTCGTTCAAGATTATTAGACAAGTTGGTAATAATGCATTTCAACTTAACTTGTATTCATATATGCAAATGTATTCTGTTGTCAATGTGGATTATTTATGTTTGTATGAGCCTCTGTTGACTAATGATCAAGGGAGTGACATTCAACTGCCATCAATAGAATATTTATCACCAGCATTTCTGGATGAGCTCAAGGAGGATGCCATCCATGACAGGACAACACACACTTCTAAGAGAGGAAGTGTCAATTATCTTCGGATTGGGCTCAAGGGTAGAAAACCAAGTAAGGCAAGATGGATGGAAGTGGAAAAGGTTAGGGAGTTGTTCCCTCATATTTTGAACATGTGATTGAAGTCTTTTAGGGTCCAAAAGCTTCCTAATGGGGAGGTGTGATGAAGAGATCATGTCTTATTCTAAAAGATGAAAGTGCTCGAAACAGTTATAAACCTGAGTGACTAGAAAGGTCTCGTCATTTTGATTCCGACGCCGTGAACAGTTCGAGAAACCAATGTCATATGAGGAAGATATGGTGTTCTGTTCGTTTTCCCAAATAAAAAAAAATTGGTGACTGGATGCCCAGTCAGCAGGTATATACTCAGAATATTTCATTTTAATTCAGCTAACAGAATCATGCCACGTGGCTCAATCTAGGTCATTGGATGTTGATGGTACAGAGGAATTTGGATCGTTGATGAAATTTTTTATTGGCCTATGGTATAGCGACACGTGGCAAGCCCTCAAGCCACTGCATGTCCTCAGGATGGTCTATTAAAAATTTGCAGAGTCTACACAAATCGATCCCGAAACCTCAAGCATGGGCGCGAAGTGCTTGACCAATCTACCTGCAGGGTGTTTCTTACCCCTATAGGGTGCCACCACTATTTAAACATTATATGTTTTAGAGTTAGGGGCTGGGGAGGCCAGCCCAGAAGGGCCAACCCCCCTCTCATGTAGGCTTGCGCCAGAACCGTGGCTTCTGGAACTAAATGTAGCATAAACACAACTATCGTGACAATTGTGTTCAAATGGTATATCCAAAACTCGAAGCATAAAAGTTCTAAAACTGGAAGCAGCGACATACACCCTGATGGGTTCTATGTGTTCGCATGCAGGGATAAAGAGTTAAGGAAAATGGTTAGAGTGGAAAATTGCCCACTTCAGATTCCAAACTGTTCAGTGAGAGTTCAAACCATTAATTGCGGATAATAAACTATTCACATGTGTAGTCTCGTGGTGTTAAATGTTACGGTTTAGGAACCTTAACTCTCAGTTCCAACATATATGGTGGAGTTCAAATGGTTAACAAGTGGATGTTACGGCGAGGTCGGTATGTCACCACCTCACCACTAAACATTTAATGTTTAACTTAATCGTCCGACTATATTTGGAGCACCCCCCTATTTTTAGGCATTGTATTAAATTTAACTTCACTTAACTACTTGTCGCCACATTTAGTGGAGATTTTGTAGTTGTCATTAGGGAAAATGCATTGGGAGGTCAATTTTCGACCAAATTTGGTGAAAAAAGAAGCTACCTAGACTAATTTGAGCATTATGGAGCCATTGGTGCAGAGAAAAAAGCCATTAGAGGCCTGAAAACATATGTAATAAACAATTTTGAGCATAATGACAAAGAGGGACATGCCATTGGGAGCTGGACCAGTAGATGTAGCCCAGGAGGGCTGAACTGCGTCATCATGCCTACTGTGTAAAAATTATGTGTGAATGTTTTTCTATGTTATGCACTGTTGTTTAGTGTTTTTAAGGCTTTTTTACATGCTTAATGTTCATTAATTCATCTAAAATTCATGGTTAAAAATCTCATTCCTTAAGCAAACATATGGAAACAATTTGTACATGTTTATTTAGGTGAAAGGACACTGAGCATGTAATGTTCCAAAATTTGCAATAAGGTAATTGGAACATTAATTTTTCTTTTATGTTAATAAAAGTGAATAAATGGGTGAGGGGGGCCATGTAGCAACCTAGTAAACACTCCTAAGGTGCAAAAAGCCACTTAAGTGGCTTAAGTTAGTAGCCCAAGTGTGAAAAGGGCCAAAAGCAAGTGAGCTAGACTATGGTTGACCAAAGTCAACAACGTGCCCAAGAGGGGAAGCTTGCACAAGAAGATTGCGTAGTTGGATGGAGGGAAATTCAAAATGAGAGAAACCCTAATGTGAGTTGGGTACATGCATGCCTTGCATAAAATACGAAGGAGAGCCATTGTTGGGGTTTCATCTTTGGAGAAAGAATTCGAGGTTGAAGCTTCCTTCAACTGAAGCAGCTTGTGCTACTTAGCACAAGAGTGATTCCTTTTTAGGAATGCCCTTCTCTTCCATGAGAGGCCATGGAGAGATTGTTCTTCATCTTCCTCATATCATGGCTTGAGGCCAAGGCATTCATTTGTAGCTACTACGTTATTCTTGTAGCAAGAGAACGCTGGAGTTGTTGGTGTTGCAGTGAGAGATCTTCATCATCTCATTTCCAGAGCTTGTTTGGTAGAGGAGGATCCATCTCTTTCTCTATGAGATCAGCAAAGGAAACCCAGGATATCATATTGCATATTTTGGCATTGGGCCATATGTTTCTTCTCATGCCTAGCACAGTCCCTTTCTCCTACAGCGTTATTTTCTGAGAGGGTTTGCAAGCGGAGTTCATTTTGTGCACTAGTGAGTGCAATATTCAAGAAGGGGATCAGCCCCTTCACTTTGGATATCATTGGAGGAGGTATCATTGTTTATTGCAACATCTAATTCCTTCTCCATTCTTGTATTATTATTGAGTTGCAGGAGCTACACTGCAACTCCAGCATTTTCCTGTTTATGTATTTTAGCCAATCCCTTGGAGGATTGTTGTAATAATGTTTTCTGGGGTTGAGATCTTACTACCCATATTTATTTGAGCACATAATGTCATATCATCTCATATATATCAGTTTTCAGTCATTTTCCCTCATATACTGCGCATTCATGGAGTTGCTGGGTTATGTAGCAGTTTATTCTCTTGTTTATGTACATTTTCTATTGAGGCTGATTTGAGCTCACCTTGAGTGGCATTTTCCTCAAGGAATTTGTATTACATTTGATGCTACAGATTATGGATCATATTTGTACCCTTCTTACATTGAATGAGTCATTATTTCACTGCTGTTACATATTGAGGTTTTAATACTGCTGAAGAATCTTTGATTGATCATTATTTCGGTATACTTGTTGGTGGGAGATTTGAATAACCCCCTTAGGGTTATTTCTTTGGGCTTATGTTCCACAGGGAGTTTGTATCGGATATATTCCAAGGCATCCGAGCAATTGATTGCCTTATTTTCACATGGGCTTCCTTATACAGTGTCCTCATGGGAAGCTGTTGCAGAAATTCCTCGAAGGGAAATATTAGCTCTTGACAAGTTCTATTGGCAGAGTCTGCTAGTCAGCCAGGTAGCGTCTGGATCTCATCCTTCCTTGTGAAGGTGACATATCCAATAAATTCCCCTAACATTCAATCTCTGAAGTAGTTCAGTGTTGATTGTTAATACTCCTAGATTTGGAATATTGGACTATATTAAGATATTCCCAATGGAGCAGAAATTTCCCCGTTTGGGATATTACAGAGCACAACATAACTAATACACTCTTTTCATATCACTTTCTGTGGCTAGATGGTTTCCAGAGGAGAATTTTACAATGTCAGAGTATTTGGAAGTTATGCTTCTCCCCACATCCTACCATATTATGTTGCTGATAAGTTACTTGAAAGAGAGATAGCCTACCATCTTGTTAATGGTATTACTAAACAACTGAAGGATGCTACGAAGGCCGTTTGACCTAATTTCCCTTTACAAAACGATACTTTTTCAATATTTGATATTGGCCATACCTATAAGGAGGTTTCAAATATTAATCTATTGAATTTTGCAGTAATGCCAAAGAGGATGTGTCGGATCAGAAGGATGTAATTAAAAATTACATCACAGAGCTCAAAACAGAGCCTTTTATAAAGGAAATAGACCGATTTGATGATCTCTTCCAAGGCATGGAAAATTTTTTCAGATATAATTAAGTTTGCATCTAGTCAACTCAACCAAGATTATTTGAAATCCTTCCAAATATACAAAAATAAGAGACTGGAGAGAATTCCTCTTGACTTGCTAACTATTGAAGATGTCAATAGACCTACTCCAAGTATTATATTGGATAATGAAACAAAGACATGTTTGAGGATGATTCAGGACAATCAGAGCATCAATATCACAATTCAGATCATTCTAAAAATGAATCTGATTCTAGAAAGGATAGCCCAGAAAAGATAATTGATTAAGTAATCTAAGAGATAGGGATGCAGGAAAAACGAGAAATTAATGGAACAACGTCAACTTCTCAAAAATTTCAACACAGTCATGATACACTTGATCAGTCAGAAAAGTCCCAAACGAAGAATTTGAGTAGTGAATGGGATGATTTTTCTAAAGAAATAAAAATTCCTAAAACCAATCTGAATACTGATCAAGCTATTAGTTTTCAAACACTTGAACATTCCCAGAAGATAGTGGAAATTGTTAATCCACTACAACAAGTTCCAAAAACTCCTGATCGAGAGATCATATCGGCCTACCCTACAGAACAAATAGTTTTACAAGTTGAGGAAATTATTTCAATGGATATCTTCTATATTCCTAGTCAGAAGGCTATAGTCAAGATAAATTAAAGGAGATGAATTGATGAAATAGTCTCAAACCTCACAAATGAATTTTTTGACATTTTTTGGAAGGATCCCTCAGCTGATCCTACTAAACATTTAACTAAATTATCATAGTTTGCAGGGGCATATGCTATTGCCACTATTGATAAAGCTACCGCGGTTAAAATTTTTTTGAAGAAGAAGGAAGACAAAATACAAGAACTAGAGAGACTGTTAGATGAAGCAAAATCTAACTCTAGTGAGAAAATGAAATCAAAGATGGCCCAATTTCGAAAGAATTTTGAAAATCTTAATTTACAACATTACGTACAAATCACTGAGAAGAAAGCACAATTGGAAGAACCAATGACCAGATTACAAAGCCAACCACAATTAGAGCAAATCATAAAAGAATAATTGGATGTAAATGCTAAATTAAAGCAACATCAGGAAGTATTTTTCCAACAAGCTTATATTATTGACTCTTATTGTGACTCAAATGAAATATTGATCCAAAAATTAGCTATCCAGAAACTTGAATGTGAGAAGCTCGAGAATAAAATAAATGAACGCATTCAATGGCAAGCATCAGACTTAGCTAAGGAAGCTAATCTACCCTAGGTGGATAAGCTCCACAAGGAGATCTTATTCAAAGATTGTGAAGCAAAAATAAAGCAGGCAGAGAAAGAAGGAGCGAAAACATCAAAACTATCAAAGGAAATTATTTAATCTGTATGTGAGCAACTGTTGAAAGAATAAATTAACAAAGAGTACACGTCTGATGTGTTCTCAGAAGTCAAATAGCTAGAAACACAGTGGAAGAAAAGGGAAAAAACGTAGGTAGAAACAATTAAAAAGATAAATAAGTTTGATCAAGAAAATTATTGGAATTTTCTGATCAAACCTTATCATCAATACCAGATGCTGCAGTATTTAACATAATCAACAAGAATATCATATCCAGTACTCTCTAACATAGTATTCAAGGGATAGTTCAGATCGACGATTTCGTAGCCCACTCAGCTCAAGCCCAAGCTGGATATTTTTCAACTTCGTGACCAAATCCAAAAGAAGGTGGAATTCATAAATCATATTGTTACTTTATTTTCCTAGATTGTAGTTTAAGTTAGTCTTACGAGGATGGTTGTTTGAAACCTCCTCTATATTTTTGTAATAATCTATTTTAGAACATAGTTAGTTTAGTATTTAAACCCCTGTCATGCATTTAGAGAAGGGTCCAAAATTTTTTCAAAAACATTTGCAAAGAATGAACTATTGTAAGTTTTTGAATGCTTTGATGAATTAATGGAACACATCTATTATCTTTTTACAATTAAAGTTTTTTAAATAATGTTGCACTAATGTACTCTTTAAATTTCTTGAAAGTGAAGAGGAGAAGATCAATTACTGTCAACTTACATGAGTATAACTTCGTACATATGGTACTTCTATTCACTTGTATTAAGTATTGATTTATATATTGAAAATCATCTTTTTTTTGCATTATATATTTGAAACGTTATTATAGATGAATGTTACATGCACTTCATTTGTCTACAATTTCTTATTAAATATATACTCACACATATGAATGCGATATAATTTTCACAATTATTTTAGTCAAACTAATTTGTTAGAAGAATCATCTTACATAATTTTCATCTCTTTCAACTGTTAAATGATCTATATTACTAATAGTTGAAGGATATCTCTTTAGATCACATAAAAGAAGAAACACCCCGGGTATATAGTAGAATAAATAGTTTACATAGATGCATATGATAGATTAAAATAATTCTCCATTTTCATGCTATATAATCAAAACACCCTCAAAATCATCCTTATTAGGGAACTGGTCCCATTATCTCCAGTTGGATCCACTACACAAAAAGGAAAAGGAGTTGCTTTAAGGTTCGGACTGGGTGGTTTTCCCCCATGTTTTGGCACCGAAATTCCAAGGCCTCAACACAACCCAACCTTTTATGACTCCATAGCCCAATGGAGTTATTTTAAATTGATCTACTAGTCCAATCAGTCAATCAATCAAAAATAAATTTCTACAATCATTATAACTAGCCTAATATCTGATTCATAGAACAATACTAGAATAAAAGAGAGATCCCTCTCTGAGTGTAGGAGGGCTAGATTCTAGGCTCCAAAACAGTTTTGATGTTTTCATTTATAATTATTCTTTCTGATATTAAAATTATAAAACAATAACATAGTGGCAACCATACTAGGGAACAATACTAAAAAAATTGACATTTCATTCGAATTCAGAAAACCCTGGTTAAAAAACATTATATGATAGAACTATTTTCTAAGATTTGTTTTTCTTCTAGTTTGTGAAAAAAATTAGTGTCTATACTCTAGATCTCAATTTTGGCTCCTAAAATAATCTCTACTAGATCCCATCCTAGTCCAAATCCTCCTACTATAGTGGACAATCATGAATTTTTTTTAAGAAAAACTCCTAGAATCGAGAGTCAAACTAGTAACAAATTTCTTCACAGAGAAAATTCCCTCCCTGAAAATTTGTTACCTTACAAGATGTTGTCAATCCTAGAGACAACCTTGAGTTTTGAAAGACCAGTGCCTAGGACATCTTATACGGTAAGGAGCATAAAGTATAATTCAAGACTTTTAACAGAATGGGGCTCTTTACTACTTCAACTTTTACAAGGAGATGTAATGTAAATGGAACCAAAATATTCTCAAATTCAAGCAAAATAACAAGATGCTGCAGAGGCAAGGAGTGAGTCCTCAATATAGATGCATCAGAAAACTCAAAGACAACTTTCTTTAAGGAGGGATGGGTTCTAAAATGCTTTACAGAGATTTAAAAATTAGATGAAGTTTGTTGCGTAGAAATTACAGAAAGGATATTAACTACTAATGAGAGGAAATTTCATAAACATATCTAAACATGATATGGGCTTAAAAGATAAGAATCCATACATGTCAATAGCTTTGAAAGAATAACATCTCACAGTATTTAATATAGAGGAATAATGAGTGAAGTGGAAAGTGAAACAACATACCATGCCTGAGCCATATATAAAGTTCTTGACCAGTTTAATATAAGTATCAGTGTGATAAATTTATACCAAAACTAGTGAGCCACTCGCATTCCAGAACATGATATAAAAGAAGTGGAAGCAGCGAAATGAATAGTAAAACGATATCACATAGAGAAGAGTTACACACTCTAAAATGTTAAGACCAGAATCCTCACTTTAAATTAAAACTCCTTCTTGCTGAGACCCAATGGGCTCTTCGCATTTCTATTAAAATTTCAACAAAAAGCATACAACAATTCTTTCATAGCAAAATTCTTTTGAAAATCTGGAACCTGTTTTTCTCTTCTGATCTTGCTTATATAGAGACCTCAGTACATGAGCGAGAAGATATTTTTTGGAAAAATATCTTCCTCGCATGCCAGGAATTTGTTAGAGGTCCTTATCAAAATAACCAAAAATTATGATGAGGAACAAAGGCCTCTCATCATTTGCAATTAGGCACTCGGCCATTTTGAAACAAAAGGTTAAACAATAGTCTTGGTAGAAAATAAAATGCTGGAGTGGAATATAAATTCCACTTGAAACTTAAAAGTAATTAACTAAAGTAAAAATAAAAAGGCCACTAGGGCCGAATCATGAATTGATAGTATTTAATTCATGAGAAGGGGTCAAGGCGGTTGCTGACACTGGTGACGGAACATTTGCTGACGAGCTGGTGATCTGGCTGGCAAACTGGGCCCACCTATGCTGACTGTCCGCTGAAGGTTCAGGCATTGCTGCGAATCCTTCCACCTTGATGAAGGCCTCAGTGAGGTCATTTAGAATTGCCTCGGTGGGGATCTTATGTTTTATCAGATGAAGGAGAATGAATTTCGGGCAGAGTGATGAAACAATTGTCTCAGCTTTTAGTCGAGTGGTTTTATCTGACAAGATATCCATCTGGTCCCTTTCTTCCTGGAGACGTGCTTCATACTCTGGTAATGATCATAGCATGGAAGGAGTGGTAGGATCCCAGCATGACAGAAGTCCCATTGTTGTGATCTCGGCCCAAACTGCATCGAACCATTCCACGCTAGCTGCCACCTATTGTAGGGCCCTCGAAGCTATGACGCGGGCCGACTCCTTATCAATAATATTTTGGCATTCAATGGCTTCCTTAAACCGACTTGCTATGCCATGCTACTCCGCCTCACTAGATCTCAATCCTTTCAAGAAAGAAACATATCCCTTGGCATGCTAGGCTCTGTTAGACAAGTTAATATCTCCCTAATGAAACTTCCTTCTGAGATAGAGTACAAAAGATTTCATTTCCTCTATGATTTTCAGGAACTCCCATTGCTCTGTTACTGCCGAAATGATCTCTGACCAAATTATCCTTCTTCCATCCCTGAGGGTGATGTTACCTTTCAGGCAGCTGTTGAGATCATTCATGGTTTTTTACTGGTCAGCTCTTGCCTTCTTTTCCTGCTTGATCTCGTTCTACAATATCTCTATTTTTCTGGTATTCTCAGCCAAGGAGGTTTCCAACTCGGTGATTCTCTGCCTCGCGGTGGAAGCCTGATTTTCTAGTACATCATTTGCGGCCTTCACTGTGGTCAGATGTTCAGACAACGAACTAGTCTCTGGTGGGGTTGTAGTTGGCACACAGCTGTGCGTGTCCCAGGTAGTCTGTAGCTCCGTCAGCCTGCTCTGAAGAGTGGTGATTGTTTCGGCCATTTTTTATTTTTCCTCTTTCTCCTTTGCCAGTGTGTCAGCCAAGTCTGCTTTTTCTTTCTTTGCCTGCACCAATTCGGCCATTTGAACATGGTGAGATGTCGATATGCTAACCTTGCATTTCAGAGATGCGACCTCCCTCTACAATTTCTCAATCACATAGTGCTGCGGATTTGAGTCTCCAATTTATTTTCCTTTAATCGACTCTGTGAGACTGCGTACTTGATTCGAAAGAGCGCGGGAATTTGCCTATTCATTCTTTAGGGTTGCCCTCACCTGTTCATGTTTTATCTCCAACTTTCTCAGTGCAATGGTGACCCGCATTACCTCATCCTTCAACATATCACCCACCACCTGGAACAGGTTGCATTTGTCGGGTGCTAGTACCTTGGCCATGTCAATTTCATACTCAAGCACCCTGTAACTAGTGTACCTGCATTAGGATCCAAGATGGCCTCATCCATAGACAATACCAAGTGTTCTGTATCCACATTCATGGAAGCTAAAACCCTGGTATGATATTTTTCTACGTAACCTTCCAGCTTGGCCTTGTATTTTTCCCTGATTGTTCTGTTCTTCAGGCTCCTTTCAATTGCAACTGGTGAGGTATAATCTCTGATGGCCTGTGAGACTTTGGAGTAGTCGGAGGAGATGACACTTTCTCTCAACACTTTAATCCTATCTTTGCTCCCATCAGTTTGGCTGTATGGTGTAAAAGGCTCAAGTAGTTGTTCTTCCCCTATGACTTCTGCCTCGCTTGAGACCGTTTTCTGCTTTTTTCGAAGGGGGGAACCTGCTCCTGAGGGACCCACTACTTCTTCTTCTTGGCAAATATAAGATTGAGAGTCTTCACTTTCTTATTATCTTTCCTTAGACTTACTATTTCACACTCCAATTCCTCAATGCGTTTTTCTTTGGCTTCAAGCTGTTTTTCAAGAGTCTCTATGATTATGTTCTTTTCTGCTAGGCTTACTTTGAGTTGATTGTTTTCTTCAAGAAAATCATTGTCCTCTAGAGCATCCACGAAAGTATCCTTTTATTCTCTTTGTTCAAAAGCCATGACAAGTCTAAAGTCTTCTTCACATTCTTCCTCACTATTAGATGATCCATCACTGTCTTCATTAGTATAATAACTTTTCCTTGTGCTAGATCGATTCGTATTCCTTCTTGCTACCTCTTTTCCTTTAGCCAAGGTTTCTTTATAAGGACACTTTGCAGCATAATGACCAACTTTTCCACACTCAAAACATTTGAAAGGAAGCTTACCTTTGAATCTTCCAGTTCCTAGTTGGAGTTTTCTCACGAAATTCGCTTCTTCTTCATCGGATATGTAGCTGGATTCTTTGACGACTTCCTTTTCTTTTCCTCTTGCGGAAACCTTAAAAGAAACTTCTTTGATTTGAGAAGGACCTCCTTGTCTCATTTCAAAAGCAGTCAGAATACCATGTAATTGAACAATAGTAAGAGTTTGCAGATCTTTTCTTTCTTCAATAGCTGAGACTTTAGAGTCAAATTTTGAAGTCAAGGATCTTAAGACTTTTTCCACCAGAGTAGTATCAGTTATGGTTACACCCAAATTTCTCATTCGATTTACAACATCATCTAGATGAAGGAAGAAACTGGCAACACTTTCATCACTATGCATCTTCAAATTTTCATATTCAATTCTAAGAGTTTGGAGTTTTGCATTTTTTACCTTTGTATCTCCTTCATAGCTCAGAATGATTTTGTCCCATATTTCTTTTGCTGAATGTAGCTGCATCACTTTAGCAAATTTTGATTCAGACATGCTTCCTAACAAGACATTTACTGCTTTGGCATTGGTTTCATACTTCTTCCTTTCAGCTGCATCAGTAGGAATACTTGTCGGGTATTGATAGCCTTCTTCCACGATTTCCCATACATCTGCACCAAGACTTTGCAGATACGCTTTTGTTCGTACCTTCTAGAATATCAGATTGCTTCCATTGAATAGAGGTGGCTTTATAGACATCACTCCTTCTTGACTTCCCATTGCGACGGATCTTCTTCAAGCGATCAAGCTTCTGCAGAAGAACCTGCTCTGAAACCAATTGTTGGGAAAAATACTGAGAGGGGGGGTGAATCAGTATTTACAGTATATTCAAAAATTTTTACTTTTCTTTACTTCAAAACCCATACGCTACTTTCCTGAAGAATACTAGCGTATATACGCGGATACCCTTTATCAAACTCGCGTATACACAGAGAACCAATTATGTCATTAATTCTTCACTTAAACCATTCCATCATTTATTCATCAGATATTCAATAAACAGTAAACATGTGCAGTAAGAACAGAATAAACCATCACTCAAAGCATCACACATGAACACCAGGATTTTTAGGTGGACACCCAAGTCGGGAGAAAACCACCGCTGCAGTTGCTCAGCCTTCAATATTTTATTATAGAGAAAACATCTTACAACATATGTGCTGGTGCAGACTTTACCAGCACGCAGGCACCCACCTACGCTCGTTTACCAGCCTCTCCTGGAAGGGAGCTCCAACCCCCTGACTCGTTTACTAGCCTCTCCTGGAAGGGAGCTACGACCCCCTGATCTCGTTTACCAGTCTCACCTGGAAGGGAGCTACAACCCCCTGACTGAAGGCTACAACCCTCAGCACCCCTTCGGGCCACGTTTCATCAATTTTCACACTGGATCCAACAACTTCAATAGAACAATACTTGTAGGCCACGTTTCATCATATTTTCTGACTGGACCCTCTTCATACATTTAAACTCAATCATACAACCAAACTGATGCAGACAACTCAGAACAGTAGAATACAGATAGTAGCAATACAACAGAATAGATCAGTCATTTCTTACCACAGACTTCAGCAAACCCTAGTTTTCATACGCGCTTTCATTTCACTAATGTCGCGTATATATGTGCTTCCATTCACACAAACCAGCGTATACTTCTGTACATTTTACAGACCTAATTTAATTGCGCATACGCGCTTTTCTTTCAGCGAAGCCACGTATATACGCGCTTCCTCTTCGGCGAACTAGCATATGGTTCTTCAGAGATTTTAGGTCATTGCATTTCTTCAGAACAGTTACTTCACACAGATTTAACCCTTCACTTCAAACAGATGTTCGCCTCTTCTTGGATCTAATCATTCTATAAACAGATCTGGCAAATACAAGCACATTTCAGATCTAGATCCCCTTCTTCATCATTGGTGCATCATAGACTCAGATTTATCATTCAAGTGTAACCCTTTCCATTCAGATCTACTTCAGAGAGAAGTATTCATTCCAGCTCAGACATCTTGCACCACATTCATGATTTGCATAATGAATTTCATCTCTTTATATAGGTTTATCCTTTTTCAATACCATGAGCCAAAACAACATTACTTCCGATGGTATTCCTGGACGGGGTCAATTAGGCGGATCATTACCCAATACAATGGGTCAATACCATGGTGGTTACCCCTAGTTTTGCACGTTTAGAGCGATTTAGCCCATACGCGACTTGGCACATTCTTTTCCGCGTGCATACGCGACTTCTATTAGACAGATACGCGTATGCCTTGAGACATACTCTTTCACCATAGATTTAGCACAAACTGAATTCCTTTCTTCGCTGCCTTCTGTACTCACTGTAGATACATCAGATTTACTTCATTAAGAACATATTCTATCAAGTACAACTTCATCAAGTAAGTTGTCATCATCTTCATCAATGTGGGTTGCCATCAAGGACAACACTCTTCATCATATTGCCAATAATCTCCCCCTTTGGACTTGATGGCAACCACAATGGTGTTTGGTTACAACAGATAGGTACATTAAGAATTCAATGACACCATGTCACTCTCTCTATTTTTGACACCATTCAAACACCATGTCACTCTCCCCCTTTGACATCAAGAGCAAAGGGCGGACCAGAACCAACATACTCTCCCCCTGAGTTCATGCTGAATTTTCAAGCATATTTTTCAATGAAGTACATGACTCTATGAACTTCCTATCACCAATGACTCATACTTACATCAAATATCCATCCAGGTGGATTTACATATGAGACTCAACTACCCAACCAAGTGGGTTTACAAATTCGACAAGTCCTTACAAGACTGAATATTACAATCTTACATCATGGGGCTTAACAAGACCTTTTCATCAAATTACAAATGTGACTTTTCATAACCAACACCAGAAAGTCTTCAAGAAGGAGAACATAATTCAGAATCATCATAATGCCAACAATGCATTATACTCAGCAACGCTAAAGCTCCCCCTGAATCTGTGCATCCAAGCATCCTTTCCACATGACTAAGGCTCCCCCTTAGTTTGTGCATCCTGAAAACTTTCACCAACAAATCATCAAGGCATCTTTATCAAAACATGAGAAAAGAAATATGAGAATTGGAACACCACCAGATATACCGAACAGTATCAGAGATACCAAACAGCTCTGCAGCTGTGCTGAAGAGAGCTGACTCCAAGCAGAAAAATGTCAGCAATTAGACATACGCGGTTTTTTGTGCAGGAACTCGCGTATATACGCGACTGTGTTTCATGAAACCCGCGTATCCACTGCCATATTCTAAATTTATGCAGATTTGTTCTTTTGGCTGGCAGAGCACACTCCCAGCTTCTGTCTTAGATACTCTAACGCTTCCCTGGGAAGAGGTTTGGTAAAGATATCAACAACTTGTTCTTTGGAGGGAACATACTCCAACTTCACTGTTTGCTCAAGCACTTGTTCACGTAAGAAGTGATACTTGATGGGAATGTGCTTGGTCTTTGAATGCATAACAAGATTCTTTGAAATACTGATGGCACTTGTATTGTCACACTTAATGGGGACAGGAGGAGTACATTTGATTTGAAAATATTGTAAGGTTTGCATCATCCAAAGGAGTTGAGTGCAACAAGATGCGGCAGCCACATATTCTGCTTCTGCTGTAGATAAGGCAATAGAATTTTGCTTCTTGTTGAACCAAGATACTAACCGGGGTCCCATATAGAATGCACCACCACTAGTGCTTTTCCGATCATCAACACTTCCAGCCCAATCTGCATCAGTGTAAGCATGAAGAGTAAGATCGGCATTCTTTGGATACCATAGACCAAAGTCTTGAGTTCCTTGTAGATATTTGAATATTCTTTTAACAGCCTGAAGGTGAGACTCTTTTGGATTAGCTTGGAATCGTCCAACAATCCCAACAACATGCATAATGTCTGGTCTAGTCCCAGTGAGATAAAGTAGACTTCCTATCATTGATCTGTATTCTGGTTGATTCACCGTGGGAGAATCATCATGAGAACTGAGATTGCATCCGGTTATCATTAGTGTACTTACGGGTTTGCATTCTTCCATGCCATACTTCTTCAGAATTTGCTTAAGATATTTTGCTTGTGATAGGAATATACCATCTGCAGTTTGATGCACTTGTAAGCCAAGAAAGAATGTTAGTTCTCCAAGTAAGGACATTTCAAATTCTTGCTGCATGACAGAAGCAAATTTTTGACTCAAAGATTCTTCATTACTCCCAAATATGATATCATCAACATATACAACCACAATCAATAGTTTATCATTTTCAACTTTTGTGTATAAGTTGCTATCAGCAGACCCCTTTGAAAATCCTTGTTGATGAAGATATTTGTCGAGACGATAATACCAAGCCCTTGGAGCTTGTTTGAGACCATATAGAGCCTTTTTAAGTCTACAAACAAGATTTGCATCATTTCCCAAAATGAATCCTTCCAGTTGTTCTATATATACTTCTTCTTCTAGATCACCATTAAGAAAAGCAGATTTAACATCCATTTGATAGACTTTGATTTGTTGATAACTTGAAAAGGCAAGAAACATTCTTATGGCTTCAAGTCTAGCCACAAGAGCAAAAGTTTCTTCAAAGTCTATACCTTCTTGTTGAGTATACCCTTTGCAGACCAATCTAGCTTTGTTTCTTACAACATCCCCATTCTCATTTAGCTTGTTCTTGAAGATCCATTTAGTTCCAATGACATTTTGTTCATGTGGTCTTGGTACCAATTCCCAAGTGTCATTCTTTTCAATTTGATCAAGTTCTTCATTCATGGCTTGCTTCCAACATTCATCTTTGCTAGCTTGATTGACATTTTGTGGTTCAATTGTGGATAGAAGTGCCAGATGATTAGGAGATCCCACAAGAGTTCTCCTTGTTCGTACACCTGATTCCTTGTCACCCAAAATTTGAGATTCAGGATGATTCTTTTGCACATATCTTGATGGAGCTTTTCCAGATAGATCATCTTCAGGTTCTTCATTGGATCCATTGTCTATATCATTTGATGTAGAAGGACATAGGTCATCATCATATTCTTTTGTTTTTTTTTCTTCTTTAGGAGCTGCAGGAGACTCATCAATAACAACATCAATGCATTCAACAATGTTTCGAAGCCTTTTATTGTAACATTTGTATGCTTTGCTTGAAGATGAGTAACCAAGAAATATCCCTTCATCTGATCTAGGTTCAAACTTGCCAAGCTTTTCATCATTATTTTTGATAAAACATTTACTTCCAAAAACTCTAAAATGCTTCACGGATGGAGAATTACCATACCAGAGTTCATATGGAGTTTTGTCACTATTTACCCGAACATGAGCCTTGTTGAGAATGTTAGCTACTGTATGTGATGCTTCTCCCCAGAACATGTCAGGAGTTCCAGAATCATCGAGCATAGCTCTAGCCATTTGTTGAATTGTTCTATTCATTCTTTCTGCTACGCCATTTTGTTGTGGAGTACCTGCTACAGAGAATTGTCTTTTTATGCCATGTTGTTCACAAAATTCAAAGAATTCATTTGATGTATATTCTCCTCCTCGATCGGATCTAAGACACTTGATTTTTAGATCTAATTCATTTTCAACTAAAGCTTTGAAGATCTGAAATTTTTCAAATGCTTCATCTTTGTGTTTAATGAGCCCGATCCAACACATTCTAGAGTAATCATCAATAAATAAGATATAGTATTCTTCCCCACATGGTGACTTCTTCCTCATAGGTCCACATATGTCAGTATGAATGAGTTCAAGAGGCTTACTTGATGATCCTTCTTTGGCATTAAAACGTACTCTGGTCTACTTGCCGAATTGACAAGATTTGCATATGATGTTTTCTAGTAGATTAATATTAGGAAGACCACGAACAGCTTGAAGTCTGCTTGCTTTGTTGATTTGAGAGAAGCTCAGATGCCCCAGCCTTCTATGCCATAGCCAATTTTCTGAAGACTTTCTCAAGTAACATTGATCTATACCATTTAGTATATACAGGTTGCTAGGATTTCTTTTTCCTTTTATAATGATTTTACCTGTATCAAGATCACGAACCACACATTCCTTTGAACTAAAGACCACTTCTGTTCCTTGATCACACATTTGGCTTACACTTAACAGGTTATGCCTTAATCCATCCACATACATGACATCATTAGCCTTCACCTTTTCTTTTAGAAATACTGGCCCTTTTCCTTTAATTACAGCCAGAGTGTCATTTCCAAATGTAACTTTCTTTTCTTTTTCTAGAGCATTATATGTAAGAAGTTTGCTTTTGTCACCTGTCATGTGTCTTGAGCACCCACTATCAATGTACCATTGATTTTCTTCACCTTCTGCAAATAATGCTATCCCACAATTTTCAACCTGTAATTCTTTCTTTTTCCATACTTTAGAGCTTGAGGGAACATGTTCATTTGGCTGGATCTTGCTCCTGCATTCAGATTCTTCATGACCAAAGTTATTGCAATAAGTACATTCAACTTCATTTTGAAGAGGAGAAAAGTTGTTATAGGTATTCTTCTTTGGTTCAATATTCATTCTTTTCTTTCTTGCTTCTCTTGTCATGATGGTTTTATATGCAACACATTGAACAGCTTTATGACCAAAATTGTGACATGAGAAACATTTTCCATTGAAGTAGAAATTCGGGCGACCATGAAATCTTCTATTTGAATTTACCTGTTGGTTGTTGCTTCTTTGAGGGATCTCCTTGTTAGTGATCCTTGATTTGAGATGATCATGCTTTACCTGTAAAGAACCTTTGTTCCCTTGCTGAGTGGCTAAGTGAAGAGAACCAGTTGTGACTACTTTTAAATAATTTGGTGCTGAAGTCTGGGAAGATTCCCCAGTATATCCAAGACCTGTTTTTACAAGAGGAGACTGTTGTGACTTGATAATCTCATCTAAGGTTTCTGAACCTTTAGCAAATCTAAGATTGAGAGTCTTCACTTTCTTATTATCTTTCCTTAGACTTACTATTTCACACTCCAATTCCTCAATACGTTTTTCTTTGGCTTCAAGCTGTTTTTCAAGAGTCTCTATGATTATGTTCTTTTCTGCTAGGCTTACTTTGAGTTGATTGTTTTCTTCAAGAAAATCATTGTCCTCTAGAGCATCCATGAAAGTATCCTTTTCTTCTCTTTGTTCAAAAGCCATGAGAAGTCTAAAGTCTTCTTCACATTCTTCCTCACTATTAGATGATCCATCACTGTCTTCATTAGTATAATAGCTTTTTCTTGTGCTAGATCGATTCTTATTCCTTCTTGCTACTTCTTTTCCTTTAGCCGAGGTTTCTTTATAAGGACACTTTGCAGCATAATGACCAACTTTTCCACACTCAAAACATTTGAAAGGAAGCTTACCTTTGAATCTTCCAGTTCCTAGTTGGAGTTTTCTCACGAAATTCGCTTCTTCTTCATCGGATATGTAGTTGGATTCTTTGACGACTTCCTTTTCTTTTCCTCTTGCAGATACCTTAAAAGCAGCTTCTCTGATTTGAGAAGGACCTCCTTGTCTCATTTCAAAAGCAGTCAGAATACCATGTAATTGAACAATAGTAAGAGTTTTCAGATCTTGCCTTTCTTCAATCGCTGAGACTTTAGAGTCAAATTTTGAAGTCAAGGATCTTAAGACTTTTTCCACCAGAGTAGTATCAGTTATGGTTTCACCCAAATTTCTCATTCGATTTACAACATCATCTAGACGAAGAAAGAAACTGGCAACACTTTCATCACTATGCATCTTCAAATTTTCATATTCAATTCTAAGAGTTTGGAGTTTTGAACTTTTTACCTTTGTATCTCCTTCATAGCTCAGAATGATTTTGTCCCATATTTCTTTTGCTGAATGTAGCTGCATCACTTAAGCAAATTCTGATTCAGACATGCTTCCTAATAAGACATTCACTGCTTTGGCATTGATTTCATACTTCTTCCTTTCAGTTGCATCAGTAGGAATACTTGTCGGATATTGATAGCCTTCTTCCACGATTGCCCATACATCTGCACCAAGACTTTGCAGATATGCTTTTATTCGTACCTTCCAGAATATCAGATTGCTTCCATTGAATAGAGGTGGCTTTATAGACATCACTCCTTCTTGACTTCCCATTGCGACGGATCTCCTTCAAGCGATCAAGCTTCTGCACAAGGACCTGCTCTGATACCAATTGTTGGGAAAAATACTGAGAGGGGGGGGTGAATCAGTATTTACTGCATATTCAAAAAATTTTACTTTTTCATTCCTTAAAACCCATACGCTACTTTGCTGAAGCCAAGTAGCGTATACACGCGGATATCCTTCATAAAACTCGCGTATACACAGAGATCTAATTATGCCATTAGTTCTTCACTTATATCATTCCATCATTCATTCATTAGATGTTCTATAAACAGTAAACATGTGCAGTAAGAACAGAATAAACCATCACTCAAAGCATCACACATGAACACCAGGATTTTTAGGTGGAAACCCAAGTCGGGAGAAAACCACCGCTGCAGTTGCTCAGCCTTCAATATTTTTATTATAGAGAAAACATCTTACAACATATGTGCTGGTGCAGACTCCTACCAGCACGCAGGCACCCACCTGCGCTCGTTTACCAGCCTCTCCTGGAAGGGAGCTCCAACCCCATGACTCGTTTACCAGCCTCTCCTGGAAGGGAGCTACGACCCCCTGATCTCGTTTACCAGCCTCACCTGGAAGGGAGCTACAACCCCCTGACTGAAGGCTACAACCCTCAGCACCCCTTCGGACCACGTTTCATCAATTTTCACATTGGATCCAACAACTTCAATAGAACAATACTTGTAGGCCACGTTTCATCATATTTTCAGACTGGACCCTCTTCATACATTTAAACTCAATCATACAACCAAACTGATGCAGACAACTCAGAACAGTAGAATACAGATAGCAGCAATACAACAGAATAGATCAGTGATTTCTTACCACAGACTTCAGCAAACCCTAGTTTTCATACGCTCTTTCATTTCACTGATGTTGCGTATATACGCGCTTCCATTCACACAAACCAGCGTATACTTCTGTACATTTTACAGACCTAATTTAATTGCGCATACGCGCTTTTCTTTCAACGAAGCCGCGTATATACGCGCTTCCTCTTTGGCGAACTAGCGTATGGTTCTTCAGAGATTTTAGGTCATTGCATTTCTTCAGAACAGTTACTTCACACAGATTTAACCCTTCACTTCAAACAGATGTTCACCTCTTCTTGGATCTAATCATTCTATAAACAGATCTGGAAAATACAAGCACATTTCAGATCTAGATCCCCTTCTTCATCATTGGTGCATCATAGACTCAGATTTATCATTCAAGTGTAACCCTTTCCATTCAGATCTACTTCAGAGAGAAGTATTCATTCCAACTCAGACATCTTGCACCACATTCATGATTTGCATAATGAATTTCATCTCTTTATATAGGTTTATCCTTTTTCAATACCATGAGCCAAAACAACATTACTTCCGATGGTATTCCTGGACGGGGTCAATTAGGCAGATCATTACCCAATACAGTGGGTCAATACCATGGTGGTTACCCCTGGTTTTGCACTTTTAGAGCGCTTTAGCCCATACGCGACTTGGCACGTTCTTTTCCGCGTGCATACGCGACTTCTATTAGATAGATACGTGTATGCCTTGAGACATACTCTTTCACCATAGATTTAGCACAAACTGAATTCCTTTCTTCACTGCCTTCTGTACTCACTGTAGATACATCAGATTTACTTCATTAAGAACATATTTTATCAAGTACAACTTCATCAAGTAAGTTGTCATCATCTTCATCAATGTGGGTTGCCATCAAGGACAACACTCTTCATCATATTGCCAACACTTTTATAATCCCCACCACTTCTTTCATCCTTCATCATAAGAGTACCCAAACCTCCACACACACATCTCCTCCCATCATGCATCTTATTTCCTCCACTGTCCACCTTCCTCCACTCAATCTTCCTCCTCCATTCATTACCAATCTACCTCCACCACCTCCACCAATCATGGAAGCTAAGTATGCTCCATTCGTGTTTCCATCACTATTGGAAGCTATGCCACAAGATTACCAGTCAAAAATTACACTATATGATGGAACTAGTCCTGTAACTTCCCAACAACATGTTGAAAAAATGAATAACTATTTTTACCTTCAAGAGGTACATGAAGAAAGTATTAAGCTAAGAATTTTTTTTCTCAAAGTCTTAGTGGAGAAGTTAGAAAATGGTTGAAAGTTGTACCTGCAAATAATATCAATGACATCCCTGCATTTCATCAAACATTCCTTAATAGGTGGGAAGTAAAATAGAACCCGCTTCAGATTTTGTCTGAATATGAAAATATTAGGAGGGCCCAAACTGAAAGTGTTGAATATTATTACACCAGATTTAACATTTTATATAATGCAATACCTTCTCATATAAAACCACCACAAGGTTTTTGCTTAGTTAAATTTCTAGATGTTTTTGAGACAGAAATGTCTTATCATGTAAGAGAAAGAAACTTTGCCACATTATAAGAAATGCAAAGGGATGTAACGAGTGTAGAAGCAAACATGTTAGCAAAGAGAGCTAGAATGAGAATTGAGAGAAGAGTTACTATAAGAGAATAACCTTCATCTTCAACATCGGATGCTAAAATTGAATCATTGGTTAGAACTATGGAGAGAATGATGGAGAGGATTAATCTAAATGAGAGAACTATTCCTAGATAAAATCAACCAGCTCCTCAAAACATAAATCAAAATCCTAGAAGAAACCATCCTCAGATAAGACAGAGAGAGAAAAGAGGTCCTGATCAGAAAATTATGCCTCCATTCCAAGAGAATTATGCTGATGAGGTTGAAGGAGTAGTTGAAGAAGTAGAAGAAAATCATATAAACTTAATGGGAATTAATGAAGATGACTCTGTTTTTCTCACTCAAGAAGAAAAAGGATTATTTTTATTAACTCAAACAGAATTAGAAAATGAATAAATTTATGATTATAAATAGGGATTTGAGAATGCTATCATGGAAGTTCACAGAAAGTATAACCTTATAAGTAAGAATAACTCTGATAACTCCAATAAAAATAATTCTGAAAACTCTGCGAAAAAGGTCTCTGAAGTTGATTTCAACAAAACAACAGAAAATTCAAAGAAAAATGTAAACAGTTCAGAAAAGAAGAACACAGAAAACGTTACTAGGAGAACAGTTGATACCTTTGCCAAAACTGCCGAAACTAATATATCTAGTACAAGTCAACAAACTGAACTTACCAAAAAAGTAGTGGCTGAAAGGAGTGATTTTCCAAATCTTCTCAAAATTCAAACACCATTCAACATTGAGAATGAACTTGCTAAAATATAAATTTCTATTCCTCTCACTGAATTGATAAACATGAATGTGTATAGAAATCAGGTCCTAAAGGTATTAAACATAGGGGAAATTACTTATACTTTTAATTTAAATGATGATCAACCTCAACTTTTGTTTGGGCCAAAATTTGATGGTAAACATAAATAAGGAGGTGGCCCTCCATTTTATGTTAGTCTTAATTTTCATGATAAAATCCTCCATAATGCCATGTTGGGTTCAGGTGCATCACATAATATTATGACAAAGGATGTTATGGAGAAAATTTTCCTTGAAATTACTAGACCCTACAAAGATTTGTAGTCTTTTGATTCTAGCAAAGTTAGATTTCTAGGTCTTATCAAAGATCTCTGTGCCACTTTAGCTCAGATACCAGGAAATATTCTAATGATGGATATAGTAGTAGCTGACATCCCTCCTAAGTATGGCATGTTTTTTTCACACTCATGGGGAGTGAAGTTGCAAGGGACCCTTCAAATGGATATGACTTATGACACAATACCAGTGTTTGGTCAATAAAGAAGAGTGTATAGGGAAACTATAATGAAGTACATGGTGAGCAATCAAGAAAACGACACAAATATCCTCTGTACTTTGTCCATACCGACCTTGAATCCTTTATTCTTTATAATGATGGAGACATTGACACACAAGTTACCCATGCAGAAACTGATCTTAATGAAAAACATGACAACCAAATACAAATTTTACAACAAGACCCTAAAACTGAAGCCTGAGAAACATTTGTTCATATTTAGAATACGATACAAGTTGATAAATAATGAATTCAGTCAAAAATCCTCCCAAAACACTATCGATCCAATGATCTATCATGTGGGTGATCTTGTTGATAGTTTTCTCTAATTGTTGTACCAACTCCGGGGTCCATTGATTGATCATGTTTTCCTTTGCGCAGTTCTAGAACTCAGCAAGTCGAGACAACCACTCATGCAACTTGGTTGCAAAGGAAGAAAAGAAAATTTTGTGGACCTCTGTGTAGATACACCTTTGTGCCCAATCTTTGGCAGAAAATTTAGAGCTTCTATTTTCTTGGATCACAAATTCAAGTATCTTCTTATTGAGCTAATCTTTTAGTTCGTTCTGTGTTATATTCCACAACATCAAATCTCCCTCAAAATGATCCCGGTCATAGCAATGGAACTATTCTTTGGCTTGAGGGCTCCTCACCCAGGTTTAGATTTATTGCACAACCAAAAAAATCCTCCAACTACTAGCCCATTCGGTAGTGACCTGCTTGCGCAGACCAAATTCTCACCTGAAGCAGTATGGGGGGGTGTTTGAACCAGGTTTCCGCACCTTGAGGGAGCTTTTGATGTGGTATATCTAATCATAATTACTTCAATTAATATAACAGCTCTGCACATGTATAGTCAACAGATTGAACCCTTTCACATATTATCAAAGAATACTTTAATATATTTTGCACATATTATACTTCATCATCGACTAATTCACGCATAAATGCAATTAAGCATTAAGAGAAGTAAATATGAAATAAAAAAATAGATTCAGGTCTACAACAAATAACAAATAATCACATAAGAATAAGGGTTCACTAAAAATGACTTCTTTATTAAGAGATATTTCAATTCAGTGCAATCTATCTTCTGCGCACACAACAACAGAGTCTGCAGACAGCTCAGGACTTAGGTCTCCACATGCACAGGAACTAGGAGCCTTTCTACCAAGACAAAAAAATAGAAAAACAAAATTCATTCAGATCATTCATTCATCTATCGATCAATATATTCATCGCTTGACTCTTACATATTTATACTATCATCGACGCAGACATACCATCGTCTCAAACCATGGTTTGAGACTCATGGTTTTTCCCTTTAACCCATTACAATAATTAAGGGACTTTGACCAGGCCCAAAGCTCCTTTTACTATTTGTGTGTAGTGCGTATAACAAAAATTAGACAAAATTAACCCAAAAAAGTACACCCCAGGTGACCCCGCTCCAATAGTGCACTTGCAAGATTCTCCTTCAATGTTTCAAATACAACATCGCATTCGGTGGACCACATGAAGTGCTTATATTTCTTAAGGAGCTTCTCAAGCAGAGCAATACTTAAAGTGTAGTTTTGTATCAATTTTTGATAATGACCAATATATCCCAAATTCAAACGCAATTGTCGAACCGAGGTGGGTGGTGGAATATTGAATATCACCACAACTTTAGTAGGAGCCACACAGACTCCCTCCTTTCAAATAATATGTCTGAATAATGTTCCAAAAGGAATAGCAAAAAAATATTTCCTTAGGTTTAGAGATATTTGAAGTTTCCCACAACTATCAAACATAACCCTCAACAATCTATGGTGATTCTTAAAAAAACTATAAAAATTCCAATCATCCATGTAGACTTTCAAAAAATTGTGTATATATTCATGGAAAGAATCAATAACAATACATGAGAATACAATTGGGATATTCTTCAACCCAAAGGGCCTAGTGTTATAAGCATAGGATCCCCATTCATTAGTAAATGTGGTATCATTCTTATCTCCTTCTCTGATACAAACTTAGTGATACCTCATATAACCATCAATAATAGAGCAAGCTTCATTACCCCCAACATTATCCAAAACTTCATCACTGAAAGGGGTTGGAAATGGGTCATGAAAATATTCATTATTGAGACTATGATAATCAACACACACCTAGATTTCATATGAATCCTTCTTATCCTCGATGACAATGTGACTTGGGCCATTCAACTTCATCAACAGGAAATATGAGACCAACAACTAACATTTTTTCAATTTCCTTCTCGAATTTCTACTTGACTTGCAGATTCAACCTATAATATTGATGCTTAACAGGTTTTGCATCTGGCTTCAGTGCTATTTTCATTTCACCGAGATCACCTTTAATTCCCTTAAATTATGAGATGGAGCAGGGGAATATATCCTAATACTCTTTGAGTGGGACAAAGATTTCCCACGTGGTCTAATAATCCCAGTTGTTACACCAATTTTTGGTCATCTAACCTGTTACTATTAGATGGAGTAAAGTACACCATGTAAGACCAATTTTACCATAGTAAAATTGCTTTCACTATAAATAACTTGATAATCCATAATTTATTAAGTTGTCTCTAGTCTAAACGAGAAACACCATGAGGAATAGTTGAATAAATCCTTATTTGTTTGATTTTCCTCAAGGGATAATTAATTAAACCATTGTTTAATTAATATTCCTCATCGTATTTAACCCAAAACAGGAAAATTAAATAGATAAATCATTATTTATCTTATTATTTTCTATGAATAATTATTTAAAACATTATTTAAATAATATTCCTTGTTAAATTTGACTAAATCATTCATAAATAATTGAATAAATCACTATTTATTTAATTATTACTTAACCGCATTCTTAAAATAATTAATAAATCATTTATTTATTTATTATTTCTAAATAAATGGATTTGACAAAAGTCAAATTCCTTTTCCCTCCAACAAAAATAATAATATATTCCATAAAAGTTGGATCTAGATTTGGTTAATAATATTTTAATTATGCACCAATATCTAGACTAACTCAATATTTTGTTATAAATAGAAGGTTTTTTCCATTCATTCACTACATTTTGTTTCCTAGACATCACTCTTGATATATACTTTTGGTCTTACTTTGATCCTCCCATCATTGTCATATTTTTCTACTTTTCTCTAGTGAGCTCCCTTTGAGTTCCATTTTTTATGGGTTTTTTGCACCATCAAGAGAGAGAGATCTTAGATCTGAAGTGCTGAGGACATACAAGAACCCATCCCATTGAGGGGGAGTGGTAACATCTTTCTATGTTCCATTCCCAGGTGTCATAATACAAAAAATTATTTGAAAATGATTGTCTTGTTAATTTTATGCTTGGAGAAACTCTTGCTTATTATTTGCAGTTTAATTTCTTTAACTGCATATATATGGATTTCTGTAGCATTCTTTTTATCGCTAACTCCAGATATAAGGAAATTGACATTGATATTTTATGTTAGGGATGTTTGATATGCACAAATAAAGTGAGCTTCTTTTGTACGCTTGCGATTATAATTCACACTAACAACTGGGGACTGCACAAGGGTTTATAATTACGACCGATGTCGTTTTTCAAATCCCTACATGACTAGCTACTTCAACCCCTAGGTTTTTTCTTCAACTCCTTATTTTTCATTTCTTGATGTTGTTTTTAACCTTTAAAACCCTAAAACAGTAAAAATTTTAACTTCTGTGTGTTTCTAGGCCCTTTGCGAAGGTAACAAGTATCAGTCGCAGCAGAGACGACACTTGTTTCTAAAACCTGCATGTCGCACTTTTTGGGCCAAAAAGTATGACCTCAGCTCTTAGGTAGTGGAAAATAGCTTGAAATATGTGACCTCAGTAGAAAACAGGTTAGAAATTGTGACTTGTACTTTATACAAGATTTTTTCTATGATTTTTCTCGGTTTCTCTATGCCACTGTTCAGGGTTTTTTGACCTCCCTCTTCACCCATCTTGGACTTGTAGTTTCTTATTTTTACTTGTCGGAGTAGGAACCAAGCCCCTTATGGCTTTAGTGCACTTCCACCTTTTTAGGAGGAGTTTAGCTGAAGCAGGTCTTCTGAGATTTTAGTGTTTTCAACCATTTTTTCAGATCTGAAATTGCACTTTTAAATCCATTTCATATCAGTTATTTATCCATCCAAAAAACATCTTTTCAGTTTTGTTTCGTCCTCCTTTAGGGTCCACCCCATTTCCCTTCAGGTTGTAGCCTTTTGCCACCTTTTTTGCAGCATTTGTTCCTTTGGTTTTTTTTTGTTTTTTGCCCCGCTTTCTAGAAGATCTGGACTTTATATCCCCGTACCTCTCGAATTTATATCCATTGGCCATTTTTTCTGTGACTAGATTTAGCCCACCCATAGACTTGTTGGGAAGTCGTCATCCTTGGGTTTAAATTGATGCATCTTTAGCTATTTATTTTTCTGTCACATTCTGTTTCCTTTACTGTCATTTTCATATTTATTTACAGCTATACTACATATTTTTTTCTTTTTTCTCTACAAAAGTTTGGGCTTAGTTAAAATTAACACACTTATCACATTGACGTAGACCCTAAGTGAAGAGCGCCTTGTTTACACCATCGGGCAAAGACTTAAACATTGTAATCAATTGATCTTGTGCCTCCCTTATCTTGTTTACCTCTCTTCCTTATTGTGTTATGTGTCTCTTTACTTTCATTGTGCCCCCAAGGCGTTTATCCTCAGTTTCCATTAGGAAGAATTACCCCACCACATAGGGTTTATGTTTTTCGTCCACCGAATCCCCATTCTAACTTTTATTCTAGTTCATCAGGTTCCACTTATGGTTCTATCCCCAAATCTCCTCCACCTTTCACCTTCATCATGTCCAGTTCAGGACCTAATGCTAGTGGTAGGCCCAACCCTAATGATGGAAATGCTACTAGTGGTGCTCGCTTGCTCCATTATATGGCAGGCCTCAGCTTTCCCGATTTTAGCTAGTTTATTAATGACCCCATGCACCATGATCCTGGTTGGCTTGTTATGCCAACCAAGCTTCCTTCAAACATCCCCAAATTTGAAGGAAATGCTAGAGAGGATCCTACCAACCATTTTCGTTCTTTCCACATGTGGTGTTCATCTAACTCCATCATCGATGACTTTGTTCATCTTCAGTTATTCCACTGTATGATTACTAGAGAAGCTTCCAAGTGGTATGTCAACCATGCCTCCTCCTCTCATACTAATTTTTTGACCCTTTCCAAGGATTTTTTGTCGTATTTCCAGCTCCCCCTTCCCTATGAAACCGGTACCTAACTATTGACCTCTTTCTGTCAAAATTCTGCTACCCTCCTATCTGATCATTTTCAAGAATGCTACAGAAGGAAGAGCCTATGTCAAGCCCCTGCATTAGGATATCGTGCCTACATGGACTGGTTTCTCATATCCCTTTTTCCTTCTATTGAAAAATATTTCGCATCTCACTTCCCTCAAACAGAATAAGGTAAAGTGCCCTCCAGATTGCATTGAATATTACCTGATCTACTCACAATGTGGTTTTGTTTATATCGTCTTACCTGGTATCCCTAGACCTAGTGGTGCCAATGCACTGGGGGCATCCCATGCAACTGATGGTATCATTGGATCCCTTTCACATCCATACACTCATCCTCCCATGGGTTATGGTTTCTCTCAGGGAGGGGCCAACTCCTCTAGCACCTTTCCCCCTCCCGGCAGCATGTATCCAAGATATGCCATGCCTCCTTCTCTTTCCCAACCTGTTTATCCCAATGTTTCCCAACCTCCTTATTATCTATATCCATAGCTTGGTGCTCGAACTCCTCTGTCATTAACACCTCATCCTCCCTTGCCTTCTCAAACTCCACAACAGCAGCCCCCCCCGAGAGGGTCAGGTGTATGCACAATAGAGTGCGACTAATACTTATACTTCCAAAAAGAAGAGTAAAGGAAACCAAAACCAATATGCCCCAGATAATCTAGGAAATAATCCCTGAGGTAATACATCTAACACTGTAACCAACAACAGGTCACTCATCCCAAGCAAGACAAGCCTATTCGCATGAATAAACATTGTTCTTGTTGCGGTGTCTACGGTCACTATACCCATGATTTTCCCATTTTACCTCATATGCATTAGATGTGGGAAGCTCAAGCAGCATCCCGAGGACAACAAGTCTCCCCTTCAGTTCCTCCTAATGCTGCGCCCATCCAACCGACTATGTTTACCAATCCTTTCCCCCAGCAAGGATATGTGGCTACCTAACCCCTTGAAAGTTAGATGGCCACTCAACCTCCTCCATATGGTAACTCTGATTACTAGATCATCATGATGAAATCTGACCAACCCAATACTGCTGACCTCAACCTTTAGACTCAGTCCCATCAGTACAACAAGCCCCCCCGCTACGTCTGCTATCGAGCCCCCATCTTTAGGTCCCACAGAGCCTTCTTCAACACCCAATGGTCCTTTACTGATCCCTTAGCCTAAGTTAGAGGTTCATACCAAGATCCCCAAAGGACCATTATGCCGAAACGTTACTTATGGTAAAGTTGCTCGCTCCTAAAGTATATTAGATGACTTGGCGCAATTCCCTGTCGCCATGTAAATGCTGGAAGTCCTCCAGTCATGCCCTTCACAATGAAAATCTCTACTAAATTCTACCTGTGTTGTGGATCCTTCAGATGATTGTTGGATCACCTTCAATATTGGAAAGTTTGAACATCCACCCGTTCCTGTATCCGTCTCCTTCCAAATCCTTGTCAAGATTCAAAATGCCAATGTCTCTCATTGTATCATTGACAAGGGGGCATCCACTTGTGTGATGTCCACTTCTATTTGGAAGCATCTTGGATCCCTTGAGTTAGCCCCTTCCACTATCATCCTCCGTGTGGGGGATGGCCACTCTTCGTGGCCCCTTGGCATGTTCCACAATTTTCCTATTACTCTTGTGGGCAAGACCATTTGTGTTAAAGTTCAATTCATTGATGCCCCCTTAGACTACAACATTCTATTGGGTCATAGATACAATTATGTCCTGTCTGTTGTCCCTTCTGCGATTCACCATAAGATGTTCTTTCCTCACAATAGAATTATTGTCACCATTGATCAGTTGACATATTATGAATTGAAGTCTTAGACCTCTCCAAAGTCCATTAAATCTTCAATAGCCAATAAACAAATAGTCGAACCTCTGACCAGTGTCTCACCCAGAGTCTATAAAGACTCCTCTTTTCTTGGTTCATTCCTTGGTCTCCCCCTCTCATCTTTGACCCTAGATCATCGAATGTTTGCATGATACAATTGTCTCGGTCTGATCTCAAATGAACTAGTTCGACTAGCCAGTAGCCCCGCCCTCCGCAACCTCCTCCTAGTAATTCAAATCAGCCTTCAGGACCTCCTCGTCAAGGCCCCTAATGTATAGCTAGTGTCCATGATCCTATCTATCCCCCTGGAACAGTTCCCCCTGGCCTTAACCATCTCGAAGTTGTCCCGCCTGGCCATTACCCCTCTGGTGAGATATTGTTTCTTGCTCCCCCTCCTGGAGTATTTTCAGTTCCTATTATGGCTACCTTGTATCTTCTTAACATGACCCTAGGGATCCCATTCTAGTACGTTTATCCCCTAGCCAGTATCCTGCCTGGTCATCCCAAACCTTATATAGCTTTGACCCTGGTCCAGCTGGTCGCCATGACCCGTCCCTTTACTTCCGTGCCTCAGCCACCTCAATAGGACCCTACTCCTGTTGTGAAAGCCTCAAGTGAGGGGGGAAAAGCCCACAAAAAGGTGCCTAAGGACAAGGCTGACCAGACAACCCCTGGTCCTCCTCAACCTCAAAAGCGTAATCCCATGTTTTCTTTGTGTGATGTTGTCGGTCATGCCACCCATAATTTTCATGAATTTCCTCGTATCAAGCCCATGGTTAATTTCATGTTTCCTAAGTCTAAGGTCCCCGAAGCCCTTATTACTTTACCAATTTCATTCAAGAAACCCAATACTGAGCACAAAAACCACCCATGTGCTTTTTGTGATCTCCATGGCCACTATACCCACCTTTGTCTTGGCCTTGCAGACTACCACACCTCTTTGGACGTAGTTCACAAGTATGAGGCTCACCACCATGATTCTGCCTCTCCTTTACATGCACATTATGATTCGAGCGAACCAGAGTATCCATCCCCTCACATTGACATTCCCCCTCCCAATTTTGAGATGACGGAGCCTTCAGCCACTATCCTCTACCTATCATCTATGAGATCCAAAGTGGAAGACCCCTCCAGGGCTTCCCCTTCTATTTCACCTGACCTCACTTCAGCGATCACCCTAGGCTCAACATCAGTGGATCATTCATATACTTATTTTTCTGTCACCCCCCATGACAATGCGCATGTGAACCTCTCTTCTCATGATGAAGAGTTAGGTAGCTTCATGACGTCATGTGGTTATCCTTCCACCAGTCAACCCCATCTTCTATTTGATGATTACATCATGGAAGCCTTTCCACCCCTAGCTTCATCTATTCAGCTCGTAACAAAAATGGCATCATCCATGTCTATGGTGACTTTTTCGGCCTAAGCACAAACTTCCCCCAAGGCAGTTCCCCCACACCATCCTCTTTTTAATGTGCAGGGGGTAGAAATCCTACCCATAACATTCCCTCTAGCAGTGCTTGTTTCATTTATACATTGCATTTTGGTTGCCTGCACTGTTCATCATCCTCTCATTTTTTGTCTTGTGGCATCATTCAGAAGGGTCCCCCATCCACACCGTATATTAGTTATGCCAATGGTGTAAGTATATCACTATGTAGATAACATTGCCAATGCTGTAAGTATATCACTATGTAGATAACATTGCAAACAATACTCTAGTTTGCCATTTATCACATGCATTTAACACAAGACAATAACAATAAACCATAAAAAAATGCATATCCATTCTATGTGTCATTCAAAATGTTTTAGAGTCCATCAAGTCTAATACATATGACATGCGCATATCATGTTACAAAAAACCAAAACTGGGGGCACCTCCTGCCCCTACATCTAATCACTATCTGGAGGATCTCAGGCCAATGGCTCATCTTCGACAGCTCATAGATCGTGCATCCCTTGTCCGGCCATCGCCATGCAGTGCATGACTCCTCGCCACTCTGAGGGTAGACCAATACGTGGCTCTATGTACTGGTCATTAAGGTATTTCCATCTGCTCTCTGAAACACCGGTCACCATCCTCTCACATATATGACGGATGTCCTCCAGGAGGGCCACTCCATCCTCATTTTGTTGTCCCCTTGATCCACTAGGTGTTGTAGCCCCTGATACTCCAGGTCATCCCATATACTCAACCGGTTTCATCGGTGCTATATCTGCATACCAAAAGTGAATGAATCAGTACCATATACAATATTCTGTAATATCCCGAAATGGAAATCAACAGCTTTTTCACCGCTGAAGAACTCCTTTGTCAGAAATATGAACAAGGCTATGTCAGAGATTAAATGAGAGGGATTTTACCAGTTATTTCACCTTTAAAGAGAGGATGAGAACCGGAGGCTATCTGGCCCTTCCTCAGACTCTGCCTATAGCTATGCAGATATTTCTTCCTCGGGAAGATCTTGCTTAAGGGAATGAGCTATAGAAAAATGAAAAACATAAACATGAAGAGTAACTTGCTCAAACTTCTGAAAATGCCAGAGAACTCATAGCCATCTTATTAAAATAGTAGCAGCTGCAAATGTATACAAAATCCTGAGGGAAATGATGCTCAAGATGAACAATGCCAATCCTCAAGGCAGAAGTACAAGAATCATGAAATAAACACTGCTACACATGTGAATTCTAGCTATGACTGCGCAGTCATATGGAGACACTGCAACATGTAAAATGATAATAAAATGATATTACAATAATAGCTCAAGAAATGAGGGGGAGCATGCTCTCAACCCCTGAAAACACTACTATAACACTAATACACAATCCTTATAAGGATTGACTGCAATACATGTAAAAAATATGAAAATACAATAATGTCGGAGTTGTTGGGTAGCTGCAACAACTCAAAATATACCATAGAAGGAGGAGAATAAATATGGCCTACAAACTGAAACGACCTCCTGCAATGGACTCCTTAAGTGCATGGCTGATCTCGGCACAAGAAATCTCTTCCTCCAAAATGGTGGAGCAAACCCCCACTACAGAAAAACTCTGAGATAACACAGTCTATGGAAGGGACTACGCTGATGAAGGTGGGAGAAGCTTGGAATTTTGCCAAAATATGAAAATCATCTCTAGAAACCCTCCTTGTTGATCCTCCCAAAGAATAAGAACTCCTTCCTATGAGAAATGATACAAGGAATGGTGTTGTGGAATCTCCTCCATAGCAACACGTGCAACACAACCCAGTGACTGTGTTGGAGATGAAGAAGTGGCTATGGCCAAATTCTTGAATATGGAGAAATGAAAAGAAATCCTCCTTGAGCTACTCAAGAGAGGAGAGGAACTCCTAAACAGGAATCCCTCGTGCCAAAGGCACTGCAACTCAGTTGAACAACTGGAGGCTGCAAATAGACTCTAAGTCCAAATCTTCAATCATGCTCTCTATGACTGCCTCATCCTCCTTATATGAAAAATGATGCCTCTATGCCATGGACCCCACCCAATTAGGGTTTCTCCCACAAGGAATCTTCCTCCCTCTCTAACTGTGTTGTCTTCTCAAGCAAGCTACACCCTCTTGTGCTGCATTGTTGACTTGGTCAACATGGCCTCATCGTCATGTGTTTGCCCCCTTTTCACACTAGGAGGTGCAAAAATGGCTACTCCATAGATCCCTTCTCACTTCATGTGGAATTTTATTTATGCAAATGGGTCTCCTTACCCATTTTATTTATCTGCTAGATAATATGAGAAAAAATTAATGTTCCAATTTATTTGCAAAAATTTGGAACATTACAGTCCTCCCCTCCCAAATATTTCTTTCCCTCAAGCAAGTGAAAGGATAGAATATGTCTTATTCTCCTCTACATGTATCATCCCTATATGATGATCCCCTTCATGTGTAGTGATGTTATCTCATCAATCCAATCCTCCACAATGCTCCTCCTTAGCATGCAAGTAGATGTCAAGCCATCATCATGTAAGGTGTAATGCTCAAGAAGATAGCAAGTGGTGTCTAGAGGCTCCCCCTTGAGGAATGGAGTCTGAAATATAATGGGATATGTCTCCCCCATATGGTCCATGCATCCCCAAGCTATGTGCCATGCAAATTGAGTCACCTCCCAACTAGGAAACTCAGGAAAACTGTCATCCACCTTTGGCTCCGGCAAAGAAGGTGGGTTGAAAATCTGTACATGGTAGCCCATATAGTCTACCCCACGCTGTCCATCTCTCCACTTAAGATAAGTGTAGAGTGTCTTCTGATCCTGGGCTGCAATAATGTTGCCATCAAGTGGCAAGAATAAGGCTGGACCTCTCAAGGTCTCTCCCCCAACGCTGCAAGACATGCTGGCCCAAACATCTCCATATGTGATGAGTCGGGAATCATCCTCATATGGTCTCATACCCATCATATGGATCACCTCATAATAAAAAATTCTTTCTGCTGTAGTGGCCATACCATTTCTCATGTTCCCATTAGAACATGCATTGCAACAGATGTGAGGGAATCCTCCATCAATGGACACATATTTCCTATGTGTCTCCTCCTCAATCCTTCTCCTCATAAAGGCATGTACAATAGAATCATAGGGAGAAAATAGGAGCATCATGCTTGCTACCATGTGTAACAAATGAGAAGGACAATGGTCCCTCAAGTGTAACCAGCGTAGCTTAGTGCTCCACTGCCATAGAGACTGATATAAATTGTGGCTACTCAACCACCGATGTGTTGCATCAATCTCCTCACAAGCTTGGGGAAGGTAAATAATACCTGCTGAAAATTGAACATGTCCTCCATGGTCTCTATCCTCCCCAAATCCTCTAAGATAATGGCCATTAGCCATGCTTATGGCCCCCACTAAACCATGAGGTCTAGCAAAATGTATGCTCCTCCTTGGAGCATTCTCTCGCATGTGTATGGTTAAGGGACACAAACATATATCATATAAATTTTCATGTGAAAAAAAATGTACACCTTTACCATGTTCACTGCTCATATCAATTGAGGGACTCATATATGAGTCTCATCTCACCCATAAAGGAAAAACGGGTGGCTGTGCTAATTCCCCCATCTCCATATGGCTGGTGCATCTCCTCCTATGTTGATCATCAGATGTCTTGTAGGTGAAATAACCATTGGAGTATCCCACCAATAGCTAGGAGCTCCAATGCAAATCTATCCTCCATAATGACAGCACTAGTAGTTCCTCATGAAGAATATTTGTCATATGGTTGTCCTCTTCCTTGACATCTCCAATGCCCAAGTCAGAAATTGAAAGGTTGTTATCCTTCCTAGATTGCTTCTGCCACAACGCAGAATTTGCAATGAAAGTAGGTGCAGATGAGGTTGAGGAAATGTATCCCTCCTTCATGAATCCATCCAAAACTCCCACTTCTATCTCAAGCTCTCCCGAGTTTCCCACCTCTATAAAATCAATAAGTGGTGCGCCCAAGTGTGAAGCAACCATCCTCCTCTGCTGAACTAGTGGCCCCCTGGGTGAAATGCCTCCATGTGGTGAGACATTTCCATCAAGAGAAGACTGAACATATGGATGAACACTTATGTCCATGCCCTGACTGCGCAATTTAGCTTCCCTCCTTGGTGCAATAACCTCCAAAAATGGGTATGGGTGAGTACTCCTCTACTCATGTTGTTGGTTCTTCTCCCCATCTCCTCCTTATGACTCCCGAGTTTCACACCTCCCTAATAATGACACATGAATTGTGCCTTGATCTCCACACATGAGGTCTTGGAGATATTCCTGCAAAATGTCTCCATGCAATGAGACATCATTATCAAGATATGACTGAATAGATTAATGGAGATAACGCTCCATGCTTCCACTGCGCAATCTAATCACCTCCTCAGGTGCATCAACCTCCATATATGAATAGGGATGTGTACTCCTCATCTCATGATGCTGGGCCTTCTCCCTACTTCCTCTTTGTGTATCCAAGGTTCCACACCTCCTCAATAATAGCACAGGTAAAATGTGAGATGTGCCTTGATCTTTATACATGGCATCTTAGGGACTCCCTTGCAAAGATGTAAGCATCCCTGTATGTGGAGCAAGAGCTCCTCTTCCTTCTGCATGGGGTGCTAAATCGACTCCAAATCTAACAAAGTTGTTGCCCTCAATCTCTACAACATGAGTGGGAAACCTCTCAATGATTGGATCCCCCTTTGAAAAAGAGATCCCCATACTCCCTTGCTCCAAGATGTGAGATGAAAGTTCCTTCTCCAGCAAGTTTTGGTTTATATTTTTGGCCTCCTCCATTTTTTCCTCGAGAGGCATTGTGTTTTCATGCAAGGGTTTTTTTTTGGCTTCTTTGTGCAAACCCATCATGTGTGTCTCAAGAATCCTCCCATCAAATATCTCCACTAAAGCCTTAGTGAAATTTTCATAGGATGTATTGCCATTATTATTCAAAGGAAAGGATTCAAAGATCAACCAATCATAGGCCTTACCTCTCATATACAGCGCTGCAAGTCTAGTAGCTTGACATTCCAGAATTCTGTGCTGTGGCAAAAAGGTGTCTAATTCCTCCACCCAAGCTTTGGCTGAACCGGCAAGTGAACCATCAAAATGTGATAGATAGGATCTACCATGTTGTCTTCTCTCCTTGGTCACTCCTCCTTCTTCTTCCACCTCCCTCATGGGACTGCTGGGACTATGGCTGCGCTGACCCTCATAGTGTGTGGCTGAATGTTCACACCCACTATGTACAAATCTAGAGTTTTCTTTAGGATCAAACCCTCTTGGGGATTCTTCATCTATTTCCCTCCTAATCTCCTTGAGATCTCCATGAATGCTCTGTGCAGATTTAGGAAGAAGCATTGTAAGATTATCCCCCTTTCCTCCATTAGAAAATGGAGCCTTCTTCGTGTTCAAAATTTTTTCTCCTTCTTGATGAGAATAGGAAGTGCAGGGTCCTTCCTCCTCTCTTTCTTCTTTCTCCTCAACCCCCTTGGAGAGGTTCTTTCCGAATCTAAAAACTGATGAGAACAAGCTCGTATTCTTCATCATATTGATTTCTTCTTTCTTGGGCTTAAAGGCCACAGGCTGATCCAAGAAAGATGCTCTGATACCACTGTAATATCCCGAAATGGAAATCAACAGCTTTTTCACTACTGAAGAACTCCTTTGTTGGAAATATTAACAAGGCTATGTCAAAGATTGAATGAGAGGGCTTTTACCAGTTATTTCACCTCTAAAGAGAGGATGAGAACCAGAGGCTATCTGACCCTTCCTCAGACTCTACCTATAGCTATGCAGATATTTCTTCCTCAGGAAGATCTTGCTCAAGGGAATGAGCTATAGAAAAATGCAAAACATAATCATGAAGAGTAACTTGCTCAAACTTCTGAAAACACCGGAGGGCTCATAGCCATCTTATTAAAATAGTAGCAGCTACAAATGTATACAAAATCTTGAGGGAAATGATGCTCAATATGAAAAATTCCAATCCTCAAGGCAGAAGTATGAGAATCATGAGATAAACATTGTTACACATGTGAACTCTAGCTATGACTGCGCAGTCATATGGAGAAACTACAACATGTAAAATGATAATAAAATGATATTACAATAATAGCTCAAGAAATGAGGGGGAGCATGTTCTCAACCCCTGAAAACACTACTATAACACTAATACACAATACTTAGAAGGATTGACTGCAATACATGTACAAAATATGAAAACAAAATAATGCTGGAGTTGTTGGGTAGCTGCAGCAACTCAAAATATACAATATAAGGAGGAGAATGAATATGGCCTACAAACTGAAACAAACTCCTCCAATGGACTCCGTAAGTGTAAGGTTGATCCCGGCACAAGAAATCTCTTCCTCCAAAATGGTGGAGCAAACCCCCACTGCAGAAAAAATCTCATATAACACAGTCTATGGGAGGGACTGCGGTGATGAAGGTGGGAGAAGCTTGGCCTTTTGACAAAATATGTAAATCAGCTCTAGAAACCCTCCTTGTTGATCCTCCCAAAGAATAGGAACTCCTTCCTATGAGAAATGATACAAGGAATGGTGTTGTGGAATATCCTCCACAACAACACCTGCAACAAAACCCAGTAACTGCGTAGTAGATGAATAAGTGGCTATGACCAAATGCCTGAATATGGAGAAATTAATAGCAATCCTCCTTGAGCTACTCAAGAGAGGAGAGGAACTCCTAAACAGGAATCCCTCATGCCAAAGGCACTGCAACTCAGCTGAACAGCTAGAGGCTACAAATAGACTCTAAGTCAAAATCTTCAATCATGCTCTCTATGGCTGCCTCATCCTCCTTATATGCAAAATGATTCCTCTATGCCATGGACCCCACCCAATTAGGGTTTCTCCCACAAGGAATATTCTTCCCTCTGTAACTTCGTTGTCTTCTCAAGCAAGCTACACCCTCTTGTGCTACGCTGTTGACTTGGTCAACATGGCCTCATGCTCATGTGTTTTTCCCCTTTTCACACCAGGAGGTCCAAAAATGGCTACTCCATGGATCCCTTCTCACTTCATGTGGAATTTTATTTATGCAAATCGGTCTCCTTACCCATTTTATTTATCTGCTAGATAATATGAGCAAAAATTAATGTTCCAATTTATTTGCAAAAATTTGGAACATTACATATTCTGAAACTTTAAAATGAACATAAGAGATAAGTAACTTGTCACTTACCATCTGGCCCCCATGCTCGACATTGTGGAAGTGGCAAGTCTAGGTCCCCATGATAATTCATCCTACTATAGCTATAGTCATCTATGCACATTAGAAACTGATCCCAATGCTCAAAAAACTTGGGTCAGAACACCCATTCGACTGCGCCACCTCCCCCTGTACACAGTAGTCACCCCCAGTAGTGCATCCTAGGCTCTTGTGGGTCCCCATATTGGATCTGTATATGAGGTTGAAGTGTCGAGATCTTCTCAAAGAAGACCGAGCAAAGCACTGTGCCATATGAAAAGTCATGGATAACCTCCCGCTTGCATAGCGACAGCTATGTTTTCAATGATTAAAGCATCATCTAGGCCCACCAATAGTAGGTCCCACTCAACACACTCTCAACAAGCATCATCTAACCCCAGTGATGTAGTGGAATGCTTGGTTTCCCAGGATACGCAGCACCGTTATGGCCACAACATGAGTTTCTAGCCTCTCTAGATCTTCGATCGATATATGTGTCCCTTTCACATGGTGACCCATTCAATAATGGTAGTCTACAAACTCCATAATTTTCTACCCTCGTGGTAACATTGGTTGTGTGTTCCCCACCATTCCCAATGGTGGGAGACCGATCAGGAAATATATATCCTGAAAAGTCAGCTTGATCTGGTGCCCCTGCACTATAAAGATCTCATAATCCGGATCCCAATAGTTGAAAATATAGGCCAATAAGGGCTCTTCTACTCTCATCAAAGGGTTCTCCAAAAACTTGAAGACCCCAAACCTGCCCAATGCCCCATGGACTACATGATCATCTCAGATCTCATACCATAATGTGTCAAGGTATCTGTCTCTCCAGTTGATCCTCAAATCTGCCATACCTACACAAAACCACTAGGTTTGTCATTGTAAAGAAAGGAAAGACTACATCATAACCATAAAATACCAGCTCTCAGCCAAAAAATAGCACTAAAACCCCTCTCTTTGACAGGTCACACTTTTTAGGCCATTCCTCGGACAGGTTGCAGTTTTCTGCCCAAAACCTGCTACCCAAGTCGCAGCAAATACCCCAAAAAGTGAGATCCGACTGTGAAGAGGAGTAGCGATATGTTCCTAATATCTAGGTGCATAAAATGAAACTTTAATCCACTGAATTGAATGAGTATGGTTAGGCCTTTTTAATGTTCCCAATAATTGCAGCTAATGGGAATATTGCATTTTAATTTCAGTTTGCTTAACTCATGAATAAAAGTGTAAAGGAGGAACTCTAAAGCTCCTAATAAAAAAAATAAATCAATGCCCAATATGAGCATGCAAAAATCTGGGCCATTTCAATAAAATACACTTAGGTGTGAAAAGAAATGAAGAAGGTTGACTAGGTCAACAGGACCAAATCACTAGAGTGTCTAGATGCATTGAACTTCCTCATTGATCAGTGTAGTTTTAGATGGAGACCCTTCATGTGAAAAGGGTTAAATAATTGGAGGTGTTTTAGGTTTTCCCAAATCCTAATGTTATAAAAGAAAGAGGAAGGCCACAAGAAAAGGGTTGTTGAAGATAATTCGATTTTGATATTGCACAGGCAATTCAAAATCTCTGGCTATTTAGCTAGAGAGAGGAATTTCCTATTTAGGAATTCCTCCTCCATCATTGAGGAGCTCTTGAAGGAGTATGTTCTGAAATGCCTCACATATAGGCTTGAGGCCAAGCTTCCTCCATCAAGACAGCATTATTTCTACAGCAGAATAATACTGTGTTGCTGGGTGTTGCAGTGAGGGGTTTTCAACACCACTTCCAGATCTAGTTTTGCAGAAAAGGGAGCATTTGTTTCTCTGGAAGATTAGTGAGGAAGCATTGAGCTTTAGTTTTAGATATTGGCATCAGGCCAAAGTACCTTCAATCATAATCTGTGCAGTATAATTCAAAAACTGCGTTATTTTTCCAGTGCATTGCTGCAGCAGGGTTTCTACCCTAGTTTGGTTCTCATTTCCTTGAGGAAGGGCCATCCCTTCTTCCAGAAAGTTTTTATCTCAGTATTATTCTGTAATTTTGTACATTTCAGCTCATGTACTCATATTTTTAGTGATTCTGCACTTTCCAAATCCATATTCTGCAGATCTGATACTTGTATTTTGTTCTTTCATGAAATCCCCTTGCCGGGTGATCTTTTGATGTATAAAAGGAGCTGAATCTCCATTATTCTTCATGCTCAGTGATAATAAACTTCATATATGATGTTTCAGACATATTTTGTCTAATTTATTCATAAATTACGCTCTTCATGCTTCAGCCATTTTCTGCATACTCAAAGTCATGGGAAATCATCATTTTGAAGCATATCGGGGGATGGAGGAACTGTTTAACATAGCTATAATGATTTTTTTGAGCTAAAATTTGGAGCATAGGTCCCTCATGACTTAATACGAAATAATCTCTCAGAATGTCCCTTAATTTTACGCAGATTTCTGAATACATCTATTTTAGGGTCGAAATCACTGCTTTTCCTCACTTTTTGGATCCTAAATTCAGATCTAAGTTGCTGCTGTACTTGGAATCAGTTTATGAGTGTCTATCAGCACCTTTTATGCACTAATATATCTTTTCACTTCTAGTAGAGCGTTTTACTTTGCTGCAGCCCCTCATTGGGCCTTCTCTTGAAGATAACTAGGTGTGGGAGATCTGTTTAACCCACCTAGTATTATTTGTTTCTGTTGAAATCTTGGATTTTTTTTTTTTTGAATGATATAAAGGATACAAGAGTAATTTTCCTATTCCATTGCATATTTTCCTGAAAATTCATTTTTCAGTGCATGATATATGAGCAATCCTGAAAAAGGAACATTACAGTGGTATCAGAGCATGATCTTTGGCTCAGCCTGTGGCTTCAAGCCAAAGTGATGAATCCCTGAAGTAGGAATCTTTCAATCTCTATAGAAAGAGTTTGCAGATGGCCAGGTAGCCTCTAGATCTCATCCTTTTCTTAAAGATGACATATCCAATAAATGCCCCTGCAGTCAATCTCTGGAATAGAATCTTGATACTCCTGAAGAGGGAAATTTACAATAGTATCAGAGAAGAGAAGAAATAAAGATCAGAATGATGGAGAGGATGATTTTACTCTCATTAGTGTTTATATCTAAGAAGAGCCTCTCCAAAGAGGTATATCAGAAGAGAGAAATAAGATGCACCGAGACTCCTAGAGGGTTTCGAGGAGAAGCAAGTTGTAGTGAGACCTGCATAAGGTTTCAAGAAGAAGAAGGAAGCCCTAGCACTTTCTATCAGCAAAGAAGAAGACCGGAGAATCCTAGATCTCATCATAGATCTACTATGCTCACTTTCTTTGAAGAAGGTGAGAGGTATAGCAGTGAAGGAGAGAGATGCAAAGAAACTCCTAAAGGGTTTCAAGGTGAAGAGGAAGATACCAGCGTTGGTATGCTTGAAGAAAGGAGGCCATCATTCTTGCCAGTAGTTGGAGGCATCATTGATCCGGGTGGAGGAACTCTTGTGTTTTGTCAAGAGGTTGCCACATATCAGTTGATCCAAGGTATGCATGAAATTTCAGCTCATATTGTTTCAAGATTAATGCATATCCAAGGATTAAATTAAAATGCTGATTTGAAGAAAAGATATGTCACAACGTAGAGGACCCTTGATCTAATCAAGGACGAGATTGGAAACTATCCCTATGCATCATTTTTGAGTTGCATTCAACCTCTTGGGTTGAGATTTAGGGTCTCAAGGAAGGGGATTAGTACTATCCTATGTTCAATAGCTGATTGTGAGATCAGTAATGAAACTTGCTTTGAGATAGTACATGCACCACTTTGTAGATCTACAGTGCTGTCACTTAGTGACTGTGACAAAGAGGCTTCATCTCTCTTGGAGCACTCTAGAGGCAACTTCAACCTTGGGGAAATGGAGAAGAAGAAGATGAAGAGTATACATCTTGAGATGAGAAGCATTTTCTCCCCTATAGATGACACTCTCTCAATGAGCATGCTATAGCTCAAAGAGAGACTTCTACTTACTGCAGATTCAAAGCCTCAATGGTTTTGGAAGGACATAGATGGAAGAGAGGTCTCACTAAGAGATCTCAACAGAGATGCATTTCAATATTTCATGAGATGCAATGTTATTCATTGGTTCAAAGGTTTCAACACATCATTGTGACAAGGTTACAAAATTTCATTGATGAAATTTGGGTTCTAGGAATCAATTTAGGTTTGATAAAGGGTAGGTTTTAGATTTTTTATAGTTTAAAGCTCATCCTAAGGTTCAAATAAATCCTTCTTTAAGGTTATTTCATGTCAAATATTCATCATTTTCATTTGTATGTCATTTCCCGAAGTTTCGTGTCAAAACTGTTCAATTAGCCAAAAGACCCTGTTTTCGTAGCGCCACCTGTTGAAAAAAATTGTTTTGCGCTACGAAAGCACTGATAGTTTTGTATCACAAACATGAAAAAATACATTGCAGATGCTACGAAAGCACGGATTTATAACTATCTTATCATTTGAGTTGGAAAATGTTAGAAACCATTGGGAAAGGGTAGGATAGTGGCATGTCAAGTCATGTAATGATGAAATTCGATGTACACACCCATGTTTGCAGTCATTATTGTCATTATAGATTATGAATGAGGCATCATTTAGTTATGAGAGGAAATTTTAAATTTCAAAATATTTTCTAAGTAGTCATTCTCATTCCCTTTTTCCTCCATTCGAAATATCTGAGCTCTTAGTGTTAAGCCAAACTTTTGGCTGGTTCATACAAAGGTTTTACTACACCCATATCAAGCGAGGCTGCTTTTACAATTATTAAAGCAAGGTTTTTGTTACATTTTTTCAAGTGAGGTTGGAATATTTGTTCAAGAACATGGCAGAGGAAAAGAAAAATCACAAAGGAGGACACTGCTTAAGGCATGAACTTGAAGACATGAAAGTAATAATTGAAGACCTAGCAGTGATGGAAGCGTTCAGAAGTGTAGGTTGCCTATGGTTTTGTGAGAAGTAGCAGGGCTCTCACACATAGGTATCCAATTAATTTTCCATGAATTTCAATGGAATAGCCACTAAGGTCAGGATGCTAAGTGTGTCTATTACACTAGAGGTCATTGTTATTGTTACTGAGATACCAAGAGGTCAAGAAAACTAGTTCAAAAGTTTAAAATTTTATATGGAGCCTTGTAAAGAGTTCATGAAGCCTGAGTACATAGACATGGACCTTAATAATGCTATCCCTAGAAGCTGCATCAAAGATAACTACTCAAAACTGCTGCTCAACATTCAGAAATATTTTACCTGTGAAGGCAGATATCACAAGATTTATTCATATCATTTCAAATTGCTTCTACACTTCACTGGTAATATTTCACTTGATTTACCTTTTTATCTTCATAGGAGTCTTGCAAAGATGGCTGATAAGGTGCAAGAAAAGTATGAAATGAGTGAAACATCTTTGTTTCATCATGGTTTAATGAAGTTATTAATTTTAGATGAACTTTAGAAGATAGGTAGAGATTGGTCATCTTTCTTGTTTATAAATTGATTTGAGTTGGAAACCCTAACCCCTACAGGAAACCCTAAAGAAAAAGGAGTTACATCGCCACCAGCAATAGAACCAAGTCAACCTGTGGCTACAAAACCAAAAACAACTGCAAGAGTGAAGCCAAGAAAGAAAACTAAGAAAGGGCTAGAGCAGGTGTAAATTCATGATACTCGAACTCTCCCACCTGAAAAACAAAGGTCAAAGGTTGTCAAAGATGAAAAATAAGAACAAGCTATCAGCAAACAGGAAATCAAAAGAGTAACTAGAAGCCAAGCAGTGGCATTAAAAGGAAAGATAGTTGCTACATAGGACGGCCCAGTAACAAAGGGGAATCTAGAGGATATTATTCATGCCATTTACATAGAAGAAACACCCATTTTCCAAGATGATTTCATTGGGGAAGAGGAGCATAAATTGAAAAAGGCCAAATCTGCAAAGAAGCTAGAGTTTGAGGGGGAAGATGCAGGCTTCATATTTCAAGCAAGAAATCCTATGACTAGGCATGCTAAGAAAATGATGGAAGGCAGCAAAGAAGTTAAAATACCCATTGAGACAGCTGAATCCCCTAAAGAAATTTTTTATCTTTCATCACCTACAGTGAAGGATATAATCAGCAAAATGAAAAGGGGAAAGGAGAAAGTGACAGAGAAAACAGAGTTTAAGCACCTTGAGGAGAAATTAAAGTTGGCAAACCAAGAAATTTCTGCCATGAAAAAGAGAGCTAGAAAGCATAATGTTGATAAATTTCAGTTTAAAAGGATGAAGGCACTGTGGGAAGGACAAACTGATTCTATTTCTCAGACTCCAAGTAGTGTAGAGAAATTTTTCAAGTCGATAGTTCCAACAATAAAGGAAGCCAAGTTTGTCAAAATAATAAATAATCATCTAAGAGCTTCTAACATAAGACTTAAAGATCAGGTGGAAGACTTAGAGCAGCAGCTAGAGTTGATTCATGATTAGTTAAAGAGAAAAGGAATTAAAATGATAGTCATAGAAGAACCAATAGCTCAATCAAGTGTAAATGAAGAAGGGACCTCAAGAAGCTAGAATGATTATGTTTTTACAATTGATATGGTTTTTTAAGTGATGGAGTCAGGTATATTTTGATTTTTTGGCATAACTACAATTTACATTTTGAAAATTTTTGACAAAAGTGCATGCTCAGTAGTTTCGTAGCGCATTTAGTGTAAAAAATCAGAAAAGCGCTACGAAACTATTTTAGCATCTTTTCTTGCTTATTTTGATTAGTTTTGGAAGGGTTAAAGAATGAATCAAGAACTGAAATTTCTATGGAGGATTTATTGAAGGGTATTTAAAAAAATTCTAGAGGAAAGAAGTCAAATATTTTAATAATAAAGGTTGAAATGGTAGCGCTATGAAAGGCGCTACAAAACTGCTGTGTTTTCGTAGCGCATATCATTACAACATTTGAGCAGGGTTTAAAGTGGTTTAAGATAGTTGGAGACTAGGGAAGAGTTATGGGATGTGTTATGACAACTTTCAACATCGAATGACCACGAAATCAAGAATACATGATGGTCAGAGTGTTCAAAGAGTGCAAAAGATTTTATGGCTAAAAAGAAGGATTTTGTTTCCTGTTTTGATGGAGGTCAGCAATATGGACATGAAGAAATGAATCCCATCATCTAGATTTGACCATGTGATGATAAAATTGGAAATGATGTAAATTTAAATAGATAAGGTTGTTATAGATAGCATTAAGCAGTTTGAGTCCTTCTTGGAATAGGACTGTTTAAGTAGATTAGGTGTCTTTTTGTAATAAATGTCATGTCTTATGGTTATGCAAGGTGTCAGTAGTTATAAATTCAATGTATCTAGCCTAGAGGAAGATCATATGATGTTGTAAGAGGTTTGTTAAATGCCAAGAGGTCGAATTTGTAAAGGGTTGGAAATTTTTGGCAAAAACTATGCTTATTGTAAATTGACTGGTTTTCAGCTAATACGGAGATTTTCTATTTTACCAACTTGAGATTCAGAAGGAGTTTTAGTGTTTTCCTATTATATTTGCATCTCTTATATTATCTCATTGTAGTGTTTTTCACATATATTACCTATAATTCATCTTTTAGGTGCTCTGACTTCCTATATAAGTGAACTAACTGTGTTTTTACAGTTTCATGTGTGTGTATCTCATGACTAAAACTCTGATATGCCTCAAATTCCATGTTAAGTAGATTCACTGGATTACTGAATTGTTTTGACTCCATAAGCCCAATGTATTCATGCTGATGTGATTCTCAACCTAAATCTATCATTTATCTATTTATTTCCTAAATAGATTTATCCATCTATATTTTTATCCAAATCATTAACCCTTGAGAGAGCCCTCTCAGGTCGAGGAGGCTAAGCCTCAGTCAAAATATTAGGTTTGAAATAGTTACATGAAGTTGAATGATTAAGAAGCCTATCAGATCCAGTTTTTTGATACAGAATCGTTAAAGAGATGCCTCCAAATCTAGATCAATAGCCTTTTAATCCTATGGTCTGCCCACAAGTAGACTTGGATCACTTGGCTCTAGCAGACAAAGACTATTAAATCCATGAGATAGAGTTAGACTTCGATTATTTCGGTGTCTATTGTTGGCTTGAGGACAGATTTATTGAAGGAGACAATTACATTAGCCTATGGGAGACCCATCTACCTCTTTACATCTTTCCAAAACTTCATAGTTGCCCAGAGTTCATGAGGAAGTGCCAAATCTGTTATGACATTAACGAGAGTACCATAGTCACCCCAACAAGAGATATCCTATTCACCATCAATGCCCAATCCATCCAGCAGATGATGAAATCCCTCACTCATGAACAAGAGGTCCCTTTCTCGTATGAATCCATCAGAGAATTCTATCAGAAGCTTGACCCTACCAGCAAAGCCAAAAAATTTCAGCTTTCCATGGCCCCTAATACCTCAATGCCTATAGAGAACCCTCCTTATCCATCGACTATCTTTTCTAATAGGACCAAGCACATCGTGTCTATTTTATCTTATTTATTGGGTTATCACACTGATCAGTGGGTAGATGAAGTGGTGATAGATTTTTTTTCCACTCTCTCCCCAGATGCTAAACCCATAGTCCTATTCAATTATGCTTAGTTTCTTGCAGAGGCCATTCATGAATAGTTTTTAAATTTTAATACATAGGAGGTTTTCAGATATTCCTCTATGTTGGTATATATGTTTGTCCATTTACAGTCCAAAAGGTTTCAATTTTGGATGACCAAGGTAAATGAAGATGATGAGCCTTAATCTATCATTTTCTGGACCACCTTGCTATTAAAAAATCAAAAGGATTATTCATACAAGCATTTTGTATATTGGTTTGTGCACCCAACCATAAACACACTTAGTAATGTAGCAGAGCCTAGGATAAATGAAGAAATCAGGAAAACCATGCAGGGAACAGAGCAAGTGAAGATAGTAGATTGGTACTTGTACCAAAACTACACATAGATTCGAGTCTATGGAATTGAGATTTCCCCTTACAAATTGCCAAGGTTCCTCTCTATGAGGGTATTTTCACTAGAATACATAAGGAAAATGATATATACAGATGAGCACCACTTTGTTTCTGCAAAGAAGACGACTCAGTTCGAGATCAAGACTCAAATTGGGCCTTTCATCTGCAACAGTAGAGAAGCAAGAGAGGAGGCAGTAATGATACTAAAAGAGATGGGATTCATCCATAGTTTCACTTGGCCTTATGACCCTGCAGGGATTAACTCCAGGAAAAGGGTGGAAAACAGATCCACACCCTATGTTCACACACACACACACCTTCAATTGAGCAATATGCAAATCAAATAGAATGGGTGACCAACACCCTCCAAGAAGAGGAAGAATAAGTGTTCTCCACTCCAGGCGTCCAGACCACAACACCATAAGAAAGGAAGCATGCAGAAGGAAAATAAGACAAGGGGAAAGAGAAAGAGAAAGAGCTAGGGAGAAGTATGCCAAGAGAGGATCAGTCACCTTTAGTGACTGATACCTTTAGTAAATAATTCAAAATAAGATATAGGAAGAGGGCCCTAGTTCATATGGATACTGATCAAGGAGGAGAATCAAGGCAGCAAACCATAGTTCATATTGCAGACACCCCTGGGCCATCTCTAGTGGGTGGTCAAACAATGGCCTCGTCTCCATCTACAACCACAATGTCTCTGCAGCAGCAAACCTTGTAGACATCTACTTCTAGACCTGCCATAGAAGGCCAAGAAAAATCAGCTTATGACAAATTCAAGGAAATAAAATTGAGAAATGAGGTGCTTAAGATTAACACATACAATCAATTCTGGAAGCAGACTCCAAGTTCAAAAAGTAGGCTAATGTCTTCTTTTGACACTAAGAAGGGAAAGATGCGGATGGGATTTCTAGAAGCCTTGGTCCCACGACCTCAAGGAGCCAAATATTACAAGAAGGAATCAGTCTAATTTAATGCCAAGGAAATCCATCCGATTGACCAAATGGAATTACACAAGTAGACTGGAGAGATGGTGGCCTCCACCTTTACAAGTACTGCTATGAGCTTGTAAAAGATGTAGGTATCATTATCCAATGCTCAATCAAAAATCAGGATAGAAAAGATATCTTCCATGGCTAAAGACTCAAGGATTAAGTCTTTAGAAGATTTAATAGTGAATTTGGGTCATGACCCCACCAATGTTCAAGCTATGGAGCAGGTTTTGAAGAAGAAGAATGTTGACATATCAGCCCTCAGGAAACAACTCAAGATGCCAGCAGTAGAAGACCCCTTGGCCAAAGGCATTTGAGGAATATGAGTCATAGAAGTGCTATAGGGTAATATGCTTGGGTGGTGATTACTAAATATCCCTCTCAGGGCTTTCTGGTGCTTGAGGCAGACAATCAGATTAGCTATAAAGTTCAGAAAGAAGCTGCAGACCTGTTCATGCTAATGTCTATAATCAACAAAGTAAGACAGAGAGATTACCTCTTTATCGATGACAGATCCTATGGAGAAAAACAAGCAGCAAAGTAGAGATCCTTCTTCACCGGCTCCAAATCTAGATCCAGCAATCAATCAAAGCACCCGCATAATCTCCACAACAGTATAGTTTGTTATTGATTAAAATAGAATATAAGAAACATGAAACAATATAGATCTAAGCCATTCATATCATGTTACATAGACGATTGAAAAATAATTGTGACACTAATGCATCGAATGGAAAAAAAATATACAGTTCTATTGATTTATAAAACGGAGGATTACAACCATTGGTTGCACCAAGTCCTCCTCAGTCTCCCAATTCCTCTCCTTCTTTCTCTATTTCTGAGTGTGATGATTCTCAAGGTAGAAAGCTCTCAATGAACTTCATCGATCTTCAAACCTCACACTACAACATTGAAACTCTGCTCTACATATATTCAATCCTTTGACCTTAGACCAGGAGCCCACAACTCCATTTTATAGAATATGGAGAGGGAAAACATTGCCAAACTATTCAACCAGTTTATAATGGGAAAGATCAATACGTTTCCATGTTATTCTATGCTTTTTCCTCCTTAGGAGTCCAGTTGTATTTGGCAAGGCCTAATAAAAGGTTTATGCCTTTTAGTTTCTATTTTTCACTGGTACTTTATGAGAAAAAGCTGAAAGTGCGAGTCACTTTTCCACAAGATCTTTTCCCTTTTCACACTCAAACACGGATAACGCTGCCCCTTGGGAAAGACTGAGCATTAACCTAGGTACTAACACTCCCTTTACATGTATCAAGTGTGTTATAACGTAGTCAAGATGCTTCTGGGGTGCATTACCTTGGCAGAAATGGGTCTTGTCTAGGTCATTTTATTCCTTCCATGTTACATTCTCCTCTAAGCTGATGAGGAGGTAATTTGTCCTATAATAGATGCCCCCTAAAGTGTGAGGTCAGAGACCAAGACGATGGCTGAAATACTTTATAACAAGTGTAGCAGAATAAGAGGAATTGGAGGAGTGAGGAAAACCTGAAACACCAACATATGTTAGAAAATATAGTATCTGTCTTGATTCGGGCATTCCCATGCTCAGTAGCTAATCAACATGATTTCTCTAGAACAGAGATATGAACCATATGTCCACTGATAAGTATAACGTGAAAGTGTCTGTCATAATAGGATCAAAATGAAAAGATGTCTCCAAAAAACAATATCGCAACTTGGGTGAGGAAACACAACTGTAATGGTGTAACCCTCGACCCAAGGTCTTGGTCGCCGCTTCACTAAAATGAATATTCCCATACATGTTAATAAATGAGTCCTATTCGAACATGCAGGAAATCTTTTTATTACCGGTAAATAACAAAAACTATTAACAGATGCAAGGGCGCCCACCAATAATGATGATGTTCCCCAAGATGCACAGTACAATTTGTTAGCCCCCCATAAATTTTGACAAGTAAAAAAGGGGCTAAAATGTTTCTGAGCCTTCAATTAATGCATTTAATCTGAAAACACATCATCCTTGAAGTCTCCTGTGCCCTTGCCTTTGATAAACCTCCATTTCTTTTCCTAGTTTAAAGGGCCTCACTGATTATAAAAAATTGCGCTCCAAAAAGCCTACATCTGCCCCTTGTACCCCTGCAGAATGCCCATTTTAACCTTTGTTTTCCCCTTGTCAAATTCCCCTCTAATCCCCTAAATCTTCCCAAATTACCCTTTACATCCTACACACCCTCCTTGCTTGGCCCTATCCCCTCAGCATTTTTCCCCACATGACCGAGCGCCAAGAGAAGGCGCCAAGACGGAAGGTGCTTATCTCAATTGGTTATCGAGTGATTTTTCCACCGTCGATCTGTTCAGAACTGACGATTGTCGCAAAATCTCTTTGCACCCGTATTTTCCCATCCGCCACCCGATCATATATCAATCGTCCATTTTCCCGCGGATCGATGGTCTGTATTCCCCCCGCCTGGTGGTCCCCACAATGCGCACTGTTCATAAAACACTGGTTTCCATCGCACCGCGTTTGGAGGTTGGGTGGTAATTTTTGTTTTAGAGTGATTCCACTCATCACATGACACGTGGCTCCACGAAATATTCACAAACCGCCCTCCATCGCGCGTTATCATTCGGCGTTTGCCCCGACGCAAAATCACCGTGCGCCGTCTGATATGAGGCAAGCCATCCAACGGAAATCACTCCGCAAAGTCGCACGAGGACTAATCAGAGGCAATCGTACGCCTGGCCCACTTTCCATCACCCTCCGACGTGTTTTCCACCGTTGATCTCCGCCGGAGATCGGACGGCCCAGATTAAATGAATGCCCGCCAATTAACCCCGTATCGCCATGTCACCCTTTCCACGTAGTTTTTTCGTATTTCGCCCGTCTCTCTTTATATATTCAAAAGGTCAAAATTCAAAGGTTTTGCATTAAAAAAAATTTGCGCTCCGCCCACGTCCTCCAAACCATGTTCCACTATTAAGTTTCATTTTCCACCATGTTCCTACACTTTCCGCCATCTCACCAGTCTGCATGGCCATTCTCGTCATCCCCATTGCATCCACCACCTCCATGCGTGGTTTTCTTAACAGGTTTTCATGTTTTGCAGGGTTATCAAATGGTGAAAGCCACCATGATTACACAGTCTTTATTAAAATGGCAAAAAATGCAGAAAGGACCATTTTTCAGAGGCCGAAATCACGAAGAAAGCCTGGGAAGGAGCCATGACAGGACGTGCATTAATAGAACAAGGTTTGAACTCTGTAAAACCTCCCTAGAGATATTAAAGCACAGATTTCACCGAAAGATACAAAAATGGAGCAGCAGAGAGTTTAAGGCACGAAAATGAAGATTTTTGAGCCTTAACTAAATGGTTTAGAGGCAAAGTACCAGATTGAAGACATCATGGATCACACAGAGGGTACAGAGCGCATAGATTAATGTATATTAGGTTTTCTACATCAGCATAATGTTTTTCTCCATGAAATGACACGGTACACATTATTGTTTCAGTCTAAATTGTGTCCAAGTAAAGTTTTCCCCCCCTAACAACAGTCCTATGCTATCAGAAGCATTTGTTACGCAGTATGGCAGACCTTAGCATCATCATTCTACCTTTTTGTTTAGTTCACCAGAGTGTTATAGCAAGTACATTAGAGACATACCTGGAGTAAAAGGAAGCCTGATGAAGGCCAATCTTTCATCCAAAGAGTACCAGAGATAAATGCTCAGAATTTAAAACAGAATGAGGCCTCAGCTCTTTTCCTTTTTTTGAGTTTTAATGCTTCATTTAGTTTTTCACCTACCTCCTCCACTCTCTTCAGCTATAAAATTCATGAAGGAGCTCGTTGTAAATGTTGTTGATTATTTATCAGAGAATTGCAAGCTGTTTCTTTTGAGGCATACTCTCTGTGTAAAGATTGTAAGATAGGCTAAGGAAGATGTTTTCAGACTGAATATCAAGCTATTGGTAATGTTGTACCTGACTGGTGTTGTTTTTTAATATGACAAGCACATTTCTTTGGATCTTGATCTAAAGTTGTGGTGATGTTTTTCTTTCTCTGTGTTTTATTTCATTTCATTCCATTTCTACTGGCTCGCATCAGAAATATGGCATAGGATTTACCCTTGTTAGGTACCCTATGTTTCTGCTCTCCTTGTCTTTAATGTTTTCTACTAAATGTGTTACCTAAGAGTTGATTTCAATTAATTTAACCAGTGTAGTGGATGACATTTCCTGCTAGCTGATGTATGAATTAAAGGAATCTGTTACATGTTTTTGTTAGGATTTAATTGAATGAATTGGGAACACTGGGAGGTCTAGAAACTTTTCTCTATCTCACTAGGATCATTTTTCAGTTAATTGAACCTTTCTAAGATCCCTCAAGCTGGAGGTCGAAGCATTGAGAGTTCAAAGTCTCTCTCTAATCTCAGGTTTAACTTTGTGCTCTAAATATTTATTGTTCCCTCCTCTCTACCATTTCATGCCACACTATCATCTTTAAGATCCAATGCTTTAGATGACTAGCCCAATTGAAAGCCTGCATATTGATTAGCAAGAAAATCCTTTCCTGACTCCATTTCCCAATGGTCTTGAATGTTCCCTGTAAATATCTCCCCTTTGCCTAAAATCCTCTTTGCTCAGCGTTGTCTCATATTGAACCCTTCTTTCCTGATTACCAACAACCAAACAAACAAACCCCGAGCCCTATAACTAGCCTAATATCTTAACACCGAGCTTCAAAGACATATACCTTTAACAATCATAGAGAGATCCCTCTCTAGACCTAGGAGGGCTAGATCCTGAGGTCTGAAAGTGGTTTTATGTTGTCTCATCTTTTGGTATTGCCAACCTTGCCAAAACATGGGAACCCTAACATAATGGCGACTCCACTGGGAAAATCTAAGAGCTTATAACTGATAACACTGGTCTGTCTCCCATTTTCGTCACCAACATAATGGCGACTCTGCTGGGAAGTTTCTGAGTATTTTCCATCTTACTACATTACAAGAGCCTCAGAAAACCTATAAACTCTGGTCAGGTTGGTAGTGAAACACTTCTATTTGCAATCCACTTTCTACACCATTTGTTGTGTTTCTCCCATACTCTTAGACAGAGTCTGGAAAGGGCCAGGTAGCCTCCAGATATCACACTCTTTCAGAGGTGACATATCTGGTAAATGCCCTCCCAGTCAATCTCTGGTTAGAGTTTGCTGTGTTTTGAAGATATCCTTGAAAAGGGACATCTCATAGCACTGTGGTGGACAGTGTACCGCCAGAAGCATCCTAAACCTTCCACCTGGCGACTCCATGGCTCCTTAAAGATCAAAGACTCCACTGGTGATCAGTAGGCCTGTTGATTATCTTGGTTTCACATAAGACGCCACTGGAAGACCAGCCTCTAAAACAACATCAACCACAATAGAAGTAACAAGTAGGGTTAAGCGGCTTTGTTGGAAAACAGAATTCTGGCTTCAAGAACCATTCACACAAGAGCTTATCCTAATCCAAACCCACCTGAAATAGTTGACAACCCTGAGAGCATCCTCAAGAGAACTCCTGCACCTAAAAGACCAACTATTTCTAGCCACATACGTAGATCTAACTCTGCACCGGAAGACTTCACAGCTCTATTAGCCCCACTTTTTGACCTAGACTTTCAAGACAACTTACCTAGAACTAGGTCATTCAATGCTTTAGAATAGCCAGAACTTGAGCTTCCTGGTTCACCAACTCAAAGTGGTAAACACATTAGGGACAGAGAGACCCCTCCATCTACACCTCCTGATATTCACTTCATTCAAAACTTGGGGCTCTAGCACCCTAAATCTACCCAAGAAGCTTCTGTTGGTCCTAATATCCCTGTCATCCATGTACCAGCTGCTCTAGCCAATCCCTTACCTCATCAAAAAATCATCATGGCAGCCTGGTATGCACCTCTGGTTTTACCTCAGCCTCTATTACCCTTACCATATGATTATCAATCAAATATCCCACATTTCACTACAGAAGAGTCCATCACAGCTCAGCACCATGTAGATAGGATGGAAGATTCTTTTTACTGCATGGAGATAGATGATGATACAGTCAAAATGAGAATCTTTTCCCGGAGCTTAGGAGGTTATGTGAAGAAATGGTTCAAAAGCCTACCTCCTAATAGTATCCAAGACCTTCCTGCTTTATATCATACCTTCATAAACAAATGGGAAGTTAAGGCCAACCCTCTCCGAATCCTAGAAGAATACAATGATCTGACAAGAAACGTAGGAGAGAGTGTCCAAGACTACTCTACAAGGTTTAACAACGTTTATAACGCTCTTCCCCCACACATGAAACCTCCCTTAGGTATGGTTGTAGTGAAATACCCTGAAGGTTTGGATGCTGACATGGCCTACCAGCTTAGGAAGAGGGATTACAACACATTGGAAGACATGCAAAAGGGAGCATTGAGTGTAGAGGCGAATCTGATTGAGAAAAATCAAGATTGAGAGCTGAGAAAATGGTAACATATAGAGACGACAATGTAGCTTCCACATCTGATCCAAATTGTGACCGTATATCCAAAAACATGGAAAAGATACAACAAATGAAGGAAAAAATGGTTGTCACAATTAGTAACCAAAACAGAAATCAAAGCCAGAACCAGAACTTTAGAAGAAACAAAACCACCCCAACAGACAAAGAGAATCAGATCAGCAAGTTATTCCCCCATTCCAAGAGAACTTTCTTGATGAAGATGAAGGGATCATAGAAGAATCTAAGGGAAATACAATAAACATTTTTGAAACAGAAAATTCAATCCACAAATGTTACATAGAAGAAGATCAACCCTCACCCTCATATTTGGATGAGGGATGGTTAGAATCTAAGGATTACATGTTAGGATTTGAAAATGTTATGATGCAGGTCAGAGGACAATATGAACTTAGAAGGAAAAAGAGCCAAGACACTTCTAGGCCGAAAGCTTCTGAGGTTACCATCAATAAAAAGCCTCAGAAAACTTCTAAAGTGACTGCTGAAAGTAACAAATCAGCAGCTGAGAGTTCTGGAAAGAACAAAGAAAAAGACAATCAAAACACTGATACACAAACTCTACCAACTAGTAGCACTAGCACTATAGTTAGTGCTCCTGATAAAACAGTTTCTAACACTGTACATAGTGAGAATCAACCCACTGATTCTGCCACCATGGTGGTGGCTAACAAAATAGAGCCGAGCATTCCAAAGAGTCAGTCCACTTTCAATTTGGAGAGTGAGATTGCAAAAATTAAAATCTCCATCCCACTCTCTGAGCTGGCCACTCAGGATGTATATAGAGGCCAAATTTTGAAAGCTTTGAACCTAGGTGAAAATAGTGACACTGTCAACCTGAATGATGACCAACCGGCTCTTCTGTTTGGTCCCAAGATTGAAGGGAAATTTCAAGAAGGAGTAGTGCCCCCTTTCTATATCAGTCTCAATGTCCATGATAAGATCCTCCACAATGAAATGCATGACTCTAGGGCCTCACACAACCTGATGCCTAAGATAGTTATGGAAATATTAGGCCTAGAGATAACCCGCCCATATAAATACCTATATTCATTCAACTCTAGCAGAGTAAAGTGTCTTGGCCTGATCAAAGATTTATGTGTGAGCCTTACCTAGATTCCATCCAAGTGTATGGTCATGGATGTTGTGGTGGTAGACGTGCCACCCAAGTATGGCATGTTATTTTCAAGATCATGGGGAGCCAAGCTGCAAGGTACAATGCAGATGGATGGGGCCTATGCCACAATCCCAGTCTTTAGCCAACTTAGAAGATTGTATAGAGAGGCACAAATGAAATTTTAGGTTAGCAGCCCCGAAAAGCCTGAGAATTCACCTTTATACTCTGTAAATACAGACCTCGATTCCTTCATCCTTTGTAATGATGAATCCTTAGAGGGGTCAGAGTCCAAAAACAGAGATACAAACAAGGAAACAGAGCCCATGGACTTCAACATAATGGCTACTCTAGACTCGGAGGAGAATGATGTGGAAAATTTTGAACAGTGCACTGAAACAAAAACTCAAAGTGAACCAGAAATAGAATGCAGTCAGCTGATTAGTCACCCTTCACAAACACATACACCACACCAAGAATGAATCGATGAGAAACCCGAGAATGAAACCTTATGGGAAATGAATTTTGATGGGTCATGCACCAAGAGAATTGCTGGAGCAGGAGTGTGGATACATAACACAGAGAGTGATTACGCAGAGAGCCATGCCTGTAACCTGCACTTCAAATGTAAAAAAAATATTGCAGAATATGAGGCTCTTATCCTAGGCTTAAACCTGTTGAGAAAATTAGGAGCCCATAGGATAACTGTGTGTGGGGACTCTGAGCTGATCATTAAACAGGTGAATGGTGAATACACAGAAAAACATCCTAGACTGAGAGCATACAAGAATGACACTATAGATTTATTGAAAAACTTTGTAGAATACGAGCTGGTGTTTGTCCCTAGGATCCAGAACGTAATTGCAAATGGACTAGCCTGCATGGCTAGTTTGTATCATAAGCCTCCCAGTGACCAAAAAATCATCATTCAGACCAAATTCAGACCTGTAGTGCCGGAAAATGAAAAATATTGGTAGGTTTTTTAAGGAGATAAATAGATTGAGGATTTCCTGATAGGTAGAAACGAGTTTGAGTTTTTCGATTTAGACTCTAAAACTGACAATAGCTGCCTAAGTGAAGAGTCCTCAGATTAGGAAGAACCACCCTATAACATACAAATAAACGTTCTAAATGAATAGATTGGAAATCCAAACGAAAAATGTGAAAATGCAAATAGTGAAGAAACAGAGGTGCTGCAGACCAAAGATAAGAACATACCTCGAGGTCTGTCACCTTTAGAGGACCTTTTTGACTTTGATGATGTAGCAAGAAAGCCCACCATAGAACATGTAGACTCTGATGTCGAGGAATGCAACATAGGCACTGAAGATAAACCTAATATGATCAAACTAGCTAGGTCCCTGCCTACAAACATGAAAAAGAAATACATTGACCTATTCAAGGAATTCATTGATGTGTTTGCTTGGAGTTGTGAAAACTTAAGGGCCTATGACACAAAAATCATACAGCATAAAATACCCTTGAAATAAAATCAGAAGCCCTTCAGACAAAAACTTCACAGAATAAACCCAAAACAATTGCCTACAGTGGAAAAAGAGATTAAGAAGATGTATGAGGTAGGTATAATTGTGCCTATGAGGTTCTCTGATTGGGTATCAAACCTAGTGGCTGTGAGAAAGAAAACAGGGGAGATCAAGCTGTGTATTGATTTCAGGAATCTTAATAGAGCCTCACTCAAAGATAATTCCCCTTTGCAAAAAATGGAACACATCCTTCAGAGGGTAGTAGGCTCAAAAGGGATCTCCCTGCTAGATGGTTTTTCGGGTTACAACCAAGTTTTAGTACTCCCAGAAGACCAACTCAAGACCACTTTTACCACTCCATGGGGCACTTTTATGTATGTAAAGATGCCCTTTAGACTGATGAAAACTGGTGCAACCTTCCAAACAGCCATGGACATAGCTTTTTCAGATGAAATAGGACACTTCATTGTCATCTATCTGGATGAAATAACAGTCTATTAGAAGACTGAGGAAGAACACCTAGAACACCTGAGAAGAGTGTTTGGAAAATGTAGAAGGTTTGGTTTGTCATTGAATCACAAAAAGACTATATTTGGGCTGCAAGAAGGTAATCTTCTTGGCCACATCATATACGAGAAGGGGATTAGGATAGACCCACAAAGAGTTGAGGGAATACTACAAATCACACACCTAAGAAACATCAAAGAATTACAATCCTTCATTGGGAAAATCAACTTCCTCGGGAGGTTTATTCCCAACTTAGCTGAACACCTTAGGAATATGACAAACATGTTAAATAAAGGTGCAGGAGTTAAATGGACTGTAGAAGCCAAGAAATATTTCGAATCAGTAAAACTTTCATTTACCCGAGCTCCTGTCCTAATTAGCCCTGATTTCTCAAATGATTTTTTGATTTTCTCATTTGCATCCGAGCATACAATAGCTGCAGTTCTGCTGCAGAAAAATCCAGAGGGAATGGAACAACCCATTTCCTTCTTCAGAAAAGAATTGAGAGATTCACCCTTGAAATACAACATAATGGAAAAATAGGCCTATGCCTTAGTCAAGGCTTGAAAGACTTTAGGGTGTACATATTGCATTCCCACACCATAGCCTATATGCCTAACATAGTGGTCAATGATATCTTGTCCCAAGACCCAGATGGGAAGAGGGGCAAATGGATTGTGGTGATCTTAGAATACGACCTTGAGATAAAGCCCAAAAAGATGATTAAAGGTCAGGGCTTGGCTCAGTTGATGGCAGAATCAAATCTACAAGCCCTTGACATTAACATGATGGATGCCTTGGATGAGCAGCAGGGATTTCCTGATTCCACTGTTGAAGAGAAGTTTTAGAGCTCTCCTTGGTATTATGACATTCTTTATGTGCTTACACACCTCAATACCCCTCCTGAACTATCAAAGACCAAGGCCAGATTATTAAAGCTAAAAGCTAGAAGCTATTGCATAATGAATGAAGGCTTATACTAGAAAAATTAAAATGGCCTATTGCTTAAATGTTTACCTGAGTCAGAAGCAAAAATGATTAAACAAGAATTCCATGCAGGAGAATGTGGAGGCCACCTAAACTGGAAATCCACTGCAAAAAAATACTCAGAGTTGGCTACTATTGGCCTACACTCTTCAATGATATCCATAAGATGGTAATTTCTTGCCACAAATGCCAGATTTTTGAAGGCAAAAGAAAGCTCCTCCCCTTACCTCTACAACCCATCATTGTTGAAGGTCCCTTAATGCAATGGGGCCTAGATTTCATAGGAGAAATTCATCCTGCTTCTTTTGTGCAACACAAATGGATCCTAACAGCCACATATTACTTCACTAAGTGGATAGAGGCCATACCTACTAGGAATGCCACAGATTCAGTCATCATTAGGTTCCTAGAAGGTCATATCCTCTCTGGGTTTGGATGCCCAAGGAAAATAATCACTGATAATGCTGCTGCTTTTGGATCCAAGAAAATGGTTGATTTTTGTCACATGTATCAAATAGCACTCGTTCATTCAACTGCCTATTACCCTCAGGGCAATGGATTATCTGAATCATCAAACAAGAGCCTGGTGACTATCATCAAAAAGCTGTTGGAAGAGAACAAAAAGTCATGGCATAACAAGTTAGTGCATGCTTTGCGGGTTGATAGGCTTACAACAAAGAAATCCATTGGCATGTCACCATACCAGCTTGTCTATGGAACAAAAGTAGTGTTTCCTACAAGCCTTGGAATACCAATGATCAAAATTTTTCAAGATACACAAACAGAAGAAGATAGCATGGTGAGGAGAATAAACTAGACAATTCATCTCCAGCGGATAAGGGAAGAGGTCTTTAACAGAGCTATGAAAGTTTAGGAGAACATAAAGAGGCTGTTTCACAAAAGAACTAAGGCTTCTGATTTCAAAATCAGAGACAAAGTTCTGAAGTGGGACTCAAGGAGAGAGGACAAAGGAAAGCACGACAAGTTTGACAGTTTGTGGCAAGGTCCCTACATCATCCAGGCCGCTGTGGGCCCAAATGCCTTTTTCTACAAGAGTTAGACAACACAGAGCTTTTTGGGGGTCCTGTCAATGGTAGGATGCTCAAACACTACTTCTGTTGATTTCAACTTTCCAGTTTCCATTTCCATTGTAAATACCATTGCAGTGTTTTTTTTTCGAGAAAAAGAGAAAATGTTCCAAAAAACAGAAAGAAAGGAGAGGTTCAGACATGCTCAAAACATGAACCTTTGGAGTGAAAAGTATTGGCTCTGATATGATCAAAACCCGAGCCAAGGAAAGTAAATATAGTTGGTTCAAACATGCCCAAAACCTGGACCAGCAACGAAGGAAAAGAATCAGCTCTAACAAGCCCAAAACCAGAGCTGAAATGAAGAGAGGAAAGTGACTCTAACAAGCTCAAAACTTGAGTCACAAAGAGAAGAAGGATGTTGCAAAATTCAGATTTCAAGCCTTCAAAGTTTTTTTTTCAGTTTTTAGCAAGTTCCTGTCTATGTGCAATCGTCTTTATGCCTGGGATCTACAACAAAATAGACCGTCTAATCCTAGTTTGACTGTTTTTAAATTTCTGTTGTAGAATGTAGAGAAGAAATCTGCTGGACAGTTTAATCCCAGCAGATGTTAGACTAGGTAGAGAAACATATGAGACCAACAGCTTAATCTGGTCTCATGGAGTAATAAGGGTAGAAATAGAATAGGTTTATTTTCTTATTTGTAAAAAATAAAAATCATGTAAAGGGCCTGCTAGTTCAAATGCACCCCAGAAGAAAAAATGCTAGGATTGTAGGATGGGTAGGTAGATTGTTTGGGAGAGCTTTTCTGCTAATTGATGTCTTCACAATTGCGGAAGCTGAAAATCAAAGAAGAAAAGTGGCTCAAGCAGCAGGCATCTGGCCTACACCAAATATCATTTTCTGAATTCTTAACTCCTTCAAGAAGAAGCCATCCCCATGTGCAGCCACTCTTAGCCCCCCATAAATTTTGACAAGCAAACAGGGGGCTAAAATGTTTTTGAGCCTTCAAGTAATGCATTTCCTCTAAAAACACATCATCCTTGAAGTCTCTTGTGCCCTTTCCTTTGATGAACCTCCATTTATTTTCCTAGTTTAAAGGGCCTCACTGATTGTAAAAAACTGCGCTCCAAAAAGCCTACATCTGCCCCTTGTACCCCTACAGAATGCCCATTTTAACCTTTGTTTTCCCCTTGTCAAATTCCCCTCTAATCCCCTAAATATTCCCAGAGTCCCCTTTACATCCTACGCACCCTCCTTGCTTGGCCCTAGCCCCTCAGCATTTTTCCCCACGTGACCGAGTGCCAAGACCAGGCGCCAAGGTGGAAGGCGCTTATCTCAATTGGTTATCGGGTGATTTTTCCACCGTCGATCTATTCAGATCTAACAGTTGTCACAAAATCTCTTCACACCCATATTTTCCTGTCTGCTGCCCGATCATATATCAACCATTCGTTTTCCTGCAGATCGATGGTCCGTATTCCCCCCGCCTGGTGGTCCCCACAATGAGCACTATTCATAAACTACCAGTTTCCATCACACCGTGTTTGGAGGTTCGGCGGTAATTTTTGTTTCGGAGTGATTCCACTCATCGCATGAAACATGGCTCCACGAAATATTCACAAACCGCCCTCCATCGCGCGTTATAGTTCGGCATTTTCCCCAGTGTGATATTGCCGTGCACCATCCGATCTGAGGTAGGCCATCCAACGGCGATCGCTCCGCAAAGTCACGAGAGGATTAATCAGAGGCAATCATACCCCTGGCCGACTGTCCATCGCCCTCCGACGAGTTTTCCACCATCGATCTCCGCCAGAGATCAGAAGGCCCAGATTAAATGCATGCCTGCCAATTAACCCTGTATCGCCATGTCACCCTTTCCACGTAGTTTTGTCGTATTTCGCCCGTCTCTCTTTATATATTCAAAAGGTCAAAATTCAAAGGTTTTGCATTAAAAATTTGCTGCGCTCCGCCCACGTCCCCCAGACCATGTTCCACTATTAAGTTTCGTTTTCCACCATGATCCTACACTTTCTGCCATCTCACTAGTTTGCATGGCCATTCTCGTCATCCTTGTTGCATCCACCACCTCCATGCATGGTTTTCTTAACAGGTTTTCATTTTTTGCAGGGTTATCAGATGGTGAAAGCCACCATGATTACACAGTCTTTATTACAGTGGAAAAAATGTAGAAAGGACCATTTTTCAGAGGCTGAAATCATGAAGAAATCCTGGGAAGGAGCCATGACAGGACTTGCATTAATAGAACAGGGTTTGAACTCCGTAAAACCTCCCCAGAGCCATTAAAGCGCAGATTTCACCGACAGAGACAGAAATGGAGCAGCAGAGAGTTTAAGGCATGAAATGAAGATCTTTGAGCCTTAACTCAATGGTTTAGAGGCAAAGTACCAGATTGAAGACATCATGGATCACATAGAGGGTACAAAACGCATAAATTAATGTATATCATCTTTTCTACATCAACAGAATTTTTTTCTCCATGAAAGAACACGGTAAACATTATTGTTTCAGTCTAAATTGTGTCCAAGTAAATTTTTCCCCCTCGACAACAGTCCTATGCTATCAGAAGAATTTGTTACGTAGTATGGCAGACCTTAGCATCATCATTCTACCTTTTCGTTTAGTTCACCGGAGTGTTACAGCAAGTACATCAGAGACATACCTAGAGTAAATGGAAGCCTGACGAAGGCCAATATTTCATCCAAAGAGTACTAGAGATAAATGCTCAGAATTTAAAACAGAACAAGGCCTCGGCTCTTTTCCTTTTTTTGAGTTTTAATGCTTCATTTAGTTTTTCACCTACCTCCTCCGCTCTCTTCAGTTATAAAATTCATGAAGGAGCTCATTGTAAATGTTGTTGATCAGTTATAAGAGAATTGCAAGTTGTTTCTTTTGAGGCATAGTCTCTGTGTAAATATTGTAAGATAGGCTGAGGAAGATGTTTTCAGACTGAATATCAAGCTATTGGTAATGTTGTACCTGAATGGTGTTGTTTTGTAATATGACAAGCACATTTATTTGGATCCTAATCCAAAGCTGCGGTGATGTTTTTCTGTCTCTGTGTTTTATTTCATTTCATTCCATTTCTACTGGCTCGCATCAGAAATATGGCATAGGATTTACCCTTGTTAGGTACCCTATGTTTCTACTCTCCTTGTCTTTAATGTTTTCTACTAAATGTGTTATCTAAGAGTTGATTTCAGTTAATTTAACCAGTGTAGTGGATGACATTGCCTGCTAGCTGATGTATGAATTAAAGGAATATTTTCTTAGATGTTCTTGTCAGAATTTAATTGAATGAATTGGGAACACTGGGAGGTCTAGAACCTTGTCTCTATCTCACTAGGATCCTTTTCAGTTAATTGAACCTTTCTAAGATCCCTCAAGCTGGAGGCCGAAGCATTGAGAGTTCAAAGTCTCTCTCTGATCTCAGGTATTTAACTTTGTGCTCTAAATCTTTATTGTTCCATCCTCTCTACCATTTCATGCCACACTATCATCTTTAAGATCCAATGCTTTAGAGGACTAGCCCAACTAAAAGCCTGCATATTGATTAGCAAGAAAATCCTTTCCTGACTCCATTCCCCAATGGTCTTGAATGTTCCCTGGAACTATCTCCCCTTTGCCTAAAATCCTCTTTGCTCTGCGTTGTCTCATATTGAACCCTTCTTTCCTGATTACCAACAACCAAACAAACAATCAAACAAACAAACCACGAGCCTTATAACTAGCCTAATATGTTAACACTGAGCTTCAAAGACATATACCTTTAAAAATCATAGAGAGATCCCTCTCTGGACCCAGGAGGGCTAGATCCTGAGGTCTGAAAGTGGTTTTATGTTGTCTAATCTTTTGGTATTTCCAACCTTGCCAAAACATGGGAACCCCAATACAATCTAGTGAGTGTGAATAAAATTATTTGATGTTGAACACTCGTAGAATCATTTGATCAGGAACCAATAATGAGAACCCCCAACCAAACACACGATGACCTGCCACTGGTGTCTGCAAGTATCCGGGTACTAACGTGTTTCTGGATCAACTTTAGATAAGATGTTGAAGTCAATAGGAAGAGGTCTATCAAAGGGTAGGCACTAAGGTGTCCTACATCAGTTGACACGAAACAGGAAAAGATGATTTTTGTAATAATGGAAATAATAAAGAGAAAATGGGACTAACTGATGACAAATAAGTTCTGGCATATGATGACTTTGGTTGATACAAGGAGCAGTAGATAACGGGATCCTCTAGAACAATAGAAGGCACTCTAACAAGGTACTAGGTAGCTTAGGCTTAATGAACACCAAAGAGTGTTAGGATTTCACCAATGCAAGAACATTGGGATATGAAGGCTAAACTCAATGATGGTATGGTTCGGCTAAATGCGAAACAGTTTTCTGGGAAGTGCCATGTTCAAGATTTTGTGCTTCCAAATCGACCTTTAGAAAATGTAACAGAAGAAGTATCCATGATGTCCAATTTTTTTTCCCCCTCTTATTAATTTTAATGATCCCGTATGGATAAAATCTGTGGTTTTTACATATTTATATAGTCTGAAAAACACCATAAAAAGACAACTCCAGGGGGTACCTTTGTCATGTTTGATAACTGGGCATGATGAAGGGAGAATAGTAAGCCCGAAACAGTTCATTTTTCGTGAGTTAGTCCATTAAATCCGGAACAGTGAGAAAGATATGTTTGATGGACATCTACCTCAGTTTGTTATGAGTACGAGGAGACAGAGTACACTCAATGTTCTTTGTGAAATTTTAATGATTCCAACAAGGAAAAACTCGATGTTTTCCGTGAAATTTTAACGAGTCACGCAGAATAAAACTCAATTACTTTTTCTGTTTAAGGAGCTTTGAAAAATATGAAAAGAATGGCTCATATGTCTATGTTGTGGTATTTTGAAGAGCTTGAAAAAGGAAACTCGAGGTTTTTTCAGTTTTACGAGCTAGAAAAAGTCCCTAAAAATAAAGCTCGGAACTGGGTCGAACATGGTCAGATCTGCAAATAAACATTTAAAACCCATCATAGCATCAGTTACATATAAAAGCCAATAGTTGCAATGAAATGTAGCATGAATTTACCTCTTTGTATCAAACTAGCTGAGTGAGTCCGACCTCCATCATGGATATAAGAATGCCATAGACCTTCATTTTCACTCTGTTGATTGTTGTGATAGAACTCTGGAGAAAAAAGTGGTGAAACTTCAGTTGTCGATTGTGGACGATCTGAGCGATGGTTTTTCATTCCACGAGATCTAGGTAACAGCTTGAACCTTTCTCTATCATTTCGTCGTGTTTTTAAGTCTTTCTTTCTAGTTAAAATTGTCAGTTTTAGTAAGCCCTAAAAAATTTAAGCGGCTAACGCGGGTGATGACTGTTGTGCCCATGTTAAACACCCATCCCATGAAGAAACAGCGCATTAGCATGCACTGTTGGGCACTATAGCCCGCGTTAGCCAAAAAAGATGTTTTAGGAACTCATTTTTTACCATTCTAAAGTGTTCCAGAAAAAAACTAATCCAGTGAAATGGTTGCTTGTGTAGGTATAAAGATTTTTACCATGAGTATTTTGCGTGAAAGGGAGCATGAGCGGGAAGAACATGAAATTTTAATGTTCCCAAAATTAGCATGGAGCTAATTGGAACATTGATTTTTCTTATATCATCTAGGAGGTGAATAAAATGGGTAAGGAGACCCATAAGTAGGAATAAATACCGTATAGTGTGAAAGGGATCAGTGGAGTAGCTTTGTTTTGCACCTTCTAGTGTGAAAAGGGGAAAATGCTTGAGGACAAGGTCAAGTTTGGCCAAGTCAACAGCACTGCCAAAGAGGGTGTGGCTTACTTGGGAAGACAGTGCAGTTTGAGAGGGAGGAAGATCAATTGTGGAATAAATCATAATGTGTGGGGTCTAGGACAAGAAGACATTCATTTGCATAAAAGGAGGAAGAGGCATCCATAGAGGATTATGTTATTGAGTATTGATTTTAGTCTGAAGACTAATTTGCATTCTCTTGTTGTTTAGCAGAGCTGTAGTGTTGTTTAGCACGAGGGATTCCTGTTTAGGATTCCTTATCCTTCTTGAGAGGCCTCTTGAGGGATTTAACTTCATTTCTCCACATCCAGGCTCAAGGCCAAAGCCACTTCTTCATCTACAGCGTTATTTCTACTCAAGTATAACGTTGTCTTGCAGGGTGTTGCAGTGGAGGGTCCCATCACACCATTTCCTTGGCTTATATTTTAGAGGAGGGAGATTCTATTCCTCGGGAAGGTTCGTGAGGAAGGTTTCAGAGCTTATTTTCACATCTTGGCATCAGGCCAAGCATCTCCCATCACCAACAGCACAGTCCCTTCTCTAGACTGCATTATTTCAGTGTGTATCTGCAGTGGGGGTTTGCACCACTATCTTGGAGGGTGAGATATTCATTGCTAGGATCAACCTTGCACTCAGAAGATCCATTGGAGGAGGCTTTACTTCAGATTGGACATCTTATTCATCCATCTCCATTCATTCCATCTTTGAGTTGTAGCTTCTACCCAGCAACTCCGGCATTTCTGCAGTTTTGCCATTTGTATATATATTTTAGTCAATCCTTCTAAGGATTGTTGTACTATTGTTTTCAGGGGTTGAGAGCTTTCTCCCCCAAATTTCTTGAGCCTAATATTTTTATATCATTGTGTTTTCCTTCAGCATGTTGCAGTGTCTCCTTTAAACTATGCTGATATAGCCTTGTGTAAATTTTGTGTAACAGTGTTCCTCAATTTCTTATACATGTTCTTTTGAGGCTTTCATTGCCTAGCTTGAGTCATTGATTCCTAAAAGAATTGTATAAATTTGCTTCTATAATATCAAAGGGAAGTATATTTACAACTTCTTGTCTCACAGCTAATAAAAATAATGTTGTTGCTCCATTTCTTGTTCATGCATTGTTGCAGACCCTTCATTGGGCACTTTTCCAAGACAGCTAGATGTGGGAGACCTGTTTAACCCACCTAGAGGGATTTCTTTTGAGCCTCCTCTTCAATTTCAGTATTAGATACATTGATCTAAGGGATCCAGGTATGGGTTTCAAATCCTGTTGCATACATTTCTGGAAAATGTGTTTTCCAGCCATGTATTGCTAACAGATCCCATTTTGGGATATTACAGAAATGGTGACCGATGCAACTACTTTTCTAGTTCTCTATAGATGCAGTTTTCTAAAGTATGCTTGTCTAGAGCTGATGAGGGGACAAGAGGACCTTCTGAGATGGGTAATCCAACAGTGGGATGATCACCAACATGTCTTTCACATCGGGGGTAATGAAATCTCGATTGAGAAAGACGATATCTATTTTTTGACTGGCCTAACATGCCGAGGGCCAAGGCCCAATATGATAGGATCCAAGGCCGGTCCCCGTACCACTGCTGATTTGATCTATGTGCATTGTATAAAAAATAGTGTGGCAGTGAGTAACTGGGTGCCTATCGCACGGGTGGCATTGAGACCGTTGAGGTCTCTGCTATGGATGATAGTTTTCTTGGCTGGTGCCAAGAGTCAACACGTGGCCACCAAGGCCCAGGTGTTGTTAGCACTAGATTGTATGAAGCCCCAGGTATTTGACTAGTGTGAAGGGGTTTTCCGTCGAGTTTGTGTAGATTTGACAGCGTGTAAGACTCGGACCCAAAGAGATTTTGGGTATGGTACACTTTGTTACACCATTTTTTGGTCATTTAACCTATCATTATTAGATGAACCCATGTACACCATGTAAGACCAATTTTACCCTAAGTAAAATTTCTTTCACCATGTGAAATAACTTATTTGTTTATATTTCCTAGTCATATTTAACCCAAAACAAGGAAATTAATTAAATAAATCCTTATTTATTTAATTATTTCCTAAGAATAAGTTATTTAAATCATTATTTAAATAATATTCTTAGTTAAATTTGACTAAATAATCCATAAATAATTAAATAAACCATTATTTATTTAATTATATTCACATCATTTCCCTAAAATGATAAATAAATCATTTATTTATTTATTATTTATAAATAAAGGAATTGACCCAAGTCAAAAATCTTTTTCCCTTCAACAAATATAATAAAATATTCCTAAAGGGTGGTTCTAGAATTCAATTAATAATATTTTATTCATGCACCAAGTTCTAGACCGCCCTAATATTTTGTTATAAATAGAAGGGTTTTCCCCATTCATTAGTCACCTCCATTGCATTAGATCACTCTGGATCTATACTAGGTCACATTCTCCATTTTTGCCTTGTGAGCTCCCATTGAGTTCTATGTTTGTCTGGGTTTTCTACAACAACAAGAGAGAGGAATTTTAGATCTGAAACGCTGAGGACTTTCAAGAACCCATCCCATTGAGGAGAACTGGAAAAAACCTTTCTTGTTTTCCTCTCAGGTGCCCCCTTTTTAATATAATATACAAATTCTTTCAAATACATTATTCTTGTCTTGTCTATTGGATGCATGGAGCCACATTTTACTGCTTAATGTCTTTTATGCTTAGATCTGGATTTGTGCAGCATTATTTGGATCACCTAATTGCATATTTAAAGATATTTGGCAGCCATAATCGATGTTAGGGCTATTTGTTATGCATAGCTAAAGTGGTATTTTACGACGAAAGATTCATACTAACACACTTATCGTCTCATTCATACTAGAGCGGGTGCCAGCCATGAGAACAAGAATGGTCACGGATGTGTTGGGCCCATGAGAGCCAAGACAAGCTCACTGGGCAGCTTTGATTCTGCGGACTGGAGAAGGTCCAATCCGTCACTATTTTGATGAGGGATTATTTGAGTGGCTTGAAGACAAGATCATCATGATTGAAGATTATCCCTACGCAGGGATGAACTATACAAGAGATCGAGAGTTGGTACTGCCCCCGGGCACGCAATGGGGCCTAAATGGTAAGAAAGAGCATGATCAGTGCAGTTTTGAAGTATTTTTTAGTATCTTTTAAATATTTATGCAATTTTTTTGTTTAACGGGTGAAAATGTATGCTGACATGAAGCTTTGTTGCTTGACACAGATGTGGCACCTGTCTCTCCTGCTGCAGCCCCTCGCTATGCAAGGTGAGGAATGCAGCTACCTGGGGCTGGTGCAGTAACAAAGGTTGTAGAAGCCTCCGAAGAGGGTGATGACACACATATTTTGCAGGAGCTTACTAGAAACCTGGAGGGTTTAAGTATGGGTGTGCTTCCTCTTTCCATGAGAGAGATCCTGATCCATCTACAACGACATACGGTGGGTGTACCGAAGAGATACTTGGTGCCTCTGAGGAGGATATCTAGAGAAGTTGTCTGCTATTTTGGGTAGCAGGCTCAATAGGAGAAGTAGATAGATGTGTAAATTTCGTAGCGAGGCTTTAGTGAAGCCAATTTTTTTTAAAACACCCGAGTTTTGGGAATTTTTTTGATGTAATCTAAACTGGACATGACATACATATATATATATATATATATATATATATATATATATATACATATTTTGGTGATTTTGATCTCATGTGTTTTTTAATGTTTATGTATTTTCTAAAGTAAAAAATATATACTAATGTATGACTCTTTCTATAAAAAGTGTGACAAATGCCAATATAACACATAATTTGCCAATGAATCAACTAATGCATTAAATTATCTAGGAATGTGCTCAAATGAAATGGTTTGAAAGTGACGTTCTAAAAGTCGCACCTTAAGAAATAAAGTAACAAGACAAGATGATGGATGCGATAATGATTGTTTAACTGAATAACTATGATTTGGGAATCTAACATAACCACTAAATTGGAGATGTCATGAGATGCAGCCTCCGTGAGGAGTTGGATCATCGACATATACTCAGCAATGTTGTTGGTGGCATTGCCTAGGAATATTCCCCCGGAACCAAGGAGTTCCGACTCAGGTGTGTAGAGGACCCAAGCAGCAGACGCAATGTGACTAGTGTGACGACTAGCACCATCCGCATATCTAACATATAATAAGGATGACGAAGGCATCTGTGTAAAAAATAAAAAGAGTGTGTATGAGAAAAAACTCAAAAACCCAAAATATTTTGAGAGGACTTTGGTGACTATTTAAGGACCAAGCCATAATGGTTGAAGTGCTCCTGCCCCCAAGAGGTCGTGTCTCTGATTGTAGAGTAACACGAGATCACCCTCTTCGAAAGAACGAGGCTTAACAGATTTATCATATTGAGCTTTGACTCGGCGCTGGTGGGCTTCGAGTGATAGTGTGGCATCTTGACGAGTTTCATTCAAGTGATCGAGCGAGAGCAAGTGCTCTTTTGTGGCGGTAGTGCCGAGTAGGAGTTCAAGAGTGAGCTTGAGTGATGGAATCTCACACTCGATTGGGAGTACTGCCTCTAGGCAGAATGTGAGTTGGAATGGCGTGAAGCCTGTGGCAGTTTTGACTGATGTACGGTATGCCCATAACGCTAAATATAACTTCCGATGCCATGTGGTCTTATGATTGCCGACTAACCAATGGATCAATTTTTGAGGACGCATTTACAGCTTTGACTTGACCATTCACTTGCGGATCGTAGGAAGAAGACTGATCTTGTCAAAATCCTAGCACAAAAGTTAATTCCATCATCATATGGTATTGAAAATGTGACCCATGATCTATGAAAATTGAAAGGGGTACACCGAAATGACAAATAACCTGATTGAACAGGAACAGAGTAGCGGTTTCTCCATCGGCCCTAAAAGTGGGAATGGCTTCATCCCATTTCATAAAGTAGTAGACGACCATGACAATGTAGTTGTGTCCATCGACCGAGGTGGGGTTGCATGTAACAAAGTCTATTCCCCATTTAGCAAAAGGACCAATGGAGACAACCGGGTGGAGAGGGGCGGGGTGAGCATGCATTTTCTTCATGAAATTTTGACATGGATGGCACTTCTGGACTGCGGTGATGCAGTTATTAAACAAAGTGGGCCAATAATAGCCTACACGCAAGATTTTCTGGTAGTAGCTATTCCAGAAAGATGACCGACGTACACCCTTGCGTGGCAGTCATTTAAAACACGTTCTGCTTCATCAAAAGTGAGACAACGTCAAAGAATAGTATCAACACCAAGACGATATAGAGTATCGTTTAGCACGACGTAGTGTTTTTCTTGGTGGAGAATACGACGGCAATCATCGGACATGAGAGTTGGGTGGAAGCGCTGAGTTTGGAGGTAGACCAAAATTTCTCCATACCAAGGATTAGAAGAATTGACCAAGTAGACAGATTCATCAGGAAATGGATCATGAGCTACATCTCCTGGGTCAATTCTAGGAAGGTGTGACAGTAATTCAACAAAGACTAGAGATTTATTTTCTTTGGAAGTAGTGAATACCAATTCAAATTGTTGGAGGATCACAATACATTTGGAATATTTTCCTCCAATAATTTGGTGAGACAAAATGTGTCACAGAGGATTCTCCAAAGCAATAACGGTAGTCTGACGTAGTAATATATAATGTCGGAGTCGGGTGACAACGAAGACCGCCGTGAGAGAGAGTTTCTCCACATGTGAATATCGTAATTTGGGTCCGATAAGACCTTTTGATAAGAAATATATCACATGTTCACTATCATCATCATGAACTTGAACTAGCACCATGCCAAGTGAGGATGGTGACGCTACCAGGTAGAGGAGAAAGTCGTGTGAACAATTGGGGGCACTAAGAAGTGGGGCCGAAAAGAGTGCTCGTTTCAAGGCATCAAATGATAGTTGAGCTTGGTCATCCCACAAATATAGTGTTCCATTCTTTAATAAGTGCATAAATCCTTTCATCATCTCGGCACAGTTTACTATAAAACGACATAAAAAATTTTCTTTCCCTTGCAAACGTTGGAGTTGCAGAATGGATTGAGGTGCAGGTAATTCAATGATTGCCTTAACCTTATCGGGACCAAGCCTAATCCCATTCTTGGAGATGATAAAACCCAGAAGGCATCCATAATTGACAAAAAATACGCACTTATGTGGATTTAGACGTAGATTTTAGAACCTACACCGAGCGAAGATTTGTTTCAGATGCACAAGGTGATGGGATCACTTCTTGGTATGAGCCAGAAGGTCATCCAAGTAAGCTTGTTCAATATGCCTAATGTCGTGAAAGGCGTAGTCCATAGCCCTTTGAAAATTTTCTCCTGCATTCTTTAGACTGAATGGGAGTTTACGATACGCAAATGTGCCCTAAGGACAGATGAAGGTGGTTTTATGCTAGTCATATTTTTTAATCGCAATCTAGTTATATCCCAAGAAACCATCCATAAAGGAAAAAGACTCACATCCAGCGCAATCATCAAGGATCTGATCTATGAACAGCGTAGGATAATTGTCTTTTGGACAAGCAGCGTTCAAATCGTGATAATAAACACAAACTTGAATAGTGCCTTGTTTTTTGTCTATGAGGACCGGATTGGAAACCCATTCTATTAGAGGAACGGGATAGATAAAACCAGCGTTCAAAAGTTTTTCGACTTTAGTCTTAATGGCAACCACTTTGTGCAGGTGGACAGGTCGGAGTCTCTTCCAAATAGGTATGGCATTGTCATAAACTTTGATTTCATGCTCGACAATATATGGATCTATGTCAGGCATTTCATCATAAGACCAAGCAAACACATCACGAAATTCCTTAAAAAGGGAAGTGAAGCGTGAAATTTCCTCAAGATTGCAATCTGCTCTAATCTGAATATTTTCCACGATACTGGTTTTGACCGAGATATATATGAGAAAGGTTTTTGAAAGGATTCCCAAGTTCCCTTCTGAATCAATAGTTTGAACAGTCGTGTAAATGGAGGAGATGATCTCAAGAGGGTCAAAAGATGGGATTTGAGTAGTTATTGTGTCTGAATCAAACATCAATGCATGATGGTGTAACTCTCCCCAAGGTCATTCTTCTAGAGACATGATCTCTCGAATAGCTTCATCCGTAGGCATGATTTCATCGAGGAGATCCTTAGAAAGAACCATGATGGGCGGGAGCTTTGTACCATTGGTCGAAACCATAGCTGCGGAGGGTTCAGATGTAATCTGGATGGCTTGATAAGCCAACTCGGCTAGTGAGAGCGACATCTGATCTCCATGGGAGTCAATTTTTGAAGGTGCCGGTAGGATCCATGGGTCGATAGAGATATCCAAAATGGTAGATATCATTGCAACCATATGTGGAACTTCAGGCAGCAGGAGAGGAAAGCAACCCATCAGGGAAGATGCCTTCAGAATACCAGTGCCAATACTGACATATGAGTAAAGAACGCCTCCTATTAGGGGTACAGTGCTACTTGGTAACGTGGCATAATCAGGGGTGCAAAAGGATAACTGATCCACTGTGACTATTTTCCCATCCAATGGAAAGAGGATGAGTCGGAAGACCGAAGAAACAATGGCAGTCATTGAGTATGACCAACTGCGACCCAGCAATAGATTATAGTTGAGATGATGATCTTCGAATTCTATGTCCACCATTATCGTTTTCCCACTAAGGGAAATGGGAAAGCTAGTAAGGTAACCTTTTGGGAGGAAAGTGTGGCCATCGAAAGCTTTAAGGGAATTCGATGGCGGGGAGAACCCAAAGCGAGCCAACAAGTAGTTGACATAACGCAGTTCGAAGCACCTTTGTCTATGATAGTACGATGGATTGGTCTCCCTTTTGACACAACTTGTACCTGGAATGAAAGTTGGTGTTAGAGGCAAGCTTTAGATTTCTCCATGTAAAATATAGCTAGCGTAGAATCCTGGGGGTCAATCCCACCAATGGCCGAAAGCAAGGCTTTCCTTTGTGCTGGGAAAGTTTGTAATGCTTCAAGAGTAGACATAGTTGACGGTGCCTGTACCAAATCTTCTACAATATTGTATTTTTGGGCAGCACGTGCAAAGGTGTTATGAGTCATGCGTCGAAGTATCCCTTTTGGGGGACAAATTGCGAGGTCATCAACGGGTTGTTCGATATGCAAATTGTTGGGCAGCGGTGGGTTTGAACTGGTACCAGGTTCTTGAGTATCAATGATAGGATTTCAATAAATTTTGGCTCGTGTTTTGAGTTCAACACTTTCTACACCATAAATGGAAAATGATCCTTCACTGGAAGGATGCATACCACCATTTCCCCTTTGCGGGGGTTGCGGTATATTTGCAAACATGTGTTGATGTTGCTGCTGTGGATTAGGGAAGGGATTATGAAGGATGACAGGTGTCCTCCCAGAGTCCTTGTTTGTGATAAAATCTATGCATTCCTGTAGTCGAGGATGTTTTTATGTCAAGTGGTCCTCTACACAGATTCTGCAAGGAAAGTTTCTCTTTCCCTTTGTCCTTTTTAGTATCATTTTTCTAATTGGCATTATTCTGATGATCTGACTGCTCTTCTGAAGAAGAGGTCTTTTTCTTGTTCTTATTTTTTTTTCCACTAGGTTTTTATGAAATTTTCACATAATAAAACCTCAGCTTTAGGAATATTATTCAATTGGTTAGGGGTGGTGGCAGCCGAAGAATGCTTGGAGGTTTGCCCACTAGGATGTTTTACGGCTACACTGGAGATGCCACCGACGAGACCGTCGGTGTGCACTCCAGGTTTTTGAGTAGCAGGAGGATTCAGATTACCAGGGGCATAGTGGAGTAAATGATGTAGCATGTCAGATTACAAATAGATCAAATTTAATTGCTGTGCACGAAGAATGGATTCATCTTCTGTGACCACACCGGACAGGCAGATGTCCTTAGCTAGGTTTGGTAAGAGTGACTTACAAAACCAATTAGATAAGAGATGATCTGAGATTGGCGCTTTGACTAACCTCCTCCTATGTCTCCATTCATGAATGTGATCGGAGATGTGGGTGGTAGTGTCTTGGCGCAGCGAGGTTAATAGTGTCGTGCCAGTTTCGTATCTAATAGGTAGTTGGAAATTATTAAGAAATTCTGTAGCTAAGGAGCCAAAAGTGTTGACGACTCTATGTGGTAACTCAATATACCATTTGGCAGCATTACCTATGAAGGTTCAGGGGAAAATTCGAAGCTGGATACTATCATCCACCATGGAGTTAGAAACAGACCATAGATGAAAGGTGGTGACGTGCGTAGCCGGGTCATCCCCTTGTTTCCCGTCGAATTTAGGGATGTCAAACGGAATCTTGTGTGGTACGGGAGGCCAGAGTGGGTTGTGATTGATGGGATCATTGGTCAGTTTGTAGATTTCAGGGATTTATAGAGCTTCCAAAAATGGAAATTGCGTGTTTTCCCCTGGATCTAACCAAGGAAGTGTAATATCCCAACTTTGGAAAAGCTAGCAAGACATGACTAGAAAACGCATTTTTCAGGAATGGCTGCTACCGGATTTGAAACCAAGACCTGGATCCCTGAGATCAATGCATCTAAGTTTTTGGGTCCTATGTTTTGGTAGATTGGCTTACCAAAAGACAAGGCAACATAAAAACCTAACTTTAGAGTTCTAGGATCTAGCCCTCCTAGTCTCAGAGAGGGATCTCTCAATATGTTTGTAAGGATATATCTTGGATGGCTTTAGAATTTGATTTTAGGCTAGTTATGAGGTGCAGGATTGTTTGTTTTTTTTGGTTGTAAAAATGTGTTTCATGTGGTATAGATAGAGCATGGGAATCTACAAGCCATTGGGCAATGGAGTCATGTGAAAGTCCAAATAGTTCTGATCGAGAAGGAAGGGAAACCGAAGGGAAAATCTAACTTGGTAGAGGATTTGTTGAATAATATAGGTGAAATGGGATGGACATTAAGGACTAAGAGTGAAAATAAAACCAAACCCATCCACAATGTCTTAAAGGATTCAAGGAACGCCCTATTTCCTCCAGTAAGTTCACTATTTTGGGCTTAATCAATATAAACACCCAAAGAAAGGAGAAATGCAGACTAAAACCTTCTAAATGAATTATAGGATTCGAGGAACACCGTATTTCCTCCTACAAGTTCACCTTTGAGAGCTTAACCTACAAAGACATACAATTGCATTCAAGGAAGAGGGAACGCCTTAGACATCTAGGACTGCAATTATAGGGACCTTTAACACAATAATTGCAGTAAGAAATAGGGGGTATAATTGAAACAAACCTCACTGTCAAACTACAATCATTAATAATCAAAGGGAGATTTCAGATACAATATTCAGTAGTAAAGAAAGAGGGAACACCTAAATAGTCTTTAACACAACTGAATTAATTATTTCCAAAATAAAACAAACTGAATATTCAAGAGAGCTGTCAAACTACCCTGTCACATTCAGTAGTAGAAAAAACATAAACAGTGAAGGATAAACAGGTCAGAGGTGCTTCTAGGATACATTTCTCTGCCTAAAATTTTTATCCTACTGTAAGCAAAGCATGATGGGAGAAAGTGGAAAATAGGAAATAACATTAACAATAAGAAGTACTTCACCAAAACCAGGCTCAGGGATCCAATGGTCTAGCCCCCTTCATCAATAGAACAACAAGGATCTTCACACTCTTTCAAAACACCAATGCTTCTTCAAAGCAGCAATATGTATTACTTTAGAAATCACCAAATGCCAACCCTTTACAATGGGACTTCGAAGACTCTTTATAGAGAAAATGAGAAAAGTAGGTGAGGAAAGTTTTAATGATCATCAGTGATAGGAGAAAGGTATTTTGAATGCTCCATTATGTGCCTTAAACATTTCATTGACTTCTAGACAGGATCAATAACTTTGTAGCTTGTTTGAGACTATTTTTATATGACAGAAATCACCCGCAGGGTGTCCTCGAGAAGGAAATCATCTGGAGAGGTACTGTTATCTTCTCAATGTGAGTTAAGTGAAGGATGGGCTTACAGGGACTCCCATACTCCTAAATAACTGCTTTTGAAAATTTGTAGTAGCTTCCCTGGTGTAATAACTGCTTGGCAGACTTGTGTGCATGGGTATAGGCCATGTATGTGTCAGTCATCGTTATACATCAATAATGGCTCTGTCTCTTTGTACTTAAACCTGTATTAGCTTTGTTTATGCTTTTATTTTTCCGATTTCTCAAAATAATTATGTACTGATGTTGATCTTCTATGCTATGTGTCCGGCCACTGGAAATGTGATCATCATCTTTTCTGAGTGTTTTGTGTACCGGTGGAGGATTTCGCTGAGCTGGAGGGTCACTGATGGTTCCTGATATGATTTTTTGATTGACACACCCTGGTCCTTTTTTTCTAGTCCTTTTGACTTTGTTTCCTGGCCCTGAGTCTGCTATCTGAGCCTGTGTGTCACCTTTGTGATTGTAACACATTAATTCCTTCATCGGCCATGAAAAAACCTATGAACACACAAAAACATGTTATGAAATCCTGCAGGCTTGGGCTTAGATTGCTTACAGAGGCTCTGGGGTGGCGGAGGAGCAGTGAGGAAGAATGTGATTGGAGCGGAAAAATGGGGAAGAAACCCTAGCAGAGCAGCTAACCAGGTGTTTTGGAGGTTTGGGTGTGAGGATAAACTGGGACCGTTAGATTAGGATAATCGATGGTGAGGATTCGTCGATGAAGCCATTTGGGAAAATAGTTGAAAAACAAATGAGCGATGTTGCGATGTGATCAGAGCCGTCCGATCTCAGAGATCGACGGCTGAGATTAACAATGGAATAATGTTGCGGAGGGCGGTAAGGTGGAAAATCAGAATGGTTTTCACACAGCGTTCAAGTGGTTTTAAGAGTTTGGCCAAAAAACATAATACCATACACTAATTGCCACGTGGAAAACTAAAACCGCCCATTTCACATTTTTTTGAAGCATTAAACCTTGGGCACAGAAAAAATGCGAAATGTAATGGTGACCGTTGGATCGAGGACCTCAGATCCAACGGTGTGGAAGAAACGCGATAGGAGGTAAGATGCACGGGCGGAACATATGGGTAGGTGAAAGGTGAGTTGAATCCTGACCATTGGATCTTGGGGATGGACGGTCAAGATTTGTTGATGGGGGAGAAATGATAAGGGCGTGGTATGATGATCAGGAGCACTGTGGACCGTCCAATCATTATTTTTCAACGGCTGAGATCTAACTGGAGGTCGTGATGTTGAAAAGTTATGAGCGGAGCGCGATGAGATCCAGGTCATTGGTTCTTGTGGATTCAATGATCCAGATCTAATCGGTATTCTTGTGGATTCAACGGCTGAGATCAAATTGCATGATCGACATCGGAGGAGGCAATCGAGCAGGACTTTTGGATTTGCGATGCGCAATTGAGCGCTGGCCGTCAGATCGGTAGGATGATCGATGTTCAGGATTAAATTGGATGGGTGAGGGTGACAGGCTCATAAGAAGAGTGCAATCGAATCTCAGTCGTTAGTTCTTGTGGATTCAACGACCAAGATTAAATTAGGGAGTCAGCCATCGGTGAAACAAAAAAGAGGGAAAACTGGACTTGCGCGAAGCGATTGTGCACTGGCCATCAGATATGGAAATATTTAACAGTCACGATCAAGTTAGATAGGTAATGGGGGAAGGCTTGCGATGGAGTGCGATGTGATCCTGGCCATTCGATCGGGAGATATCAACGGTCCAGATTGAATCGGCAATCGGCAGAGGAAAAACTCATCGCATCAAAAAATTTTGAAGAACAAAGGAAAAGGAAAAAACGAAAGCTCCAATTGCGATTTGCGATTAGGCCTTAGCACCTGGTCATAGCGTTGGTCACATGCGGAAAAGAGGCTAAGGGCTTAAGCTGAAAGGGGCTTAAGGCCTTAGTTTAAAAATGAGGATTTTTAAGGATTTTCAAGAGTTTTTTGAGGAAAATGGAGGTTCCGATAGAGGTAAAGACGGGGTTTTAAACCTCATAAATGGATTTCACAAGGTTTGAAGGGGATTTAAGGCCTTTAGAGGCTGAATGGAGGGTTGAAAGACAAAAATAAGGCTTCATGAAAATGAAGGGAAATAAGTGAAAACAGGCAGTTTCAGTGGCCTTTGGAGCAAATTTCTTTGGTGAAACAGCAATGGCTTTAAGATGAAAACAACAGTGAAGATGAGCCTCCTGGATGGAACAAGCATAAGACTTCAAGGATGATAAATTTTCAAAGGAAATATATCTCTTGAAGGCTTGAAGACAAACTTAGCCACCATTTGGTATATCAGAAATTATAGTTGGCTAACAGTGCTCCACTTGGGGAGGACATCTTGCCCTTTAGTTATCCAGAACCTCAGAAATCTATGTATTTAGCAGACCAATGCCTTTCCATTGGGCAGTAGTTTTTCTTTCCTTGATTGGTCTTCTTTTGATCTGATATCCTTTGCGGCAACTCGAAAAAATTGTCATTCTTCAAAACAACATTTCTACCTACCCATTCCTACTATCCTAGCATTTTTTCTTCCTTTGAGTGCACTTGGACTGGAAAAATATTTTTCCAACATTTTATTTTGCAAACAGAAAAATAAACCTATCTAATGCTACCCTTATTTATTCCAAGAGCCCAGATTAGATAGTTGGACTCTTAATTCTCTACCTAATATAATACCTGTCAGGATTAAATAGTCTGACAGGTTTTCGTTCTCCATATTCTAAGACAAAAATTAAAAATACAGTAAAACCAGGATTAGACTGTCTGGTTTGTTGTGGGTACATGGCATAATAGACAAGCTGCACTTGAACTGAATTTTGCAGAAATTAAAACTAACTAAATGCTCACAGGCTGAGCTTTATTGACATTCCTACCTACCCTACTCTAACTTGGAAATATTTGTTGTTTTACATAATACAATAGTGCCAGTGTAGCCAGTTCAGTAGTAACAAGAATGAGGAAAAAATCTGACTGCTTTCCAGAGATAAACATGGGGTACTTTGAATTTGGGTCTTCAAAACCAAGGCCACCAACAGTGGTGACAACTCCTGATGTATCTGGCTCTTGTAGAGGGCCAATGCTTGGTAACTTGAGCCAATCAGGGCCTCCATATATTCTTCCACAGGATCAATGAACACCTGATGTAAAATTTCTTCTTTTAGGCCTTTCATGACTGGTAGGCTACCTACATCCTTGACAGCTTTGATGACTGCATTTTCAATGTGGCTCTTAAAGGCCCAATCATCCTCCTCTTGCACATCAACAGGCAGTGAAATTTCTTCTATTTTAGGGGGAGGGATACTTTCCAAAAAGGCTCTTGGGTCCCTGAATTGGTATGATTGTTCTTGTGAATTCAATATTCCAATCTCAAATTCATATCTTTCAACCGCCAATTCTAGAAAAAATTCCTTAAGCTCAGGTTGATTATTGAATTTCGAGTTGGAAAGGAAAACCTCTGGGAGTTCCTTGCTTCTATGTTTTTCCAGTATACTTGATATTCCACAACGAAAATCTTCAAGGGGACTTGGCTGCATTTCTGCGAATTGCTCGGAGTCTTCCATTGGTGGGGGGATTTGGTTAAAAAAAACTGATACTCATAGTTTCCTTTAACATGGATGATGTTCTGATGAAACGGGTCTCCCAGTGGAGTCTTTTGGTCTTTTACGAACTGTGGAGTCTCTAGGTGGAAAATCTTTAGCTTTTGTGAAGGTAAAGTGTATTATGGTTCCACCACCATGTTTATTATGAAGCCAATCTGAAATGTTTTTGGGTTTTTCTGAGTTTATATGGTTTTATAATGACTTACTGAGTCTACAAGAGTTTGCTAGACTATCATATATTCAGTATGTCCCACCGTGATCACCATTATGTTGGAGTCCTATGTTTTGGTAGATTTGCTTACCAAAATACAAGGCAACATACAAACCTAACTTTAGAGTTCTAGGATCTAGCCCTCCTAGTCTCAAAGAAGGATCTCTCAATATGTTTGTAAGGATATATCTTGGATGGCTTTAGAAGTTGATTTTAGGCTAGTTATGAGGTTTAGGATTTTTTTTTTTGCTTGGTTTGACAAATGTGTTTCATTTGGTATAGATAGAGCATGGGAATCTACAAGCCATTGGGCAATGGATTCATGTGAAAGTCCAAATAGTTCTGATCAAGAAGGAAGGGAAACCAGAGGGAAAATCTAACTTGTTCAAGGATCTGTTGAATAATATTGGTGAAATGGGATGGACATTAAGGACTAAGAGTGAAAAGAAAACTAAACCCCTCCACAATGTATTAAAGGATTCGGGGAATGCCCTATTTCCTCTAGTAAGTTCACTGTTTTGGGCTTAATCAATATCAACACCCAAAGAAAGGAGAAATGCAGACTAAAACCTTCTAAATGAATTATAGGATTTGGGGAACGCCCTATTTCCTCCTACAAGTTCACCTTTGAGAGCTTAACCTACAAAGACATACAATTGCATTCAAGGAAGAGGGAGCACCTTAGACATCTAGGACTGCAATTATAGAGACCTTTAACACAATAAGTGCAGTAAGAAATAGGGGGTATGATTGAAACAAACCTCACTATAAAACTACAAGCATTAATAATCAAAGGGAGATTTCAGATACAATATTCAATGGTAAAGAAAGAGGGAACGCCTAAACAGTCTTTAACACAACTGAATTAATTATTTCTGAAATTAAAAAAAACTGAATAGTCAAGAGAGCTGTCAAACTACCCTATCACATTAAGTAGCAGAAAACACATAAAAAGTGAAGGATAAACAGGCCAGAAGTGCTTCTAAGATACATTTCTCTGCCTAAACTTTTTATCCTACTGTAAGCAAAGCATGATGGTAGAAAGTGGAAAACAGGAAATAACATTAAAAATAAGAAGTACTTCACCAAAACCAGGCTCATGGATCCAATGGTCCAGCCCCCTTCATCAACAGAACAGCAAGGATCTTCACACTCTTTCAAAACACCAATGCTTCTTCAAAGTAGCAATATGTATTACTTTATAAATCACCAAATGCCAACCCTTTACAATGGGACTTCAAAGAGTATTTATAGAGAAGATGAGAAAAGTAGGTGAGGAAAGTTTTAATGATCATCAATGATAGGAGAAAGGTATTTCGAATGCTCCATTTTGTGCCTTAAACATTTTATTGAATTCTAGACAAGATCAACAACTTTGTAGCTCATTTGAGACTATTTTGATATGACAAAAATCACCCGCAGGGTGTCCTCGAGAAGGAAGTCATCTAGAGAGGTACTGTTATCTTCTCAATGTGAGCTAAGTGAAGGATGGGCTTATGGGGACTCCCATACTGCTAAATAACTGCTTCTGATAGTTTGTAGTAGCTTCCCTAGTGTAATAACTGCTTGGCAGACTTGTGTGCATGGGTATAGGCCATGTCTATGTCAGTCATCATTCTGCATCAATAATGGCTCTGTATCTTTGTACTTAAACCTGTATTAGCTCTGTTTATGATTTTATTTTTTCGATTGCTCGAAATTCTTATGTACTGATGTTGATCTTCTATGTTGTGTTTCCTGCCACTGGAAATGTGATCATCATCTTTTCTGAGTGTTTTGTATACCAGCGGAGGATTTTGCTAAGCTGGAGGGTCACTGATAGTTCCTGATATGATCTGTTGATTGACACGCCCTATCCCTTTGTTTCTAGTCCTTTTGACTTTGTTTCCTAGCCCTGAGACTGCTATCTGAGCCTGTTTGTCACCTTTGTGACTATAACACATTAATTCCTTCATCGGCTATGAAAAAACCTGCGAACACACAAAAACATGTTATGAAATCCTGCAGGCTTGGGTTTAGACTTCTTGCATAGGCTCTAGGGTGGCGGAGGAGCAGTGAGGAAGAATGTGATTGCAGCGGAAAAATGGGGAAGAAACCTTGGTAGAGCAACTAACCAAGTGTTTTGGAGGTTTGGGTGTAAGGATAAACTGGGACCATTATATTAGGATAATAAATGGTGGGGATTCATCAATGAAGCCATTTGGGAAAATAGTTGAAAAAAAAATGAGTGGGGTTGCGATGTGATCAGAGTCGTTTGATCTCAAATATTGATAGCTGATATTAACAATGGAACAATGTTGTGGAGGGCAGTAAGTTGGAAAACCGGAATGGTTTTCACACAGCGTTCAAGTGGCTTTAAGATTTTGGCCAAAAAACGTGATACCATACACTGATTGCCACGTGGAAAAATAAAACCTCCCATTTCTCATTTTTTTGAAGTGTTAAACCTTAGGAACAGAAAAAACGCGAAATGTAATGGTGACCATTGGATCGGGGACCGCAAATCCAATGGTGTGGAAGAAACGCGATAGGAGGTAAGATGCACGGGCGGAACATATGGGTAGGGTCAAAGGCGGGTTGAATCCTGACCATTGGATCTTGGGGACGGACGGTCAAGATCTGTCGATGGGGGATAAATGAGAAGGGCATGGTATGATGATCAAGAGCAGTGTGATCCGTCTGATCAGTCTTGTTAAATTCCTAAGATCTAACTGGAGTTCAGGATGGTGAAAAGTTATGATTGGAGTGCGATGAGATCCTAGCCATTGGTATTTGTGGATTCAATGGTCCAGATCTAATCGGTGGATGCAATGACGGGGGTTGTGAATCAAAGCGCGATTGAATCCTGACCGTTGGTTCTTTTGGATTCAATGGTTGAGATCAAATCGCATGATCAGCATCGAAGGAGGCAAGTGAGTGGGACTTTTGGATTTACGATGCGTGATTGAGCACTGGCCGTCAGATTGGAAGAATGATTGACGATCAGGATTAAATCGGAGGGGTGAGGGTGATGGGCTAATAAGTGGAGCACGATTAAATCTTAGCCGTTGGTTCTTGTGCATTCAACGACCAAGATTAAATCAGGGAGTCGGCCATTGGTGAAACAGAAAAGAGGGAAAATTGGACATGTGTGAAGTGATTGTGTGCTGGCCGTCAGATCTGGAAAGATTTAACGGTCAGGATCAAGTCAAAGAGAGAATGGTGGAAGGCTTGCGATGAAGTGCGATGTGATCCTGGCCGTTGGATCGGGAGAAGTCAACGGTCGAGATTGAATTGGCAATCGACAAAGGAAAAACTCATCGCATCAGAAAATTTTGAAGAACAAAGGAAAAGCTCAAAACGAAAGCTCCGATCGTGATTTTTAATTAGGCCTTAGCACCTAGTCATAGCATGGGTCACATCCAGAAAAGGGGCTAAGGGCTTAAGCCGAAAGGGGCTTAAGGCCTTAGTGTAAAAATGATGATTTTCAAGGATTTTCAAGGGATTTTTGAGGAAAATGGAGGTTCCAATAGAGGTAAAGACGGGGTTTTAAACCTCATAAAGGGATTTCACAAGGTCTGAAGGGGATTTAAGGCCTTTAGAGGCTAAATGGAGCGTTAAAAGACAAAAAGAAGGCTTCATGAAAATGAAGGGAAGTAAGTGAAAACAGATAGTTTCAGTGGCCTTTGGAGCAACTTTCTTTGGTGAAACAACATGGCTTTAAGATGGAAACAGCAGTGAAGATGAGCCTCGAGGATGGAAAAAGCATAAGAATTCAGGGAGGATAAATTTTCAAGGAAATATATCTCTTGAAGGCTTGAAGACAAAATTAGCCACCATTTGGTATATTAGAAATTATAGGTGGCTAACACTAAGACTTAGCTTCAAGAGGTGGCTCAAAATAAATCCCTCTAGGTGGGTTAAACAGGTCTCCCACACCTAGTTGTCTTCAGAAAATGCCTGATGAAGGGACTGCAACAATGTATGAGCATACAATGGAATAACAACGTTATTTTATAGCCACGAACACATGAAGATAAAAATAGACAACCAATGTATAATATAGCAGCAAAAGAGTACAATTCTTTGAGGAATCAATCACTCAAGCTTGGCAATGGAAGCCCCAATAGAACATGTACTAGAAACTGAAGAACACTGCTACACAGAATTTACACAAGGCTACAACAGCGCAGTTTATAGGAGACACTATAGCATAATAAAAGATAGTACAATGATATAGCAATATCAACTCAAGAAAGGTGGGGGAGCAAGCTTTCAACCCTTGAAAATAACATTACAACAATCCTTAAGAGGATTGGCTGAAATATATATACAAGTGGGAAATCTGCAGAAATGCCAGAGTTGTTGGGAAGCAGCTGCAACTCAGAAAATAGAAGGAGATGGTTTAAGATGATGAACAATCTGAAATAGGCCTCCTCCAACAGATATCTCAAGTGATAGGTTGATCCTAACACTGAAGATCTTCCCCTCCAAAATAGTGGTGCAAACCCCCACTGCAGATACACGCTAAAATAATGCAGTCTATAGAAGGGTTTGCGCTGTTGATGACGGGAGATGCTTGGCCTGATTCCAAGATATGAAAATCAGCTCTGAAAATCCTCCTCACTAACCTTTCTGAGGAATAGAAGCTCCCTCCTCTGAAATATGAGCCAAGGAATGGTGTTGTGGAACCCTCCACTGTAACACCCAACAACACTACGTTATACTTCAGCAGAAATAATGCAGTAACTGAAGGAGTGGCTTTGGCCTTGAGCCTAGATGTGGAGAAATGAAGTGCAATCCTTCAAGAGGCATCTAAAGAAGGAGAGGAAATCCTAAATAGGAATCCCTCGTGCTAAACAGCACTGCAACTCAGCTAAACAACTGGAGACTGCAAATAGTCTACTAGACCAATAATCAAATACTCAAAACATGTCTCACTATGGTTGCCTCTTCCTCCTTTTATGCAAGTGAATGTCTCTTTGCCTTGGACCCCACACATTAGGGTTTCTTCCACAAGGAATATTTCTCCCTCTCAAACCGTGTTGTCTTCCCATGCAAGCCACGCCCTCTTAGGCATTGTTGTTGACTTGGTCAAACTTGACCTTGTCCTCATGCATTTGCCCCTTTTCACACTAGAAGGTGCAAAATAAAGCTTCTCCATTGATCCCTTTCACACTATGAAGGATTTTATTCCTACTCATGGGTCTCCTCACCCATTTTATTCACCTCCTAGATGATATGAGCAAATTTAATGTTCCAATTAACTTCATGAAAATTTTGGAATATTACAGTCCTCCCCTCTCAAATATTTCTTGTCCTCAAGCAAGTGCAAGGATAGACTGAGTTATTTTCTCCTCCTCTCCCTATAGCATCCATGTATGATGTTCTCCTCCAAGTGAAGTGATGCTATCTCATCAATGAAGTCTCCCCATTTCTCCTCCTCAGCATGCAAGTCAGCTATCAAGCCATCATCATGTAAAGGTGAAATACTCAAGAGGATAGCAAGGTGATGTCTAGAGGCCCCCTTAAAGAAATGGATCTGAAATATAATGGGAACTATCTTTCCCACTTGGATCCTCCATCCCCAAGCTATTAGCCATGCAAAATGAGTCACCTCCCAACTAGGCAACTCCGGAAAACTGTCCTCTACCTTTGGCTCCGAAAAAGTAGGTGGGATGAATATCTGCATAACGTAGACAATGTAGCCTACCCCACGCTGTCCATCTCTCCACTTATGATAAGTGTAGAGTGTTGGCTTATCTCGGGCTACAATAAAGTTTCCCTCAAGTGGCAAGATGAGGACTAGATCTCCAAGGATCTCCCCTCCATTGCTACAAATCATGCTGGCCCAAATATATCCATATATAATGAGTTGGAAATCATCATCATATGGTATCTCATCCATCATGTGGCTCACCTGATCAAGAAAAACATGTGTTGCTTTAGTGGCCATACCATCTCCCATGTTCCCCTTAGAACATGTAGTGAAAAAAATATGGAGATCTTCTCTCCCAAAGGACACATCCATCCAATGTGTCTCTCTCCCCAACATGCTCCTCATAAATACAGAGACAATAGAACCATAAGGAGAAAAAATGAGAATCATGCTTGCTTCCATGTGTAACAAGTGAGAAGGAAAATGGTCCCTCAAGTGCAACCAACGCAGCTTGACCCTCAACTGCAATAGAGACTAATAAAATGTGTGGCTTCTCAACCACTTTCCTACTACTCCAATCTCCTCATAAGTATGGAGGAAGTGAATGATACTTGGTGTGAAATGAACATGTCCTCCATAATATACCTCTTCCCTAAGTCCTCCTAGGGAGTGGCCATCAATCATGCTTATGGCCTGAAGTAGACCATAAAGCTCAAAAGAGAGAAGTATCCTCCTTGGAGCAACATCCTACACATGTATGGTTAAGGGACATATACATACATCATATAAATAAGCATGTAAACAATCAACACCCTTACCATATGTTCTGCTCATACAAAGGGAGTGGCTCATAGAGGAGTCTCCTCTTATCCTCAAAGAGAAAAGAGGTGGTTTTGCTAACTCTTCCAGAGAGTTATGTCTCTCCTCCATCTCCATATGATCTATGCATCTCTGTATATGTTGATATATCTCCTCCTCAAAACCCTTCCAAAAATACCCCTTCATGATGGTGTGGTATGCTCTCATAGAACAAGTGGGACTGAAAAGGAAATCCTTATGAGCTACTTGTAGCAACTTCTCCTTGAGCCTAGAAGCTCCAGATAAGAATATCCTACCATGATAGAAGATGACCCCATCTCTAACTCAATACTCCTCCTCATGCAACTGGCCATCCAACATCATACAAGTGAAAAGATCCTTGGAATACTCCACCAATAGCTGGGAGTTCCAATATGGATCTATCCTCCATAGTGACAGCACTGATGATCTCTTATGAAGAACACCTGTCATATGGCTACCATGTCCTTTGACATCTCCAATGTCAAAGATGTAATTTGTAGGGTTGATATCCTTCCCTTGCTGCTTCTTCCACAATGTAGAATCTGAAATGGAAGTGGGTAATGATGATTTTGAGAGAATGCTCCCTCTCTCCTTGAGTCTACCCAAGACTCCCAGTGTTGTACCAAGCTCTCCCAAGGTCTCCACCCTTCTGAAATCAATGAGTGGTGCCTCAACATGTGAAGCATCCATCCTCCTTTGTTGATCCAGTGGCCTCCTTGGAAAAATATCTCCATGCAATGAGACATGATCATCAAAAGGTGAGGGCATATATGAATGGAAAAATCTACCCATGCTCTCACTGCACAATCCAGCCACCCTCCTAGGTGTAACAACCTCTAGAAATGGATAGGGATGTGTACTCCTCATCTCATGATGTTGGGTCTTCTCCCTACCTCCTCCTTGTGTCTCCATGGTTCCACACTTCCTCAACAATGGAACATGAGTTGTGCCTTGATTTCCACACATGAGATCCTGGGGACTTCCTTGCAAAGATGCAAGAATCCCTCTAGCTGGAGCAAGAGCTCCTCCTTCCTCTGCATGAGGTGCTAGATCAACTCCAGATCTGACAACACTGTTGCCCTGAATCTCTGCAACATGAATGGGAAACCCCCCAATGATTAGATCCCTTTTTGAAAAAGACATCTCTATTCTTCCTTTCTCAAAGGTGTGAGATGAAAGCCTTTCTTCCGGCAAGGTATGGTGCAAGTTTTCAGCCTTCTCCATGGTTTTTTGAAGTGGAATTGCATTTTCATGCAAGGGTTTTGTTTGAGTTCCCTTTTTTAGCTCCACCATGTGTGTCTCATGAATCCTTCTATCAAATATTTTCACTAATGTATTAGTGAAACTTGCATAATATGTAGTGTTTACATTTCTTAAAGAAAAGGATTCAAATATCCACCAGGCATAAGCCTTACCTCTCAAATGCAGTGCTGCAACTCTGATGGCTTCATCTTCCGGCATTTGGTGCTGCTGCAAGAAGGTATGTAACTCCTCCACCCAAGCTTTGGCTAAACATGTAGGTGAAACTTCAAAGGTAGATAGAAAAATTCTATCTTGCTGCTCTCTTCCCTTCACCTTGATCTTGCAAAACTCTAAAAAACTGAGATGACCTCGGAATTTCTGATTTTGAGACTTGTTAGCCATTAGTAAATTTTTCCATAAGAAAATGATGGCTAAAATAGGCCTTAAGCCTTCAAGAGATCATTTTCATACAAAATTACTCATTCTTGAAGTCTGTTGTTCCCTAGCAGTGTTGTTCCTTATTACTATTCCCTTCAAAAACCTATTGTTCCCTTCAAAAATCCACCAAGTAAAACCTGTTGTTCCCAAACAAATTTATTTCCTAAAAAGCCCCATTTTCATAATTTCATTTCCTCCATTTCTCCCCCCCATATCATTCATCTTCCTTGAAAAAAACCCCTTTTTTCCTTCTCATTTTACCCTCATATTCCTCAAAAAACCTTCAAAACCCCTTTTTCAACTCATAAAAATCCTTTTTATGGTGTAAAAACCTCCCTTTTCAACTATCGGAACTTGAAAAAAACCCATAAAACCCCTTTTTGGCCTAAATGCACCCTTTTATTAAACAAGAAAGCTTTAGCCCCTTTTTGGCTAAAACCCAGCTCTTTCTCTAGCATATGACCAAAGCCCCGTGACCGGGCACTAAGCGCTCATCACATCGCAATTGTTATATCGCATCAAAATTATTGCATTGTTCCTCCCCTCACCCTATCTCCCCTGTCGATGTGATAAATCCCTTCTTCTGTGGCCCCTGGTCACATATCCTGCCATATGACCTTACCCCTGCATCTATGGTAAGCCCACATCGCATTGGAATTTTCATTTAAAACCTGCCTTTTCTTCAAATTTTACCCACTCCGATAAATGATACCTCGATAAGATCTAAGCCATAGATCTATATGATCTGATGGTGGTTATTAGCCCTCGCCCCTTACCTTTGGGTTTTATCCATTCGCCCTCCACAACGACCTCCGCCGTCGAACTGCATGATCCAACGACTCTCGCTCATCCCGACAACCCAATTCTTATAGACCCACCATCCATTATGCAAAGCCCTCATCCAATCATGTTTCGCCACCTGGCTTCCACTCAAAACCTCGCCCACGCACCTTTCGATCGCGCCCCTCTCCGCACTGTCGGATCTGTTCCTCCTCATCCGACGGTCGATAGCACATATCACGTGATTTTGCGTCCGAGATTTAACATTCCAAAATCACGCAAAATAGGCAGTATTGCAAAGGCCACACGACACATCTCAATTGGATCGTGTTCATTTTATTAAAATCCATTTACTGCCCAAGGTTCATGTGAAAACCATTCATAGTTTTCGCGAAACCGCCAAGCTACCTTTTCGCGCCAAAGTCATTTTAAAGCTGGTTTTTCACAGATTTCCTCCACAAAGCCTTCTCCACCCACATTTCATCTCCTCTGCACACGCTTTTCTGCCTTCGCCAGCCTCCGAAGTAGTTTCATCCACTCATCGCAGGTTTTTATAACATATTGTGTTGTTTTTTACAGGTTTTGTAATGGTCCTTGAAGCGGAAACCCTCCCCATGATTCATAAGGGACAGGGCCAAAGATTAGGACCCTCGTGATCCAGATACAGGCCAAATGCACATAACTAATGGCCTATATCAATTAGAATGAGGTAAAGGACAGTTTTAAAAACTAAAGCCGTGGATCAAAGGGAAAATCCCATTGAATAGTCCAAGTTAAAGGGATTAATGCATGAGATTGAAGATTAAAAGCATAATCTTACGGTTTAAAGGAAAGGAACACAGAAAAATAGATCAGAAGAAAAGATTAAAGATTCAAAGGGTTTAAATCCTGATAGTAAAAGGATAAAGCACAGTTTGAAGGAAAAAGGTATATTTATCAGTAAAAAAGTCAACATATAAAGCTTAAAGACTCCGAAGATGTTTTCAAAGACCTTAAAAGAAGTATTAGGGCATAATCAATTTTAAAGCCACTAAAGATGATAGATCAACAAAGAGAGCCTCGAAATGCCAGATCATTGAGGTAATTACTCCTCAAAGTGCCACCTACAGGCCTTTTTACCTAAAAGGAATACGCAGTTAAAGCACAGTCAGAGATATTTGCCAAAGACAGCTCAGAATTAATTGATAGCCTACCAAAAAGCCTCCAAAGTCAACAAAATGACTAAAGTTGATGAAATTTAATATAATAATCAATTTGCAGAGTTACAAACATCTGAATACTCCTCAATTTGGCCCTTCAAAGGCCGAGAAGCACTTACTCTGCATTTATTGAATAGATAGACCTTTCTTTCACTCCACCTCCTCATTCTTCTATAAATACTTCTCTAGAAGGCAGTATACAGGTTGGTCTTTGAATACTTATCAAGTGTAAATAGCTATTGAGGCTGCTAAAGATCTATTTGTAATTGAAAGAAGATAGGCTGAGATGAGAGTTTTGAAGCTGTAAAAGACCCAATGGACTTGAAGATCGTAACTGGTTTGAACATCAAATACACAGCTGATTCATGGGATCGTGGTTTATGTAAAATGGTGATGTGTTTCTTACTTTAATTGTCATTTTTATCTTTTTTTCCATATTTTCCACTATTCTCTGATAAAGAACAGCAAGCATAGATTAGGATTTACTATCAAGTACCCTAAATATCATTGATAAATCTTTATCTTTATGTTTTTTGCTATATTTTGTGTTTTAAGGATAATTCAATAGAGTATAACTAGTGAAGTGTTGGTAAGCCCATGTTTCCGGAGTACAACTTCAGATATTGTCTTTGAAAGTTCTTGAAGAAGTCTACTAATTAAAGTTGAACTAGAGAAGTCTATGGTTAGCCATGTCCTCTAGTTTATCTCCAACAGTTTATTTGAAAGATCCCTTGAAGAGTATGTTAAAAGAAGGCTAATTTAAAAGTACTTACCTGATCTTAGACTAATTTTTATGTTCATCTTGAATGTTTTTCCTTCAAGAATATGCTGAAAGCAAGCTAAGTTAGAAGTCTTTACTTGATCTTAAGCTATTCTTTGTTTTTAATGTTTTCTCTGAAAATTATATCAAAAGTAGGCTAGTTTAAAAGTACTTACCTGATTTTAGGTTACTTTGTGCCTTTCCCTTAAGTGCATGCCAAAAGCAGGCTAGTTTAGAAGTACTTACCTGATCTTAGGTTGTCCTTTTTTTTTCTTGTGTGTTTGCTTCCTTCACAACACTTTTTTATGTTTTCATATCACAGATCAATCTAAAGAATCCTTAGACATAGATGACTTGCCCCATGGACCAGTCGTGAAAATTGTTGTGCAATTAAAATCCTCTTGTGACTCCATAGCCCAATGGACTGACACTTTTTTTGAACTATCCTATCAACTGAATCATTATTTCATCCTACTCACATCTTTACCCCTTAGAATACTTCCTTCATTTGATGATATTCTTCCCAACCAAAAATAAACCAACAACCTTGTACTTCATATCTAGCCTAAAATCATATCATAAAGCTTAAAGAAATATATTTGAAAACACAAATATAGAGAGATCCCTCTATGAATCTAGGATGGCTAGATCCTTAGGTTCCAAAGTGGTTTTTATGTAGGCTCTGCAGCATTTGTATTTTCCAATCTTGCAAATTACAGAGGCCTGACATAATAGTGACCATAATGGGGACTTTCTGAGTAAAATCCTTAAAACAAAACACTTAGTATTCATTCAAATAAGAATAGCCTTCTTCAAGCGCTACCAACTTAATGGTGATCGTGATAGGACTTGTTTGAATTAGTGACAATCTAAGTAAACCTTAGGATTCTAACAAACCCTCATCAAACCTTGAAGAAATCAGCTAGTGTGCCATAGAGTATAATTTGTTTGTCTCATCACCGTAGCTAAGTGTTGAAACAGATATAGGACACTTTCATAAACATAGGACTGTTAAAAACTCAGAAAACCCAAAACATTTCAGATTGGTATGTAAATCAATCAGTGGTCGTGGACCATAAAACATTTTACTTTACAAAGCTAAAAATTTCCACCTGGCAACTCCACAGTTCCAAATTGACCTAAAGACTCCACTGGGAAACCCATTCTATCATAACATCATAACAAACTCAATTAAGGAAACTTTGAAGATTAATTTTTCTTGTTAAAAGATCAGTTAACCTATTAAAGATTGTCATACTTGGTTAAAACTTTTCTTATCATTTGGGTCTAAAAACCCAACATAGTGGCTTGTAGAAGAGTTTATACTAGAGCCTATCCTGACCCAAATCCTCCTGATATAGTTGATAATCTAGAAATCATCCTTAGGAAATCTCCTAAATCTAAAACTTCAACTGTTGTCAGACCAATTCATAGAGCTAATTGTGTCCCTGAAAATTTCTTAGCTCTATAGGATACACAAGTTGACCTAAGAAACTCATTCAGAACTAGGTCACTTGATGATATAGATCAGATATAATTTGAGTCTCCACACTCACCCCAACATAGTGGTGAATATCCTGGTAGTAGAGAAACCACCCCACCTGGCCATCATTTCATTGATAACTTTGGTTTTTTTCATATTAGATCTGCTCAACAGTATTTTGCTGGTCCAAGTACTTCTTTTATCCATACACCCACTATCCAAAATACTCCATTTCATCCTCCTCCTCCTCTCATAAACCCTCCACTTGTAAACACCCCATTTTTCCCACAACCTCCTATCATGGCAACTGGTATGCTCCTCTAGTCCTTCCTTTACCTTTAGTCAATCTGCCACAAGACTATCAGTCCAAGATTCCATTATATGATGCCAGTGGCTCTACTACTACTTCACAACATGTGGACAAGATGAATGACTATTTTGATAGAAATGAGATAGATGATGAAACTGTCAAACCCAGACTATTTGCTCAAATTTTAGGGGGAGAAGAAAGAAAATGGTTCAAAAGCTTAACCCATCACAGTATTAATGACCTCCAAGTTCTCCATCAGTAATTCCTAAACAAATGGGAAGTCAGAAAAAACCCTCTCCAAATATTTTCAGATTACAACAACCTCAAAAGAAACACTAGGGAAAGTGTTCAAAATTATTGCACTAGGTTCAATAGTGTTTATAATGCACTGCCCCCAGATTTGAAACCTCCACAAAGCTCAGCTTGGGCCAAATTCCCTGAAGGATTTGATCATGAAATGGCCTATCAGCTAAGATAAAGAGACCCCTTGACGCTGGAAGACATGCAGAAGGGAGCTCTAGTTGTGGAAGTACATCTGATTGAAAAAAGAGCTAGGATGAGGAATGAAAAGAAAGTGTCATTTAGTGAGGAAAATGCACCTTCCACATCTAGCTCAAAAATGGAGAGAATGATGGAGGAGATGATGAAAAGGATGAGCATATTTGAGAGAGCACAATCTAGAGAAAATCAGTCAGCTCCCCAAATCAGAAATCAGTCTCAGAATCAAAATCAAAACTTTAGGAGAAATCAACCTCAAAACAGACAAAGAGAGGATGATCAATAGATCATACCTCCTTTCCAAGAAAATTATGTTAATGAGGATGAAGAGACAAATGAACAAACAGAGGATGACAACATGAACATGCTGGGAGTAAGCAATGAGGATTTTGATTTCCTCCATGAAAGAAAACAAGGTCTATATACACCCTATGATGATAGAAGAGCAGAAACTGATTAATATGAAAAATACTCTGAAAATTCCCTCATAGGAAAATATGACCTGAGAAGTAAAAAGAATCAAGAAACTCCTAGGAACAAAACCTCAGATAAATCTGCCAAAAATAGCCCTGAAAATACTCCCAAAAAGACAACAGAAATTCAGAAGACAATGGCTGTAAATTCTGATTTAAACAAAGGGAAAAACACCCAAGAAAATGAAAAACAGAGTTTTAACCCCAACAACACTAGCACCTCAGCTAATTCTCCTGAAAAACTATTCTAACTGTTGTAAATACTAAAAATCAGCAAGTTGATTTTGCTGATCAAGGAGTGACTAACAAGGCTGAATCAAACATTTTAAAAAATCGGATTCCCTTTAACTTAGAGAACGAAATTTCAAAAATCAAAATCTCTGTTCCACTTACTAAGTTGGTCACTCAAAATCTATATAGAGTTCATATTTTGAAAGCTTTGAACATAGAATATGTTCATGACACTGTCAATTTAAATGATGATACCCCAGAGCTCATATTTGGACCAAAAATTGAAGGAAAATTTCAAGAAGGAACTACCCCTCCATTTTACATCATTTTGAACATCCATGATAATGTTTTGCACAATTCCATGCTTGATTTAGGAGCATCACACAACTTCATGCCCAAGGTAATAATGGAAAGACTAGGCTTAGAGGTGACTAGACCATACAAAGACTTATATTCCTTTGAATCAAGTAGGGTGAGATGCCTAGGCCTGATAAAGGATCTCTATGTTAACTTAGCCCAAATACCAACGAAAATCTTAGTAATGGACATTGTAGTGGCTGATATCCCCCCAAAATATGGCATGGTCATTTCCAGGTCACGGGGTGCTAAGTTGCAAGGCACTATGAAGATGGATATGACTTATGCCACCATCCCTATCTTCAGTCAACCTAGAAGAATCTATAGGGAAACAAACTTGAAATACATGGTGAGTAACCAAGAAAGACCAGAGAATTCTCCTCTCTATTCCATGCACATTGACCTTGACTCATTCATTCTTTACAATGATGATATTCCTAATGAGCAAGAATTAGTCAATGAAACATCATCAAATGTAGTGGTCATTACACCTCCAAACATAGTGGCAGCCATAGATGAGGAGGAGAATAATAAGGGAATTAAAAGGAGATTTGATGATTCAGAAAATTATAGCAAGCAGATTACAGGTCTTAAGGTTAAAACAACCATAAAAATAGTGCAAATCATGGAAGTCAAAGAACTAAACCTCAAAACATAGAAAATCTTGAGGAACAAACCATTGAAAAACATAGTGCAGGCCCTTGTACAAAATAGAATGATGAAAAAGACAGAGAGGACAGCAATGAAGTAAATGATAAATCTAAAAACAATCCTCTTTGGAACAAGAATTTTGATGGGTCTTGCACTAAAACTCGTGCATGAGTAGGCATATGGTTGTTCAACACTCAAAACCATCATGCTGAGGGGCATTCCTATAGGTTAAACTTTCAATGTACAAACAACATAGCAGAGTATGAAGCTCTCATTTTAGGCCTGCATTTATTGAAAAAATCAGGGGCCAAAAGAATAAAATTTTATGGGGATTCAGAATTAATAATTAGGAAAGTAAATGGGGAATATACTGCTAAACATCCCAGACTTAGAGCCTATAGAGATGATGCCATGGACTTGTTAAAAACATTTGATGAATTCCAATTAATTTTGTCCCAAGGGACCAAAACATTCATGCTAATGGATTAGCATTTGCTGCTAGAACTTGTCTGACACCTTATGAAATCAGGAAATGCACCACCCAAGTCAAATATTGACCAGCAATCCTGGATAATGAAAAATATTGGCAAGTTTTTGATGGAGACAAACAAATAGAAGACTTCCTACAGTCCAAAAATGAATTTGAAGCACCCAACTCAAATTCAGACTATGAACAAGACTGTCCTAATGAATAAAATCCACTTTTTGAAGAAGAAAGGTCTCCTGAAGTTGCTGAAATAAATCTGTTAACTAATAAACTCAAACATAGGACAGAAAAAGGCACAGATTTAGAAGATGAAGACTTAGAGATGATGCAATCTAAAGACCAATGCTTTCCAAAAGGGTTGGTCCCATTAGAATAATTGTTTTACTTAAATGATGTGGCCAAGAAGCCAAAACTGGAACCAATTGAATCTGAAGTGGAAGAATGCAACATAGGCAGTGAGGAAAAGCCCAAAATAATCAAATTATCCAAAACACTGCCAGCTCATATTAAACTGAAATACATTGAGCTATTTAAAGAATTTTCTTATGTGTTTTCATGGAGTTATGAGGACCTGAAATCATATGATACATAAATAATCCAGCATAAGATACACCTCAAAGAAAGCTAGAAACCTTTTAAACAAAAACTACACAGAATTAACCCTATTCAATTACCTCTGGTAGAGAAAGAAATCAAAAAAGTGTATGATGCTGGAATTATTGTCCATGTTTGATACTTAGAGTGGGTGTCTAACCTTGTATCAATTAGGAATAAAACATGAGAGATAAGGCTTTTCATTGACTTCAGAAACTTAAACAAAGCCTCACTAAAAGACAACTATCCTTTGCCTAAAATGGAGCATATCTTACAAAGGGTAGTTGGTTCTAAAATAATTTCTTTTCTAGATGGCTTCTCAGGGTACAATCAGATTTTGGTACATCCTGATGGCCAACTCAACACAGCCTTTACTACTCCTTGGGGTACTTTCATGTATTTGAAAATTCCCTTTGGTTTAATGAATGTTGGTGCCGCATTTCAGAGAGCCATGGATATTGCATTTTCAGAAGAAATAGGATACTTCATAGTAATTTACTTAGATGACATAATTGTCTATTCTAAAATAGATAAAAAACACCTAATCCACTTGAGAAAAGTCCTTGAAAAATGCATAAAATTTGGGCTATCCTTAAATCCAAAGAAAAGATTGTTTATTCTCCAATAAGGTAAACTTCTTGGGCATATCATATCTGAAGAGGGTATAAGGGTAGATCCAAAGAGGATTGATGGTATATTGCGAATCATCCATCTTAGAAGCATCAAGGAACTTCAATATTTCATTGGGAAGATTAATTTCTTGAGAAGGTTCATACCCAATCTAGCTAAACTCCTTAGAAACATAACAAACATGCTTAAAAAAGGAGTTAAATGGACCTTAGAAGCAAATAAATCATTCGAACTGGTAAAACTAGCACTTACCAAAACATCAGTTCTTATCAGTCCTAATTTTTCAAAGGATTTCTTCATTTTTTCATTTGCATCCGAACACACAGTAGCTGTTGTCCTATTACAGAAAAACTAGAATGGACAAGAGCAGTCCATTGCATTCTTTAGCAAGGAATTAATAGATGCACCTTCGAAGTACAACATAATGGAAAAACAAGTCTTTGCCTTAGTCAAAGCCTTAAAAGAATTCAGGTTTTACATTTTACACTCCCACATCATAGCATTTATGCCCCATTCAGTTGTAAAAGACATATTGACCGAAGATCCATATGGAAAAAGAGGAAAGTGGATTGCTGTAATTTTAGAATATGATTTAGAAATCAAGCCCACTAAGCTCATAAAAGGTCAAAGACTAGCAAAATTTATGGTTGAATCCAACTGTCAAGCTCTTGATATAAATATGTTTAATGTATTAGATGAATAAGAGGAGTTTTCAACTGCAATTATTGAAGAACATTTTTTGAATTCATCTTGGTATGCTGACATTTTGTATGTTTTACTCAACCTTAATGTCCCTCCTGGTTTTTCTAAAACAAAGGCAAGATTCTTAAAGTTGAAAGCTGTAAATTACTGCATTTTGAATCAATTTTTATATTGGAAAATTTCTAGTGGATTATTGCTTAAATTTTTGCCTGAGAACGATGCAGATAATATCAAGCATGAGTTTCATGAAGGAGAATGTGGAGGCCACCTCTACTGGAAATCAACTGGTAACAAAATCCTTAGATATGGTTACTACTGGCCCACTCTCTTTCAGGATGTCCATAAAATGATTACTGCCTATCACAAATGCCAAATTTTTGAAGGCAAACAGAAACTGCTTCCCTTACCTCTGCAACCAATCACCGTTGAAGCTCCCTTTTAGCAGTGGGGTCTAGACTTCATTGGAGAAATCCATCCTGCCTCATCTGCCAAACATAGATGGATCCTCACAGCAACAGACTATTTTACCAAGTGGATAGATGCCATCCCATCTAGGAATGCCACAGATTCAGTCATCACTTCATTCCTTGTAAACCACATACTGTCTAGATTTGGCTGTCCTAGAAATATCATAACTGACAATGTTGCTGCATTCAGATCTAAAAAAATGGTGGAATTCTATCATAAATATCAGATTATATTGGGTCATTCTACAACTTATTACCCTCAAGGTAATGGGTTGGCAGAATCATCAAATAAAATTTTGTTAAACACAATCAATAAATTTCTGGAAGATAACAAGAAATCATGGCACAATAAGCTAGTACATGCATTATGGGCAGACAGATTGACAGTTAAAAATTCAATTGGGATGTCTCCTTACCAGCTAGTTTATGGAACTGATGTAATATTTCCAACCAGTCTAGGAGTGCCAGTTATGAAGCTAATCTAGGAAGTACAGTCTGAAGATGATGATATGACAAGAAAAATAAATTAGACTATACATCTACAACAAACCATGGAGGAAGTCTACAACAGAGCACAACAACTACAAGAAAACATCTAGAAGATGTTTGACAAAAGAACCAAGCCAAGTGATTGTAAGATCGGTGATAAAGTTTTGAAATGGGATTCAAGGAGGGAAGATAAGGGCAAACATGGAAAATTTGATAACTTATGGCAAGGCCCTTACCTTATCCAATATGCCATTGGAAACAATGCCTTATTTTTATAAGAGTTGGATGGAGCTGAATTTTTTGGAGGTCATAACAATGGCAGGATGCTCAAACATTACTTCTGTTAGCTAATATTTTAGTTTCAGAGATTTTTTTTCATTGTATATATCACCACTTTTCAATTTAGAAAAAATAAAAAGCACAGAAACAATAGAAAAATAAAAAGAGTGCAGAAATAAAACAAGAAAGGTATAGCCCCATACCCAAAAAGAAGAAAGGAAAAATCTAAAAGTGTGCAAGCTTAAATGCCACTAACAAAAACAACACTGCTATTTTAGTCATACAGCCTAATCATGACTAAGATAGATTTAAATTTTCTGCTGATAGATTAGTGAAGAAGATTTTCCAAATTGTTCAATCTTGGCTTATCAGTAGAATAGATTAGGATAGAAATATAGTGGTTCAAACATGCTTAAATCCTGAACCTGTAAGTTTGATTTTAGAAAGAGTGGCTCTAAACAGACCAAAATCTGGGCCAAAGAAGAATAAAAAAGAATGGTTATAATACACTGAAAACTTGAACCAGGGGAAAGGAAAAAAATTACTCGAAATGGATCCAAATCTGTGTCATAAGAAGAAATGAAGGATATTTTGAATTTTCAGAGCTAGAGACTTCATAGTTTTGTTTTAAATTTTCTGCAAATAAAGTCTATGTGCAGCTTGTACATACAGCCATAGAAATCATAGCAAGTCAAACAGTTTAATCCTGACTTAGCTATGTTTTAAATTTTCTGTTTTAGAAAGTAGAGAATAAAATTTTCCAAATAGTCTAATCCTGGCAGATAGTAGCTTAGATAGAGAATTTATGAGTTCAACATTTTAATCTGAACTCATGGAAGAAATAAGGGTAGATTTAGATTAGTTTTTCCTGTTTCCAAAAGAATAAAATGTTTATGTTTAGGGTCTGCAAGTCCAAATGCACCTTATGAAGAACAAATGTTAGGAAAAGTAGGTTGTGTAGGTAGTATGATTGGGAGAAATTCTTTTGTTGATATGAAATACTGATCATCTTTTCTAAATCAACATGATTAGAGAAGGAAGGTTGTCAATGGATAAAGGCACAGGTCTACATCCCAGAGATCAGATTCTAAAGTTCTTGACACCTCCAAAGAGCTACCATCCCCAAGTGGAGCCATTGTTAACCATTAGGAAATTTTTTCATAAGTAAATGATGGCTAAAACAGACCTTAAGCCTTCAAGAGATCATTTTCATACAAAATTACTCATTCTTGAAGTCTATTGTTCCCTAGCAGTGATGCTCCTTATTACTTTTCCCTTCAAAAGCCTGTTGTTCCCTTCAAAAATCCACCAAGTAAAACCTGTTGTTCCCAAACAAAATTGTTTCCTAAAAAGCCCCATTTTCATCATTTCATATCCTCCATTTCTCCCCCCATATCATTCATCTTCCTTGAAAAAAACCCATAAAAACCCCTTTTTGGCCTAAATGCACCCTTTTATTAAACAAGCAGGCTTTAGCCCCTTTTTGGCTAAACCCCAACTCTTTCTCCAGCATATGACCAAAGCCCCGTGACCGGGCGCTAAGCGCTCATCGCGTCGCAATTGTTATATCGCATTGGAATTTTTGCATTGTTCCTCCCCTCACCCTATTTCCCCTGCCGATGAAATAAAACCCTTCTTCTATGGCCTGTGGTCACATATCCCGCCATATGACCTTACCCCTGCATCTATGCTAAGCCCCCATCGCATCGGTTTTTTCATTTAAAACCTGCATTTTCTTCATATTTTACCCACTTTGATAAATGATACCCCGATAAGATCTAAGCCGTAGATCTATATGATCTAATGGTGGTTATTAGCCCCCGCCCCTGACCTTTGGGTTTTATCCATCCGCCCTCCACAACGACCTTCGTCGTCGATCTGCATGATCAAACGACTCTCGTTCATCTCGACAACCCAAGTCTTCTAGACCCACCATCCATTACGCAAAGCCCTCATCAAATCATGTGTTTCCACTTGGCTTCCACTCAAAACCTCACTCGTGCACCTTTCCATCGCGCCCCTCTCTGCACTGTCGGATCTGTTCCCCCTCATTCGACGGTCGATAGCACATATCACGTGATTTTGCGTCCGAGATTTAACGTTCCAAAATCACGTGAAATAGGTGGTATTGCAAAGGCCACATGACACATCTCAATTGCATCACGTTCATTTTATTAAAAACCACTTACCGCCCAAGGGTCATGTGAAAACCATTCGCAGTTTTCACAAAACCGCCAAGCTACCTTTTCACGCCAAAGTCATTTTAAAGCCGTTTTTTCACGAATTTTCTCCACAGAGCCTTCTCCACCCACATTTCATCTCCTTTGCACATGCTCTTCCACCTCTGCCATCCTCCTAAGCAGTTTCATCCACACATCGCAGGTTTTTATAACATATTGTGTTGTTTTTTACAGGTTTTGTAATGGTCCTTGAAGCGGAAACCCTCCCCATGATTCATAATGGACAGGGCCAAAGATAATGACCCTCATGGTCTAGATACAGGCCAAATGTGCATAACCAATGGTCTATATCAATTAGAATAAGGCAAAGGAAAATTTTAAAAACTGAAGCAGTGGATCAAAGGGAAAATCCCATCGAATAGTCCAAGTTAAAGGGATTAATGCATGAGCTTTAAGATTAAAATCATAATCTTATGGTTTAAAGGCAAGGAACACAGCTAAAGAGATCAAAAGAAAATATTAAATATTCAAAGGGTTTAAATCCCAACAGTAAAAGGATAAAGCACAGTTTGAAGGAAAAATGGATATTTATCAGTCAAAAAGTCAACATATAAAGCTTAAAGACTCCGAAGATGTTTTCAAAGACCTTAAAAACAGTATTAGGGCATAATCAATGTTTAAAGCCACTAAAGCTGACAGATCAACAAAGAGAGCCTCCAAATGCCACATCATTGAGGCAATTACTCCTCAAAGTGCCACCTATAGGCCTTTTTACCTAAAAAGAATACACAGTTAAAGCACAGTCAAAGATATTTTCCAAAGACAGCTCAGAATTAATTTCCAGCCTACCAAAAAGCATCCAAAGTCAACAAAAGTGATTAAAGTTGATAAAATTTAATATGATAATCAATTTTCAGAGTTAAAAACATTTGAATGCTTCTCCATTTGGCCCTTCAAAGTCCGAGAAGCACTTACTCTACATTTATTGAACAGATAGACATTTCTTTCACTCCACCTCCTCATTCTTCTATAAATACTTCTCTAGAAGACAATATACAGGTTGGTCTTTGAATACTTATCAAGTGTAAATAGCTATTGATGTTGTTGAAGCTCTGTTTATAATTGAAAGAAGATAGACTGAGATGAGAGTTTTGAAGTTGTAAAAGACCCACTGGACTTGAAGATTGTAATTGGTTTTAACATCAAATACACAAGATGATTCATGGGATCTTGGTTTATGTCAAATGGTGATGTGTTTCTTACTGTAATTGTCATTTTTATCTTGTTTTCCATACTGTCCACTATTCTCTAATAAAGAACAACAAGCATAGATTAGGATTTACTGTCAAGTACCCTAAATCTTACTGATAAATATTTATCTTTATGTTTTCTGCTATATTTTGTGTTTTAAAGATAATTCAATAGAGTATAACTAGTGAAGTGTTGGTAAGTTCATGTTTCAGGAGTACAACTTCAGATATTGTCTTTGAAAGTTCTTGAAGAAGTCTACTAATTAAAGTTGAACTAGAGAAGTCTATGGTTAGCCCTGTCCTCTAGTTTATCTACAATAGTTGCTTTGAAAGATCCCTTGAAGAGTATGTTAAAAGCAAGCCAGTTTAAAAGTACTTACCTGATCTTAGACTACTTTTTATGTTCATCTTGAATGTTTTTCCTTTAAGAATATGCCGAAATCAGGCTAAGTTAGAAGTATTTACTTGATCTTAAGATATTATTTGTTTTAAATGTTTTCTTTGAAAATTATATCAAAAGCAGGCTAGTTTAAGAGTACTTACCTGATCTTAGGTTACTTTGTGTCTTTCCTTTAAGTGCATTCCAAAATCAGGCTAGTTTAGAAGTACTTACCTGATCTTAAGCTGTCCTTTGTTTTTCTTGTGTGTTTGCTTCCTTCGCAACACTTTTTTATGTTTCTATATCACAAATCAATCTAAAGAATCCTTAGACATAGATGACTTGCCCCATGGACCAGTCTTGAAAATTGTTGTGCAATTAAAATCCTCTTGTGACTCCATAGCCCAATGGACTGACACTTTTTCTGAACTATCCTATCAGCTGAATCATTATTTCATCCTACTCACATCTTTACCCCTTAGCAGACTATCTTCATTTGATGATATTCTTCCCAACCAAAAACAAACCAACAACCTTGTACTTCATATCTATCCTAAAAGCATATCATAAAGCTTAAAGAAATATCTTTGAAAACACACATATGGAGAGATCCCTCTCTAAATCTAGGATGGCTAGATCCTTAGGTTCCAAAGTGGTTTTGATGTAGGCTCTACAGCATTTGTGTTTGCCAATCTTGAAAATTACAGAGGCCTAACAAGACTCATACTCCTTCACGAAATCACTAAGAGTTTTCCTCCTAACAACCTCTTCTCCTCTTTCCATCTCTCTTCCAACAACCCTAGGCATGTGACTATGCTATGTGTTAGAGGGTGTGGCTGCTTGCTCACACTTCTCATATGAAAATCTAGAGTTTTCTTTAGATTCAAACCCTTTCAGAAATTCTTCATACATATCCCTCCTGATCCTTTTCAAATATTCATGAATATTATGTACAAATTGAGGAATAAGCTTTCTGAGCTTATCCCTTTTTTCTCCTCCAAAAGATGGAGTCTTTTTCCTGCTTATTTCTCTGTCTCCTTCTTGATGAGAATAGGAAGTGCAGGGGCCTTCCTTTTCTATTTTCTTATCCTCCTTAGGGAGGTTCTCCATGGATCTGAAATATGATGAGATAAAACTCATCCTCTTCAATCTTCTGACCTCTTTAGCTAAGACTCACAGGATGAGCCAAGAAAGTTTCTCTGATACCACAGTAATATCCCAAATTTGGAATAGTTAGCAAGGCATGACTGGAAAAAGAATTTTCCAGGAATGGCTGCTACAAGATTTGAATCCAAGACCTGGATCCCTTATATCAATGCATATAAGACTGAAATACAAGAGGTGGCTCAAAATAAATCCCTCTAGGTGGGTTAAACATGTCTCCCACACCTAGTTGTCTTCAAAAAATGCCCAATGAAGGGGCTGCAACAATGTATGAGCATACAATGGAATAAAAAATTTATTCTATATCCATGAACACATGAAGATAAAAATATCCTACCAATGTATAATATAGCAGCAAAATAGTACAATGCTTTGAGGAATCAATCACTCAATCTTGGCAATGGAAGCCCCAACAAAACACGTACTAGAAATTGAAGAACACTGCTACACAGAATTTACACAAGGCTACAACAGCACAGTTTGTAGGAGACACTGCAACATAATAATAGATAGTACAATGATATAGCAATATCAGCTCAATAAAGATGTGGGAGCAAGCTCTCAACCCCTGAAAATAACAATACAACAATCCTTCAGAGGATTGGTTGAAATATATATACAAGTGGAAATTTTACAGAAATGCCAGAGTTGCTGGGCAGTAGCTGCCACTCAAAAAATAGAAGGAGATGGCCGAAGATGATAAAAAATATAAAATAGGCCTCCTCCAATAGATCTCTCAAGTGATAGGCTGATCCTAACACTGAAGATCTTCTCCTCCAAAATAGTGGTGCAAACCCCCACTGCAGATACACACTGAAATAATGCAGTCTGGAGAAGGGACTGTGCTACTGATGATAGGAGATGCTTGGCCTAATGCCAAGATATGAAAATCATCTCTGAAAACCCTCCTCACTAACCTTTCTAAGGAATAGAATCTCCCTCCTCTGAAATATGAGCCAAGGAATGGTGTTGTGGAACCCTCCACTACAACACCCAGCAACACTACGTTATACTTCAACAGAAATAATGCAGTTTCTAAAGGAGTGGCTTTGGCCTTAAGCCTAGATGTGGAGAAATGAAGTGAAATCCTTCAAGAGGCCTCTTAAGAAGGAGGAAAAAACCTAAACAGGAATCCCTCATGATAAACAACACTGCAACTCAGCTAAATAGCCGGAGACTGCAAATATTCTACTAGAAAAATAATCAAATGCCCAAAAAATGTCTCACTATGGCTTCCTCTTCCTCCTTTTATGCAAGTGAAGGTCTCTTTGCCCTAGACCCCACACATTAGGGTTTCTTCCACAAGGAATATTTCTCCCTCTCAAACTACACTGTCTTCCCAAGAAAGCCACACCTCTTAGGCAGCACTGTTGACTTGGTCAAACTTGACCTTGTCCTCATGCATTTTCCCCTTTTCACACTAGAAGGTGCAAAATAAAGCCGCTCCATTGATCCCTTTCACACTATGAGGGATTTTATTCCTACTCATGGGTCTCCTAACCCATTTTATTCACCTCCTAGATTATATGAGAAAAATTAATGTTCCAATTAACTTCATGAAAATTTTGGAACATTACAGAAGTATTGGCTGACTATTAGGACCATAGGGTCCGCCCATCAACATGTTACCAATACGATACATAGGACTTTGTTGATAAAAGTTCCCTGTGCGTGGGGGTGTAGGGATATATGGTTGTTTTCTATAGAGTATATTGTAATGTGGGGCGAATGGTTGGTTGCCCCTAGTGTAAACTTTTCCCCCTTGTCTGAATGTTTTTTGGGGTTGGTTTGCCCATATGAATGTAATAGAGCTATCTAGAGGCATGCTGCTATTTTCATAGTTAAGCAACAACATAGATCCTACACCGGGATTTTTCTCGCTCAAAGGAACAATGTTGACTATAGGTTTTCCTGTTTGTCCTAATGATTGCAGGGGTACTGAAGTGCCCCCTGTCGTTTCTATATTGGTGACACTTCCCCCTAGTATGGTGGCCAAGAGGTTTGAACTCAACAAATGGTTCCAACCAAAAGGGTTGCTAAAAGAACCGAAGTAGCCCCACTTGTAGGAGAGGGAACCGTGGGTCCCGGTATAGTCACCATAGGAGCGAATCCCGAAGGACTCGGAGGTCCACTAATAGTTGTGGTGACCATGGTGTTGGGACCAGGCATAGGCTAGCTACTGGGGCTGCCGATTAGTGGCATAGAACTCACTACCAGTAGGGAAGGTGGTGGCTGCTATAAGGTAAAATGCTTGGGTTGTTGGTTATCGAATATCCCTCTAAGGGATTTTCGGTGCCCGAGGCAGACAGTAATATTAGCTGTATAGTTCACAAAGAAGATGCATATATGTTCATGTCAACTTAAACAACTTGATAAAACAAGATGGAAGAGTACCTCTTTTTAGATCCTGAAGTCTTTGGAGAGCACTTAGCAGTGAAGCAGGGATCCTCCTTCACTAGCTCCAAATCCCGACCCTGTGATCAATCAAAGCACCCGCGTAATCTCTACCACAATATACTTCCTATCAATTAAGTTAACATATGAAAAACATTAAGAAATGCACATCTAAGCCATTCATCTCATGCTATGTAATTGATTGAGAAATAATAACAATATTGACGCACTGAATGGACAAAACAGATACAGTTCTATTGATTTATAAAAAGGAGGATTACAATCGTCGGTTGTACCAAGCCCTCCTCAGTCTTCCAATCTCTCTCTCTCTTTCTCTGAATGTGGTGATGTCTTAGTCAACAAGTTCTCAATGAACTTCTTTGACCTTTGACCTTCACACTACAACAACAAATTCTCTGCTTCACATGTATTCAAAAATCCTTTGACCTTGGACCAAGAGCCTACAGCTCCATTTTATAGGAGATGGAGAGGGAAAACCTTGCCTTTCTCCTTCCACCAGTTCTAAATAGAAAAAATCAAGATGTTTCCTCAACTTTCCATGCTTTTTCCTTTCTTTAGAGTGTAGTTGTTTTTAGCAAGACCCAATAAGAGGTTAGTGCCTTGCAATTTCCATTTTGCACTGACTCTCTATCAGAAAAAGCTAGAGTTTCTAATCATTCTCCGTGGGTTTTCCTTGTTTCAAAATCAAAACACGGGTAACACTGCCCTCTAGGATAAACAGAGTGTTTCCCTAGCCACTAATGATACCTTTTCATGTATCATGAGCGTTATAATGCACTTTGGCTGTTATAGGGGAGCGTTACCTTCGCAGAAGTAGGTTTAGTTTAGGTTTCTTTCCTCCTTCCATATTTATATTCTCCTATGAGCTTATGAGAAGGTCATTTGACCTGTAATAGATTCCCCCTAAAGTGTGAGGTCAGAGACGAAGATGATGGCTGAAATACTTTATAATATGTGTAGTAGAGCTAAAGAGATTGGAGAACTGAGGAAAACCTGAAACAACATCATATGTCAAAAAATATAGTATCTGCCTTGAGTCAGGAATTCCCATTCTTAGTAGCTAATCAACATGATTTCTCTAGTACAGAGATATGAACAATATTTCTATCGATAAGCATAATGTGGAAGTGTCTGTCATAACAGGATCAATACTAAAAATCTGTCTCCATAAAAAATATCGCAACTTGGGGAAGGAAACATAGTTGTAATGATGTAACCTTTGCCCCAAGTTTTTGGTCGCTGCTTCACTTAAAATGCATATTTCTCGACATGTGAATGAAGGATCTATCGTCGAACATGTGAGAAATCATCTGATTACCAGTCGATAATGAAAACTGTTAACAAAAACGAACGTGGCCACCGATAATGATGATGGTCCCTAAGATGCACAGTACAATCTAGTGAGTGTGAATAAAAGGAGTTGAAGTCGAACACTCATATAATCATTTGATCGAGAGCCAATAATGAAGACCCCCAATCAAACAAAAGATTACCTGCCATTGATGTTTGCAAGTATCTGGGTACTGATGAGTTTCTGGATCAATTTTTTAGATAAGATGTTGAAGTTGATAGGAAGAAATCTGTCGAAATGTAGGCACTGAGGCATCCTACATCAGTCAACATGAAACGGGAAAAAGATGATTTTGTTTTTGATGGAAATAATGAAGAGAAAATGGGAATAGCTGAAGACAAATGATTTCTGGCATAATGATCGGTTTGGTTGATATGAGGAGTAGTAGATAGCGAGATCTGCTTGAACAATAGAAGGCACTCTAACAGGGTACTAGGCAGTTGAGGCTTAATGAACACCAAAGAGTATTTTAGGATTTTACCGGTGTAGGAACACTGGGAGATGAAGGCTAAACTCATAGATGGTAGGGTTCGGCTAACTGCGAAAGAGTTTTCTGGGAAGTGCCATGTTCAATATTTTTGATTCCAAATCGACCTTTCTTAAATGTAATAGAGGTAGTATCCATTTTTTCCAAATTTTTCCCCATATAATTAGGTTTAACGAGTCCAGACGAGTAAACTTGGTGAATTTTTCATGTTTAGAGAGTCTAAAAAATGTCATAAAAGACAACTCCAGGGGGCTGCCTTTGTCATGTCTTGATAACTGGGCACATCAAAGGGAGAATAGTAAGCCCGAAGCAGTTCATTATCCATGAGTTAGTCCATCGAAGCTGAAAAAGTGAGAAATATATGTTCGATGGACGTCTACCTCATTTTGTTATGAGTATGAGGAGATGAAGTAAACTCAATTTTCTTTGTGAAATTTTAACGAGTCCAACATAGAAAAAATCGGTGCTCTCCGTGGAATTTTAACGAGTCACGTGGAGAAAAAATCAGTGCTTTCCATGAAATTTTAACGAGTCATGCGGAGAAAAACTCGGTCACTTTTTCTGTTTAAAGAGCTTTGAAAAAGAGGAAAAGAGTGGCTCCTGATTCTCTTTCGTTGTAGTTTAACCAGCCCGACAAAGGAAACTCAGAGTTTTTTCAGTTTTATGAGCTAGAAAAAGTCCCTAAAAATAAAGCTCAGTGCTTCTTCATGTCAGTTTTAACGAGTCTGAAGAAGAGAACTCTCAGTTTTTCGGATTAACGAGCAAGAAAAAGACCATAAAAAGAATGCTCGAAATCGACTTCTTGTAAGTTTAACGAGTCCGAAGAAGAGAAATCGAGGTTTTTTGGATTAACGAGCAAGAAAAATACCATAAAAATAATGCATGATGCTTCTTCATGTAAGTTTAACGATCCTGAAGAAGAGGACTTGAGGCTTTTCAGATTAACAAGCAAGAAAAATACCATAAAAATAATGCTCAGAATTTCTTAATCTCTTTCTCGTCAATAGAAGGATCTATGTCAGGAATTTTCTCGTAAGACCAAGCAAACACATCATGGAATTCCTTAAAGAGGGATGTGAAGTGTGCAATTTCCTCGGGATTGCAATATGCTCCAATCTGAATGTTTTCCACGATACCCGTTTTGACCGAGATATCTATGAGCATTGTCTTAGAAATATTGCCCATGTTCCCTTCTGAATCGATGGTTTGAACAGTCATGTAAATGGAAGGGACTATCTTAGGTGGGTCAAAGGATGGGATTTGAGTAGTTATCATGTTCAAATCAAACATCGAAGCGTGATGGTGGAATTCTCCCCAAGGTCGTTCTTCTAGAGACATGATCTTTCGAATAGCTTCGTCCGTAGGTAGGATTTCATCGAGGAGATCTTTAGAATGAACTGTGAGGGGTGGGGAGTTCGTACCATTGGTCAAAACCATAGCCATGGATGGTTCAGATGTAATTTGTATGGTTTGGTAAACCAACTTGGCTGGTGAGAGCGGCATCGGATCTCCATAGGAATCAATGTCTGAAGGTGCTGGTAGGATCCATGGGTCGATAGAGCCATCCAATGTGGTGGATATCATTGCAACTGTGTTTGGAACCTCAAGTGGTGGGAGAGGAAAGAAACCCATTAGGGAAGATGCCTTCAGAAGACCGGTACTAATACTGACGTAAGAGTCAGGAAAGCCTCCTATTAGGGGTACAGTGCTACTTGGTAACGTGGTATAATCAGGGGCACAAAAGGATAACTGATCCACTGTGACTATTTTCCCATCCAATGGAAATAGGATGAGTCGGAAGACTGAAGAAACAATGGCGGTCATGGATAAGACCAACTGCGACCGAGCAATAGATTATAGTCGAGATGACGATCTATGACTTCAACGTCCACCACTATTGTTTTCCCACTAGATGTAATGGGAAAGCTAGCAAGGTAGCCTTTCGGGAGGAAAGTGTGGCCATCAAAAGCTTTGAGGGAATTCGACGGTGGAGACAAAGTGGGAGAACCCAAAGCGAGCCAAAAAGTAGTTGACATAACGCAGGTTGAAGCACCTTCGTCAATGACAGTACGATGGATTGGTCTCCCTTTCGACACAACTTGTATTTGGTATGCAAGTTTGCATGAGAGGTGAGGTTTAGATTTCTCCATGTCAAAAATGGCTAGTGTAGAATCCTGGGGGTCAATCCTGCCATTGGCCGAAAGATAGGCTTTCCTTTGTGCTGGACAAGTTTGCAATACTTCAAGAGCAGACATGGCTGATGGTGCATGCACCAAATCTTCTACAATGTTGTAGTTTTTGGTGGCACATGCTGAGGTATTATGAGTTGTGCGTCAAAGTTTCCCTTTGGGGGGACGAATTGTGGGGTCAGCAGTAGGCCGTTCGATATGAAAATCATTGGGCGGCGGTGGATTTGAACTGGTACCAGGTTCCTGAGTATCTATGACAGGATTACCATAAATTTTGGCTCATGTCTGGAGTTCAATACTTTCTATTTCATAAATGGTGGATGGTCCTTCACCGGAAGGATGTGACCCACCATTACCCCTTTGCGGGGGTTGTGGTGGGTTCGAAACCATGTGTTTCTGTTGCTACTGTGGATTAGGGAAAGGATTATAAAGAATGGAAGGTGTTCTCCCAGAATCCTTGTTTGCGATAAAATCGGTGCATTCCTGTAGCCAAGGAAATTTGTATGTCAAGTGGTCCTCCGCACAGATCTTGCAAGGAAATTTCATGGGTTTCTCCTTCCCTTTGTCATTTTTAGCAGTTTTTTTCTGATTAGGATTATTCTGAGGGTCTGACTTCTCTTTCGACGAACATGTCTTTTTCTTGTTCTTCTTATTCTTTCCACTAGGTTTTGTGAAGTTTGTACAAAATTTACCTCAGCGGTAGGAAGAGTAGTCATTTGGTTAGGGGCAGTGGCAGCCAAAGATGGCAAGGAGGTTTTCCCCCGAGACTATTTTGTGGCTACGCTAAAGATTGTGCCAACGAGACCGTCGGCGTGGACTCCAAGTTTTTGAGTAGCGGGAGAATTTGGGTCACCAGGGGCATTGGGGAGTAAATCATATAGCGTGCCATATTGTGAGTAGATGAAATCCAAATTTTGGGCACGACGAATGCATTGACCTTATGTAACCACACTGGATAGGCCAATGTCTTTAGAGATGTGGGGTAAGAGAGACTTACAAAACCAATTAGATAGAAGATGACCTCGGATTGGCACTTTGACTAGCCTCCTCCTACACCTCCATTCATGAATGTGATCGGACATGTGGGTGGCGGTGTCTTGGCACAGCGAAGTTAATAATTCCGTTTCAGTTTCATATCTGATTGATAATTGGAAGTTCTTTAGGAACTCCCTATCTAAAGCACCAACAGTGTTGATGGTGGCATGTGGTAATTCAATATACCACTTGGCGGAATTGCCAGTGAGAGTGCAGGGAATCAGCCGAAGTCAGATGCTATCATCCACCATGGAATTAGATATAGACCATAGATGAAAGGTGGTGATGTGTGAAGCGGGATCCTCCCATTGTTTCCAGTCAAATTTCAAGATGTCAGACAGAATATTGTGCCGAACTAGAGGCTAGAGCGGGTTGTGATTGATGGGATCATTATTCAATTTATAGATTTCAGGGATGTTTGGAACTGCTAAAAATGGCAATTGCGAGTTTGCCCCCAAATCTATCTAAGGAAGTATTGGTTGACTATTTGGACCATAGGGTCTGCCCATCAATGTGTTACCAGTAGGATAAGTGGGACTTCGATAAAAAATTCCTATGGGTGGAGGGGTAGGGATATATGGTTGTTGTCCATAGGACACATTGTATTGCGGTGTGAATGGTTGGTTTCCCCCAGGATAAAAGTACCCCCCCTATCCAGATGGATGTTGGGGTGGATTGGCCCATATGAACATAATATAGCCGGCCGGAGGCATGCTGCTATGTGCATAATTAAGCAACGGTGTGGATCCTACACTGATATTTAGACCACTTAAGGGAATAGTGTTAACAATAGGTTGTCTAGTTTGTCCTAATGATTTCAGGGGTAGCGAAATGTTCCCTGTTATTTGCATGCTGGTGACACTGCCCCCTGGTATGGAGGCCAAGGGGTTTGAACTTGGCAAAGGGTTCCAACTGAAAGGGTTGCTAAAAGGAACCAAAGTAGTTCCATTCATGGGAGGGGGGGCCGTGGGTCCCGTTGTGGTCATCGTAGGAGTATATTCCGAAGGACTCAAGGATCCAATCATAGTTGTGATGACTGTAGGGTTGGGACTAGGTGGAGGTTAACTACTGGGGTTACCGATTGTTGGTAGAGAACTTACTACCAGCGGGGAGGGTGGTGGTGAACCAGGGTTGGTTTCCATTGGTACCAACCCCATAGGTGCCAGTTGTGAAATGGATGTTGGTGTGGCTGAAGACATTTCTTGTGATGTAATCTGAACTATCATAGGTGCTAACAGATTAGTGGGTGGAGGATTGTAATAAGGTACAACACCTTCTATAAAAGGGTCCTCTGGAAATTCCGTGTGATACGAGGCTATGTGAAAATTAGGGTTTGTTAATGGAGATTGTTCTTCCATGGAAGGCACAGGTTCACCAAGACTCAGTTCTTCCTCCAGTGTCAGAGGAGGGAGTCCTTGCTGTCGTTGAGACAGACGTCGATGGTTGGAAGAAGCCATAGTGATATGTTTATTTTTAAAAAATTTTAATAAATTGTGATGTATTATAAAGTCTCAGTGGCAGTAACCACACAACAAAAAAAAAGAAAAAATAAAAAAGGACTCTCTAAAATCAATCAGCAAGAAGCTAGAATAGGGTGCTATGTCTGAGTACTACCATTTGCTGGTGATGAGACCTAGTATCACAATAGCATATAGAGAGGGTTGGTCGAAATTATAGTTACGGTTACTCTAGAGCTTCACCCAAACCTCAAACGATAGGTGTAAGTACTCTCGTGAAGACGAGTACCCTCCTAAAGACCGAAGACAGAGTAGGTCCATCTATTTTAGGTACCAGGACAGCTCGTCCCAATCACCTTCTGTAAGTCCCTAAAAATTTTGGCCACTAAGGATACCTCAAATCATAGACATCATCAGGGGGGTCATGGTCGTAGACATCATGCTATATGGGAAGAACACCTAGATCCTAGATCTAGTTTCAACATCCCCGAAGGGAACCCCAATATATAGAATGCCCACTGAATGCACTTGAAGGTAGGCTACCTTCACATGAACCCAAGTGTTGTCTCACGCTTAGCTCCAGTAAAGGAGTGGTCCCGATAATATGATTGTAATAGGATTTCTCTCATTAATGACTCTAGCCTCAAGTTTTGAGATCTTGGGTGATTTTATCACTTTTCCTAGCCCAAGGTCCTAGCCTAAACTACTGTTGGTGTGAGCTCAAAAAAATTTATATGATTGATTTTACTATCACTTGATTCTTAGTGTACTTGATTATTAGTCTTACGGAGGGGGAGTGGATGTATGAAATGTAATGAGAATCTGACTCAAAAAACCATGCAAAGATATGCTCTAAATATTCAATTCGATGAAGATTATTTCTACAAGGGGAGGTTTCCTTTCAACATCCATGCACCAACATTCGAATAGAAAAGTTCAACTTTAAAGATTCAGACATCTATTTATCTCGTCTTAACAGTCTTTTAACTAAAATTTTCAGAATTAATCCAGCTAGATGTAGAAAAACTTAAAAAAAAAAAATCTTTTCTCTAAAATGTAAATGTATTCGACACTAACTTTTAAAATAAGAAAAAACAATCAGCAATTCCAGATAGTAGATAAGCATAGAGATTCAGCAAAGGAGTGGTTCTGATGGCTAAAAAAAACTCTGCAACCAAAAAGGCGACACAACAGGGGTGAACAGCAAATTTTGGCTGAGTAACGCACTGGTTCTAAGAAAAGATCGCATTAATGCAAGGAATAACACATTGTAATCAAGCAGAGGCCGCATTATAATGCTCTAGAACACTAGTAAAGGCAGTGTTAGCTAGGGTAAAATTCTTTAGATTGCCAAACAGGGTCTGAACTGAACTCTGTGAGCTTTTAAAATGTCTACTAGCCATAAAATCTGGTCAGAAGGATATGTGAACAGAGGAAAGAAGGAGGAATGGAAGGAAAAGTCTAGAAACTTGGGGTTAACATCCCCAGTGGAGTCGCCAATTCTACTATAGGGTAAAATGCTTGGGTTGTCTATTATCAAATATCCCTCTCAGGGCTTTCCGGTGCCTGAGGCAGACAGTAATATTAGTTGTATAGTTCACAAAGAAGATGAATATATGTTCATGTCAACTTAAACAACTTGATAAAATGATATGGAATATTACCTCTTTTTAGCTCTCGAAGTCTTTGGAGAGAACTTATCAGCAAAGCAGGGATCCTCCTTCAATAGCTCCAAATCCCGACCCTGTGATCAATCAAAGCACTTGTGTAATCTCTACCACAATATACTTCCTATAAATTAAGTTAACATATGACAAACATTAAGAAATGCACATCTAAGCCATTCATATCATGCTATGTAAGTGATTGAGAGACAATAACAATATTGATGCACTTAATGGACAAAACAGATACAGTTCTATTGATTTATTAAAATGAGGATTACAACCATCGGTTGTACCAAGCCCTCCTCAGTCTTCCAATATCTCTCTCTCTTTCTCTGAATGTGGTGATGTCTTAGTCAACAAGTTCTCAATGAACTTCTTTGACCTCTAACCTTCACACTACAACAAAAAATGCTTTGCTTCATATGTATTCAAAAAACCTTCGACCTTGGACCAAGAGCCTACAGCTCCATTTTATAGGAGATGGAGAGGGTAAACCTTGCCTTTCTCCTTCCACCAGTTCTAAATAGAAAAAACCAAGATGTTTCCTCAACTTTCCATGCTTTTTCCTTTCTTAAGAGTCTATTTGTTTTTGGAAAGACCCAATAAGAGGTTAGTGCCTTGCAGTTTCCATTTTTCATTGACTCTCTATGAGAAAAAGCTGGAGTTTCTAATCATTTTCCACGGGTTTTCCTTGTTTCAAACTCAAAACACGGGTAACGCTGCCCTCTAGGCTAAGCAGAGCGTTGCCCTAGCCACTAACGCGACCTTTTCATGGATCATGAGCATTATAATGCACTTTGGCTTTTATAGGGGAGCATTACCTTGGAAGAAGTAGGTTTAGTTTAGGTTTCTTTCTTCCTTCCATATTTATCTTCTCCTCTGAGCTGATGAGGATTTCATTTGACGTGTAATAGTGGCGAACCTAGGTTGGTTGCCATTAGCACCGACCCCATGGGTGCCGATTGTGAAATGGATGTTGGTGCAGCTGAAGACATATCTTGGCTTGGTGTAATTTGAACTAATAATGGCGCCGACGGATTAGTGAGTGGAGGATTGCAAGGAGGTACAACTCCTTCCGTGAAAGGATCCTCTGGAAATTTCGTGTGATATGGTGCTATGTAAAAATCAGGGGTTGTCACTGGAGACTACTCTTCCGAAGAAGGAACAGGCTCACCGAGACTCGACTCTTCCTCCAGTTTCAATGGAGGGAGACCTTGTTTTCATTGAGATAGATGGCAAGGGTTGAAAGACGCCATGGTGACCTGTTTATTTTTATCAAATTTTTGTTATTTTTGATGTATTATAAAGTCTCAATGATAGTTACCACACACCTAAAAAATAAAAAATAAAAAAAGAACTTTCTAAAATCAATCAACAAGTAGCCAGAACAGGGTGGCCCTGTCTGAGTACTACTGATTACTAGACATGAAACCCAGTATCACAATAGCATACAGAGAGGGTTAGTCATAAAAAAAGTTACGGTTACTCTAGAGCTTCGCCCGAACCTCAGACAATAGGTGTAAGCACTCTCGTGAAGATGAGTACCCTCCCAAAGACCGAAGACAGAGTAGGTCCGTCTGTTTTAGGTACCAAGATAGCCCGTCCAAGTCACCTCGTGTAAGTCCCTAAAAATTTTGGCCAGTAACGATACCTCAAATCACAGACATCATCAGGGAGGTCACGGTCATAGACAGCACACTATATGGGTAGAACACCTAGATCCCTGACCTAGTTTCAACATCCTCGAAGGGAACCCCAATATATAGAATGCCCATTGAATGCACTCGAAGGTGGGATACCTTCTCATGCACCCTGGTGTTGTCTCGCTCTTAGCTTTGGTGGTAGTGGAGTGGTCCCGATAATATGAGTGCAGTAGGATTTCACTTATTAATGACTCTAGTCTCAAGTTTTAAGATCTTGGGTGATTTTCTCACTTCTCCCACCCCAAGATCCTAGCCTGAACTACTATTGGTCTGACCTCAGAAAAATTTATATGATTGATTTTATTATCGCTTGATTCTTAGTGTACTTGATTATTAGTCTTGTGGAGGGGGAATGGACGTATGAAATGTGATGAGACTCTGACTCAAAAAACCATGCAGAAAATATGCTCTATATATTCAATTTCAATGAAGAGTGCTTTTACAAGGAGAGGTCTCTTTCAACATCCGTGAACCAAACATTCAAATAACATAGTTCAACTTTAAAGATTAAGACATCTATCTATCCTCTCTTACTAGCCTTTTTAACCAAAATGTTTCAGAAATAATGCAGCTAAGTTCAGAAAACTAAAAAAAAGAAGAGAATTTCTTCTTCAAAAAGTAGATGCAATTGACATTAAATTTTCAAAATAAGAAAAAAAGACAAAAAATGCTAACTAGTAAAGAAGCACAGGGATCCAGCAAGAGAAGCTATCCTGATGGCCAATTACTCCTCAGCCAAGGGGAAACACAAGAGATGTTTAAACAACAGTTTTTTCTGGGTAACGCAGGCAAGCAGAGGCTACAGAGTAGTAGTATTGAGACTAACGCACTGTATCTGAGCAAAGACCGCATTATAATGCTCTGAAACACTTACAGGGGAAGCATTAGTTAGGGTAAAGTTGCACAGATGGCTAAGAACTGTCTAATCTGGACTCTGTGATATTTTGAGATGTTCACTGAGCATATAAGCTGGTTGGAAGGATATGTGATCAGAAGGAAAAACGGAAAGTCATAGGAACAATCCGGAAACTTGGGGTTTCAATCCCTAGCGGTGTCACCAATTCTGCTATAGGGTAATATGCTTGGGTAGTGATTACTAAATATCCCTCTCAGGGCTTTCCGGTGCCTGAGGCAGATAGTCAAATTAGCTGTAAAGTTCACAAAGAAGCTGCAGACATGTTCATGCTAATGACTATAATCAACAAAGTAAGACGGGGAGATTACCTCTTTATCAATGACAGATCCTATGGAGAACAACAAGGAGTGAAGTAGAGATCCTTCTTCACTGGCTTCAAATCTAGATCCTACAATCAATCAAAGCACCCATGTAAGCTCTACAACAGTATAGTTTTTTATTGATTAAACTAGCATATAAGAAACATGAAACAATACAAATCTAAGTCATTCATATCATGCTACATAGACGATTGAAAAAAAATTGTGACACTGATGCATCGAATGGACAAAACAAATACAGTTCTATTGATTTATAAAAAGAAGGATCTATTTCCTTCTTTCTCTATTTCCGAGTGTAATGATGCTCAAGGCAGAAAGCTCTCAATGAACTTTGCGATCTACAAACCTCACACTACAACAATGAAACTCTGCTCTACATATATTGAATCCTTCGACCTTAGACCAAGAGCCCACATCTCCATTTTATAGAAGATGGAGAGGGAAAAATTTTCCCACCTATTCAACCAGTTTGTAATGGGAAAGATCAAGATGTTTCCATGTTCTTCTATGCTTTTGCCTCCTTAGGAGTCCAGTTGTATTTGGCAAGGCCTGATAAAAGGTTTATGCCTTTTAGTTTATTTTTTGCACTAGTCCTTTATAAGAAAAAGATGGAAGTTCCAGTCACTTTTCCACAAGATATTTTCCCTTTTCACACTCAAACACGGATGATGCTGCCCCTTGGGAAAGACAGAGTGTTACCCTAGGTACTAACGCTCCCTTTACATGTATCAAGTGCATTATGACACAATCTAGCTACTTTTGGGGTGCGTTACCTTGGAAGAAATGGGTCTTGTCTAGGTCATTTTCTTCCTTCGATGTTACCTTCTCCTCTGAGTTGATGAGGAGGTCATTTGTCCTGTAACAAGAAGACAAAGCTATTGAAGTTAGTTGTGGAACAACCTTCCCAAATCAAACAGATTTAAAACAATATGGAGAAGCTATTGAAGGAAAAAGAAGACGCAGCTCGAGTGGCACTCATCTCACTGGAAGTTGTCCCCATTTCAACAATTCCATCAGTTTTTTCCACAACTAATGGAGCATCTATTAGGACAGAGCAGATGTCAAAGGCCATGGAAAGTATGGGCCTGCAGTCACAAGAGATCCAAAAATTGGAAGCATATATTGGCATCCTGAAAGACCAAATGTAATGTTCCTAATTAGTCCTAAGCTAATAGGAATATTAATTTTGTTTCTCTTTCCTTTTTTAAAGAATAAATATGTAAAGGAGGTTCATAAAACTCCTAATAAAAGAATAAATCAATGCCCAATGTGAACAAGGCTAAATCTGGGCCACTTGTAAAAACACACTTGAGTGTGAAAGAGACTAAATCTATTGACCAATTCAACCATGAACAAATCAACCACGTTGTCCATATGCAATGAATCTCCTAGAAGGACAACACATTCAAGTTGGAGACTACACATGTGAATGGGGATAAATCATTGAAGGTGGTTTAGGGTTTTACAATCTCTTGATCTTATAAAAGGAAGAGGAGGGCAGCAATGGAGGTTGTTCATGATATGATTTATGAATTCTTGTCTTTTTAGACAATAGCTTTCTTGGCTTCTTAGCCTAGATTGCATTGGGATTTCATGTTTAGGGGTTCCATCTCTTCCCATTGAGGAGCTCTTGGGAGAGCTTGTATTTCTTGTCCACTATCAGGTTGGAGACCAAGCTTCTAATTCTAACTAAAAAGCAGATCCAGTGAGGTTTTTCTTGCTTTTGTAATCTGCAACAAGTGGAATACTAGATCTGTTCAGATCTAACTTGTATTGGAGCCTATTCTCAGTGAGTGTGTCTTTTAACCTCCTGGAAGAGTGCAAACATTGTTGGAGCTTCAGTTTTTGATCTTGGCATCAGTCCAACGCATTCTTAGAGCCTAAAATTTTGTTTCTCTCCCTGCACAACGTTATTTGTAGATCTACAGCTGCAGGGTGTTTTGTCTAAATTTTGGAGGAGAGATCTTCGGTGTTGGGATTCTTCCTTTCAATGTGGTGATCCATGGATTGGCCATCCAATAAATGTTAGTTTCAGATCTGATCTACTGTACCATTGTATTATTCAGAAATTTCTGAATCATTTTGCAGATCTGCAACCTTAAATCTCAGATCTACTCTCTGTGCTTCATGTTTTGCACAAAACCCCAAGGGGAATGTAATAAATAGCCTCTTTGGCTTCCAGATCTATAATAGATCTGTATTTTCATGCATGGATATTTTCTAGATCTAAGATAAAATAAATCAGAGCTTCATTCTTCAGAAAATTACGCTGTTTTTCTTTCTTGGCAATTTCCAGTGTTGCAGCACCTCAATCTTGAGGGTTTGTCCATGTAAAATCTCTATTTTTATCTTTTAAATGCATAATTATTTCCCTAGTTATAATTCCATGATTTTAATACTTATTTAAATCTATTATCTTCATAAAATCACGTTTCTCAAGCTTCATTAATTTCTGCATACTCAAGGTAATGGGAAATCAGCCTTTTTAAGCCCTTTCAGGAGTGGAGGAACTATTTAACTTAGCTAGAATGTTTTTTTTGACCTGAAATTAGGAATGGGAGTCCTTGACGGCCTAAGATAAAATAAACTCTCACCATTTCCCTTATTTTTACGCGAATTTCTGAACACACTCATTTTAGGGCATAAATCACCTCTTTTCCCCACCCTTTTGAGTCAACAAGTGAAGTAAAGGATTTTTCTGATCATATTATTGAAGGATATGCACTATAAAATATGTTATCAATCATATGGATGCATCTCCAACTCTGTAATACCTTAGGGTATTCTCATTGTTGTAAAAATTCCAGTTTTGGAACATTACAATGGTATCGAAGCATCTTTCTTGGCTCAACCTGTGAGTCTCAGCCCAAGAATACAGAAGGAGATCAGAATGATGAATAATATGAGATTAATCTCATTATATTTTAGATCCAGAAATTACCTCCCCCGGGAGGTTAAGCAGATGAAGAGTTATAGTGAAACTCTTAGAGGGTTTCAAGAAGAAGAAGATGCACCAAAGGAGGAGACTTTGAGTGATTATCTTCAGGAGTATGAATCTAAATATTTGGAAATCAAGGAGCACTTGAGCTTCCAAGATTTCTGCCAGCTCAAGGAGGAGAGAAGAGCTAGCAATAGAAGAAGAAGAGGTAGAGTATTTCTTCTTAACTTTGATGGATCCTCCACATGCACAGCTGAAGAATGGATAGATCAGCTAGACTCATATCTGGATCTACATCAATTTTCAGAAGAAGAAGCCCTTAAGGTAGCAGCACTACATCTTAAAGGTAAAGCTTATGCGTGGTGGTTATTTGAAACTTTTTCTTTGAATAATGCAAATATTTCCACTTATGATAAGTTCACTAGGAGAATGGTGAAGAGATTTGATGAGAGGCAAGCTAAAGCATCTATGAAAGAGATAGCAAAGCATGAGCATGCAAAACCCTTGCATGAGTTGGAAATACATATTATGAAAACTCCACTTCAGATTTCTGTTGGAGGGGATGAAAACTTGTGTGATACCTTTCCAAGGGCAAGATCCCCATTGCATGAAGAGATTTCTTCTCAAAAAGAAGTAAGGGAGATTCCTCCTTCAAAAGAAGACCAAGATCCAAGGTCTCTTGTTGATAGTGAGGTGTTCTCAAATATTGATGAGAAGGAAGAGCCATAAGGTACTAGCAATGTTGTCACTTCAAAAGAAGATCCATCACCACATAGGGATGGAGATGAAGTTATTGTTTCAAGGGAAAGAGCTTGTGTATCTTTGCAAGTGATTCCCAAGGAACATTATGTGACAGCCTTATTGAGTAGTGATACCTTACTCCAAGCAAGAGGAGGAAGGATGGACCAACAACCAATGATGAGGAGCATTCACCCTTGTTTATTTCAACAAGATTCTATTCATGAGAAGGAGACTGAACTATGTAGCAAGGAAAGGGACACATCAGTCCAACCATTTATGCAGTCTACTTCAGATCTTGATGTCTCTTTACATGGAGGAAATTCACCAGGGAGACCCCCTGATGAGAAGAAGAATAAAGTGTTCTCTTAACTTTGTGCATCAATGAAAAAATTGGCTAAGGAGGGAGCCTTGAAGGGAGCTACCACAGCACTAAGATCTATTGATAGATTTCAAGGAGAGCTAAACAATTTCTTGAAATGTATTTTGCTATTTCTCTCTCATCTATTTGTGTTGATAAAGAAGAATTCAAAGACCTCTGATGACATTATCATGGTGTCAAAAGGCCACTCCATATATTTGGGGCAGAAAATGATATCTCTCCATAAAAATAAAGAATATGAGGTGATGGTTACTTCATTTTATAACTCTACAAAGCTATCTTTGTTTGAGAAGCCTTGATTCCTATTGGGAATCCCAACTCTTGGTAGAGTATTGCAAGAACCTCTTCACATGTAAGGTTATTGATGGAAAAAGGAGAGATATGAGGTATAAGGTGGTTGATGGAGTCATTTAATTTCATAATCATATCTATTTGACTAAATAGTCAAGACTCAAAGACCAACTACTAGGTGTTGCCTATGATATCTTGCTTTCTACCCCCACTATTTTCATTAGAACAAATGGATTCATGTTGGAAGGCTTTGAATAATTATATCAGCATTATCAAAGATGCATGTATCACATGAAGATGGAGCATAAATATAACTCTATGGAAGAGTTGGTTCAGCCCTCTCTTTCTCCTCATGAGGAAGGAGATAGATCTATGCACCTCTCCGCTTGTTGAAGGAGGACTATTGGTGAAGAGCATACTTATGAAAATCATGTTATATTTTCTGATGGTATGCATTCTTTTACATTATATATTCATGCCATGAATCCAAGGAAGAGTTTCATATCTTATAAACTTCATGTCCAACTTTGGGCCAAAACTATTTCTGAACATGGCCACTCCCTCGATGGACTAAGGGAGATTTTGCAGCATCATGGGTGCTTTTGTAAGGCACCAAATATATCTTCCACTTTCAGCCATGGAGATATATATGGGCAGCAAGTAAGTGGTGGGGAAACCACTTACCAAATCTGAATTTTATAAAAGTAGGAGATGTCCTACGCTGGTTGCTATTGGGTGAGTATGGGTACTACCCAAGGTTTGATATTTTCTTGTCTCATGCCTTGTATCTCAATGAGAGGATGCATAAGAAGAAGAAGGCATGGTTGCTTTCATTGTTAATAAGAGAGTTTGGACATCCCATGTCAAATTTCGTGTCCATATATTTTCTTGTGATTGGGATGAGTCTCATGTATGTACATGTATTTTTGTTTGGAATGTATTTCATGATCATGTATGTACTGGGGTTTGGGGGAAAATGTAACTCTCTCATGAGGTAGCATAAGAGAGCTTGTTTATATTATGATGATGGTCGTGCTCTGATATTTTTTGGAAACATGAGAGGAAGGATGACACATTGGGTGAGTGTATCCTTTGGAAATGAAATCTCCCATATTCATTCATGCTTCAAGAGGAGGATAGCACATTGTATGGCTGCTACATCATATCCTTTTTTTCTTATGCAAGGAGCCATATGTTGGGCTTATGTCATTGGAAGAAGTCTCTCACTTGGGAGAATTTGCAGCAAGACATATGTTGCTTGAATCATATTCAGCCAACACCTATTATCCTCTACTATTCCCAAGCTTTGAAGAAGCTTTTGCAGCAAGAAGGTGGTGGGATGGCCACTTATTGTACTATGATTTGAGGCAGCAAGATGAAAGACAAAACTGGTCTCAAAGGAGGGACTATTGTCATCATCCAATATATCATATGACACTTAGTCCATGTTTCTTTTGGAGCACATATGGTGAAGATAGTTTACTCACTATATTCATGGAAGATTGGGCAAGGAGGCTCACTAGAACTAATGAAGGAAATCATGGAGTTCCAAGTCTCTTTTGGCTTCACGAGGACTATATTATTGCAGCCCAGGATCAAAAGCTCCATATTTATCATAAATGGAGGGAGAGACATTATCAGTTGAGCATTCTTATCTCTCATCTCCAGCCATGGAGCCCATACACATTTCATATGGTGGGGATTGGAGACTATTTCTTTGAGCTATCAAGGATGGCTCACTTTCTTTGGTTGATAGCATGGAGATTGAATTTTCTCATGGGGGTTGAAGTACCCAATATTTACCATCTCTCATGCCTTGAGAAGGCCAATGGACAGCATATGAATCTTTTCATGTATCTCCCACTACTTCATGATGACGGCTATTTGGTTCATCCACCAAAGGCAAACTTGTATTCTTGGGAGGAGACAATTCCATTGGAGATTCTGCAAGTCCTTGTGAGTTTCTTGAGGACAAACAACATTTTGGAGGGGAGGACTATAATGTTCCTAATTAGTCCTAAGCTAATAGGAATATTAATTTTGTTTTTCTTTCTTTGTTTAAAGAATAAATATGTAAAGGAGGTTCATAACACTCCTAATAAAATAATAAATCAATGCCCAATGTGAACAAGGCCAAATCTGGGCCACTTGTAAAAGCACACTTGAGTGTGAAAGAGACTGAATCTATTGAGCAAGTCAACCATGACCAAATCAACCATGCTGTCCAGATGCAACGAATCTCCTAGAATGATAGCACAGTCAAGTTGGAGGCTACACATGTGAATGGGGCTAAATCATTGAAGGTGGTTTAGGGTTTTACAATCTCTTGATCTTATAAAAGGAAGAGGAGGGCAGCATACAGAGGTTGTTCATGATATGATTTCTGAATTTCTATCTGTTTATACAATAGCTTTCTTGGCTGCTTAGCCTAGATTGAATTGGGATTTCCTATTTAGGGGTTCCATCTCTTCCCATTGAGGAGCTCTTGGGAGAGCTTGTATTGCTTGTCCACTATCAAGTTGGAGACTAGGCTTCTACTTCCAACTGCAATGTAGATCCAGTGAGGGTTTGCTTTCTTTTGTAAGCTACAATAAGTGAAATACTAGATCTGTTCATATCTAGCTTGTATTGGAGCCTCTTCTCAGTGAGTGTGTCTTATAACCTCCTGGAAGAGTGCATCCATTGTTGGAGCTTTAGTTTTTTATCTTGGCATCAGGCCAAAGCATTATCAAAGCCTACAATGTCGTTTCCCTCCCTAGATAGTTTTATTTGCAGATCTACAGCTGCAGGGTTTTTTGTCTACATTTTGGAGGAGAGATCTACATTGTTGGGATTCTTCCTTTCACTGTGGTGATCCATGGATTGGCCATCCAATCCATGTTAGTTTCAGATATGATCTACTGTACCATTGCATTATTCAGAAATTTCTGAATCATTCTGCAGATCTGCAACCTTAGATTTCAGATCTACTCTCTGTGCTTCATGTTTTGCACAAAACCCCAAGGGGAATGTAATAAATAGCCTCTTTGGCTTCCAGATCTGTAATAGATATATATTTTCATGCATGTATCTATTATAGATCTAAGATACAATAAATTAGAGCTTTAGTCTTCAAAAAATTATGCTTTCTTTCTTTTTTGGAAATTTCCAGTGTTGCAGCATCTCAATCTTGAGGGTTTGTCCATGTAAAATCTTTGTTTTTATCTTGTAAATGCATAATTATTTCCCCAGGTATAATTCCATGATTTTCATACTTATTTAAATCTATTAGCTTCATAAAATCACGTTTCTCAAGCTTCAGTAATTTCTGCATACTCAAGGTCATGGGAAATCAACCTTTTTAAGCCCTTTTGGGACTGGAGGAACTATTTAACTTAGCTAGAATGATTTTTTTGACCTGAAATTAGGTATGGGATTCCTTCACGGCCTAATATAAAATAAAATCTCACCATTTCCCTTATTTTTACACGGATTTCTGAATACACTTATTTTAGGGCATAAATCACCTCTTTTAATCTGTTATCAGCCATAGGGATGCATCTCCAACTCTTGAATACCTTAGGGTATTCTCATTGTTGTAGAAATTCAAGTTTTGGAATATTACACTGAAAGGCCAGGTCTGAAACTACCCATGAGATATCCAAAAAGCAGATTGAGAGATTGGAGAAGGAAAAGAAGAAATTTTCAGACGGTAGCATTTTAGGCCAAATGAAGTTGATAATCTGGGGCAGTATCATAAATTCGTTGGATGAAATTTGGCACTCTATCCACATCATTTTTGAATAGAAAGAGTTGGTGGAAAAATGCGCAGTGACCATTGAAAAATCAAATCAAGAATTAACAAACATGCCAATCACAGCCCCTAAAATCATAAAATTCCTAAACTCCAAAACCATCTATGAGCTTGAAGAGTTGGATGTACAAGACAAAAAAACAACCATATCAGAAGCGAAAAAGGTCTCATTAAGAGGAATTTAGTAGGGCAATTGGAGGAGAAGTGTCGTGAGTTGGACATGGCCATCAATAGATTCCTGAACAATATTGAACCCTTTGTGGCAAAAGGATTGCCCTCACTATATGTAAGTAATAGCAAGCTGGTCCAAAAGGGAGATTATATGAACAAAATCAAAGAAATAACTAAGGATACTAACAAATTAACCAGCGTCAAAGGAAAGATGACCAGGAAATTTTTCTAGGATCTCTTGAGCAATGAAATATTTATTCAACATGAGCTGAAGCATGTTTTCCTCACTAGGCCCACATTCAGAAAATACACAGAGGTGGATAAAGTGTACTGACATGTCATAGGCACGAGAATTCCTAGCAAAAAGGAGTGGAACAACTTTTGGATGTACCAATATTGAAAAATCAAGATGGACACCTCGGCACAACCACCGATTGATTAGAAATGCCAACATCGCATCATCTTTAATGATCCAAGAGAGGCAGCCCAAAATAAGATCCATATGTCAAAGCCACCCATCATTTCCTCTTCGCATCGATACCAGCCACCTCCAAGCCACCTTTTGGGTTCGCGAAGAGCTGCCTGAGTTTTTCATTCTTGAACAGCTACCAAAATTAATTCTACAGGCGGTGTTTTGTCAGAGATTTTCTTTGCTCGAGCCTTGCATGGCCACACTTGTCTAATTTTAGTTTTTTTGTAATTAATGAAGTTTTCCAAAGTATATTAGGGTGACCGACTCAATTTTTATTTAAATACTTCTTGAATTCCCATTATGAAGGGCTGGATATTGTTAGACCCTACATTGAAAGAACTACTATATTGGAGCACTGTAATTTTGGAGTTGGATATCAATAATCAAAGACTATTTACAGGATTCTTGAGTTGTGTCAAAATGGTGATGTGATACTTCTATGTATAAATCCTTCCGTTGTTTTCTCTACTATGCATTTGTTTATCTAATTGTAATTAAGAAATTTTAGATTAAGATTTACTGTTAGAGCACCTTAATTCTCTTTACATTTGCAATCTGAATGTTTTCTACTGAAGTCAGATTAAAGAATTCTTAACTTCTCTTTAGTCATTACTGAACCTTACTATTTCGTTCACCTCACAATTCATACAGCTCTAAATATCCATTTAGCACCATTAGCTTGCCTTGTGATGCTCTTGATGTTGATGTGTCATTCTAGCCTTTTGACTCCATAGCCCAATGGATTAGTCCCTGCAGCTCTATCTATCCAACCACACAATCAATCAAAACAAAAAAACCTCATAATTTCTATAACTAGCCTAATATCAGCAGTTAGAATTGTCAATCTAAATCATAAAGACAAAGAGAGCCCTCTCTGAGTCTATGAAGGCTAGGTCCTAGACTCCAAAGTGGTTTGATGCTATCCTCTATCATTTTTTCTTGCCAATATTACAAATCATGGAGTGATAACATAATAGAGACCATACTGGGGAGTTATTGAAAAGCCTATTATTTCATTAGAACTCAGAAACCCCAGTATAAATACCGTGTGTTTTAAGTATTTTCTACCAATTGGTTTTTGTAAAAATATTCAGCTTGTTTGTGCCTTAGGTCTGAATTCTGGCTTCCAGAAGAATCTTTACCTGATCCCATCCTAACCCAAATCCCCCTGCAATAGTTGGAAATCTAGAGAAAATCCTAAGAAAAAAATCTCAAATCTGAGAATCCAACTATTAGCAAGCCTCTTCACAAAGAAAGTTCCCTCCCTGAAAACCTTGCATCCTTGCAGGACATCCAGTTTGACTTACACTTTAAGAAAACCTTGTTCAGGACCAAATCTCAGAATTGGATAGCCCAGACAGTTTTCAACCTGTTGGGGTTCCCATGTTTTGGCCAGATTGGCAAGACCAAAAGATGAGACAACATCAAACCAATTTCAAACCTCAGGATCCAGCCCTCCTGGGTCCAGAGCGGGATCTCTCTATATTAAGCAAGGTTTATGTCTTTGAAGCTCAAAGGTTTAAGATATTAGGCTAGTTATAGGCACAAGGTTTGTTTGTTTGATTGTTGGTTTGGTTGCTGGTTGTCGGGAAAGAAGGGTTCAATGTAAGACAAGGTTGAGCAAAGAGGATTTAGGTAGAGGTGAAGTATTCCAGGGAGAATTCAAAACCATTGGGCAATGGAGTCAGGAAATGGTTTTCTTGCTAATCAATATGCAAGCTTTAAATTGGGCTAGTCATCTAAAACATTGGATCTTAAACATGATAGTTTGGTGTGGAATGGTAGGGGACGAGGAAACAATAAATGTTTAGGACACAAAGTTAAAGAACTGAGATCAGAGAGAGACTTTGAACTCTCAATGCTTTTGCCTCCAGCTTGAGGGATCTTAGAAAGCCCAGCTGGTTGCACAAGGATCCTAGTGGACAGGGCTAACTCTAATCCCTAGTGTTCCCAAATCTTCCAGCTAAATCCTAACAAGAACATCTAAGAAAAGATTCATTTAATTCATACATCAGCTAGCAGGTAATAACATCCACTACACTAGTTAAATAAATTGAAATCAATTCTTAGATAACACATTTAGTAGAAAACATCAAAGGCAAGGAGAGCAGAAACATAGGGTACCCAAAAAGGGTAAATCCTATGCCAGATTTCTGATGCAAGCCAGTAGAAATGAAATGAAATGGAATGCAAGTTAAACACGAATACATAGATAGGAAAAAATCACCACTGCTTTAGATCAAGATCCAAATAAATGTGCTTGTCATATTAAAAAGCAACACCAATCAAGTACAACATTTCCAATAGCTGGATACTCAGTCTGAAAACATTTTTCTCAGCCTATCTTACAACTTTACACAGAGACTAAGTCTCAAAAGAAAAAACTTGTAGTTCTCTGATAACTGATCAACAACCATTACAATGAGTTCTTTCACGAATTTATAGCTCGAGTGGAGCAGAGAAAGTAGGTGAGAACTAAATGCAGCATTAAAATTCTAGAAAGGAAGAAGGCCAACGGCCATTCTATCTAAATCCTGTGCATTTATCCATGGCACTCTTTGGGTGAGAGAGTGATCTTCTCCAGGCTCCCATCACTCCCGTATAGCTAAGCCGTATTTTGCTGCAGTACTCTGTAGTACTCCTGGTGAACTGAACAAAAATAAATCAATGATTCATGTCTGCCATGCTGTGTAACTAATGCTTCTGATAGCGTAGGACTATTGTCAAGGTCGGAAATTCTCTAGGAACATGGTATAGAATAAAAGCTGCATGGGCACTCTGTCTTTTATGGGGAAAACATTCTGCTGATGTGAAAACCCTGATATACATAAATTTTTGCGTGTTGTACCCTCTGTGTGCTCCATAATGTCTTCGATCTGGTGCTTTGATGGCTCTGGGAAGGTTTCGCAGAGTTTAACCCTGCTCTTTAAATGGCGATCATATCAATCACCTTCCCAGGTTTTGCTTCATTATTCCGAACTCTACACACATTCCTTTCTACATTTTGGCCATTGTAATAAAGACTCTGCAATCATGGCGGATTTCACCTCTGATAACCTTGCAAAACACGAAAACCTGTTAAGAAAACCATGCATGGGGGTGGTGGATGCAATGGGGACGACGAGAGTGGCCGTGCAGATTGGTGAGATGGCAGAATAGTGCAGGATTCTGGTGGAAAATGCAACATAAAAGTGGAACATGGTCTGGTGAACGTGGGCGGAGCACAGCCAATTTTTAATGCAAAATATTTCAAATTGACCATTGAATGGAATATATAAAGGGACGGGCGACAATGCGACAAAAAACACGTGGATAGATGACATGGTGGGACGGGGTTAATAGCGGGCATGCATTAAATCTAGACCTTCCGATCGCAGGAGGAGATCGACGGCTGAAAATGCATCGGGGGGTGATGGACAGTCGGCCAGGGGTACATATGCCTTAGGTTATCGTTTGCGCATCTTCGTAGTGTGATGACCGTTGGATGGGCGATCGCAGATCGGGCGGCTAATATGCATATCACTCCGTTTCTTGTGCCGAATGATCACACACGATGAGCGAGCGGTTTTCAAACAGTGTCAGAGCCATGTGTCGGGCGGTTAGTGGAATCGCTCCGAAAATAAAAATACCACCCACCTCCAAAAGGTGGTGCGATAGAAACCGGATGGTTTTATAATAGTGCTCGGGCACAGTTGCGGGGACCACCGGGCAGGTGTACTATGAGCCATCGGATCAACGATTAAATGCACGGTAGATCTACGATCGGAGTGGAGGACGAGGTGAACAGTGGATGTTGTGGGGAAAACGACGACCGTCCGATCTATACAAATCGACAGTTTAAGACGTGCCCGATATGGATTTGAGATAAGTGCTTTTTCGGGCTGGCGGGTGGTTCTAGCGCCGCGGTCGCATTGAGGAAAACATTAAGGGGGCTATATGGAAGGGGTTAGGCCCACATATATGGAGAATCTGGTTTTTGGGCCATTTTTAATGCATTTTCAGGCCAACAAAGGGTAACGATAGGGGAAATAAGGGGAAATAAAACCACACCGGGGGTGTGCGTATGGTTTTGAGGGGATTTTGGGAAGGTTTAGAAGGATTAGGGGAGGGATTTTGGGGGTGAATAGGGGGAGTTTAACAAAGGGAAAGAAAAAAAAAAGGTTGATAAGGGATATTTTGCAGGGATACAAGGGATAAATGTAGGCCTTCTAGAGCACAGCTTTTGCAATCAGTGATACTTTATAAAGGGAGTCAGCAGAGGGAATTTTATCAAAGGCAAAGGCATAGGAGACTTCAAGGATAATGTGTCTTCAGGGGAGATGCATTCTTTGAAGGCTTCAAAAACAACTTAGCCCCTTACTTTGCTTGTCAAAAAATTTATAGGGGCTAACAGTGGCTCCACATGGGGATGGCTTCTTCTTGAAGGAGTCAAGAATTCAGAAAATGATCTTTGGTGTAGGCCAGATGCCTACTGCTTGAGCCACCTTTCTTCTTTGATTGTCAGCTGCCACAATTGTGAAGACATCAATTTAGAAAAAAAACTTTCCCAATCAATCTACCTACCCATTCTACAATCCTAGCATTTTTTCTTCTAGGGTGCATTTGAACTAGCAGACCCTTTACATCATTTTTATTTTTTACAAACAAGAAAATAAGCCTATTCTATTTCTACCCTTATTACTCCATGAGGCCAAATTAAACTATTGGTCTCACATGTTTCTCTACCTAATCTAATATCTACTGGGATTAAACTGTCCAGCAGATTTCTTCCCTATATTCTACAACAGAAACTTAAAAATAGTCAAACTAGGATTAGACAGTCTAGTTTGTTGTGGATCCAAGGCATAAAGACAGTAGCACATGGACAGAAATTTGCAGAAAATTGAACAAAAAATCTTGAAGGCTTGAAATCTGAAGTTTGAATCATCCTTATTTCTTTTGTGACTCAAGTTTTGAGCTTGTTAGAGTCACTTTCTCTTCTTCTTTTTTTATTTCAGCTCTGGTTTTAAACTTGTTAGAGCTAACTCTTTTCTTCTTTGCTGGTCCAGGTTTTGGGCATGTTTGAACCAGCTACCTTTGCTTTCTTTGGCTCCATTTTTTATCATATTAGAGCCAATCCTTTCACTTCAGAGGTCCATGTTTTGAGCATGCCTGAACTCTCCTTTTCTCTATTTCTCTCTCTCTCTCTCTCTCTCTTTTATTTATTTTTAAAACAAACACTGCCATGGTATGTACAATGGAAATGGAAACTGGAAATTGGAAATCAGCAGAAGTAGTGTTTGAGCATCCTGCCATTGACAGGACCCCCAAACAGCTCTGTACCATATAATTCTTGTAGAAAAAAGGCATTTGGACCCACAGTGGCCTGGATGATGTAGGGACCTTGCCACAAACTGTCAAACTTGTCGTGCTTTCCTTTGTCCTCTCTCCTTGAGTCCCACTTCAAAACTTTATCTCCAATTTTGAAATCAGAGGCCTTAGTTCTTTTTTCAAATAACTTCTTTATGTTTTCCTGAACCCTGATGGCTCTGTTATAGACCTCTTCCCTTGTTTGTTGGAGATGAATTGTTTGGTTTATTCTCCTCACCATGCTATCTTCTTCTGCTTGTATCTCTTGAACAAGTTTGACCACTGGTATCCCAAGGCTGGTCAGAAACACTACTTCTGCTCCATAGACAAGCTGATATGGTGACATGCCAATGGATTTCTTTGTTGTAAGCCTGTCAACCCATAGGGCATGCACTAACTTGTTATGCCATGAATTTTTGTTCTCTTCCAACAACTTTTTGATGATGGTCACCAGGCTCTTGTTTGATGATTCAGCTAATCCATTACCTTGAGGGTAATAGGCAGTTGAATGACCGAGCGTTATTTGATACCTGTGACAAAAATCAACCATTTTCTTGGATCCGAAAGCAGCAGCATTATCAATGATTATTTTCCTTGGGTAGCCAAACTGAGAGAGGATATGACCTTCTAGGAACCTAATGATGACTAAATCTATGGAATTCCTAGTAGGTATGGCCTTTATCCACTTGGTGAAGTAGTCTGTGGCTGTTAGGATCCATTTTTGCCATGCAGAAGAAGCAGGGTGAATTTCTTCTATGAAATCTAAGCCCCATTGCATAAAGGGACCTTCAACAGTGATGGGTTGTAGAGGTAAGGGAAGGAGTTTTCTTTTTCCTTCAAAAATCAGGCATTTGTGGCAGGCAATTATCATCTTATGGACATCATTGAAGAGTGTAGGCCAATAGTAGCCAGCTCTGAGTATTTTGTTTGCAGTGGCTTTCCAGTTCAGGTGGCCTCCACACTCTCCTGCATGGAATTCTTGTTTAATCCTCTCTGCCTCATTTTCAGGCAAACATTTAAGCAATAGGCCATTTGGATTCTTCTAGTATAAGCAGTTATTCAATATGTAGTAGCTTCTGGCTTTTATTTTTAGGAATCTGGCCTTGGTCTTTGATAGTTCAAGAGGTTCATTGAGGTGTTTCAGCACATACATAATGTCAGAATACCAAGGAGAGCTCTGAAAATTATCCTCAACAGTGGGATTAGGTAATCCCTTTTTCTCATCCAAGGTATATACCATGTTAATATCAAGGGTTTGTAGATTTGATTCAGCCATTAGTTGAGCTAAGCCCTGAAATTTAATCAGTTTTGTGGGTTTTATCTCAAGGTCATATTCTAAGATCACAACAATCCATTTTCCCCTATTCCCATCTGGGTCTTGGGACAGGATGTCTTTAACCACTATGTTGGGTACATAAGCTATGGTGTGGGAATGCAGTATGTACACCCTAAAGTCTTTCAAGGCCTTAACCAGAGCATAGGCCTATTTTTCCATTATGTTGTATTTCAAGGGTGCATCTCTGGGTGCTTTGCTGAAGAAAGAAATGGGTTGTTCCATTCCCTCGGGATTTTTCTACAGTAGAACTACAGCTATTGTATGCTTGGAGGAAAATGAAAAAATAAGGAAATATTTTGAGAAATCTGGGTTGATTAGGACAGGAGCCTGGGTGAGTGCAATTTTAATTGATTCAAAATATTTCTTAGCTTCAACATTCCACTTAACTCCTACACATTTCTTCAGCATGTTAGTCATATTTCTCAGGTGTTCAGCTAAGTTGGGGATAAACCTCCTAAGGAAGTTGATTTCTTAGCTTCAACATTCCACTTAACTCCTACACATTTCTTCAGCATGTTAGTCATATTTCTCAGGTGTTCAGCTAAGTTGGGGATAAACCTCCTAAGGAAGTTGATTTTCCCAATAAAGGACTGTAACTCCTTGATATTTCTCGGGTGTGTGATTTGTAGTATTCCCTCAACTCTTTGTGGGTCTATCCTAATCCCTTTCTCAGATATGATGTGACCAAGAAGCTTACACTCTTGTAGCCCAAATATAGTCTTTTTAGGATTCAGTGACAAACCAAACCTTCTACATTTTTCAAACACTCTTCTCAGGCGTTCTAGGTGTTCTTCCTCAGTCTTGGAGTAGACTATTATGTCATCTAGATAGATGACAATGAAGTGTCCTATTTCATCTGAAAAAGCTATGTCCATTGCTCTTTGGAAGGTTGCACCAGCGTTCATCAATCCAAAAGGCATCTTTACATACATAAAAGTGCCCCACAGAGTGGTAAAGGCTGTTTTGAGTTGGTCTTCTGGGATTACTAAGACTTGGTTGTAACCCGAAAAACCATCTAGCAGGGAGATCCTTTTAGAACCTACTACCCTCTGAAGAATATGTTCCATTTTTAGCAAAGGGTAATTGTCTTTGAGTGAGGCTCTATTAAGATTCCTGAAATCTATGCACAATCTTATCTCCCTTGTTTTCTTTCTCACAGCCACTAGGTTTGATACCCAATCAGAGAACCTCACATGCACAATTATACCTGCCTCCTACATCTTCTTAATCTCTTTTTCCACTGTAGGCAATTGTTTTGGGTTTATTCTGCAAATTTTTTGTCTGAAGGGCTTCTGGTTTTCTTTCAAGGGTATTTTATGCTGTATGATGTTTGAGTCATAGGTCCTTAAGTATTCATAACTCCAAGCAAACACATCAATGAATTCCTTGAATAGGTCAATGTATTTCTTTTTCATGTTTGCAGGCAAGGACTTAGCCAATTTTATCATCTTAGGTTTATCTTCAGTTCCTATGTTGCATTCCTCGACATCAGAGTCAGCATGTTCTATAGTGGGCTTTTTTGCTACATCATCAAAGTCAAAAAGGTCTTCTAAAGGTGCCAGACCTCGAGGTATGTTCTTATCTTTGGTCTGCAGCACCTCTACTTCTTCACTATCTGTGTTTTCACATTTTTCATTTAGATTTCCAATCTATTCATTTAAAGTTTTTATTTCTATCTTACAGGGTACTTCTTCCTCATCTGAGGACTCTTCACTTAGGCAGCTACTGTCAGATTTGGAGTCTGAATCAGAATATTCAAACTCATTTCTGCCTACCAGGAAATCTTCAATCTGTTTATGACCCTCAAAGACCTACCAATATTTTTCATTGTTCGGCACTGCAGGTATGAATTTGGTCTGAATGATGATTTGTTGGTCATTAGGAGGTTTACGATACGAACTAGCCATGCAGGCTAGTCCATTTGCAATTTTGTTTTGACCTTTAGGGACAAACACCAGATCATATTCCACAAAGCTTTTCAATAGATCTAAAGTGTCATTTCTGTATGCCCTCAGTATAGGATGTTTTGTTGTCTATTCACCATTCACCTGTCTAATGATCAGCTCAGAGTCCCCATGCACAGTTATCCTACGGGCTCCTAATTTTCTCAATATGTTTAAGCCTAGGATAAGAGCCTCATATTCCGCAATGTTGTTTGTACATTTGAAGTGCAGGTTACATGCATGGCTCTCTGCATAACCACTCTCTGTGTTATGTATCCACACTCCTGGCCCAGTAGTTCTCTTGGTGCATGACCCATCGAAATTCATTTCCCATAAGGTTTCATTCTTGGGTTTCTCATTGTTTCGTTCTTGGTGTGGTGTATGTGTTTATGAAGGGTGACTAATCAGCCGACTGCATTCTGATTCTGGTTTGTTTTGAGGTCTTGTTTCAGTGCACTGTTCGAATTTTTGTACCTCTTTCTCCTCCGAGTCTAGAGTAGCCATTATGTTAAAGTCCATGGGCTCTGTTTCCTTGTTTATATCTCTGTTTTTGGACTCTGACCCTTCTGAGGATTCATCATTACAAAGGATAAAGGAGTCAAGGTTTGTATGTACATAGTATAAAGGTGATTTTTCAGGCTTTTCGGGGCTACTGACCAGACATTTCATTTGTGCCTCTCTGTACAGTCTTCTAAGTTGGAAAAATATTAGGATTGTGGCATAAGCCCCATCCATCTGCATTTTTCCTTGCAGCTTGGCTCCCCATGATCTTGATAATAACATGCCATACTTGGGTGGCACATCTGCCACAACAACATCCATGACCATACACTTGGCTAGAATCTGAGTAAGGCTCACACATAGATCTTTGATCAGGCCAAGACACTTTACTCTACTAGAGTCAAAATAATATAGGTCTTTATAAGGATGGGTTATCTCTAGGCCTAACCTTTCCATCACTACTTTAGGCATCAGGTTGTGTGATGCTCCTGAATCATGCATTGCATTATGGAGGATTTTATCATGGATATTAAGAATGATATAAAATGGGGGCACTACCCCTTCTTGAAACTTTCCTTCTATCTTTGGACCAAACAAAAGGGCAGGTTGATCATCACTCAGATTTACAGTGTCATTGTTCTCACCTAAATTTAATACTTTCAAAATTTGGCCTTTATATACATCCTTAGTGGACAGCATAGAGAGTGGGACAGAGATTTTAATTTTTGCAATATCACTCTCCAAATTGAAAGTGGACTGACTCTTTGGAATGTTCAACTCTGTTTTGTTAGTCACCAACTTAGTGGTTGAATCAGTGTGCTGATTCTTGTTATGTACGGTGTTGATGATAGTTTTATTAGGAGCACTAGCTAAAGTGCTAGTACTGCTTGTTGGTTTAACTTGTTTATCAGTGTTTTGGTCGTCTTTTTCTTTGTTATTTCCAGAACTCTCAGCTGCTGATTTGTTACTTTCAACAGTTGCTTTAGAATTTTTCTCAGGCCTTTTCTTGATGGTAACCTCAGAAGCTTTTGGTTTGGCAGTATCTAAGCTCTTTTTGCTCCTAAGTTCATATTGTTCTCTGATCTGCATCATGGCATTTTCAAATCCTAACCTGTAATCCTCAGATTCTAACCATTCCTCATCCCAATATGAGGGTGAGGGCTGATCTTCTTCTGTGTAACAGTTGTGGACTGAATTTTCTGTTTCAAACATGTTTATTGTGTCCCCCTCAGACTCTTCTATGATCCCCTCATCCTCATCAAGAAATTTCTCTTGGAATGGGGGAATAACTTGCTGATATGATTCTCTTTGTCTGTTGGGAGTGGTGTTGTTTCTTCTAAAGTTCTAGTTCTAGTTATGGTTTTGATTTATGTTTTGGTTACTAACCGTGAAAACCATTTTTTCCATCATTTGTTGTAGCTTTTCCACATTTTTAGATAAACGGTCATAATTTGGATCATATGTGGAAGCTACATTGTCATCTCTATATGTTACCCTTTTTTCAGCTCTCAATCTTGCTTTTTTCTCAATCATATTTGCCTCTACACTCACTGCTCCTTTTTGCATGTCTTCCAATGTGTTGTAATCCCTCTCCCTAAGCTGGTAGGCCATGTCATCATCCAGGCCTTCAGGGTATTTCACTAGGACCATACCTAGGGGAGGTTTCATGTGTGGTGGAAAAGCATTATAAACACTGTTAAACCTGGTAGAGTAGTCCTGGACACTCTCTCCTACATTTATTTTCAGGTTCTTGTATTCTGCTAGGATTTGGAGAGGATTTTCCTTAACTTCCCATTTGTTTATGAAGGTCTGATATAAGGTTGGGAGGTCTTGGATACTGTTAGGAGGTAGGCCTTTGAACCATTTCTTCAAATCACCTCCTAAGCTCTGGGAAAAGATTCTCATTTTGACTGTATCATCATCTATCTCCATGTAGTCAAAAGAATCTTCCATCCTATCTACATGGTGTTGAGCTGTGGTTGACTCTTTTGCAGTGAAGTGTGGGATCTTTGATTGATAATCATTGGGTAAGGGTACTAGAGGCTGGCGTAAGATCAAAGGTGCATACTAGGCTACCATGATGATTTTTTGATGGGGAAAAGGGTTAGCTTGAGCAGCTAGTATATGGATGATAGGGATGCTAGGACCAGCAGGAGCTTGTTGGGCAGATTTAGGGTGGCAGAGCCCCAAGTTACGAATGAAGTGAATATCAGGAGGTGTATATGGAGGGGTCTCTCTGTCCCTAATGTGTTTACCACTTTGAGTTGGTGAACTAGGAAGCTCAAGGTCCAGCTGGTCTAGGGCATTGAATGACCTAGTTCTAGGTAAGTTGTTTTGAAATTCTAGGTCAAAAAGTGGGTCTGATAGAGCTGTAAAGTCTTCTGGTGTAGAGTTATCTCTATGGATGTGGCTATAAATAGTTGATTTTTTAGGTGTAGGATATCTATTGAGGATGCTCTCAGGGTTTTCAACTATTTCAGGTGGGTTTGGGTCAGGATAAGCTCTTGTGTGAATGGTTATTGAAGCCAGAATGCTATTTTCCCACCAAGCAGCTTAACCCTACTTGTTACTTCTATTATGGTTGATGTTGTTTTGGAGGTTGGTCTCCCAGTGGAGTCTTATGTGAACCAAGATAATCATTAGGCCTACTGATCACCAGTGGAGTCTTTAAATCATTTAGGAATTATGGAGTCTCCATGTGGAAGGTTTAGGATGTTTCTGGAGGGTACACTGTCCACCACAGTGCTTATGAGATGTCCCTTTTCAAGGATAACTTCACAACACAGCAAACTCTAACCAGAGATTGACTGGGAGGGATTTTACCATATATGTCACCTCTGAAAGAGTGTGAGATTTGGAGGCTACCTGGCCCTTTCCAGACTCTATCTAAGAGTATGGGAGAAAACACAACAAATGGTATAAAGGTTGATCTGTGGATAGTAGTGATTAACTACCAACTTAACCAGAGATTATAGGTTTTTGAGGTTCTTATGATGTAGTAAGATGGAAAATACTTAGAATTTCCCCAGCGGAGTCACCATTATGTTGGGGTTCCCCTGTTTTGGCCAGATTGGCAAGACCAAAAGATGAGACAACATCAAACCACTTTCAGACCTCAGGATCCGTACTTCTTCCGAATCTGAAGAGAGGGACTTTCATATTAAGGCATGAGGTTTCGGAAGCTTCTTGTGTCGAAGATATTAGGTTGTATATAGGCAGCGATGGTTTGTTTGTTTTGATTGTTGGTTTGGTTATGGTTGTCGTAAAGAAGCGTTTCGGTGTAAGACAAGGCCGAGTAAAGAGGATTTAGGCAAAGGTGAAGCATTCCAGGAGAATTCAAAACCGACGGGGGAAATGAGCGAGAAAGCAAGTTATTGCTAATCAACACAAAAGCTTTAACTCTGGTTAGTCATCAAAACATTGGATCTTAAAGATGATAGTGTGGTATGGAATGGTAGGGGAGGAGGAAACAATAAAGTTTTAGGACACAATTAAAATATCTTATACCAGAGAGAGACTTTGAAATCTCAATGCTTTAGCCTCCAAAGGAGTGACCTTAGAAAGCAATGCTCAAGGTATATGATCCTAGTGACAAAAATAACTCTAATCCCTAGTGTTCCCAAATCTTCCACCAAATCCCAACAATAACATCTAAGAATAGGATTCATTTATCCAGCATTAAATAAAGGCAAGAAGAAGCATTCACCACATCAAGTAGATCAACTGAAATCCATTCTTAGATAACACATTTAGTAGAAAACATCAAAGGCAAGAAGAGCAGAAACATAGGGTACCCAACAAGGGTAAATCCTATGCCAGATTTCTGATGCAAGCCAGTAGAAATGAAATGAAATGGAATGCAAGTTAAACATGAATACAGAGATAGGAAAACATCACCGCTGCTTTAGATCAGGATCCAAAGAAATGTGTTTGTCATATTAAAAAGCAACACCAGTCAAGTACAACATTGCCAATAGTTGGATACTCAGTCTGAAAACATTTTTCTCAGCCTATCTTACAACTTTACACAGAGACTATGTCTCAAAAGAAACAGCTAGTAATTCTCTGATAACTGATCAAAAACCATTACAATGAGTTCTTTCACGAATTTATAGCTCGAGTGGAGCAGAGAAAGTAGGTGAGAACTAAATGCAGCATTAAAACTCTGGAAAGGAAGAGGATCAAGGCCCATTCTATTTAAATCCTGTGCATTTATCGATGGCACTCTTTGGGTGAGAGAGTGATCTTCTCCAGGCTCCCATCAATCTGATATGGCTAAGTCGTACTTTGCTGCAGTAATCTGTAGTACTCCCAGTGAACTAAACAAAAATAAATCAATGATTCAAGTCTGCCATGCTATGTAACTAATGCTTATAATAGCGTAGGACTGTGGTTAGGGTGGGAAATTATCTAGGAACACGGTATAGAATAAAAGTTGCATGGGCACTCTGTCCTTTAAGGGGAAAACATTATGCTGAAGTGCAAACCCTGATATACATAAATTTCTGCATGTTGTACCCTCTGTTTGCTCCATGATGTCTTCGATCTGGTGCTTTTATGGCTTTGCAAAGGTTTTGCAGAGTTTAACCCTGCTCTTTAAATGGCGATCATATCAATCACCTTCCTAGTTTTTGCTTCATTATTCCGAACTCTGCATACGATCCTTTCTGCATTTTGGCCGCTGTAATAAAGACTGTGTGATCATGGCAGCTTTCACCTCTGAAAACCCTGCAAAACATGAGAAATTGTTAAGAAAACCAAGCATGGGGGTGGTGGATGCAATGTGGATGACGAGAGTGACCGTGCAGATTGGTGAGATGGCGGAATAGTGCAGGATTCTGGTGGAAAATGTAGCATAATAGTGGAACATGGTCTGGTGAACGTGGGCGGAGCGCAACCAATTTTTAATGCAAAATATTTGAAATTTACCATTGAATGGAATATATAAAGGGATGGGCGACAATGCGACTAAAAACACGTGGACAGATGACGTGGCGGGACGGGGTTAATGGCGGGCACAATTAAATATAGACTGTCCGATCGCAGGAGGAGATCGACGACTGAAAATGTGTCGGGGGGCGATGGACAGTGGGCCAGGGGTATGGATGCCTTAGGTTATCTTCCGCGCATCTTCGGGGTGTGATGACCATTAGATGGGCGATCGCAGATCAGACGGCTGATATGCATATCGTTCCATGTCTTGTGCCGAACGATAACGCGCGATGAGTGGGCGGTTTTCAAACAGTGTCAGAGCCACGTGTCGGGCGGTGAGTGGAATCGCTCCAAAAATAAAAATATTGCCCACCTCTGAAAAGCGGTGCAATAGAAACCGGATGGTTTTTGAATAGTGCTCGGGTGCGGTTGCAGGGACCACTGGGCGGGTGTACTGTGAGCCATCAGATCAACGATTAAATGGACGGCGGATCTGCGATCGGAGCGGAGCATGGGGTGAACAGTGGACGTTGTGGGGAAAACGACGACCACCCGATCTGTACAAATCGGCAGTTTAAGACGCGCCCGATATGGATTTGAGATAAGCGCTTTTTCGAGCTGGTGGGTGGTTCTAGCACCGCGGTCATGTGGAGGGAAACGTTAAGGGGGTTGGCTGGAAGGGGTTAGGCCCACATATATGGAGAATATGGTTTTTGGGTCATTTTTAATGCATTTTCAGGCCAACAAAGGGTAACGATAGGGGAAATAAAATCACACCGGGGGTGTGCATATGGTTTTGACGGGGTTTTGGGAAGGTTTAGAAGGATTAGGGGAGGGATTTTGGGGGTGAAAAGGGGGAGTTTAACAACGGGAAAAAAAAAGGGTTGAAAAGGGATATTTTGTAGGGATACAAGGGATAAATGTAGGCCTTCTGGAGCACAATTTTTGAAATCAGTAATACCTTATAAAGGGATTCAGTAGAGGGAATTTTATCAAAGGCAAAGACACAGGAGACTTCAAGGATGATGTGTCTTCAGGGGAGATGCATTCTTTGAAGGCTTCAAAAACAACTTAGCCCCTTACTTTGCTTGTAAAAAAATTTATAGGGGCTAACACAACCCATCCATATTACAACAAAGTCCTACTGGGGAAGCCTCTACCTCTACTCAAATTGACTTTCATCTTCTCCAATACTTTGACTCCCTTCAAGATCTAGTAACAAATCTCACCTCAGCTATTGATGATGCTTATTTTCAACAGTCTACAAATTATCTACTCTGACTATAGCATATCCTTCTATTATTTCCAAGTTTTCTCATCCTTGTCCAAATTATTCAAGTATATCTACAGCTCCTACCATTTCCTTGAACCTTTCCCACCAGAGTGCCCAAACCTCCACTCATACACCCACTTTCCATCTTCCTCCACTTAACCCTCCACCTCCCTTGGCCAACCATCCTATTATTAACCTCCCTTGGGTTCCCCCACCACTAATCATGGTAGCCTAGTATGCTCCATTGGTGATACCTCATCCTTTGGCACATTTTCCACAGGATTACCAGTCCAAAATCCCCCTGTTTGATGAAAATTGTTCTGCAACATGTGGATAAAATGAATGACTATTTTGACCGTCAAGAGATAGACGATGAAACTAATAATTTGAGTATGTTTGCCCAAATCTTGGTGGGAGAAGCAATAAAGTGGTTTAAAGGCTTGACCCAAAATAGTATACATGACCTCCCTGCCCTTCACCAGCTGTTCGTCAATAACTGGGAAATCAAGAAAAATCCTCTCCAAATCCTGTCAAAATATGAGAACATTAAGAGAAATGCTGGAGAGAGTGTCCAAGAGTTCTCTACCAGGTTCAATAGTGTATACAACACCCTTCCTCCTCACATGAAACCCCTGCAAGGTTTAGCCCTAATGAAATTTTCAGATGGTTTCGACCCAGAGATGGCTTATTATCTGAGAGAAAGAGATCCTCCTACATTAGAAGACATCCAGAGGGGTGCAATAAGTCTGGAAGAAAACCTGATTACAAAAAGGGCTAGAATGAGAAATGAGAAGAGAGTCACTATCAGGGAAGAGCCTGTAGCCTCCACATCTGATGCTAAGATTGATAGCCTGGTTAGAACCATGGAGAGGATTATGGAGAGGATCAACTTGAATGAGAGAGTTTTACCTACGGAAAATCATCCAGCTCCTCAAAATAGGAACCCAAAATTTAGAAGAATCCCCCCTCAAATAAGACAGAGACAATAAAGAGGACCTAACCAGCAAATTAGGCCTCCATTCCAAGAAAATTATGCTAATGAAGATGAGGGGGTGGTTGAATAATGAGAAGAAAGTCAATTTAATTTGATGGGAATTAATAATGAAGATACTATTTTCCTCACCGAAGAAGAACAAGATTTATTTTCTTTGACTCAAACTGAAGTAGAATTTGACGAGTCTGAATATTATAAACAAGTATTTGAGAATGCCATCATGGCGGTTCTTAGGCAATATAATCTTTGAATCAAGAAATATTCTGATATTCCCAAGAAAAATAATTCTAAAAACTCTGCTAAAAAGGCCCCTGAAGTTGATCCCAAGAAAACAGCAGAGAGTTCAAAGAAAAATACTAAAATATCTAGAAATAATGATCTAGAAAGAAACACTAGTAGACTAGTGGTCAGCCCTAGAAAAATTTCTCCAGCTAATATCCCTACGAAAAGTCAACAATCTAAAGTTGATGAAAAAATAGTGCTTGAAAAGAATGATTCAAATCTGTCAAAAACATAGACACCATTCAACATTGAGAATGAAATTGCCAAAATAGAAATATTTGTCCCTCTCATTGAATTAGTGAATCTGGATGTATATAAGTCCCAAGTCCTAAAAGTGATGAACATAGGAGAAATTACTGTCACTGTCAGTCTAAATGATGAGAAACCTGAACTTTTGTTTGGGCTAGAAGTAGAGGGTAATTTCTAGGAGGGAGGTGTTCCCCCATTTTATCTTAGTTTGAATGTTCATGTTAAAATCCTCCATAATTCCATGATAGACGCAGGTGCATCTCATAATCTCATGCTGAAGAAAATTATGGAGAGACTTGGCCTAGAGATAACTAGACCCTACAAAGACTTGTACTCATTTGACTCCATCAAAGTTAAATGTCTAAGCCTTATTAAAGATCTATGTATTAGTTTAGACCCTATACCAGCTAAGAGTCTAGTGATGGACATAGTAGTGGCTGACATCCCTCCTAAATATGGTATGCTCTTATCGTGCTCGTGGGGATTAAAGCTTCAAGGCACCCTCCAAATGGATATGACTTATGCTACCATACCATTTTTTGGCCAACAAAAGTGATTATATAGGGAGACTCTAATGAAATACATGGTGAGAAGTAAAGAAAAGCTTCATAACTACCCCCTGTACTCTGTTCGTTCTGACCTTGATTCATTTATTCTTTACAATAATGAAAATATTAATGAACAAATAGATGGACAAGAAGAAAACCAGAAGAGAGAAAAGTCATATCAAATGGAAATTTTGAAACACAAGTCTAAACCCGAACCTTTTTGGAACATGGGTTTTGATGGTTCTTTTGGAAAATTTGGCTCAGGATTAGGGGTGTTGGTATGCAATACTGAATATAACCATGCAGAAGGGAATTCTTACAAACTAAACTTTCAGTGTACCAAAAATATAGTAGAATATGAGGCACTCCTTTTGGGTTTACAACTACTAAAGAAATTAGGAGCCAAAAGGATCTCTATTCATGGGGACTCTGAGCTGGTCATTAAAAAAATCAAGGGAGAATACTCAACCAAGCATCCCAGATTGAGAGAATATAGGAATGGTGCCCTTGAACTCCTAAAAACATTTGAATAATATGACCTTGCTGCAGTTCCAAGAAATCAGAATATCTTGTCTAATGTGTTAGCATTTTCAGCCAGCACTTGTAAATTACCTCATCCTAAAAAACAATATATAGTGCAGGATAAACACCGCCCAACAGTTCCTAAAAATATGAGATATTGGAAATTCTTTGGATATGACAAACAAATTGAGAATTTCTTGCAATATAAGGGTGAGTTGAAGATTCCAATTTGGACCTAGACTATGAAGGAGACTGCTCCATTAAAGAGAAAATGTGCATGGAGGAACCCCTTCTAATTCTAATATTAATTTTTCAGCAGAGAAGGATCTATGTAGGACAGAGATGTATGAAGATGCAGAAAAGGAAGAATTTGAAGTACTAAAATTCAGAGACAAAACCTTTCCTAGAGGACTTGTCCCTCTAGAGTAACTATTTAATTTCAATGATGTGGCTAGGAAACCAAAAATGGAATCTACAGAGGTAAATATCGAAGAGTGCAATCTGGGCAGTGAGCAGGAGCCCAAGATGATAAAGTTATCAAATACACTGCCAACATCCATAAATCAGAAGTAAATTGCTTTGTTCAAAGAGTTTATTGATGTGTTTTCCTGGAGTTATGAAGACCTGAAATGTTATGATACTGATATTATCCAGCACAAAATTCTAGTCAAGAAGAACCAGAAGCCTTTCAAACAGAAAATGCACAGGATAAATCCTATCCAAATGCCTCTAGTTGAGAAATAGATCAATAAAATGTATGTTGCCAAGATAATAGTCCCAATTAGATACTCGAAATGGATTTCCAATATTGTACCTATAAGAAATAAGACAAGTGAGATCAAGCTCTGCATTGACTTTAGAAATATGAACAAGGCATCACTTAAGGACAACTACCCCTTACCAAAGATGGACCACATATTGTAAAAGGTAGTGGGTTCCAAAAGAATACCTTTGCTAGATGGATTTTCAAGGTACAATCAAGTGCTGGTGCATCTATATGATCAACCCAAAATAACTTTTACTACTCCTTGGGGAACCTTCATGTACGTAAAAATGCCCTTTGGATTAATAAATGTTGGCACCACTTTTCAAAGAGAAATGGATATTTCCTTTTCAGAAGAAATCGATCTTTTCATTGTGATCTACCTTGATGATATTACATTATATTCAAAAACTGATGAAGAACATTTGGCCATTTGAGAAGAGTTTTTGGAAAGTGCAGAAGGTTCAGTCTATCTCTAAATCCTAAGAAATAATTATTTGGTATTGAAGAAGGAAATATTCTAGGCCACATCATATCTGAAGAAGGAATCAAGATTGACCCCAGCAGGATAAAGGACATATTGCAAATCAGTCATCCCAAAAACATCAAGGAGCTGAAATATTTCATTGGAAAGATAAATTTTTTGAGGAAGTTTATACCAAACCTTGCAGAGCTCTTGGGGAATATCACCAACATGCTCAAAACAGATTCAAGATTCAAGTGGATCAAAGAGGCTAAACAGTGCTTTGACTTGGTAAAGCAGGCACTCACTACAACACCGGTTCTAATCAGCCCTGATTTCACCAAGGATTTCATCATTTTTTCCTTTGCATCTATGCATACCATTACTATTGTATTGTTGTAGAAAAATAAGGATGGACAAGAGCATCCCATAGAATTTTTTAGTCAAGCTTTAAGAGATGCACCTTTGAAGTATAATATCATGGAAAAGCAGGCTTTTTCCTTAATCAAAGCACTAAAGGATTTCAGATTCTACATTCTGCATTCACACATCATTGCATTTGTGCCCAATACAGTTGTCAAATACATCCTAACACAGGATCCTGATGGAAAAAGAGGTAAGTGTATTGTTGTTATCTTGGAGTATGATTTAGATATCAGACCCACTAAACCAATCAAAGGACAAGGATTAGCCAAATTGATGGATGAAACAAATTTTCAAGCACTCAACATTAATATGATTCATTCACTGGATGAAGAAGAGGAGTTGGCGACTCCACCTATTAAGGACGCATTCCTAAATTCTCCCTGGTACACAGATATACTGTATGTTCTATTTTATTTAAATTCTGCTCCTATTTTTTCCAAAATAAAATCTAGATTATTGAAATTGAAAGTTGTAGAATTCTGCATCCTAGAAAATGTTTTGTACTGGAAAGATTATGGGGGCATATTGCTTAAATTTTTTCTTCAAGAAGATGCAGATAGGGTTATGCATGAATTTCATGAAGGGGATTGTGGAGGCCATCTCTACTGAAAAACCACTGCTAACAAGATCCTTAGGGCTGGTTTCTATTGGCCTACTCTCTTCCCAAATATCCACAAAATGGTAGCTACCTATCATAAATGCCAAATTTTTGAGGGAAGAAGAAATTTGTTGTCTTTGCCTTTATAGCCAATCTCTGTTGAAGCTCCTTTGCAGCAATGTGGTTTAGAATTCATTGGATGAATCCACCCTTCCTCCTCTTCCCAGCGTAAATCAATCCTTACTTCTATAGACTATTTTACCAAATGGATAGAGGCCATTCCTTCCAAAACTAATACTAACTCAATGATTATCAAATTCCTTGAAGCCAACATCCTGTCCAGATTTGGTTGTCCTAGAAAAATAATTACAGATAATGCTAATGCTTTTAAGTCCAAGAATATGGTGGATTTTTTCCATATTTACCACATTCCTTTGGGGAATTCAACATCTTATTACCCTCAAGGTAATGGACTAGCTGAGTCCTCCAACAAGAACCTGGTCAACGTCATCAAGAAGTTGCTAGAGGACAACAAGAAATCCTGGCGTAAAAAATTGGTGCATGCATTGTGGGCTGATAGATTGACAACTAAGAAATATATTGGCATGTCACCATATCAGCTAGCCTATGGAATGGATGTAGTTTTCCAAACATCCTTAGGAGTGACATCCATGAAACTCATTCAAGAGGTGCAAGCTGAAGAAAATGATGTACAAAGAAGAATAGGACAAGCCATTTAGTTGCAACAATCCAAAGAAGAGGTGTACAATAGAACTCAGGTGGTGCAAGAAAATATGAAGAATATTTTTGACAAAACAACAAAAGAAAATAATTTCAATATCGGGGATAAAGTGCTGAAATTGGATTCTAGAAGAAAAGATAAAGGTAAACATGGCAAGTTTGACAACCTATGGAAAGGCCCATACATCATTCATTATTTCAGAGGAGATAATGCATTTTTATTACAATATATGGATGGAACAGATCTATTTGGAGGTCCTGTCAATGGGAGGATGCTAAAATATTATATTTTTTAAAAACTCAGATTAAAATTTCGTCATTGTAAATACCATAGCCTTACAATTTTCAATAATCCATTGGAAAAGGTTGAAGCTTGAAGTGAAGGCCATAATCCTAGTATGATAAGAAAATATAAAAAAAAGAGAAGGAAGAGATTAGACAAGTGTGTTGCAGAGGAGAAGTATACAAGGCTATTGGTCTTGGTGTTCTTAACACTTCCCTAAACAAAAGTGCCATCCCCAGCTGGAGCCGCTGTTAGAGTCCTGTAATTTACAGTATCACAAGGTGATTGTGTACTTCCTCTTCACAAATTTTTCATATTATACATAGATCTCAATATTCAAAAGTCTTTTCCAAAGAAATATAAAAAGAAACAAAAGAAGAAGAAGAGAGGGCATTAAAAAAAAAAAAAAAAACCCACAAAAATAAATAAATAAATAAAAATTTGAAAGTGTTGCAAATCAAAATTCCACTACTTTTTAGAAAGGTTTATTCAATCATACAACTTAAGCATGATTGTACAATTTTGAATTTTCTGCTAATAGCTTAGAGAATGAGGATTTTCCAAAATGTTTAATCTTGGCTTCTCAGTAGGTAGGTAGAGAAGGACATTGGTTCAACAACTTAATCTGAACCAATAGGAGAAATAAGGGATAGGTGATAGGTTAGAAATCCAAAAGAAAAATGATATCAAGGTCTACAAGTCTAAATGCACCCTAAAAGGAGAAAAAATGTTAGGAATTGTAAATTGGGTAGGTAGATTTGTTGAGAAACGAGAAATGAAAAACTAAAAAAAAGAGTTAAAGTCCGATTGTATGGGACCAAGTCGCAAATCACAAGATTCAAAGGATAAGCACCCATGGGTAAATGTTATAATCGTCGAAGTGAGATATGTGGGACTAGCGGGACCCATATTGCCCTGTATACACCTTGAATGCTTTGAAATCCTTCATATTATGGTTCGAGTAGATTTTTACCATTTCTCAACTAATTTCATTTGTCCACTTGGCAAAATATTGTAATGGGTTCCATCTCCTCATCGGAATTGAAAATTGCAAATGTTAAAGGATGGGCGCAAGGGTAAAATGTTAAAATGATGAAGTGTGACGTGTAATGTCAGGTGGGACCTGATTGCAATCACAAATCCAAAAGTTTAAAGGACAAGAGTAGAGGTAAGTGTTAAACGCTCTAAAGTGTGATTTTTGAAGTACGTGGGACCCAAGCACATATTGCACATCGTAAAGTTTAAGAGTTACATCCTGCAGCACATTATAAAATCCGTGATCTGTGGGCTACGGGCGAACCCACTTGTTCCTTTCCACGTCAACCCCACTCTTCGCACGTCATAGATTTCAAAGTTTACATCCCGCTGCACATATCAAAATCTGCAATCTGTAGGCTACAGGTGACCCCTACCTCTACCATTCCATGTCACCTCCATTCACCGCACTTCTCATATCACAAGACTTAACTGTCAACCTCTGCCACTTACAAGTTAAAACTCCCGACCTGTGATTTCGATATAGGTTGGGGCCCCAACTTTTGAAACATCAAATCTATGCCAAAACCTCCCACAACTCTCTGCCATCTCCACTCGCCGTCGTTCATCATATGGCTCACAACACCTTTCGGCCTCCCTGCATCTGCCAAAGGTTAACAAAGGAGGGGGGTTTGAAATAGGTGGTATCTAATACCGCCTCTTTGGCTACGTGTCGCGCTCATCGCTATTCCGCACCTTCCCCCACCCAATACTATTTACCACTCTTAGCCCCTTCTAAAAACCCTTGTGCCACCCACCAAACCGATGTGCCTTTGACCATTTCCTCTACGATTCACACAATGTTTTCTCTCGTTGTCCGCTTCGATTAGAACACATCCCCTCCCGTTAAAGAAATTTTTTGCGCCATAAAGATTCGAGCCATTATCCAATAGACCCATGCAACTCCAAGCCACCACATCATTTTTTAAATCCAAATGTCAGCATAACTGTAGAGTTTACTCTCTCGATTATTGTCAAACTACCACGGGATTTGAATTTACAGGTGTTATGAGAGAAATTGCAAATTGTTGCTGAAGAGACATCTATTTATCAAATAAGAGTTGTTAGCTCAGTGTGGACTAGATTACGATTCTCCTTTACACTATTCAATCCCAGTCACTATCCCCTTCTTTCTTATCCCTTCCCCAGTGTTGATCCATAGAAATCTTCCTTTCTATATTCCCCCCTCTTTCAACCCATTCTCCATGGCAGGTTATGAAATAAGAATCATTGAAGAGATGCCTCCAAATCTAGATCAACAACCTTTTAATCCTATGGTCTACCCATAAGTGGTCCTGGATCACTTGGCTCTAGCAGACATAGACTATAAAATCCATGAGACAGAGACATACTCCTATTATTTTGATGTCTATTGCTGGCTTGAGGATAGATTTCTCAAAGGAGTCGATGACATTATACTGTGGGAGACCTAGCTACATTTTACATATTTCCAAAAATCCATAGTTTCCTAGAGTTCATGAGGAAGTTCTAAATATGTTATAACATTAACTAGAGGATAATAGTCACCCCAATAGGAGAGATCATGTTCTCCATCAACACCCAATCCATCCAGCAGATGATGCCGGCCCCCACGGCTGAACAAGTGGTCCCTTTCTCATATGAAGCCCTTAGAGAATGCTATCAGAAGTTTGACCCTGCCAGCAGAGCCAAAACTTTGTAACTTTCCATGGCCCCTGATACCCCAATGCCTACAGAGAACCCTCCTTATCCATCAACTATCTTTTATGATAGGAAAAAGCACATTATGTATATATTTTCTTATTTATTAGGTTATCACACTGATTAGTGGATAGATGAAGCCGTGATAGGTTTTTTTTCCACTCTCTCCCCAGATGCTAAACCAACAGTCTTGTTCAATTATGCTCAGTTTATTGCAAAGTCCATTCATGAACAGTTTCTAATGTTTAATACAGAGGAGGTTCTCAAATATTCCTCTATCTTGGTATATATGTTTTTCCATTTAAAGTCCAGAAGGTTTCAATTTCGGATGACCAAGGTAAATGAAGATGATGAGCCTCAATCTGCCATTTTCTGGACCACCCTGCTATTAAAAAATCAGAAGGATTATGCACACATGGATTTTGTAGATTGGTTTGTTCACCCATCAACACACTCAACAATGTAGCAGAGCCCAGGATAAATCAAGAGCTTAGGAAAACTATGCAGCTAATAGAGAAAGTGAAGGCAGAATATTGGTACTTTTACCAAAACTACAAAAAGATTCAAGTCTATGGAAGTGAGCTCGTTGCTTACAAATTTCCAAAGTTCCTCTCTATGAGGGTCTTTGCACTAGAATACATAAAGAAAATGATACATGCAGATGAGCTCCACTTTGTTTCTGAAAAGAAGAAGGTTCAGCTCAAGATAAAGACTCAAATTGGGCCTTTTATTTGCAACAATAGAGCAGCAAGAGAGGAGGCAGAAAAGATACTGAAAGAGATTGGCTGCAGCCACAATTTCACTTGGTCTTATAACCCTGCAGGGATTATCTCTAAGAAAATGGTGGAAAATATATCCACACCCTATGTTCACACACAAGGACCTTCAATTGAGCAGTATGAAAATCAAATATAATGGGTGACCAACACCCTCCAGGAAGAGGAAGAACAAGTGTTCTCCACTCCAAGCGTCCAGACCCCAACACCACAAGAAAGGAAGAATGAAGAAGGAAAATAAGACAAGGGGAAAGAGAAATAGAAAGAGGTAGGGATCAAAAGGCCAAGAGAGGATCAGCCACCTTCGGTGATTGATACCTCTAGTAAAGAATTCAAACTAAGATATAGAAAGAGGGCCTGAGTACATATGGATATTGATCAAGGAGGAGAATTAGGGCAGAAAACCATACTTAATATTGCAGACACCCTTGGGCCATCTCCAGTGGGTGGTAAAACAATGGCCTCCCCTCCATCTACAACCATAATGTCTGTGTAGCAGCAAGCCTTCCAGACATCTACTTCTAGACCTACCTTAGAAGGCCAAGAAAAATCAGTTTATGACACATTCGAGGAAATAAAATTGATAAATGAGGTGTTGAAGACTAACACATACAATGAATTCTGGAAACAGACTCCAAGTTCACAAAGCAGGCTACTATCTGCTTTTGACACTGAGAAGTGAAATATGCGGATGGAATTTCTAGAATCCTTAGTCCCACGACCTCAACGAGTAGGAGATTACAAGAAGACATCATTCAAATTTAATGGTAAGGACATCCATCCGATTGACCAAATTTAATTACACGATCATACTCAAGAGATGGTGGCCTCCACCTTTACAAGTACTGCTATGAGCTTGTCAAAGTTGTAGGTATCCTTATCCAATGCTCAATCACAAATCAAGATAGAAAAGATATCTACCATGGCTAAAGACTCAAGGATTGAGTCTTTATAATATTTAATAGTGAATCTGGGTCATGACCCCACCAATGTTCAAGATGTGGAGGAGGTTTTGAAGAAGAAGATTGCTGACATATCAGCCCTCAGGAAACAACTCAAGATGCCAGCAACAGAAGAGCCCTTGGCCAAAGGCATTGAGGAAGATGAGTCACAAAAGGCAGAGATATTGAAGTTAGTTGTGGAATAGTCTGCCCAAATCAAACAGATGGAAAACGAGATGGAGAATCTACTGAAGGAAAAAGAAGAAGCAACTCGAGTGGCACTCATCCCACTGGAATTTGTCCCGATTTCAACAATTCCATCAGTTGTTCCCACAACTGCTGAAGCATCTAGTAGGATAGAATAGTTGTCAAAGGCCATGGAAAGTATGACCCTGCAGTCACAAGAGATCTAGAAATTGGAAGCATGGATTGGCATCCTAAAATAAGAAAAGGTCAAGTCGGAAACTACCCATGAGATAGCCAAAAAGCAGATTCAAAGATTAGAGAAGGCCGAGAAGGAATTTTTAGATAGCAACATTTTAGGCCAAATGAAGATGATAATCTAGGGTAGTATCATAAAGTCATTGGATGAATTTTGGAACTCCATCCACATCATTTTTTAACAGAAATATTTGGTGGACAAATGCACAGTGGCCATTGAAAAAGAAAATTAGGAATTAGGAAACATGCCAATCACAACCCCTAAAATCATAAAATTCTTGAACTCCAAAACCAACTATGAGCTTGAAGAGCTAGATGTACAAGACATAACAACTACCATATCAGAAGTGAAAAAGGTCCTCACTAAGAGGAATTCAGTAAGGCAATTGGAGGAGAAGTATCATGAGTTGGACATGGCCATTAACACATTCTAGAACACGATTGAACCCCTAGTGGCAAAAGGATTTCCCTCACCATATGTAATTAATAACAAGCTAGTCCAAAAGGGATATTGTATGGCCAAACTTAGAGAAACAACTAAGGATACTACCAAATTCACCAGCATCAAAGGAAAGATGACCAGGAAATCTGTCTGGGATCTCCTGAGAAATGACATCTTTATTCAACATGAGCTGAAGCATGTTTTCTAGACCAGGACCACATTCAGCAAATACAAAGAGGTGGATGAAGATAGGTCATAGGCATGAAAATTCCCAGCAAAAAGGAGTGGAACGAGATGTGTATGTACCAAGATTGAAAAAGAAGGACACCTTAGCACAACCATCAGTTGATCAGAAATGCCAACATCGCATCATCTTTAAGGATCCAGTAGAGGTGGCCCAAAAGAAGAGCGAGATATCAAATCCACCCATAATTTCCCCTTCGCAACCATACCAGTGTAGAAATTTTAACAATACAATTATGTATTTTCAGACTCCCCTGATCTAACAACTGAAGATATTCTAGAAGAGGTTCAAGAAGACATCCTGCCTCCAAATCAGCTAGTACAAGAAACAAAGAGCTACTGCACTTCTGCACAAAGGAACACAAAACAATCTTCTCCTTTGACAGAAGAAGAGATTGACCAGATATTAAATCAGCAATCCACCTCAGAAATCTTCTATGGAACACACACTCTTGCCCATTCATTTTATGATTTTGATTGTACAGATCCAAAAAGCTCCTCTACGGATCAAAGTGAAGAGGAACCTGCTGATAATCCAGTATGCTTGGTTGGCAGTGTTACTTATATTCATGATTTCCCTATTTCTGATCTATATGATGATGTTTTCCAAACAGAAGATAATATTGCAGGGTCATCATTAGTAGATTTATGAGAGGAAAATAATTTCCCTTTACTTCCAGAGAGTAATAAGCCGATGCAGGCTATTTATGATACTGCTGGGGAGAGCTACGATAGGATAATAGCAGATGAAGATTCCTTGAATCTTCATTCTGCTTTACCACAGATCATCAGTGAAACTGGAAACTAGCAGCCTTCTTTTTCAGAAGATGAGGATGTAAGCAAAGAAGTAGTTCCTGAGCAGATTGAAATTAAGGGGCCTTCTCTTGAAAAGGAGGAAGAAATGGAACATACCCCTGCTCAAGAATACATAGATCTGTTCATAGAGCTCAGCACATTAGAGAAGAATATATCAGAGCTCCAAGAGGACAGCACTACCATATATGATGAGTCCTCCGGTTCAGAAAATGAAGAGGATGAGGGAGATTCTCTCTCTCGAGAGGGTCTTGTTCTTGATCCTGTGGAAGTAGAAGAAATCCTGGTTGAAGCCTGCTGGCCAGATATTCATAACCAAGTATCATTTCATGATCCTTATGTTCATTTCCTACACACATTTGAAGAAGGATCAAGGGTATTTTTGAGCAGCATGTTGCAGACAGCAAGAAAATTTTTTGTAGCTGCTGTTGTGGAACGAAAAGAGTGGGAGCAGCCCTACCTATCCAGCCTGCTCAAGGAGCGGAGCAAGAAAGACCAGTCATGGGATCACTTGATGGACTGGTTGCATTGGAAGACAATGTTTGTAAGCTATACTTGTAAATAGTCTAGTTAGAGTAGGGTAGGTAGGAAAAGGTCAATAAAGCTCAGTCTGTGAGCATGTAGTTAGTTGTTTTTAATTTCTGCAAAGTCCAGCAAGCCAGACAGTCTAATCTTGGTTTTTCTTTTTTTCGATTTCTGTCTTAGAATGTAGAGAAGAAATCTGCTAGACAGTCTAATCCTAGTAGATAGTAGCGTAGGTAGAGAAATTTATGAGGCCAACAGTCTAATCTGGCCTCATGGAGTAATAAGGGTAGAAATAGAATAGGTTTATTTTCTTGTTTTTGAAAAATAAATGATGTAAAGGGTCTGCAAGTCCAAATGCACCCTAGAAGAAAAAAAAATGCTAGGATTGTAGAATGGGTAGGTAGATTGTTTGGTGAGAATATTTTCTATTGATTTGATGTCTTCACAAATTGTGGCAGCTGATCCAAGAGAAGAAAAATGAGTCAAGGACCAGGCATCTGGCCTACATTATGGATTTATTTTCTGAATTCTTGACTCCTTCAAGAAGAAGCCATCCCCATGTGGAGCCACTGTTAGCCCCTTATAAATTTTTGACAAGCAAACAGGGGGCTAAAATGTTTTTGAGTCTTCAAGGAATGCATTTCCTCTGAAAACACATCATCCTTGAAGCCTCTTTGTGCCTTTTTCCCTTTGATAAATCCACTCTGCTAATTCCCATGATAAAGCCTCTTTGATTGCAAAAAAATTGTGCTCCAAAAGGCCTACATTTATCCCTTGTATCCCTGCAAAATGTCCCTTTTTCAACCCTTTTTCCCCTTTGTTAAAGTCCCCCATTTCACCTCCTAAACCATCCCCAAATCCCCCTTAAACCTTCTAAGTCACTTTATTTCCCCTCTCCAAACCTTTAAAAACCCTTATTGCCTCTACCGTTACCCTTCCCTGGTCTTGAATTTCACTAAAAATGGGCCGAAAAACCATGTTTTCCATACATCTGGGTATAGCACCTTTCGACCCTAGCCCCAGAACCCTTTTCCCCACATGACCCGGGCGCTGAAACCAGGCGCTAGCCCGAAAAGTGCTTAGCGCATTTGGTCGTCGGAAGCGTTTCTAACCGTCGATCTGTATCAATCGGACGGTCCTCGCAATCCCCACAACGTCCGTCGTTCAACTCCGTCCACCACCCAATCGCGTCTCCACCGTCCATTTAAACCATAGATCAATAGTCTGCGATACATCCTGCCTAGTGGTCCCCGCAGCTGCGCCTGTCCGAAAACCACCGGTATCCATCGCACCATCGTTGGGAGGAGGGTGGTATTTTTATTTTCGGGGCGATTCCACTCACTGCCCGACATGTGGCTCCATCACTGTCTAAAAACTTCCCCCCCCATCGTGCGTTAACGTTCGGCATTTGACCCAGCGCGATATGCATATAAACCGTTCGATCTGGGGCTCTCCATCCAACGGTCATTGCACCACGAAGTTGCACGGGAAATATCCAAGGAAAAAAATACCCCTGGCCCATTATCCATCGTCCCCCAATTCATTATCCACTGTCGATCTCCTCCTGAGATCGGATGGTCCAGATTTATTCAGATGCCCGTCATTGACGCGGTTTCGCCATGTCACCTGTTCCACGTGCTTTCGTCGCATCTTCGTCCTTTTCCTATATATTTCATTCTAAGGTCAAAGTTTTAATGTTTTACATTGAAATTTCTATCTCGACGTCTTCCAGCGCATTTCTCACAGTTCCACGATTTTCCTCCACAGTATCCTCTGCATGCATCATCGTCAATCGTGCCACGTCGCCATTTTCGCAGTCATCCACAGCATCCCACCCCATGCATGGATTTTCTTAACGTGCTTGTGTCTTTTGCAAGGTTTCGGGTGGTGAAAACCACCATGGTTCACAGTCACTATTACATTGGCACAGAGCGCAGGAAAAGACCATTTTCAGGGGTTGAATTTATGAAGAAAGCTGGGGAAGGAGCCATGACAGGATGTGCATTAAAAAATCGGAGCTAAAACTCTGTCAAACCTTTCCAGAGCCATTAAAACGCAGACTTTGCAGACAGAGAGTATCAGTGGAACGGCAGAAAGTTCAAGGCACGCAATTGAAGATTTTGGAGCCTTTTTTCAGGGATTTAGAAGGCAAAGGTACCAGTTCGAAGACCCCGAGGATCGATCAGAGGGTCTAAGGCACATAAAATAATACTAAAGGGTTTTGACATCAGCAAAATGTTCTTTCCATAAAGTACGATGCGCCCATATAGTTCTCATCCTAAGACGTGTTCTAGAGAGAGTTTCCAGCCCTGACAATAGTCCTATGCTACCAGCGCATTAGTTATGAAGTATGGCAGACCCTAGCATCATTATTCTGCCTTTTCGTGCAATTCACTAGAACACTGCATCAAGTGCATCAGAGACATACCTGGAAGTGAATTACAGCCTGAAGAAGACCATTCTTCTCATCCAAAGAGTACCAGAAATAAATGCACAGAGTTTAAACAAAATGGGCTTCGGCCTTTTTCCTCGTCTGAGTTTTAATGCTACATTTAGTTCTTCACCTACCTTCTCTGCTCCACTTGAGCTATAAGAATCCCCGAGAACATATTGTAAGGGGTTGTTGTTCGGTTGTTGCCGATTGTTGTTAGAGGGATTCAGTTTGACTGTTAGAACAGTCTTGGGAGGGAGTAGCAAAGTAGTTTGTAATATGATAGGCTGGGAGGAGAAACTTTGGATTGTTTTCAGCCATTGAGCTCAGTGTATGTGACTGGTTTTGCACATCAATTAATCAAGCAATTTCACAGGATCCTGGTCTATTACTACGGGTGATGTTTCTCTTATCGCATTGTTTATCACATTTTTCATACTGTTCATTTCTTCTGGCTCGCATCAGAAATCTGGCATAGGATTTACCCTTGTTAGGTACCCTATGTTTCTGCTCTCCTTGCCTTTAATGTTTTCTACTAATAGTGAATCTAAGAGTAAATTCAGCTAATTTAACCAGTGTAGCAGTTCCATATGCTGCTAGCTGATGTATGAATTCGGGGTTTGCTGCTTGGATATTCTTGCTAGTGTCAAAGCATTGAAGGTTCAAAGTCCTTCTCTAATCTATAGACCCTGGCTCTATTAAGCTGATCTTTGTTTTCCCTTGGAGCATGCTAAAGCTGACCTGGAGTTAAATGACCTCTGGTCCGATCTATAAGCTGACCCTTTGTTCCCCCATTGAAAGTTTCATTTGAGTATGTCCAAGCAGGTCTGGAGTTAAATGACCTCTGACCTGATCTATAGATAGAAATTGGGTGTCTTTCCTTCTTTCACCTTCTTTCCTTAATGTTCCATCCCACCATATATCTAAAAAGATCCTTTAGTGTAGATGACTTGCCCTTTGAAAGCCTTGGCTAGTTGTTCGCATGTAATTACCTTTCATGATTCTGTAGCCCAATGGATGGCACTGTCTTGACTCATCCTCTTTTGCTGAAACGTCCTTCTATTTTGCTCCTTTCCTCCTATTACCTTCTTAGTCTATGATCTCATGACCAACCCAGAAACCAACCAACCAAATCATTTTAAACTCCCTTTGTGCTTCATAACTAGCCTAACATCTCGTTTGAGCTTCAAAGATATATATCATTCTTTGCTTCATGGAGAGATCCCTATTCGGGTCTAGGAGGGCTAGATTCTAGGGCCCCAAGTGGTTATGATGTTGTCTCATCTTTTGGTCTTGCCAATCTAGCCAAAACATGGGAACCCCAACACCTTATACTCAATTCTTTGCGGAAATTAAATCTCCAATTCCAAAAACATGAAGAAAAATCAATTGAACATAACAAGATGTTTTTACCGAGAAAGCTTAAATCTAAAAATGCCAACTATCATATATTATGTATATCATGGATCATGAAACAATCTCATACAAAGCTCTGCTCATAGAGCTCTTAGTGCAATATACAGTCGTCTCACACTGTCATACAAAAATTGGTTCACACATGCACCAATTTACTGCCTCCTGATAGCCTGCCTCCACTACGCAATCCCTGCTGAAGAAGAACCTCTGAATGAATCATTACCTCCTACCTTGACTGTGCAATCCTCATAAGAATCTCCAATGTGTGTGTATATGCATTGAATTCATCACTATAGTTGCAACTGATAGTCAAACAGACCCTTTCACCTATCTCTCCACTGGGTTTGACATGCAAGTAGTTAATTGTTGTATTTCTTCAGTTGCATGTGAGATCACTCCATGTGGATTAATTTAATATTTAATTCACTGGTCTCTCACTAGTGTATCTTTAGTTACAACTAGCACAACTGAGTTTAACTCACTTAATGGAGTTAAAATAAATAACAACTCACATAACTACTCTTCCAACTCTGTTACAACTTTGTCACACTCATTTAAAACGAAGTCCTTTGTGCATGTCCCACCAACCAACCTTGGAATGCATAATTCCTTCAACTAACTAGTTTTCCACATCAGTTAACTGAAATCAAGTGCTTCAAGAGAATAAGTTATTATCTATTGTCTACTTATTATTAATGGCTAATAATAATCGACATGCATTCTAATTTTAGATATATGATCTATAAATAGACTTTGCCCATGATATAAAAATAGAAACTCATCTAAAGATAGAATTTTCTCAACCATCTTGAATTAGTCTCCTGCTAATTTTAGAATATACTCACCATTCTAAAAATAGACATACACCTAAAAATAGCCTGTGTGGGCCCCACCTAGTGTAGGCGCTTATTTTTCACTTGGATCAAGGATGATGTTTCCGGATGCCAATTTCACTGATTCTTGTTGCAACCTTCAACAACCAGTCACCTCCAAGCCACTTTTTGGATTCGCGAAGAGTCACCTGAGTTTTTCATTCTTGAGAGCTACCAAAATTAATTCTACAGGCGATGTTTTGTCAGAGATTGTCTTTGCTCGGGCCTTGCATGACCACACTTGTCTAATTTCAGTTTGTTTGTAATTAATGAAGTTTGCCAAAGTAGATTAGGGTGACCGACTCAAGTTTTAGTTAAATACTGCTTGAATTCCCATTATGAATGGTTGGATATTGTTAGACCCTGCATTGTAAGAACTACTATATTGGAGCACTGTAATTTTGGAACTGGACATCAATAATCAAAAACCGTTTACAGGATTCTTGAGCTGTGTCAAAATGGTGATGTGGTACTTCTCTGTTTAAATGTTTCCGTTGTTTTATCTATTGTGCATTTGTTTATCTAATTGTAAATCATAAATTTTAGATTAATATTTGTTGTCGGAGCACCTTAATTCTGTCTGCATTTACAATCTGAATGTTTTCTATTGAAGTCTGATTAAATAATTATTAACTGTTCTTTAATCATTACCGAACCTTACTATTTCTTTCACCTCATAATTCATACTCTAAATATCCATTTAGCATAGTTAGCTTGCCCTGTGATGTCTTGATGTTGATGTGTCATTCCAGCCTTTTGACTCCATAGCCCAATGGATTAGTCCATGCAGCTCTATCTGTCCAACCACACAATCAATCAAAACAAACAACCCTCATACTTTCTATAACTAGCCTAATATCAGTAGTTAGAATTATCAAGCTAAATCATAAAGACAGAGAGAGCCCTCTCTGAGTCTAGGAAGGCTAGGTCATGGACTCCAAAGTGGTTTGATGTTGTCCTATGTCGTTTGTTCTTGCTAATCTTACAAATTACGGAATGATAACAGATTATAAAGTGAAAAACTTGTAAGATTTTTTTAGCTACAATTAGGTGATTAAAGATATGTATTTGATATTCATTAACAAAAAAATCTGAACATTATGAAATGAGAATTATGAACATTCATCATTATCGCTCAAGATAAATCATGTACTCTGAAATAATTTGGAAATTTATAAAAAGATGACATATTTTAAAAAATTTCACTATCATTTTCTTTTATAAATTAAGAAATACTACCCATGAATAATAAAACAGTTGTAACATAAATAATTTATAACAAAAAAAAAGCCATGTATTTTTGGAATAATAAAATAGTTGTAACAAAAATAATATAGAACAAGAAAAACTATGTATATTTGGATGTATGAAAATTTAGATACATTTTATTAAGTAAAATTTTAAAAAAATAATGGTTATAAACAATTAAAATAATTCTATTAAATAATTAGTTTAAATCTATATTATTTATGAGAGGGATCAATTCTCTTTTCACTCTAAAAGAGGTCTGCATATCAAAATATTTGATCTCTCGCTCTTGGTAGATCTAGAGTTAAGATTGATTTAGGCCATCTTAATTTCCCCTTTTAAATAAACTACATTCCACATAAATACCATGGGTCAATACCATGGGTTGTTTTTATAGTTTATTATTATTTTATTTTATTATTTTTATTTTTAATTTTATTTTGGCCTAGTTAAAATGTTCATTACATTATGTCAATCTTTTTATTTAATTTACTTTTATTTTTATTTTTCCCTTTTAATGTTGTTTTTTATCCATGTGATATAAATTAATTGGTTTTTGTGGAGTTTAATTTTATGATATAAATTTTATCGAAAATAAAAATTTGAAAAAAAACTAATATTATAAAAAATATATGTAAAACATTTCAATCATCTAACATTTAATCCAATGACTAAACGTGGTCACAGTGGCAATTAAGGAAGTTTTTTTCAAGGAAGAACACCTTAAGACATAACTAGCCAAATTTATACATTTATGTTTATTTATTATATTTTATTTTTAATTAAATATTATACATAAAATATGAATAAACGAACATCAACTAATTTTTAATACGATTTTTTTGAAAAAAATTCTAATAGATTTTTACCATATGTATATATATTTATATAAAATCCAGCCAAAATATCGTATCACAGCCAAACACATTAACCAAACCATTAATGTGTAGTTAAGGACATAGAATGGAAATTGTGAATTGTGCTTGGGCATGTGAGAGCATTAGTTTTTTAATTATTTTACACTAACCAGAGAGATTATTTTATATTAACAAAAGCGAATCTTTCACAAAATCTGAATATCCATGCCATTCCGCTAATAATTCAGGATTTTGTCCCTTATTGATGCCTTTTTGATGGTTTAGACCTGAGATTTTTTAATATTTTAATTTAATGTGCCAGTCCAGCCTGAGAATTCGTGACCTCAGATGCCATTTCCTGTCGTTGTTACAGTATTCCAGCCCAGTGACATCTGGGGACTCTCACGGCATTCGGCAGAGCAAACCCCGCACATTTTTTCTGCGAATCTCACACCAAAACAAATATATTATGAAAATATTTTCACAGAAGAAAAACTGCGTTACTGTGCCAAACTTGGGAATCTGGGATACAGATATATGTATAAATTCAATTTTTCTGGCACTTTTACCCATCAATTAAATTATTGTCGTGATATTCTTCATTTTTATTTTATTTACCATTTAAAATTATATATATATATATATATATATATATATATATATATATATATATATATATATAGACAATTTTGTGTTAATATAAAGTTTGTTTATCATTTTAATAATTTTTTAAAATTTTGGTTGGATTATAAAATACTTTTCAATTAAGTAATATGATAATGGCATATATTTTATATTATTTTTAAAGAATAAAAATATTTAACTATGTTTTTTAGTATTTATTGTATTGCATTGGGTGATGCTCACAGGGGTGAAGAAGTGAGATTGAAAAAAGTGAAATGAATCACATAGCGTCAATCATCACTTGTGGAGCTTGCACTCGGAAACCAGGACTTCCTGGGAGGTCACCCATCCCAGATTGCCTCTAGCTCAAACGCGTTTAACTGTGGAGTTTTACCCATAATCAAGCCCACTTAGCTTGCTACCCCATTTGAAAAACCTTACCAAGTATTGTGCGTCATGAACCATTCAAGTAGAGCTCCTTTTACTCTTTTGTATTCAAGTATTGAGGGGTTTCCGCAGTGCATTATATTAGATATGATTTTTTGGAATTCAACTGTGTTAAGTAAGTCATTCAACTATGACCATTTCCATGAGAGGTAGTCGTAACTGACTAATTTTTCATGATTTTTTGAATAGTCCACTTAGCACTCATTACATTGGGTGATGCTCATAGGGGTGAAGAAGTGGGATTGAAACTAGTTAATTGGGCTTGATTATCGAGAAAACTCCACAGTTAAGTGCGCTTGAGCTAGAGGCGATCTGGGATGGTTGACCTCCCAAGAAGTCTTGGTTACCTGGTGAAAGCCCCGTAAGTGATGATTGATGCTATGTGATTCATTTCACTAGTTTCAATCTCACTTCTTCAACCCAGTGAGCATCACCTGATGAAATGAGTGCTAAGTGGAATATTTAAAAAATCATGAGAAATTAGTCAGTTACTACTACCTCTCATGGAAATGGTCATAGTTGAATGACTTACTTAACGTAGTTGAGTCCGAAAAAAAAGATATCTAATATAATGCATTGCAGAAACCTCTCAATACTCAATTACAAAAGAGTAAAGGGAGCTCTACTTGAATGGTTCATGAGGCACAATACTTGCTAAGGTTTTTCAAATTGGGTAGCAAGCTAAGTGGGCTTGATTGTGGGGAAAACTCCATAGTTAAGTGCGCTTGAGCCAAAGGCGATCTGGGATGGGTGACCTCCCGGGAAGTCCTGATTGCTGGGTGCAAGCCCCAGACATGATGATTGATGCTATATGATTCATTTCACTAGTTTCAATCCCACTTCTTCACCCTTATGAGCATCACCTGGTGCAATGAGTGCTAAGTGGACTATTCAAAAAAGCATGAGAAATTAGTTGGTTACGACTACCTGTCTGTAGAAATTTTAATACAATTATGTATTTCTGGATTCTCCTGTTCTAAGAATGATATGTCATTGTTAAATACAGAATCCTTCTATTTAAATATTTGTGGAAATTTAATCGCCAATTGCAAACACATGAAGAAAGATCAATCACACATAACACATATGTTTTTACGAGGAAAACATAAAGTTAAAAACCCCACTATCATATATTATGTATATATCATGGATCATGAAACAATCTCATAAAAACTCTACTGCAAGAGCTTTCAGTACAATATACAATCGTCTCACACTATCATACAAAAATTGCCTCACACATGCACCAATTTACTGCCTCATTACAACCTGCCTCCACTGTGTAATCCCTACTGATGATGATCCCTGAATGAATTCGATCTTGCCTTGCCTTGACTGCGCAATCCTCATTGGCATCTCCAATGTGTGTGTAGTTGCATTGAATGCACCACTATAGTCACAATAGATAGTCAAACTTTCCCTTTCACATATCTCTCCATTGGGTCTCCACTAGATCTGACATGCATGTAGTTAACAATACTAAATCTTTAGTTGCATGTGAGATCACTCTATGTGAATTAATTTAATATTTAATTCACTAATCTATCACTTGTGTATCTTTAGTTACAACTTGTTACAACTAGCACAATTGAGTTTAAATCATTTAACTGAGTTAAACTACTTTATAACTCACATAACTACACATCCAACTCTGTTACAACTTTGTATCACTCAGTTAAAACGAAGTCCACTTGAATGTCCCACCAACCAACCTTAGAACTCGTAATTCCTTCAGTCAATTGGTTTGCCACATCAGTGAACTGAAATCAAGTTCTTCAAGAGAATATATTATTATTTATTTTCTAATTATTATTAAGAGCTAATAATAATTGACATTCGATATATTTTTAGACATGTGATCTATAAATAGACTTTGCCCATGCATCTAAAAATAGAATCTCATCTATGAATAGAATTTTCTCAACCATCTATAAATAGACTCCTCCTATAAATAGACATACACCTAAAAATAGTCTGCAGGCCCCACCTAGTGTAGGTGCTTAATTTTCACTAGGATCATCATCTTGTTGAATCTCAACACTTCCTCTAAACAAGAAAGGGATTACCCTTCACCCCGATCATGTCTCTATGATATTCGAATTTTCTCCTGGGGAGCGTCTTCATCAGAATATCTGCATCTTGATCTTCCGTAGGAATGTACTGAAGCAGCGTGATCTTCCACTGAACACAATATCTGATATGATGATACTGGATATCTATATGCTTATATCTATCATGAAACACATGATTAATCAAAAGTTTAATGCAACTCTGATTATCACAATGAATCACTGTAGGATCTAAATGAGAACCGAACAAACCGACCAGGATCTTTCTCATCTAGATAGCCTCACATGTAGCTTGACTTGCTGCCATGTATTCTGCTTCCGCTGAACTGACTGTCACGGATCTCTGTTTCCTGATGTACAAAGAAACATATGTAGATACAATACTAAAAACCCCTCCTGATGTGCTCTTTCTATCTGTTGGGCTGCCTGCCCAATCTGCATCCGTGAAGCCATGCAACTTCACCTCATCCGTCTGTCTGTACCATAAGCCATACTCAAATGTGCCCCTAAGATATCTCCTCAAATTTTTCCTCATAATCAATCCCCTCGATTTGTGAGAAACTCCGGGCCAAAAATCTTGCTTTATAATTCTCAACACTTCCATCAGCAGTTTGTTTTACCTTGTAGATCCATCTTGAACCTACCACTGATTTATCAACTAGCCTTGGAACAATTTCCCAAGCACTATTTATGACAAAGGAGTCATACACCTCCACCATTGCATCTATCCATGTGGGATCCTACACTACTTTCTGAAAGGAAGATGGCTTAGTCACAATACATTTTCTCATGAGAGCCATGTATCCAGTGAATTGGTTAGGACACTGTCTCTATTTGCATTGTGAAGTAGGGACTCCTACATTTTATGCCGCATCAAGCTTAAACCTCTCAGCTTTTGTGGTATGCCTTATGCAGTTCTGATGTTTGGCTCTACGTGAGTGGATTCCTCCACTCCATGAACCTCCTCCCGTGGCTGATCCACATCTAGAGACTCATCTTTGGGAACAAGTACTTCCTCCTCTGCATGCAAGTCTAGCTCCCTCTCAAGCGACAACTTCATGGCTTTCTCCTCATTGAATTTTATATCTTGCCACACCACAGTCATTCGACTGTTTGGAAAATACACACGATAATTATGGGTTGTTTCTGTATACCATGTTAGTCATCCATAATTTTCACTATCTGAAGATGACTAAGTATCGGTTCTAGATTTCTAGAAACAAAGTTCATGAACATTGTGAGTTCTAGAAATCTCAGTACCTTCATTATCCTGAAGATAAAATTTTCACTATTTCATCATCCCATCATGTCAATTCTCAGCTCACCCATCCGAGAAGACCCATCATGGGCTCATGTCACTTATTTTGTCTTTGTTGTGTCACCTTTTGCCTCAACCCTCTATTTTGTTTTGTCTAACTCCTCCATTATCCATCTAGGGATTTTAAGGGCATTTTTCTTGGTTTCATGACCTCCATGGTTAAGCATAAACAAAGCTTGTATCTTGATGCTCTTACACCTCCTCCTCTCCTTAATATATCTTCATAAACACTTCCCATCACTCTTATCCCTCAAATTCGTTATTTTTCTACAAAACCTAGTCTATTGCTACAATTTGACACTTTCTAAGACTAGGCCTGTGTTTTTCCCTTTTGGACCCCTTTCCCTCACTCAATCCTTGAAATTCAACTTTCCTCTACTCCCTAACATCTATCCCTATCCCCCAAAATTTCCCCAAGAATTTAGATAACCCTTAACCCCTTCATTCCCCTCCCTCTACAAGGCAGACCTAAATCCCCTACCCTAAACCCTAATTTCCTCTTCCAACTAAGCTAGGGTTTTCTATGGAAAAGAGGCATAATAGTAGAAGATCCGTATGGTATTTCATATCAGCAATAATGAATCCATACCAACTCATCAACATCATGCCTCCATCATTTCCAAGAATTCATTCCAAGGGCCTAGTCATTTTCCACACCTAGGGCCATTTTTGATCAAAAATATGTTTCTGACCAAAAAGAGATGAATTTGGAAAAAGTGAGAGAGGGTTTTGTCCATCATAAGGCCACAAAGAAAAACCTCCTTTCATTTTTACACAAGTATCATGGTTTGGGAGAAATATAAAAAACACATGTGTCCTAGGAGAATTTCTACACTACTGAAGTGACCTTGGGAAAATAAGGTTTTCTCATAGCTAGAGTGTCCAAATGACTTTCTTGATGGGTCAAAAGCCAACTAGACTTACATATATTTCCAATGAGCTATCATGAGCTCACTTTGGAGTTAAGGAAGACCTCCAAAATTTTTCTGCACCAGCACTCTGCATTTCTGCACCATCATTCAACAATGTTTTACCAGTGTTAGGAGAATCTGTTTTTGGACATGTACATGGACACCAAATGGAAAACCAAAAGTATTCCTGGAAATTATACTCAACACCATTTCTGACGAGCTATCACGGAGCTCATTCCGACATAGGGAAGGCCTCTAAATGCCCTCGAGGAAATTTGGCCAGAATTGCCAAAAATTAGTCAAAACCAATATTTTTTGGGAAGAATGACAAACAATTCAAATAATGATGATAGGTCCTCCTTCATAACAACATATGGCATGTCAAGGGTTTCAATATGTTCTTTAGGGTTTCACAAAAAAGCATTGATTCCACCTCACCAAAGGTACATAAATGTAAAGAGTATAAACGCAAAGGCATGAGTTTTCAAAAGGTAAAATGAGAGGTTTTAAAAAGATCAAAGGAGACAAACAAGAAACATTGTATCCCACTTCACCACAGGCAAAATAAAGGCCAAAAAGACAGTAAAAAGGTAAGAAGGAAAACAAACTTTAGAAAGTGGGTTTTGGCTCATAAGATTATTTTTCAAAAAGGGTATAGAGGTTTCCTTTACCTCTTCCTCACCTCATTTGTCATTGCAAAAGAAGAGCAAAACCATCAAAAGAATTTTTTGTAGGGTTTCTGCAACTTTGGTTAAATATTTCAGGCGCTACGCACCGACGAAGACACTACACACCTAGCCGTCGGCACTGTGCATAGAGGGGGCAACCACAGTGTTAAATTACACTGCGCTGCGCACCGGGAGGGTGGCGCTACGCACCTGTGAAGGCACTGTGCACAGGCAAGTTTTGGTCCCATTTGCTCAAAAACTTCCAAAAATCAATTTTTTTGCCTCCAAAGCACCTGCATCAGTTAAGAAAAGTTGGTAGTCTTTCTTCCTTGCCTTCCAAGTGGTCTTTTTCATAATCAAGGAAAGTATTAAGAACCTAATTTTCCCAAACCATAATCTTCATGAACATCAAATATTTGACCTTCTAGGGTAGGGCTTACAAATTGAAGAATTGTCATTAGTATAAAGACACCTAGTACCAGCAAGCCTACTTCTAAAAACTCTGAAGAAGTTCCTAGACTTACTTCATCTTTCCCTCCATTTGCTAAAAATTTTCCCTCACCATCACTCATTTTTTTCATCCCTAGACCTAAAGCTCTCACCAAGCTGAAAACCCCTTTGTTCAAGGATACCCAAAACAATGAGCACTTGGAGCAAGACAGTGATAGTGATGACACAAAGGAATCACTCCCAAGTGCAAAAAAAGGTATTGTTAATGTGCAGGATGAGGACCAAGAGGATAGTGAAGGAAATTGTGAGGATGACAGTCAGCAAGAGAGTGCACAGGACAACCAAGAAAAGAAGGTACATGAGCATGACAGTGAGAACAATGATAGTGCAAGCAGTGCTGAAATGAATAAATACAATGATCTTGAAGAAATAGAGGGTGATTATGAGGAAACAAAAGACCAAGAACAGGAAAATTATGAGGCTGAACAGAGTTTGAAGAGGAAGGCATTGACCAAGGAAATAACACAAATGAAAAAGTTAGTGATGAGCAAGGAAATAGTCATGACAGTCATGACAACTATCATAATTGTCATGACACTAATCAACCTCTGAATGACAAAGAAACTCAAAATGAAAGTGCAGGAAATGACCAAGAAGAGGAGCTTAGTGAAGGACAGAGCCAAAGTGAAGCAGATGCAGAGGCTGATGATAAACTCCAAGACTAAGGTGACAGTACTTAAGATAACAAGAAGGGTGACAATGATGAAAGTGTTGAAGGCAACGGTAAGGCTCAAAACTCTCCGAATGGGTAGGATAATGATGCAAAAAGTGATGGGAGATCTAGAAGTAATGGTAATGATAGATTTTGAAGAAGTAAGCATTAATACAAAGGATGATCATGATAGTACAGCAAGTTAAAGACAAGGCAACCAAGAAAACAGTCATGACATTAGTCATTTTCCTAAGGATAAATGAAGATACCCTTTTCATGGAAATTTGAGCACTCAAAGAAGGTAAAGACTAAGAAATAATTAGATACATGGCTCAAGTTTTTCCATAGGCTTCTCAAACACCTTGAGGAACTTGTCCGCCAAATTTAAGGAAATTCTGAGAAATTTTTGTCTTTTTGAAATTTTGAAGCCATATGTGCGCAGCACCCTAGGTGCTACGCACAAAATTGGTGCATCCTTAGCTCACAAACTTTGCATTTTTGGTTTCCTCACATCACCAGTATTCTGCTCACCAAATTTCATATCATTTGGAGCATTCCCGCCCCCCCCCACCAAAAAAAAAAGGTCAAAAAACATCAAAATTTTGATCTTTCTACCTCATTTCCAGACCAGGTGCTGCGCACAGACCAGTGTTGGGAAATTTTTTTTTTCAACATGAAAATGGCATTCACTGCGCAACGCAGGTATTTCTAGAAAGTATAATCATCAGTCTTTCCAACGAGCCATCAGGGAGCCAAATCCGGTGTCGGAAAGGGGTCCAAAAATTAGCCACAAGAGACCCTATTCTCTGCTAAAGTGGTGCTACGCACAGAGGTTGCCTAGTGTGTTTTGGACCAAAAGTCATCAAAACACACTCATTTATTGTAAATAGTTATTTTTGAGTTTTTTGAGGCAAATTACTCTAGAATTAGGTGCAAATATTTATTTTGGCATTTATTTCTTAGGATATTATGTGCCTTGGGCCTTGCATGGTCTCTTGGCCATAAATGACATTTATGGTTATATTTGACATTTTCCTACCACATTTAGGGTTTTAGTCCTACTTTTCTCCATAAATAGAGCATGATGCCCTATGTATTTTGTTGGCATTTGATGAGCTTGAAGAGCAATATACATGGTTTTATGAGCTTGGAGAAGAAATTGGTTTTGTGAAGTGGATGAATGGCTTGTTTGGCTTGATGATGGAGAAGCTTGTTTGCAGGATTCCATAGCTTGGTGAATGGTGATGTCTTCTTAACTTGTTAATGTTTTCTTGTTCTCATTTTGTTTGATTCTTCATGGCTTCTATAAATCAGAAAAGTACAGGTTGAGACATGTTCTTTGAGGCACCTCAGTCCTCCTGTTTGTTATAGCTTTGATGTTTTCCTCTTTTGGCCATCTTAAGGAATTCTTAGTTGCTCCTTAGGTGCACCAAAACTTTTTTTTGTTTCATGTATGGTTAGTATGCTAGCTTACAAGTATGATTCATGGTATGCCCTACTTATTTGAAGCTTTCAAAACCCTATCTTGAAGCCTTTCTGTGGAATATTCATAGTTAGGTTAAGTCAAAGAGGTCTCGTTCGATATTTCCCTTTGTCCATGCTTAAAAACTTGTTGCAGTGTTCCCAATAGCTTGAAATATGATGTTTAGGAGTTCTCTCTTCATAAATTGAATTATTTGTTTTATCTTATATGTTTTTTCTAAAATATGAAGGTCAATTTCTAAAGTTAGAAGCTCTTATGCTTTCTATGTTTCATGAGAATGTTTATCTTGGATGTTTATCAGTTTAAGTATTTTTCATTGAGATTAATGGTTTTCCCTACCTCATGAGTTGTAACTTTTAAACTATATATATTTTAAGAGATCTTTTTTTTTTTTTCCAAATTTGATGTTCACTACACCTCATGCATCACCTTAAAGATCTATTGACCTTGCTAACTTGGCCCCGCAACACACTCTATTTCATCATTTAGACACCCTTGAATTTCATTTGACTCCATATCCCAATGGCTTTGATAGAATTTCACTCCATCTATTCCACTTGACCATCTTACCCAACCAAAACAATCAACAAACCCTACACTTAACAACTAGCCTAAAATCAACTACCTAAAGCAAAAAGAACACATCCTTTGCACCCGGTAGAGAGATCCCTCTCTGAGTCTAGGAAGGCTAGGTCCTAGGACTCAAAAGACTAGTTCCATGTTACCCTGTCATTTGGTCTACCAATCTGCCAAATCACGAGACCCTAACATTCTGGCGATGACGGTAGGACCTTCTGAGTAAATTACAATTTAGAGATCCTTAAGACCTCAGGAAACCCACAAACATCCTTAGATTTTTATTCAGTTGCTGATGGTGGACATCAATCTGACTTAAAATATTTGAAATCATCTGCCTGGCGATTCCACAACTCTCAATAGACCTAAAGACTCCAATGGAGGAAGAACCTGAAACATGACTAGTCATCCTAGAAATAAAGAGCATTCAGGCCTAAGTTGGATTCAAGAAATTTTTTTTTTTATCTATAGCTATGTTCTATCCTACTTTAAGCCTGATAAAAAATACACTGATGAGATCTAAATTGATCATTGGAAATACCTCAAGCCTCGAAAAGCTAAGCCTCAAATTTCAGACCATGAATAGACTTATACACTTTTGCTTACCCCAGATTCACTTATGAAAAACCTAGTGAAACATGAGCCTCATGCTACCTTTCCTGCTCTTTCTGAAACATCAAGCAATCATAAATCTCTTTTTACACTACCTATACCCACAAAGGTCCCAGAAAGATACAAGCCTCTGATTTTACCTCCTATATTCCAAGCCCTTCATGCAAACCTTGCAAATAAACTACCCAAATTTGATGGAGAAAGCTCAAAAGTCACCATTGAAGAACACATTCCAAATCTTGAGAATTTACTTGACCTTTTTGAAATAGAAGAAGACGATGTGCGTATTAGAATGTTTGCCTTATCATTACAAGGAAAAATTAAGAATTGGTTTAAGGACCTTCCAGCTGCAAGCATTATCAATTTTCATCAATTCGCTCAAGTCTTCCTAGATAGGTGGGTAATCATGGGAAATGAAGTTCTCATCATAGAGGAATACAAGCATTTAAAAAGACAACTAGGGGAGACAGTACAAGAATTTTCAGCCAGGTTCAATAAGGTATACAATGCAATACCTGTTAAGATAAAGCCACCTTCAGGGTGGGCTCTCTTGCACTACCCAAGTAGTTTTGAACTAGAGATGGAATTCTAGATAAGAGAAAAAGAACCTTCAAACCTGGAAGAAATGCAGAATATAGAGATTACTGTGGAATTCAACATACTAGAAAGAGAGGAAAAGTTAAAAGAAATAAGGAAGGACAAAGCAGCTCAAGAGAAACTAATATCTTCAGAGGTAAAGCTAGAGATGTTGACTGATACAATCAGCAAAATTCTGCATATACTTGGCGGAAAGGAGGAAAAGTACAAGGTTGAAGTTGGTGTTGATTATTCAAAGCAGCCAGTACCTTTTTCTTAGGAAGAACCAAATCAGTCATTCCAATGCAAAGATAGCTATCAAAACATATTGGTTGAGCAAGGTTGCAAAGAAGAAGATGTGGAAAGTTGTCAAGTAAGTACTATAAGCCTTCCTACATCTTATGCTTCACTACTAAGGGAGCATTACAAGAAAATTGCAAATAGAAACAAGGTGGAATGCTTTAAAGTATCAATCAGGGACAAGATAAATAATGCAAACCCTTTTGCATACCCAGAAGTTTTTCCCGTAAGCCATCTTGAAATCACAAAATCTGAAGTAGAGAAGGAATCAAATCTTTCAGGGTCTCTAACCTTATGCTTTAATTCATTTCAGATTTTAAAAGGAAATTTGCATCCTAAAGACCTCTTGGCAGCTATTCATGAATCTCATGCTCAATTTAACTCTCACAAAAATCAAGAAAGGTTGGTTGAAGATGAAACCAATCAAGAAATGAAAGAGAACTCTTAGGATATCTCTAAAGGCACAAGTGATGATTCATCATCTCCCTGAGGTGAGGCCCAAAAATAAATTCATCCTCTAAATCAGCCTTCCCAAGAGAAAGAGGACTATTTTAGTTATATCCAAAGAAAGATAAAAATGCCTCCCTTTTTAATTGAAGAAGAGATAGATCAACTTATAATCATGCAATCAACCTCTATTTATTTTCCTCCTAATCTTAACTATCACATAGAAGAAAATGAATTTATAGATCAATTCAAAGAGAAACAATATGATAGTCCAATATTTATGGTTGGTGACATTAATTATATTGATGATTCTCCAAGGTTTAATCAATATGTTGATAATGATGATGCTTTCCAAACAGAAGCTAACTTTGCAGAGTATTCAACACTTGGTTTTTGGGAGGAAGCTTAGTTTCATCAACTTGAGAAAGGTAACCAACCAATGTATAACAACTATGACAGTGATGAGGAAAGCTTAGAAAATTTGGAAGCAAATGAAGGCTTGAAAATTGATGATCACAAGAAAGTTGCTGCTCTTCTTTCTCAAGAATATTTGTTGCCAAGGAGTGCTCCTACTCGGAAACATGGTGGTTTTCACACAGAACTCAACCCACTCAGTCAAAACCCATCAAGTTTTCTGAAGGATAATATTGCAATCTATGATGAGTATACTAGTTCAGATGATCATGAGGAAGAGGAAGAGTTTCTTTCCCAAAAGAGTCCGAAGCTCAGCCAAGTGGAGGAAGAAGCAGGCCTAGATCAAACTTATTTTCCAAATCTTCACATTCAGGTATTGTTTCAAGATCCTTTTGCTGATTTGTTAAAAACATTTGAAGAGGGAGTGAAATATGTTAAGAGCAGTTTGATGCAAGGTTTAAAGAGAAGTTTAGGCACCACTGCTCAAAACAAAGTAAGATGGGACTGGCCCTTTTGTTTGTCCAACATACTCAAGGAGCTAAACCAAGATCCCTCATGGAATCATCTGCTTGACTGTTTGTATTGGAAAAGAGAGTTCACCAGCTGAATGTATATCATGTATAGTTTATATTATGATAGATAGGAATGAAAATAAGCTTAGCCTTTGAGCATCTTTTAAATTTAGATTGTTTTGAAGAAAGAGAGAAAAAACTCAAAAACATAGAAAGAATGAAAAAGAGGGCAGATTTGAAAAGAGGTACAACCCCATACCCAAAAAATAGTAATGCTGACAGTGTGCAAGCCTAAATGCAACTACTTGTGGAAAAAAATCTTGTTTAGTCATCTAGCCTAATCATGGCTGAACATGTTTTCAATTTATTGCTGATAGGTTAGTAAAAGAGAACTTGTCAAAGCATCTAAACTTGACTTGTCAGTAAGAATAGATTAGGGAGAAAAGATATTGGTTCTCCATGCTCAAATCTGAACCAAAGAGAAAAGATAGGGATACTTAACAAATTCTGAATCATAGCCCTCATGTTTCCTATTTTTTCATTATACAAAAATAATGCATGTGTGTAGCTTGTCTGAATGCCACATCCCATGGAAAATCAGATTTCCTAATCCTGGTTTGATCATGTTTTGAATTTCATGTCAGTAGAATAGAGAATAAAGTTTGTCAAACAACTTAATCTTGAAAAATGATTAGAATAGGTAGAGAATAAGAGAGTTCATTAGCCTAATCTGAATTCTTGGAGGAAATAAGATAGAAGTAGATAGTTTGTTTTTCTTTGAAAAGAAAAAATATCAAGGGTTGGCTACTCCAAATGCACCCAAAGAAGAAAAAATGTTAGGTAAATAGATTGGGTAGGTAAAGATGAAGTTGAGATTATCATGTTTTTTCAAATTATTGAGATAACAACTTCAAGCATGCATTAGCAAAATGAAAAGAGGTAAAAATATGCCCAATGGATGAGGCACTGGACTCCATCAAGCCAGAGATCTGAAATTTATCGACACCTCCTGAAAAGTAGCTGCCCTCCCCAAGTGGAGCCACTGTTAGTCATCCATAATTTTCACTATCTAAAGATGACTAAGTATCAGTTCTAGATTTCTAGAAACAAAGTTCATGAACATTGTGAGTTCTATAAATCCCAGTACCTTCATTATCCTTAAGATAAAATTTTCACTATTTCATCATCCCATCATGTCAATGCTCAGCTCACCCATCCCAGAAGACCCATCATGGACTCATGTCACTCATTTTGTCTTTTTTATGTCACCTTTGGCCTCAACCCTCTATTTTGTTTTACCTAACTCCTCCATTGTCCATCTAGGGATTTTAAGGGAATTTTTCTTGGTTTCATGACCTCCATGGTCAAACATAAACAAGGCTTGTATCTTGATGCTCTTACACCTCCTCCTATCCTTAATATACCTTCATAAACACTTCCCATCATTCTTATCCCTCAAATTCGTCATTTTTCTACAAAACCTAGTTTATTGCCACAATTTGACACTTTTTAAGACTAGGCCTATGTTTTTCCCTTTTGGACTGCTTCTCGTCACTAAATCATTGAAATTCAACTTTCCCCTACTCCCTAACATCTATCCATATCCCCCAAAATTTACCCAAGAATTTATACAACCCTTAATCCCTTCATTCCCCTCCCTCTACAAGGTAGTCCTAAATCCCCTACCCCAAACCCTAATTTCCTCTTCCAACTAAGCTAGGTTTTGCTATGGAAAAGAGGCAAAAGAGTAGAATATTCATATGGTAGGTCATATCAGCAATACTGAAGCCATACCAACTCATAAATATCATGCCTCCATCATTTTCCAAGAATTCATTTCAAGGGCCTAGTCATTTGCCACACCTAGGGCCATTTTTTTTTAAAAATATGTTTCTGACCAAACATAGATGAATTTGGAAAAAGTGAGAGAGTTTTTTGTCCATAATAGGGCCAAGAAGAAAAATTTCCTTTAGGTTTTACACAGGTATCATGGTTTGGGAGAAATATAAAAAACACAGGTGTCCCAGGAGAATTTTTGCACTACTGAAGTGACATTGGGAAAATAAGGTTTTCTCACAGTTGGAGTGTCCAAATGACTTGCATGATGGGTCAAAAGAAAATTATACTTAAATAACTTTCCCATGAGCTATCCTAAGCTCAATTTGGAGTTAAGGAATGCCTCCAAAAGTTTTCTGCACCAGCACTCTGCATTTCTGCACCATCATTCAACACTTTTTTCCCAGTGTTGGGAGAATCAATTTTTGGACAGGTAAATAGACAAAAAATGGAAACAAAATCATTCCTGGAAATTAAACTCAACAAGATTTCCAACGAGCTATCACGGATCTCATTCCGACACTGGGAAGGCCTCCAAATGCCCTCTGCAAATTGGCACTGTGGACAGACAGAGTGGCGCTGCGCACAGAGGAAATTTGGCCAGAATTGCCAAAAATTGGTCAAAATCAGTCTTTTTGGGGAAGAATGACAAACAAGTCAAATAATGATGATAGGGCCTTCTTCATAATAGCAGATGGCATGTCAAGGGTTTCAAGTTTCCCTCTAGGGTTTCGCAAAAAGGCATTGATTCCACCTCACCAAAGGTACAGAAAGGCAAAGAGTATTAGCACAAAGGCATGATTTTTCAAAAGGTAAAATCAAAGGTCTTAAAAATATCAAAGGAGGTAGACAAGAAATTTTGTATCCCACTTCACCACAGGGAAAAAAAAGGCCAAAAGGTCAGTAAAAAATTAAGAAGGAAAACAAAATTTAGAAAGTCAATTTTGGCTCATAAGATTATTTTTCAGAAAGGGTATAAAGGTCTCTTTTACCTCTTCCTCACCTCATTTTTCATTGCAAAAGAAGAAAAAAACCGTTGAAAGCATTTTTTGTAGGGTTTCTGCAACTTTGGTTAAATATTTCGGGTGCTACGCACCTCTGTGCGCAACGCCGACAATGAGGTGTGTAGCCGCAGTGTTAAATTACACTGTGCTCTGCACTGAGAGGGAAGTCCTACGCACCTATGAAGGCACTACGCATAGGCAAGATTTGGTCCCATTTGCTCAAAAACTTCCAAAAATCAAATTTTTTGCCTCCAAAGCTCCTGCATCAGTTAAGCAAAGTTGGTAGTCTTTCTTCCTTTCCTTCCAAGTGGTCTTTTTCATAATCAAGGAGAGTATTAAGAACCTAATTTTCCCAAACCCTAATCTTCATGAAAATCAAATATTTGACCTTCTAGGGTAGGGCTTACAAATTGAAGAATTGTCATGAGTGTAAAGACACTTAGTACCAGCAAGCCTACTTCTAAAAACTCTAAAGGATTTCCTAGACTTACTTCATCTTGCCCTCCATTTGCTAAAAAATTTCCCTCACCATCACTCATTTTTTTCATCCCTAGACCTAAAGCTCTCACCAAGCTAAAAACCCCTTTGTTCAAGGATACCCAAAACAGTGAGCACTTGGAGCAAGATAGTGATAGTGATGACACAAAGGAATCACTCCCTAGTGCAGAAAAAGGTATTATTAATGAGTAGGATGAGGACTAAGAGGATAATGAAGGAAATGATGAGGATGACATTCAGCAAGAGAGTGCACAGGACAACCAAGAAAAGAAGGTACATGAGCATGACAGTGAGCACAATAATAGTGCAAGCAGTGCTGAAATGAATAAAGACAATGATCTTGAAGAAACAGAGGGTGATGATGAGGAAACAAAAGACCAAGAACAGGTATATTATGAGGCTGAAATAGAGTTTGAAGAGGAAGGAACTGACCAAGGCAATAACACAAATGAAACAGTCAGTGATGAGCAAGTAAATATTCATGACAGTCATGACAGCTGTCATGACTGTCACGACACTAATCTGCCTCTGAATGACAAAGAAACTCAAAGTGACAGTGCAAGAAATGTCCAAGAAGAGGACCTTAGTGAAGGACAGAGCCAAAGTGAAGCAGATGCAGAGGCTGATGATAAACTCCAAGACTAAGGTGACAGTACTGAAGATAACAAGAAGGGTGACAATGATGAAAGTGTTGAAGGCAACAGTAAGGCTCACAACTCTCCCAATGGGAAGGATAATGTTGCACAAACTGATGGGATATCTAGCAGTAATGGTAATGACAGATTTTTAAGAAGGGAGCATTAATAAAAATGATGACCATGATAGTAGAGCAAGTTAAAGACAAGGCAGCCAAGAAAACAGTCATGACATTAGTCATTTTCCTAAGGATAAATGAAGATACCCTTTTCATGGAAATTTGAGCACTCAAAGAAGGTAAATACCAAGAAAAACTTAGAGACAAGGCTCAAGATTTTCCACAGGCTTCTCAAACCCCTTGAGGAATTTGTCTGCCAAATTCAAGGAAATTTTCAGAAATTTTTGTCTTTTTGAAATTTTGAAGCCCTCTGTGAGTAGCACCCCAGGCGCTACGCACAAAATTGTTGCATCCTCAGCTCACAAAATTTTCATTTTTGGATTCCTCACATCACCAGCAGTCTTCTCACCAAATTTCAGATCATTTGGAGCTTTTTTGACCCCCCAAAAGGTCAAAACACATCAAAATTTTGACCTTTCTGCCTCATTTTCAGACTAGGCACTGTGCACAGAGCAGTGTTGGGAACATTTGTTTTTGAACCTGTAAATGGAATCCACTCAGCACAACTCAAGATTTTCTGGCAAGTAGACTCATCAGGCTTTCCAACGAGCCATCACAGAGCCAAATCTCGTGTCGGGAAGGGGTCCAAAACTCAACCACAAGAGACCCTATTTTATGTTGAAGCGGCGCTATGCACAGAGGCTGCCTAGTGTGTTTTGGACCAAAAGTCAACAAAACACACTCATTTATTGCAAATAGATATTTTTGAGTTTTTTGAGGCAAATTACTCTAGAATTAGGTGAAAATAGTTATTTTAGAATTTATTTCTTAGGATATTATGTGCCTTGGGCCTTGTATGGTCTCTTGGCCATAAATGACATTTATGGTTATATTTGACATTTTCCTACCACATTTAGGGTTTTAGTCCTCCTTTGCTCCATAAATAGTGCATGAGGCCCCTATGTATTTTTTTGGCATTTTATGAGCTTGAAGAGAAATATACATGGTTTTATGAGCTTGGAGAAGAAATTGGTTTTGTGAAGTGGATGAATGGCTTGTTTGGCTTGATGATGGAGAAGCTTGTTTGCAGAATTCCATAGCTTGGTGAATGGTGACGTCTTCTTAACTTGTTAATGTTTTCTTGTTCTCATTTTGTTTCATTATTCTTGGCTGCTATAAATCAGAAAAGTATAGGTTGAGACATGTTCTTTGAGGCACCTCAGTCCTCCCGTTTGTTATAGCTTTGATGTTTTCCTCTTTCGGCCATCTTAAGGAATTCTTGATTGCTCCTTAGGTCCACCAAAACTTGTTTTTGTTTCATGTATGGTTAGTATGCTAGCTTACAAGTATGATTCATGGAATTCCTTGCTTATTTGAAGCTTTCAAAACCCTATCTTGAAGCCTTTCTGTGGATTATTGATTGTTAGGTTAAGTTAAAGAGGTCTCATTCGATCTTGCCCTTTTTTCATTCTTACCAACTTGTTTCAGAGTTCCTAATAGCTTGAAATATGATGTTTAGGAGTTCCCTCTTCATAAATTGAGTTATTTGTTTTATCTTATATGTTTTTCCCAAAATCTGAAGGTGAATTTCTAAAGTTAGAAGCTCTTATGCTTTCTATGTTTCACTAGAATGTTTATCTTGGATGTTTATCAGTTCAAGTATTGTTCATTGAGCTTAATGGTTTTCCCTACCTCATGAGTTGTAACTTTCAAACTATATATGTTTAAGATCCACAAAAATAACATAATACTAACATAAATAACATAATACCTATGTTTTTCTATTGAAGAAACTGAGAATGACCCACACACGTCTGTGTGAACTCTCTCCAGGATCACCGAAGCACGGTTCTTCTTTTAATGAAAGGTGGTCTTCACAAACTTACCCATAGTACATCCCTTGCAATGATCTATCTACAAAACTGTACCGTTGGGAAGTCTAGTAGCAATCTACTGCAAAATTTTTAGAGTGCCATGGTGAATATGGCCCAATTTCCTGTACCATAATTCACCCTCATCCCAGCTCACCACTTCTTCTTCTTTGCCCACCGTTGCAGCACAACCATCTACCTCTAGCTTTTATAGATTCTTGACTCGAATCCCTATCCTCTTGGTTTGACCCATTGTTTTATGTCACAGGAAAGCTTTTCCATTGCTGAAAACAACGTCATAACCTTTGTCATCCAACATCGTGAGTGAGACCAAGTTTTTTTTCAGACCTGGAACATGCATAACTTATTTGAACAAAAATGGTTTACTTGACTGCCTCTCAAAGGTAATGGTACCAATTTCGATCGCACTGTATCGTCCATCGTCACCCATCTCTATATGCATTTGGAGAACTTTCTCCTCCAAGTCATTGAAAATCTCCTTATCTCCCGTCATGTGGAAGGAAGCACCACTATCAAGATACCACACCGATCCCATTGCGCTTGAAACCAAGCAAGCAATCAAAGAGAAATAAAGTTCAAATTGCGAGGCAAGGGCCTCACTAGCTCCAGCTCCAGTAACATTCTTGTTCTTCTTTTTCTGTGGGAAGTTAGTGGTGAGATCCCCATGTTTTTGATAGTTAAAACACTTCACCTTGGAAAAATACAGCTTCTTGCCTTTAGCCTCGGATTTTGAGTGGAATTTCTTCCCCTTCCCTTTCCATGATTTGGTAGCCAAAGCACAATCCTCTTCATCATCATGCTTTGATGAAGATCCATCCTTGGTGTTCCACCTGAACTCCTCTTGCACTAGATTCAACCATAGTCATTCCCAATTCGGTAGTTTTTCCCATCCGTTGACAAAGTCTTGATAATTGTGCCAACTCTTAGGAAGTCCCAAGAGAGCCAAACTCACCAAATCATCATCAACAACCGTCATTCCCACACTCCCCAGTTCATCCCGACATTGGACAAACTTTGTGAGATACTTTGGAATACTGTCGCCCTTCTCCATTTTGATCTTTCTGAGTTTATCCTTCAGTGTCAATTTCCTATGGTCGTTGTTGCTTTGGAAAAGAGCCGTCAAATCCTTCCATATTGCAAATGGAATGGCTTTCCCATGAAGGGTTGAGACAATATGGTCTCTCACAGCTTCCAAAAGAATCCTTCTTGGCTTCACTACTTTATTTTTCCAGACGTCAAGTAATGCAACATCCGTTGAAGTGGGCTTAGGAATATCACTGTCGATGAATTCCTTCAAGCCATTATCTTCAAGCACTGACTCCATCCTATCCTTCCATGCAATGTAGTTCGAATTGGCCTTGAGTGCATACTCTAATTGCAAACCATTGAAATCCATTTCGTTGTTTACTCAATTGTCTCACTAAGAAATTATTGCAGCAAATTCAAATTGTTTCCACCAACAAAGTTAGCTACTGCTTCAATATTGAAATCTTCTTTGCTCCGATACCATGTAGAAATTTTAATAAAACTATGTATTTCCAGATTCTCCTGATCTAACAACTATATGCCACTGTTAAATACATAATCCTTCTACTTAAATCTTTGCGGAAATTTAATCGCAAATTGCAAACACATGAAGAAATATCAATCACACATAACACATAAGTTTTTAGTGAGAAAGAATAAATCTAAAAACCCCACTATCATATATTATGTACATATCATGGATCATGAAGCAATCCCATACAAAAATCTACTCCAAGAGCTCTCAGTATAATATATAATCGTTTCACACTGTCATACAAAAATTGGCTCACACATGCACCAATTTACCGCCTCATGACAACCTGCCTCCACTGTGCAATCCCTACTGATGAAGATCCCTGAATGAATTTGATCTTGACTTACCTTGACTGCGCAATCATCATTGGCATCTCCAATGTGTGTGTAGTTGCATTGAATGCACCACTATAGTCACAACAGATACTCAAACCGTCCCTTTCACCTATCTCTCCACTGGGTCTCCATTGGATCTGACATGCATGTAGTTAATGGTAGTAAATCTTCAGTTGCATGCGAGATCACTCTATGTGAATTAATTTAATATTTAATTCACTGATCTCTCACTAGTGTATCTTTAGTTACAACCAGCACAACTCAGTTTAATTCACTTAACTGAGTTAAACTGCTTTACAACTCACATAACTACACATCCAACTCTATTACAACTTTGTATCACTCAGTTACAATGAATTCCACTTGCATGTCCCACCAACTAACCTTAGAACTTGTAATTCCTTCAGTCAATTGGTTTTCCACATCAGTTAACTGAAATCAAGTGCTTCAACAGAATAGATTATTATTTATTGTCTAATTATTATTAAGGGCTAATAATAATTGCCATGCGATCTATTTTTAGACATGTGATCTATAAATAGAGTTTGCCCATAATCTAAAAATAGAATCTCATATATAAATAGAATTTTCTCAATCATCTATAAATAGAATCCTGCTATAAATAGAATATTCTCAACATTCTAAAAATAGACATACACCTAAAAATAGCCAGTGGGCCCCACCGAATGTAGGTGCTTAATTTTCATTAGGATCATCATCTTGTTGAATCTCAACACTCTCATGGAAATTGTCATATTTGAATGAATTACTTAACGTAGTTGAATCCCAAAAAATGATATCTAATATAATGCACTAAGGAAACCCCTCAATACTTAAATACAAAAGAGTAAAGGGATCTCTACTTGAATGGTTCATGAGGCACAATAATTGCTAAGGTTTTTCAAATGGGGTAGCAAGCTATGTGTGCTTGATTGTGGGGAAAACTCCACAGTTAATTGTGCTTGAGCTAGAGGTAATATGGGATGTTGACCTCCCCGGAACTCATGGTTGCTGGGTGCAAGCCCCAGAAGTGATGATTGACGTTATGTGATTCATTTCACTAGTTTCAATTCCACTTATTCACCCCTACGAGCATCACTTGATGCAATGAGTGCTAAGTGGATTATTCAAAAATCATGAGAACTTAGTGAGTTACGAATACATCTCATGGAAATGGTTATAGTTGAATGATGTACTTAACGCAGTTGAATCCCAAAAAATGATATCTAATGTTTATAATAATGTTTCTTCAAATTCCATAGAATTTTGGAGTTTCCTTCATAATGTTTTGGGTGTTTATTAATTCTAATTCTTATGGGAGGAGAGCAACGTGGCCACTTGTTGATGCTTAGATTGGACCAAGCCAACAATAAGAGAAATTGTCCAATCAAGATCCCAAAAACACCAATATTCATATGGACTAGCGATCCTTAGTGGTATGTAACCTTAGTTGCCACCAAAAAGAATTTCTCTTGAAAAGAAGACTTTCTAAATAGACTCAAATGGAAAGTGTGTAATGAAATGTTAATTTCTATTATAAGTATAACTATTATGAAATAAACTAGTTATTCTAGATATTATTTCTAACTATTTATCCTAGGAAGATGTGTATAAATGAATAGGAATTGTAAAAATATGAGATATATATCATTAAGACTAATATAGTAATTGAACCAAAATGCAATTTATATGCATGCCGACATAAAAGAGTTTAAGTGTAAGCTGAAATAAACGATACCATTCATACAAATCAGTTTGAGTTAATCACTTATCAAAATCATGTAATAATCAATAAGAAAGTGGTGTAATAGCTTATTATGAGCTTTATGAAATACAAATCAATTAAGAAATAAACACAAGATTTTGTTAACAACATGAATCAAAATGGAACAATAACATATTTTTCCTCAAGTAAATAATCGAATGAAACCTCATATGGCTCTTATATTTCCCAAAATGAATCTTTTACAAAAGTGTAATAACTTATTTTGCAAAAATTCAGAACCCTTTAAAGTCCTTGGGGATTCCTTTATAGGATAATACATAATATTCAAATAAATGAAATTAAATTTTGTTACAATAGAAAATAGAAAATAAAAATTATAATAAAGAAGTTTTCGAAACAAAGACCTGGGAAAGCGAGCTATTTGTTGGTGGTTGATGAACTGGATACCTCCATGTGCATTTTCCATTTATGGAGAAAATCCCGAGATTATGGGATACCAATTATGATCGATTGCAATGAATATTAATTTGACATTCATAAACATAATTTTCTAATGCTAGCAAATAATGTTAAATCCTTGAAACAATTTGTTTAGTCAACAAACAACAACATTGCAGTTTGACCAGGAACCGTAAGATAGCTTCAAGGTATATCACCTCCATTTTCTCTTTATATGTTTGAAAATATTTTTGATGGCTCTGCACTTCATGAATGTAATCATCTTCCGTGGTTGTCTTGTCTAAAAATGGGACAACAAGAAAGTCAACTTCCTTGATTACTTGAATGGATGAGTCGATAATAGAAACACTAAATAATTCATCCTTTTTCACAATATTCTTTGAATCTCTCAATTTTTGTTTCAAGCATTTTAAGGAAAAACCACCTTTGATTCTATAAAATTTTAAGATAATGGGTAGGCCATGTGGGGGTTACTTGGCCATGCCTTTCCAAGACAGCAGTTGTGGGAGGAGTTCTTTGTCTGCAAACTTATTTGTAATCTTATTGAAGTACACGTTAATCAAATTCTATTGTGCCTACACTAAGTCGAGGTTTCTGCAAAACTCTTCATGTACTCGTAAGAGTTCTTCGTTCATCTATAGATATTTTTCATTGAGCTTTCCAAGATCAATCAAATTTTGAAGGGATGAGAAGAGCGTTGGAGGTTACATAGCCTCAGTTTTGCCATGGCAGAGAGGGTTGAATATTATGTAAAGTTTTGTTCATGTTAGCGAAATGAAGGATATGTATTCCTATAGCATTGTATTTGGAAGAATATCGTGCATGTAATAGTTTGTGGTTAAGTTTACGGTCTAGTTTTATGCTTCATCTAAAGAAATGATGCTTCATCTAAAGAAATGGTGTTATGTGAGGTAATTGTTGGTTTAAGTTCTTAGTTCTATTTTTTGTCAATGTGTTTTTTTTATTTCTACCATTATTTTTTGTTATATTTTTGGTGGCCCTCTTATCAAAAGGGTTGCCAACAATTTGCACCTGCAGGAAAAGCCTAGTTCCCCTCTTCAGCTAGGTGGAAATATTGGTGCTGAGAAACCAAGATGGATGAAATTATGGTCGAACAGGGGTTATGGCCCTCGCCAACCTGTAGCCTCAAGAGGAAAGAAAAGTCGTTAGTTTCTTGGCTAGATATTTCTAGGGTTCCTGTTAGTCTTGTGGCTCCCTGGTGGTCTAGTGGTTTCTTCTCTATTTCTAGAGGCTTCTTGTTCTTGAGGCTCTTGTAATGTTTTTGTGGTGAAAATAGATGATGTAGTGGCCAATGAGATTATGATATTCCTATATGTAGCCATATGTTTTTCAATGTTACTTTTTTTATTCCCTTGGGGTTTTGAGTCTCAGTAGTAACCAATGTTTTGGCTTCATACCATTTACATTATTGGCACAAGGATTCTTTAGTCTTGCTTGAACAGGTCTTATCCGCAAAAATATTTGAGGCCCAATAAGTATCATTACATTCATACTCTCGAAATTTTCAATGAGTCGTTCAAACTACTATGGCACATTCTCTATAGGAAATTGCACAATAGTGGTTCTAAGAAATACACATTTCCTAGAATCCACTCTTAGTTAGAAGGTCCATGGGGATGGACGTGATAATACCCCATTAATTTGTTCAACCTTGAAGAGATGCAATACTGATGGCCAAGGATATTGACTTGGGCCTACATTTCTTGCCATTTGTATTTAATATGGTTGTTTCACCTAAAATTGCTTGTAGGGGAGAGGAACATCCAATGTGATGGAGGAGTTGGTATATGTAGATCAAGGCTAAAAGAAACTCAAGGTTGGAGAGTTGAAATAAAAATTTTCCAAGCATTTAATATTTGTGCCGAGCCAAGGTGTTACTACATAGGTATGTGGATATTCTCCATAAGACCACACATTGGGGTAGCTTGACGAGTAAGTCTACAGGGTTCAACACCCATCTCAGGAAGTGCATTCAAAGAGTTCTAGTGCAAGGAATATCTCTCAAGTTTCAAGAAGAGGGGTGTGTGAGGAATATGGACTACTTTCTCGATGAATATTCCATCAAATCTGATGATTATTGAGGTGGATGAAGTTACCATGGAACATACAACGATCTTCAAATTAATACTCCTAGAAAGGATTAAATATTTGGCATTAATAGTGACAAAAAATCTAGTGACCTATGCTTCAGTGCAGGCTCTAAAGTTTGATATTATCCTATATAATCACTATCAGTGGCTTCAAGGACAAGGGAGCATGCATCAATCTGTGTTTTTGGGAATTGATATCATATTTATCATGACAAAAAAATCCCAACTTTTGTATTTGATTAGTATGGAGCAAGAAGCAGACCAACATTTTCAACACCTAATCTTGTTAAAGAACTTGTTATTTATGTTGAAAAATTATCTACTGGTGAGTCTCTTTTCATGTCTTAAATAGATGATAAATTAAATAATGACATGAAAATCGAGGACATGGAGGGTGTCATAGCTTTGTCAGTTATTTCTATATTTTTCAAGGATATTAAAGATGCTTTCAATGGAGCATAACCAACTCTATAGAGAAAATAAGTGCACAAAGTAAAGACGGTGCATGCAAGAAAATAAGTTAGCCACCCTTCAAAATGTCATGAACCCATAAATTTTAATTTTGGTTGCAAGCCTCTTTTATTTCAGGCCATTTTTATTTCTCTATTTTTCTTTTCTTCGGATCACAAAGAACCCATTTAGATCCCAGAACAAAAATTTAATTCAGGGAAAAATATATGGGAATTCCTTATTAAGACCCCCAAACAATGTTGCTAGCTGGTCATGTGCAAAGCAGCTGGCACATTTCATTTTCATATGTCCCAGAGTGAGAAAGGACGAGAGACAAATTTTTACAGCTAAAGACTCCAACCTAGTAAAAATTTCGAAATCCAACAACACTAGCAAGTGACAGAATGCAAATAATTTGAGAAGCTACAATGGACATGGAAAGTGGAAGAAGGTGGAACAACAAAGAGCTGGATCCATGTTGCAGTAGCTACAGGAAAAATATCAAAAAAAAGAGTAGAGAGGAGAAAATGAGAGTGAGGTCTTATGAGAATAGGCTAGGACAACCACGTGAGTAGAGGAGATCGTACTTGTGAGCAAGTGGGTGGGACTCCCATGAAAATATGAATAAGTGAATAAAGAGGGACTATAGAGTAGAGTAAAGATTAATGAACAACTTGTAGTTCAACACTCTGAGGTGGATTGCGATCGCGTAGTCACAGAGAAGGCGAGCGTGGATGTCCAAATGCACCTAGTTTGAGACGATCCAATGATTTGTGTGAGAAACTTGTTGGGATTAAAATGTGGTCTTTATAAAAAAAGTGTAAATGTAAGGGAAATTAAATCAAAATGAATTTCACATGAATTTACCGTGGAGGAAAGAGATGTTAGTGAATATTTTCATTAAAATATTAAAATATTCCCTCTCATGATTTTAGATTTATGGGTTTTAAAGTTTTGTGGGGATTCGAGTCTCATTCCTTGGAACATTTAGCATATGATTTAGGGGTTGAGAAGAGCATTGGAAGTCGCGTTGCCTCCCTACAGCCATTACATTTATGTAAATTTTTGTTCATGTTAATGAAATGAAGGATCGATATTCCTATAGCATTGTATTTGGAGAAACTTTGAGCTTCTAACAATTTTTGGTTTAGTTTACAGTATAGTTTTATGCTTCATATGTAGAAGTGGTGTTATGTTGGGTATTTTGTTGGTTTTATTTGCTGTTATTTTTTTTGTCATTCACGTATTATATTAATTTATTGAATTAGTTTTTATTTTCTCTTTGGTGGCCCTCCTAGCTAGAGGGTTGCCAACACTGATCCATACACACCAATATGGATAGGGAGTGAGGGCCATATCTTTCTTGAGGAAATATGCAAGTGATCGAGGTGGATACTGGTGGCCACCTATTGGTTGCGGTATAGGGTCTATAAATGTACTAAAATTTAATTTGTCAATTCGGATAGTTTGTGAACTTCGAGACATAGCACTGTAAATGCCAGAGAGAGCCCTTGGCAACCTACAAAACAAATTCTAATATATCTTGCACATTAATATTAGAAATAAATGAAATCCTGCACTAAAAGAGAATTCGAGAAACACCAATCCAAACAATTAAAATCACGTGGGAAAAAAAAGGAAATCATATACTATCACTGTAAAAGGAATTTCTAAGTACGAGAAAATAGAAAAGAAATTAGAACTAGAAACCAAGCAGTGTCGACGCAATATCAAAAGACTGTAAATGCTGGAATAAAGTCAAAGGCAATTCAAAACCATTCTGCCTGCACTAATTCTGCTTTCATTAACCTCTATGTGAAATTAACCTGAAAGCATCAACAACATAACAAGTAGATTCACTATGTAAATAAACTTATAAAAGAAATTGATTTAATATCTCACCTTCCTTGTCCCCAAAGATTAATCTTGTAAAACCATCCAAAAGCTTAATTAAAAATGAATATTATCGTTTTCAACATAATGAAGTTTTTGTCACGGCAACGAAAATTTATATGTGATAAACACTCAAATAAATGTCATGTTCTGGAATATGAATTAAATGGATGCGGATCAATTGAAGGAATTCAAGTTGCACGTTACAGCTCTGGGGGGACGCAACCTTATGAAGAAATATTTAGAGTGCAAGCACAATTCGTAATGCAGTAAATCAATTAATTCTACTTAGAGTGCAAGCACAATCTACAATGCGGTAAACCAATTAATTCTTCAATTTAAAGAAAATTAAATGACATCAATTTGAAAATGGAAAGAGAATCGAAATAACTAAATCTTGCAATAGAAATTCACACACATAGTAAATTACAATTTAAATTCTAATTAGTTTAAGAGTGTAATATTCCAAAATTGGAAGAGAAGCAATATAGGACATAAAAATGGAAATATGCAGAAATATCAATAGATAAAAACATGATACAACCATAGATCCATTCCATTATGATTATTAGCAGAAAATGAGTACAAGATCTTAAGGCAAAGGTCACTCAAGATTGGGCAAACAAGTCTCCCATGAAACAATACATCAAAATGTGAAATGTTGCTAATACATGAAATGTCAGAATGTTATAACTGCATTGTCTATGAGAGAGTAGTAGCAGCAGGAAAATGGAAATATATATATCTACTGATAGAAGGCTCCAAAAGTGTTGGGAATAGAAATATAAGCTCCAAAACTGATTTCCAAGACAACAGAGAAAATGTTTCCGGAAATACCCCAAAATACAACAATAACAAGATATGCCCCTAGGGATGAATAACCACTCCAACTAGAATGCTGATAGGAGATGGCTGATCTAATATATGAAATGGCTTATCCTCCTCCAACAGATCTCCCAAATGAAGGGTTGATCCCCTCACAGGAAATCCAACTCCTCCAACTAGGGCACTAAATCCTCTGCTACAGCTGCTCTATGAAATAACACAATCCTTGAAGGAAGATGTGTTGTAGCTGATGGTAGATACTTAGCTTGATGCTAAATAATGAAATGAAGCTCAAGGAATCTCCTTGCTAGCCTCCCGGATGAAGGGCTTCTCCCTCCACTTGAAAACAAGATCAGAAATTGGGTTTCACAACCCTCCATTACTACAACCTTGCAACAAAACACAAACCTGGAATAGACTACGCTGTAGATGAAGAATGAAGCTTGTCCAAATGTAAAATAGTGGAAATGTTGTTAAAGATACCGCTCCTGAGTTGGAACTCAAAGTCCCTCGAGGATGAGGGTGGGATTCCCGCTCGGGGACACCCTTGTGGTAAACAACACCGCAGACTCCACTAAACATTTGAAGTGTGCATAGACATGTCACATGATAGATCTAGATCTAAAAATATCAATAATCAATAATACAAACCGTGTCTTCTATGGCATCCATCCTATTCCTTTTATGCTTGGTGAGCATCCTCACCCTGGGTCCCACTAATTAAAGGAGTTACTCTCATGCATACACTCCTCCTAAATGACTACGCTGTCCTCCAATAATCCTCCACTATCTCCATGATAACGCTCTTGATCTGGTCAACTTTGACCCTGTCCACATGCTCTAGCCCTTGTTTACACCTAAGGGTGCTTTATTTAGCTGATAAAATGAGCCACATTCACATGAGAAGTGGTTTTATTCCTACTAAAGAGATTTATGGGTCTCCCTACCCACTTATTCATCTATCTAAGTGAAAAAACAAAACTTTAATATTCCAATTAGCTTAAAGCTAATTTTGGAATAGTACAGTCCTCCCCTTCAAAATGTTGCTTGTCCTGAAGCAACTGTAAGGATACTACAAAATATCCTCTCCTCCTCTTGTAGCCTCCTCATCTAGTAGTCTCCACCACTGAATCAGATGCTCTCCAATCAATCTGTCTGCTAATGGCTCCTCCCAAATGTTCAAGTTAGCCTTTGGTAGATAAACAAAATATCTCTCATCATGAAGAAGTGGGAGATATATGGAGAAAACTATATGATGGCCATTGGCCTCCTTAAGGCATGAGAGATGAAAAATGCTAGGGACCTCCCTCTCAATGAGAAACTCCAATCCCCATGCTATCATCCAAACAAACTAAGCCATCCTTGGAAGCTCATAGAAAAGCTCACCAATTCCCTGCTTCTGCAATGTATAGGGGATGTATGGCTGAAAATGAGAGATCAAATTTTTCAACTCACACTATCTCTCTCTCCACTTATGATATGTATGGAGTTGTTGTTCTTGGGCTGCAATAGTGTGGTCCTTAAGAAGCCAAAAGGAACTTGGACTCTCATATCCCATTCTTTGGTTCCAGGAACCTATCTTTCCCAATCCATCCCACATATAGTGAACAGAATGTCATCACCATATGGGATCCAAAAGGAAAATAGACTATGTGTCATATAACATGCTGGATGGTAACAATAGTCCCTCAAGTGATACCAACACTATTTTGCTCCTAGCTATCTCAAAAAATGATATAATAAGTGGTCATCCAACAACTTTCTTGTTTCCATTAGCTTTTGAAAAGCTTGAAAGTAGTAAAGGACATTAGGTGTTAACTGAATGTGAACCAAGCAAAACAATTCTTGCCCAAAGTCCTCCATAATGTGGTCATTCTTATCATTGAATGTAGTCCCAAAAGGACCATGGAATCCAAGGAGAGGCTTGCTCTCTTATGGAGCAATGTGCTACAAATGTATGGCAAAGGAATGTACATACATGGTTAGTTGATCAATAAGCATCAAGACACAATCCTTACCATATATGGTTGTCAAGCTGGTGAAGAGGTCCATAGATGAGCATTCTAAACTCTCCATCAAAAGGGGAAGTGGTTGTAACAACCTTACAAGGTGGTTTCTCTCCTCCTCATTCATCAAACAAGATACATACCTCCTGATATGTTGGAGCACATATTATTTGATATCCTCCCAATAGAATCCCTCCATGATGGTGTGATAAGTCCCAATGAAATATACATGCCCGGAAAAGAGTGCCTCATGTGCTGCATGTAGAATATCCTCCTTGAGCTTGGAGTCCCTAGTCATGTAGATCTAATCCTGGAAATAAATGACTCCAACAACCGCTCTATATCTCCCATATTTCACTTGCCCATAAAGAACCTTACATGTGAAGAGGTTCTTGGAATATTCCACCAATAACTGTGACTCCCAATATGGATCTATACTACTCAATAATGACAACGCTGTTGAATTCTGTAATGGAGTACCTGTCACCTCATAGCTCCCCTCTTTGACATGCTCAATGCCAAAGCTACATGTCGGAGTACTTCTATCCCACTTTTGCTGGCTCCCTTGTAGCTGATCTTTCCCAAGGCAATACTGAAGTATATGGAGGTCAATCTTCTCATGGAATCCATTGTAATGTTCCCAAATTTAGCATGGAGCTAATTGGAAAATTAATTTTTCCTATATTAGCTAGGAGATGAATAAATGGGTAAGGAGGCCCATTGGTAGGAATAAAATCACTCATAATGTGAAAGGGATCATCAGAATAGATATATTTTTCACCCTCAAGTGTGAAAAGAGGCAAATGCATGAGGACAAGGTCATGTTTGACCAAGTCAACAACACTGCCATAGAGGGAGTGGTTCACTTGAGAAGAAAACACAGTGTGAATGGACGGAAGATCATTTGGTGGAGGAAACCCTAATGTGTGTGGCCCAAGGCAAGAAGGCTTTCATTTGTATAAAGGGAGGACAAGGAAGCCATAGAAAGATATTTTGATGATTATAGAATTTGGTCTGTATGAATATTTGTTGTCTTTAGTTGTTAAACTGAGATTGTTGTGCTGCTTAGCAGAAGGGATTTCCTGTTTAGGAGTCCTTCTCCCTTCTTGAGAGGCCTCTTGAGGGATTCTACTTCATTTCTCCACATTCAGGCTCAAGGCCAAGCCACCTCCTTCAGCTACATCATATTCCTGTAGCGGAAACGTTGTGTTGCAGGGTGTTGTAGTGGAGGGTTCCACAACACCATTACCTTGGCTCATCTTTCAGAGGAGGGAGCTTCTATTCCTCTAGGAGGTTAGTGAGGAAGATTCAGGAGCTGATTGCACATATTTGGCATCAGGCCAAAGACTTCCCATCCCCTACAGTGCAGTCTATCTCCTTGACTGCGTTATTTCTGAGTGTATTTCCAGTGGGGGATTGCACCACTATTTTGGAGGGTGAGATCTTCAGTGATTGGATCAGACTTTCACCTGATAGATCCATTGGATGCGATTCAGCCATCATATGCAACATCTTCAGCTATCTTCATCCATTTCTAGTCTTTGAGTTGCAGCTGCTACCCTGCAACTCTGGCATTTTGGCAGATTTTCATATTTCAGCCAATCCTTCCAGGATTGTCTAGAAATTTCCTTTGGGAGACTATATATTTTCTCCCCATATTGTATGTGTTGTATATTGATATATTCATGTATTGAAATTAGTTTTCAGTAGTTATTCTTCATAGACTGCGCAGTCATAGCCATGGCTTTCTTCATGTAGCAGTATTTTTCATTGATCATGTATATGTTCTATTAAGGGTTGCATTGCCCCACTTGAGTGATTGTTTCCTCAAGGATTTGTATACATTGTTGCTGCTATAATCTAATATGATATTTATGTGGATCTTCTGGCATTCTATGTGTTAATGTATCACTACTACTCCATTGGTGTGTTTACATATTGTTGTTTCTCCACATCTGGAATATCTTAAGATATTCCCAATGATGTATATTTTCCCTATTTTGGGATATTACAGTGGTATCAGAGCATGATCTTTGGCTCAGCCTATGAGTTTCAGCCATAAGAAGATATAAGAGATCAAGATGATGAAGAGGATGAGCTCGCTCTCATCAGTTTTCAGATCGAGGAAGGACCTCTCCAAGGAGGCTAAGAAGATGGAAGAAGGAGAAGAGGAAGGACCATGTACTTCCTACTCTCATAGAGAAGAAAAATTGAAGCATGAAGAACACTTCGAATCTGAAGTTCTAAGAGAATATCTTGCTGAATACCGAGCTAAACCTAAACCCTTCAAAGAGACTCTAGCTTTACCACAATTTATTCAGCTGGAAGAAGAAAAAATACCCCACAACTATGGGATGATGAGAGGCAATATATTTCTATTGTCTACCTTTGATGGATCACTCACATGTGCAGCATAGGCTTGGGTGATGAAGCTAGAGGCTTTCTTCCTACTACATCCTGTAGTAGATAGAAAGGCTGTATAAATTGCAGCGCTGCACCTTGAAGGTGAAGCAAATACTTGGTGGTTCAGCTATTGGAACCATGCAAAGTTATCTACTCTTGCTGATTTTTCTCAAAGGATGATTAGAATATTTGGCCAAAGGATGGAGGAGCCCTCACCACTAGTTGAAGACGCATATACCAACGCTGTCACAGTCATGGAGGAGCAACCTTCCTCTTCAACAGTTGGGGAAGCCAACACATTGGAGGAGGAAGCCCTTACATCCATACAAGATGCTTCCAAGATTTCCAAAGGTATGCCAGAATTTCCATCTCTTATCATTTCAGCAAACATTATGGATGGTTCTACATCATTGCATGTTGTTGATTTATAGCAGCAGAATTGCACTGCGTTGTACAAGAGCAGTGATGGAGAAAAGAGGAACCATTCCTCATGTGAGCATTCAAATGTCAGCTTCATTCAGGAAGCCATGAAGGAAGCAGTAAGAAGGAGTAGACATCTGGAGATAAGAAACTCTTTCTCCTCTCTAGATGACACTCTCTCAATGAGCATGCCATAGCTCAAAGAGAGACTTCTACTTGCAGTATATCCAAGGCCTCTTTGGTTTTGGAAGGCCATGCATGAGGAGGAGATCTCATGGAGAGATTTCATTGGAGGTGCACTTCAACACATCATGGAGTGCAAAGTTCTTCAACAGTTTGAGGAGGTTCTTCCCTTCATACACTTGGATATTTGTGGATTCAAGGAGGAACAGATAGATGATGGACGGAATCTTAGGATGGATAACATCTCTTATGTTTGTGTTCGAAACTCCTTGAGCCTTACACATCATGATGGGAGGATTTTTCCTACCACCTATTTGGTCCTTCTGGGATCAAATTGATCCTTGAGAAGAATGCATTTCAACATCCCATGAAATGCAAGGACAAAATTCTGATTTGGGAATATGGTAGCCCTCATGGGAGGAGTACCAAGATGGAGGATGGAAGGAGACATCCACAATTGGGTGAGTGGATGTGGATGGAGAGCAAGAAGCTGGTGAGCTACTTGCAAATTTATGATACCGGGCAACATGAGGCTTGGCTGCACTGGTAGCTCTTGAGGGAGTTTGACCATCACTTGGCATACACTCTTCCTAAGGGTATGGGTATGGAGAAGATGTGGCAGGATGCTTGCATCATTGAGCAGCAAAGACTATGGATGAATTGTGTTGATGTGACATTCATATCATTCATTATTTCTTCATCACATGTCTTGAATGATGAGAGCATGATAAAGCAGCAAACACTTTTGTTGCTTGAGTTGTACTTGAGAGAGCAAGGGCACATTTGCTCTCACATGTTGTATGATGTTGTAGGAGTAGGAGATGACACTATCATGGTGCAAAGGGGATACTCCTTGGCCTTTGATAATCAAGAAGTGCCTCCATCTTGGGAGGAATTCCATATTTGCAGCAACATTACTGGAGGAGTCTTTGACAATCATCATGTCGAAGAATTGAGCTATGGGTTGGCAGGAGCCTATTTGCATAGGCCAACAACGTTGTTCCTTTGGAGCATGAACTTATTCATGTATTCATGCATCACTTTACTTTCAGCACATGGTGAGGATGTTGTTTTTTCATCTATTGATTATGTAACACAATATTTGCATCTTCGTACCATTGTCATACAGTGCATTGCTCCACAAGAGGAAAAGTTTATTGTTGAACCCCATGAGCAATATTTTTCCAGCTATTATGATGGAGACAGCCATCCTTTGTTTAATCATGGGCAAGTGTTTTATTCTTTCTTGAATGCTAAGTTGGCACACTCACTCATTTACTATTCACTAGTAGATGTGATGATTCAAACAACTAGCCATTTGCCAAAACACCACTTGCCATACTATTTTCTGAAGTTGCAGTGGGAGAGAATGCGTTGTGTCCACTTGAGACATTGTTTGTATCATGTAGCATCATGTAAAACATTCAACAAACTTCTTATTTGGATACTCTATGATGACCATGTTCTATTCATCATGGATGAGATGTTTTGGGCTAGCTTGTTCTTCAATGTTGGAGAGGACATCCTTGAAGGATTGTTCATCATTTTTCCACTTGAGGGAAATACTTTTGCAGCCCAGGATTAGCAAAAACTCTACACTTATCATGAGTGAAGAGAAGGAAAGTGTGGGGTAGATTACCTTGTCTGCCATGATCAAATTTTCAGCCCACCTACTTTGCATGAGCCAAAGGTGGAGGAAGACTTTCAGGAGTTGCCATGTTGGAGGGTAACTCATTTTATTTGGATGATTTCTTGGGGATGGCAAATCCCAATTCATATCAGTCCACATGCCTTAATAAATCCCTTCAGTTCTATCCTTGCAGTTGCTTGAAAACAAGCAACATTTGGGAGGGGAGGACTGTAATGTTCCCAAATTTAGCATGGAGCTAATTGGAACATTAATTTTGCCCATATCAGCTAGGAGATTAATAAATGGTTAAGGAAGCCCATTGATAGGAATAAAATCCCTCATAGTATTAAATGGATCATCAGAATAGATATATTTTTCACCCTCAAGTGTGAAAAGGGGCAAATGCATGTGGACAAGTTCAAGTTTGACAAATTCAATAGCACTGCCATAGAGGGATTGGTTCACTTGAGAAGACAACATAGTGTGAATGGAGGGAAGATCATTTGGTGGAGGAAACCCTAATGTGTGGGGGCCAAGGCAAGAAGGCTTTCATTTTTATAAAGGGAGGACAAAGCATCCATAGAGGGATATGTTGATGAGTATATAATTTGGTCTGTATGACTATTTGTTGTCTTCAGTTGTTTAACTGAGATTGCTGTGCTGCTTAGCAGAAGGGATTTCTTGTTTAGGAGTCCTTCTCCCTTCTTGAGAGGCCTCTTGAGGGATTGTACTTCATTTCTCAACATTCAGGCTCAAGGCCAAGCCACCTCCTTCAGCTACATCATTATTCCTGTAGCAGGAAACATTATGTTGAAGGGTGTTGTAGTGGAGGGTTCCACAACACCATTTCCTTGGCTCATCTTTCAGAGGAAGGAGCTTATATTCCTCTGGGAGGTTAGTGAGGAAGATTCAAGAGTTTATTTCACATCTTCCACATCAGGCGAAGCACTCCCCATCTTCTACAGCACAATCTATCTCCTTGTCTGCGTTATTTCTAAGTGTATTTGCAGTGGGGGATTGCACCACTATTTTGGAGGGTGAGATCTTCAGTGATTGGATCAAAATTTCACCTGATAGATCCATTAGATGAGATTCATCCATCATATTCAACATATTTAGCTATCTTCATCCATTTCCAGTCTTTGAGTTGCAGTTGCTACCCTTCAACTTCGGCATTTTGACAGATTTTCATATTTCAACCAATCCTTCCAGGATTGTCTAGAAATTGACTTTGGGAGACTATATCTTTGCTCCCTATATTTTATGAGCTGTATATTGATATATTCATGTATTGACATCAGTTTTCAGCAGTTACTCTTCATTGACTACGTAGTCATAGCCATGACTTTCTTCATGTAACATAATTTTTCATTTATCATGTATATGTTCTATTGAGGGTTGCATTGCCCCACTTGAGTGATTGTTTCCTCAAGGATTTGTATACATTGTTTCTACTATAATATAATATGATGGTTATGTGGATCTTCTGGCATTCTTTGTGTTAATGTATCACTACTAATCCATTGGTGTGTTTACATATTGTTGTTTCTCCACATTTTGAATATTTTAAGATATTCCCAATGGTGTAGATTTTCCCTATTTTGGGATATTACAGTGGTATCAGAGCATGATATTTGGCTCAACCTGTGTGTTTCAGCCATAAGAAGATAAAAGAGATCAAGATGATGAAGAGGATGAGCTTGCTCTCATTAGTTTTCAGATCGAGGAAGGACCTCTCCAAGGAGGCTAAGAAGATGGAAGAAGGAGAAGAGGAAGGACCACGTACTTCCTACTCTCATAGAGAAGAAAACTTGAAGCATGAAGAACACTTGGAATCTGAAGTTCTAAGTGAATATATTGCTGAATACCAAGCTAAACCTAGAGCCTTCAAAGAGACTCTAGCTTTACCACAATTTACTCAGCTGGAAGAAGAAAAAAGACCCCACAACTATGGGATGATGAGAGGCAATAGATTTCTATTGTCTACCTTTGATGGATCACTCACATGTGCAGCAGAGGCTTGGGTGATGAAGCTAGAGACTTTCTTCTTGCTACATCCTGTAGTAGATAGAAAGGCTGTATAAGTTGCAGCACTACACCTTACAAGTGAAGCAAATACTTGGTGGTTCAACCATTGGAAATGTTATTCTCCTATACCAATAGGTGTCATATATCATGATTGACTTGATGGGCTATGTAATATGTTCATACCTTTCCTTTTTGCAAAGGTTTTCCATATTGTCAAAAAATCAAAAAAATTAAAAAATGTAAAGAGGGTATACCCTACAAGAAAAATCAAGGGTTGAAAAGAATAAAAAATGGCCAAAAAAGTAAAATAAAATGAACCCCACCAAAAGAAAGGCCAAGGAAAGTGTGCAAGTCTAAATGCCACTACTTTTTTCTCTTATGTAATAAACAAATTGTGTGCAACTTGTATCTTATGCCACAATTAATGAACAATCAAACAACTTAAGCTTGGCTTGTTCATGCTTTAATTTTATGTTTTAAAGATAGAGAATAAAATATGACCAAACTGTTTAATCTTGGTAGATAAGTAGATAGGTAGAGTAAATAAAAGGAGCTCAACAGCTTAATTTGAGCGCTTTGATGTAATAAGGTTAGAATTAGATAGATTTCAACATGTAAAATAAAAGAAAGTGTGATAAGGGTTTTCCAGTATAAGTGCAGCCTAATAAAGAAGAAAAAATGCTAGGTTAAAGTAGGCAGGGTAGGTAGATGATGTTGCAGAATTACATGTGATGGATAATGGCTCTAAATGTGTTAATCCTTACTTTCATCACAAGTGCAAGACAGACATTACACTGGAAGAATTTCAAGCAAAACAAGGTCAAATGATTAACTTCCCTTCTCATTTTTCCCTAAAAATTTCACTAATTTACCGTAAGTACTAAGGCATTTGAAAATTAGAGGGGCTCAAGAAATTTCCTTGACTTTTGGAGGGACCAGACTCTCAGCCCAATAATTTAAAAAGCCTAAGTACTTAAAACCATCCATAAGCCATTCATTTTACTTCCATAATTATTTTCCTAAGTAAAGTCCTATTTTACTTAGGAAAATTACACATTATTCCATAAAAAATCCTTTCCATTCAAGCATAAGTTAAACACATAATCCTAATGTTTTTATACTTAGCGCTTTTCATTCATTTTCACATATTAACTCTTAACTTTATTATTTAATTCCATATGTAAATCAAACCGTTCCCGTATTATTATAATGATATAAAATCCCCAAATATTATATATCCTGCCCCTTGGTTGAAATACAACCATAATATTGTGTTAATTTGGATTAATTAGTTAAATCTGTAACTAATTAAGAGCCCCAATCCCCCGCCGCATTAAAAAAGGATTAATTAACCCTCACGGTTAATTAATAATTTATCCCACCAATCATATTCCTCCCGATATAGTTAAAATATTAAATTGTATTGGGCCCGCCCTTGTTAATTCCCCGTCATCTCGCCTCCCCGATAGTCGTCCGATTAACACGTCCACATCCAATGGCTGTTGTCCATATTGCAGCACCCCCCATGACTGAACGATAGTGTGCGATCACACATCGGTTTTCCAAACAGTGCCTCGCTATGCATCACAAGATGTATGGAATCGCTGGATCTCGGCTAAAAACCGCATGTCCCTAAAAGTGGTGCGATGCATACCGCTTACCTCCCTCCGTATATAAACTAATGAGCCATCAAAGCTATGTTGAGAAATTTAATAAGTATGTAGACAAACAGGCTAGTTCATCTACAAGTTCATCAACAACAAAAGCTATAGGCAAAATTCTTCATGACAGTCTAGACAATTTGTTTTATCTCGAACATGAGGTAAAGCACTTAGTTCCAATTCAGCCTACTTTTTTTCGATATACAGAAACTGATAAGACCCTGAGGAAGCTTCAAAGAACTAGAATACCAGAAACACAATGGTGGGAAGAGATGTTAGACATTTTGTAAAAATATCCTTGGATGAATTTTAACTATTTACTATAGTAAATAACGGTAAAAAGGATAAACCGAGATCAAACAGGTCAAAGTGTATTAGTACAGGTAAAGAGTATCAGTAAAAACTGAGTAGCCAGCACAGAGTTACTAGAGAAGACAGCAGCAAGCCAAATCATAGGGCCTGCCTCCAGCACATTCATAAAAATAGGAACAACACAACATCAGTTACCTTTTCTCTTATCTATGAGACCATTTGTCTCTATTTTTCTTGTAACGTATTCATGAGTCAACCTAAAATATATCTCACTCTGTTAGGAGATATTTTTGATAATTTTTTGTATAAATACTCCCTCAATTATAGTATTGAGGGGTGGATTCTTAGACTTTGCTGTAATACTGATTATTTTGGAATAAAGTGATGTTGGACAAATTTCGCATGGCTAGCTGGATAAAGAATTGATGTGAAGGACTTTTCACAAGATTCTTGAGTCAGACAACGGATCAATAAGTCATCTATCTCTTATGTTTTAAAGTTTTATATTTGTTTATGATACCATCTATGTTTCATATATGAATGATAAATGAAAAATAATAATTCAAAAAGTTCTTGAGTGCAATCTGTTTTCAATCGTTGTTATTCTTAATGTTTTCCTCTGAACTAGTATAAATAGTGAATTCTTAATTGCTCATGTTTCCTAGTTTATTCATTTTGATTATTTGATAAAGAATTCTTAATTTCTCTTTATTAATAATCATTCAAGTTCACTCTTTCGAATATGTTGAAGGATTCTTAATTACCCTTCACCCATTTTGAGTCCATTTCATTCATTTTAGATCTTTAATTGTTCCTTATTTGATTACCTTGCCCTGTGAAACCATCCCTTGTTAAGAAACTAAATCCAATTAAGCCATATTATTTGACTCCATTAGCCCAATGGTTCAAACTATTTATTCTTACCCCTCTTCTATTGAATTCCATCACCCAAACACAATCAAAATCCCTAAACTTTCATAACTAGCCTAATATCTTTCAAAAACAAAGCTAAAACTTAAAGAGAGATCCCTCTCCAAGTACAGATTGGCTAGATTCTGTACCTAAAAGTTGGTTTGTGGTTACCTCGGACCCCTTTCCTCTTCCCAACAACTTCAAGGAAAATCTGAGTGCTAACATAGTGGTGACTCCACTGGGGACCTGAATAATTTTATTGTTACTATTGTTTAATTTATAAACTACAGACAGAGCCTGAAGTTAGCCAGGTAGCCTGTGAATTTCTTTTGCTCTGCAATTACATAAGTAAATAAATGCTGCTTTAGTCTATCTCTAGTCTAGTTTATGAACTGAACATTCAGTTTCAAACACTTGATCAGTTCCTCTAGTCAAATAAATCTTTAAGAAAATTAAAATTGGATATCTAAAACCTCTTAAAGAAATTGTTGTAGTTGTATTGTTAATTCCATTTAGACAAAAAAAAACCAAAAAAAATCACCTAGAAACCTGGCTTCAGAAAGGACTCATTACACCAGGGCTAATCCTGATCCAAATCCACCGCCTGTGTTTGAAAATCCTAATATGATCCCCAGAATTCTTAGGAGACAGGAGAGCCAAGAGAATTCTGGTAGTTCTCGGCCTCTCTATAGATCAATATCCTATCCCGTGAAGTGGATTTACCTTGGTGACAAACCTTTTGATGAGCAATTTGAAACCTCTTTATTTGTAAATTTTTCTGAATCTAAGTTGTCCCACTTGGTTCAAAACCCAGTATTTATTGAAGATTTACAACTTGAATTTATTACTTCACATCTTGAAAAACATTTGCGGAACTCTATACAATCTGAGCTTTCCTCTGAAGGAACACCAAATCTTTCTGTGATAACTTCAGCCTCTCCAAGTTCATCAACATTTCCTCAAATATCTCAACCTCAAACCACCCCTTCTACTCCTCCATCCACCACTCCCAGACCAACCTCAACTGTTATTTCATCACTACCTACTGCAATGGCAAACAGATATGCTCCCTTGGTGTTACCAGCCAATCCAGCGGCTATGCCCCAAGACTACCAAAGTAAAATCACTCCTTTTGATGGTTCTGGTACCTACATTGCACAACAACATACTAAAAATATGACCGATTATTTTGAAATATATGAAGTAGATACAGATGATGTAAGAATGAGAATATTTGTTCAAAGTCTTACTGGAGAAGTTAGAACTTGGTTTAGAGCCCTTCCTGCAAATAGTGTCACTAATTCCGAAGCTCTTTATAGAAAGTTTTTAAACAGATGGGAAAAGAAGAAATATCCTCTCAAAATATTATCAGAATACGAAAACCTGAAGAGAGGAACACAAGAAACTATGCAAGATTACTGCACTAGGTTCAATAATGTTTACAATTCTATTCCCCAAAACCTTAGACCTCCTCCAGATTTAGCATTGATCAAATTCCCTAATGGATTTGATTCTGATATGGCATACCAGCTTAGGGAAAGATATCCTTGGACTTTAGAAGATATGCAAAGTATAGTTGTTAGTGTTGAAGCCAACCTGATATCTAAATGAGCTAAAGCTAGAAGTGAAAGGAGGATACCATTAAAAGAAGAGCCTTCAGCTTTTGAACAGAAATTGGATGCTATTATTAAAGGAATGGAAAGGCTAGGAGATAGAGTAGAAACAATTGAAAGGAAATCTCCTTGGGATGGTCAACCAAGAAATACTGGGAGAAATCAAAATTTCAGAAAGAACCAAAACCAAAACACTGGAAAGACTGATCCTGACCAAAATATTAGGCCTCCATTCTAGGAAAATTATGCTGAAGCCTCAAGTTCTGATGAACCAACAGAAGATACTCAAATAAACAACTTATCTGGACGCAATAATGAACAAGAATTTTTCTTGACCCAAGAGGATCAAGAAGCTCACATTGTCAAACAATTCTAAACTCATTCAGGAGAATCATTTGACTTCAAGGAGGGATATGATACAGCCATTTATGAAGTCCACAAGCAGTATAATCTGAGCAGTAGAAGAATTGATGTCCCTAAAAAAAATAAACAGAAAGCTACAAAACAAACCCTCAAAGGTAAAACCAATACTTCCCCTGTACATATTCTTTCTAGATCAGATCCTAATCCTGCTAATCCAATCATTGAAGATGTATCTGATAATCAATTGAATAACAGACAAATTTCCAGTACTCTTCCTCCCAAAGGAATTGTAGAGGAACCTCCAGAAGTTGATTCGAAAACAACCTTAGCCCATAACCCCACTCCTGAGAAGGAGAAAAATACAGAAAACATAGAATATACAGAGAATCCAACTTCCCGAAATACAAGAACTCAGACTGAAAAACCTTTTAATCTGGAGGTTGAAGAAGGAAAATTAAAAATAGCTGTTCCATTGTCTAAATTAGCTAAACATGATGTCTATCAAAGTCAAATTAATAGATCACTCAAGATCACTGGAAGTGAAGACTCAGTAAAAGTTTTTGATGACCAACCCAATTTACTCTTTGGCCCTGAAGTAAATGGAAAACTAGTTAATGGAGGAACTCTTCCATTCTATGTAAGTTTAAACATACATGATAAAATACTTTATAATTCCATGCTTGATTCTGGGGCATCTCACAATCTAATGCCCAAATCTGTAATGGAGAAATTAAACCTAGATATCACCAAACCATACAAAGATCTCTTTTCTTTTGATTCAAATCAGGTGAGATGTTTAGGATTAATCAAAGATTTGTGTGTTTCACTGGTCCAATACCCTGCAAAAAACAATCTTGATGGACATAGTAGTAGCAGATATTCCTCCAAAATATGGCATGCTATTGTCCAAATCTTGGGGTGCAAAAATTCGAGGATCTCTTCAATTGGACATGTCATATGCTACTATTTCAGTTTTTGGTCACCCAAAGAAACTATAAAGAGAAATTTTAATGAAATATGTAGTGAGTAGTCAAGAGAAACCCAAAAAATTCCCCATCTACTCAGTACACTCTGATATGGATTCATTCATTCTTTATAATGCTGAAATTGATCCTCCCACTGAATTAGAAATTCCAGTAGAAGAACCAAAAGAAATTACAAATGAAAAATCTAGTGTTCATATCCAGGAAATCTCTGAAAACAATGAAACATCAGATACCCAAGTGAAACCAGAAGAAATTTAAAAACCAGATCTCACTGTCAAAAAAGTTCCTGAAACTCCCGATACCAATTATGAACATGATATTATTTGGCATTTAGAATTTGATGGTTCAGTTAACAAATTAGGAGCAGGAGCTGGATTTTGGGTGCACAACCTTGAAAATGATCATGCTGAAAGCCATGCCTACAGATTAAACTTTAAGTGCACCAATAATATGGCAGAATATGAAGCTCTTTTGCTAGGTCTTAAACTTGTCAAAAGATTAGGGGCAATTAGAGTATCTATCATAGGAGATTCTGATTTAATCATTCAACAGATCAAAGGAAAATTTCTAACAAATGATCCCAAACTGAGAGAATATAGAGGAATAGTTGTAGAGATGCTCAATACTTTTCTACAAGCTCAACTTGCTAAAATCTCAAGAAAACAAAACTTGCACGCACATAGTCTAGCATTGTTTGTCAGCACCTGTAAATTACCATTCGAACCTAATCATCAATTCACAGCTGAGATTAGACACAGACCAGCCATACATGATAATTTCAAGGACTGACAAGTGTTTGCAAATGATGAGCAGATTAACAATTTCCTGACTTTAGAGAAAGAGTTTTCTAACAGTAACATAGATGAAGATACAGTCATTGAATTTGATCAAACAAATGAGCATGAAACAGACATTTTAGAAGAAAATTCAATTCAAATGCTTCATCCAACAAAGTTCACCAAAAAATAAATGTAGGACCTTAAACAAATAGATTTTGATGAGATTATTGAAGAAGAATCTGAGGTCATTAATTTAAAAGACAATCATTTTCCTAAATGATTAACTCCTCTAGAAGATCTCTTCGATTCTAACGATATTCCAAAGAAACCCAAGATGGAACCATTGAAATCATATATTGAGGAATATAACTTGGGGACTGAAGAAAATCCTAAAATGATAAAATTATCTAAATCTTTGCCTCCTGACCAAAAACTAAAATATGTTGAACTAGTGAGAGAATTCCACAATGTCTTTGCCTGGAGTTATGAAGACTTGAAATCATATGACACCTCTAGAATTTAGCATACAATACCTCTGAAAGAAAATCAGAAACCATTCAAACAAAAACTCAGAAGAATTAACCCTATACTACTACCCTTAATTAAAAAATAAATCAAACGAATGTATGAAGCAGGAATAATTGCCCCCATTAGGTTTTCAGAGTGGGTGTCTAATTTAGTACCTACTAGGAATAAAACTGGAGAGATCAGATTATGTGTTGATTTAAGAAATGTAAATAAGGTTTCTTTGAAGGATAATTACCCTTTACCCAAAATGGATCACATTTTACAAAGGGTAGTAGGTGCTTCTAGGATCTCACTTCTAGATGGGTTCTCAGGATACAACCAGATTTTGGTTCATCCTGATGACCAGGAAAAAATAGCTTTTACAACACCATGGGGCACATTCAAATACATTAAAATGCCATTTGGACTTAAAAATGCAGGAGCAACCTTCCAAAGAGCAATGGACATCGCATTTGCAAAAGAAATTCATGATTTTCTTGTTATATATCTGGATGATTTAACTTTTTTTTCTAAATCAGATCAGCAACATTTAGATCATCTCAGACAAGTATTCATAAAATGCATAAAATATGGTATCTCTTTGAGTCCAAAGAAGTCCTTGTTTGGTCTTGAATAAGGTAAACTCTTGGACAATATCATCTCCAAAGATGGTATTAGAATTGATCCTACTAGAATAGAAGCCATACTCCAGATACCTCACCCTAGAAATGTCGAAGAACTTCAAGCTTTCCTACGAAAAATAATTTTTTTGAGAAGATTCATATCTAGCTTAGCTGAACTAAGTAGATTGCTTAAAAATATGTTAAAAAATGATTCAAGTATTAAATGGACAATAGAAGCCAAACAAGCATTTGAAGAAATTAAAATGGCTTTGACTAGAACTCTGGTCCTTACAAGTCCACAATTTGATAGAGACTTCATAATATTTTCATTTGCATCAGAAAACACTATAGTAGCTATTTTATTACAAAAGGATGATCAAGGATGTGAGAAAACTATAGCCTTTTTAGTAAAGCACTAAGGGATGCATCATTAAAATACAACATCATGGAAAAACAAGCTTTTTCTCTTGTGAAAGCCATTAAAGACTTTAGAGTCTACATATTGTATTCCCATGTGATAGCCTATGTACCAAATACTGTTGTCAAAGACATCTTAACTCAGGATGGAATTGAGGGCAAAAGAGGTAAATGGATTGCTACCATATTAGATTATGATATTGAAATAAAACCTACAAAGCTTATAAAAGGACAGGGATTGGCCAAACTCATGACACAAACTAATTGTCAAGCCCTGGATATTAATGAACTGGATAACGAACAGGAGATGGCGACTCCATAAATCAGCTGGGCCTTCTTAGATTCACCTTGGTATGCTGATATAATTTATGTACTATTAAACCTGCAAGCTCCTCTAGGGTTATCCAGAACAAAGAAAAGGTTTTTAAAGATGACATCTTCAAAGTTTTGTATTTTAGATAATGTTCTTTTTTGAAAAAATCATGAAGGTATTCTATTGAATTGTTTATTAAAAGATGAAGCTAATAAGACTCTCCATGAATTTCATGCAGGAGACTGTGGTGGACACCTTTACTGGAAATCAATTGTAGACAAAATCTTAAGGGCTGGATTTTATTGGCCAACCTTGCTCTCTGATGTAAAGAAATTTGTCACTGCTTGCCATAAATGCCAAATTTTTGAAGGCAAGAGAAAACTATTACCTTTACCCCTGAAACCAATTTCCACTGAAAAACCCTTCCAACAATGGGGCTTGGATTTCATTGGAGAAATACATCCTCCTTCTTCTGGCCACGGACTATTTCACCAAATGGATCCTCACTGCCACAGACTATTTCACCAAATGGATAGAAGAAATTCCTTCCAGACAAGTCAATGACACCGTGATCATAGGATTCTTAGAAACCAATATATTATCAAGATTTGGCTGTCCTGATAAAATCATAACTGACAATGCTGCTGCTTTCAAATCCAGGAAGATGATAAGTTTCTGTAACAAATACCATATCACCTTAAGCCATTCCACAACCTATTACCCTCAAGGTAATGGACTAGTTGAGTCCTCCAACAAGAGTCTCATTAATATTATTAAGAAATTATTGGAGGAAAACAAGAAAAATTGGCACAAGAAACTTACAAATGCAATGTGGGCAGACAGACTCACCACCAAAAAATTTATTGGGACCAGTCCTTATGAGTTATTCTATGGCATGGAGGTTGTATTTCCTTCATCTTTAGGAGTTCCTGTAATGAAATTACTTCAAGAAGCTCAGGTCGAACCTAATGATATTCAAAGGAGGATAAATCAGACAATCAATCTACAGTAGACCAGAGAGGAAGTATATCAGAGATATCAAGTATTGCAGGAGAAACTAAAGAAGATATTTGATAAAAGAACCAAGGTAGAAGATTTCCAACTTGGAAACAAAGTGTTAAGATGGGATTCTAGAATAGAGGATAAGGGAAAACATGGGAAGTTTGACTTCTTGTGGAAAGGACCTTATATTATCCATGCCTTACAAGGAAACAATACTTACTTTTTTGAAAAAATTGGATGGTACAGAAACTGAAGATGGGCCAGTTAATGGTCGAATGTTGAAACATTACTTTGATCCTATTTTTTAATGTTTCCTGATTTTTAACATGTACATACTGTATCCTTTGTAATGTTACAAATTTTGATTGGATAGTAACTTGTTAGAGTTGAAGCTCGAAGAGAAGGCCCTAAGCTTCAAAAGTATCACTGTCATACATACAATAAAGCAACAAGCAGAAGAAGATTCCATAGTTCAGTCAAAGTCATTCTAAGGAAAACTGACCTGTTGTTCTTGACTTTTCACCAGGAAAAGCCATCCCCAAGTGGAGCCAGTGTTATGCTCCTATACCAATAGGTGTCATATATCATGATTGACTCGATGGGTTATGTAATATTTTCGTACCTTTCCTTGTTGCAAAGGTTTTCCATATTGTCAAAAAATCAAAAAATTTAAAAAATGTAAAGAGGGTATAACCAAAAAGAAAAATCAAAGGGTCAAAAGAATAAAAATTAGCCAAAAAAGTAAAAGAAAATCAACCCCACCAAAAGAAAGGCCAAGGAAAGTGTGCAAGTCTAAATGCCACTACTTTTTTCTCTTATGTAATAAAAAAATTGTGTGCAACTTGTATCTTATGCCACAATTGATGAACAGTGAAACAACTTAAGCTTGGCTTGTTCATGTTTGAATTTTATGTTTTAGAGATAGAGAATAAAATCTGACCAAACTGTTTAATCTTGGTAGATAAGTAGATAGGTAAAGTAAATAAAAGGAGCTCAACAACTTAATTTGAGCCCTTGGATGTAATAAGGTTAGACTTAGATAGATTTCTACATGTAAAAGAAAAGAAAGTGTGATAAGGGTTTGCCAGTCTAAGTGCACCCTAATAAAGAAGAAAAAATGCTAGGTTAAAGTAGGTAGGGTAGGTAGATGATGTTCCAGAATTACATGTGATTGATAATGGCTCTAAATGTGTTAATCCTTAATTTCATCACAAGTGCAAGGCAGACATTACACTGGAATAATTTCAAACAAAACAAGGTCAAATGATTAACTTCCCTTCTCATTTTTCCCTAAAAATTTCACTAATTTCCCCTAAGTACTAAGGCATTTGAAAATTAGAGGGGCTCAAGCCATTTCCTTGAATTTTGGAGGGACCGGACACTCGGCCCAATAATTTTAAAAGCCTAAGTACTTAAAACCATCCATAAGCCATTCATTTTACTTCCATAATTCTTTTCCTAAGCAAAATCCTATTTTACTTAGTAAAATTACAGATTATTCCATAAAAAATCCTTTTCATTCAAGCATAAGTTAAACGCATAATCCTAATGTTTTTATACTTAGCGCTTTTCATTCATTTTCACATATTAACTCTTAAATTTATTATTTAATTCCCTATGTAAATCAAACCATTCCCCTATTATTATAATTATATAAAATCCCCAAATATTATATATCCCGCCCCTTGGTTGAAATACAACCATAATATTGTGTTAATTTGGATTAATTAGTTAAATCTGTAACTAATTAAGAGCCCCGCCCCCCCGCCACATTAAAAAAGGATTAATTAACCCTCATGGTTAATTAATAATTTATCCCACCACTCATATTCCTCCTGATATAATTAAAATATTAAATTGTATTGGGCCTGCCCTTGTTAATTCCCCATCATCTCGCCTCCCTGATAGTCGTCCAATTAACCCGTCCACATCCAATGACTGTTTTCCATATCGCAGCACCCCCCACAACCGAAAAATACCGCGCGATCGCACAATGGTTTTACAAACAATGCCTCGCCACGCGTCACGAGATGTATGGAATCACTGGCTCTCAGCTGAAAACTGCCTATCCCTAAAAGCGGTGCGATGCATATCGCTTACCGCCCTCCGCATATAAACTAATGAGCCATCAAAGCTATGTTGATAAATTGAATAAGTATGTAGACAACCAGGCTAGTTCATCGACAAGTTCATCAACAACAAAAGCTACAGGCAAAATTCTTCATGACAGTCTGGAAAATTTGCTTTATCTCGAACATGAGGTAAAGCACTTATTTCCAATTCAGCCTACTTTTTTTAGATATACAGAAACTGATGAGACCCTGAGGAAGCTTCAAAGAACTATAATACTAGAAGCACAATGGTGGGAAGAGATGTTAGACATTTTGTAAAAATATCCTTGGATGAATTTTAACTATTTACTATAGTAAATAATGGTAAAAAGGATAAACAGAGATCAAACAGGTCAAAGTGTATCAATACGGGTAAAGAGTATCAGTAAACACTGAGCAGCCAGCACAGAGTTACTAAAGAAGACAGCAGCAAGCCAAATCATAGGGTCTGCCTCCAACACATTCATAAAAATAGGAACAACACAACATCGATTACCTTTTCTCTTATCTATGAGACCATCTGTCTCTATTTTTCTTGTAACGTATTCATGAGTCATCCTAAAATATATCTCACTCTGTTAGGAGATATTTTTGATAATTTTTTCTATAAATACTCCCTCAATTAGAGTATTGAGGGGTGGATTCTTAGACTTTTTTGAAATACTGATTATTTTGGAATAAAGTGATGTTGGAAAAATTTCACATGGCGAGATGGATAAAGAATTGATGCGAAGGACGTTTCACAGGATTCTTGAGTCAGATAACAGATCAATAAGTCATCTATCTCTTATGTTTTAAAGTTTTATATTTTTTTATGATACCATATATGTTTCATATCTGAATGATAAATGAAAAACAATAATTCACAAAGTGCTTGAGTGCAATCTGTTTTCAATCGTTGTTATTCTTAATGTTTTCCTCTGAACTAGTAGGAACAGTGAATTCTTAATTGCTCCTATTTCTAGTTCATTCATTTTGATTATTTGATAAAGAATTCTTAATTTCTCTTTATTAATAATCATTCAAGTTCCCTCTTTCGAATATTTTGAAGGATTCTTAATTTCCCTTCACCCATTTTGAGTCCATTTCATTCATTTTAGATCTTTAATTGTTCCTTATTTGATTACCTTGCCCTGTGAAACCATCCCTTGTTAGGAAACTAAATCCAGTTAAGCCATATTATTTGACTCCATGAGCCCAATGGTTCAAACTATTCAGTCTTACCCCTCTGTTATTGAATTCCATCACCCAAACACAATCAAAATCCCTAAAATTTCATAACTAGCCTAATATATTTAAAAAACAAAGCTAAAACTTAAAGAGAGAGCCCTCTCTGGGTAGAGATTGGCTAGATTCTGTATCTAAAAGTTGGTTTGTGGTTACCTCGGACCCCTTTCCTCTTCCTGACAACTTCAAGGAAAATCTGAGTGCTAACAGGAACCATGCAAGGGTATCTACTCTTGCTGAGTTTTCTAAAAGGATGATCAGAAAATTTGGCCAAAGGAGGGAGGAGCCCTCACCAGAAGTTGAAGACGCATATACCAACATTGTCATAGTCATGGAGGAGTAGCCTCATCTTCAGAAGTTGGGGAAGCCAACACATTGGAGGAGGAAGCCCTTACAACCATACAAGATGCTTCCAAGATTTCCAAAGGCATGCCGAAATTTCCATCTCTTACCATTTCAACAAACATTATGGATGGGTCTACATCATTACATGTTGTTGATTTAGAGCAACAGAATTGCACTGCACTATACAAGAGCAGTGATGGAGAAAAGAGGAACCATTCCTCATGCGAGCATTCAAATGGCAACTTCATTCAAGAAGCCATAAAGGAAGCAGTAAGAAGGAGTAGACATCTGGAGATAAGAAACTCTTTCTCCTCTCTAGATGACACTCTCTCAATGAGCATGCCACAACTCAAAGAGAGAATTCTACTTGCATTAGATCCAAGGCCTCTTTGGTTTTGGAAAACCATGCATGAGGAGGAGATCTCATGGAGAGATTTCATTGGAGGTGCACTTCAACACATCATGGAGTGAAAAGTTCTTAAACAGTTTGAGGAGGTTCTTCCCTTCTCACACTTGGATCTTTATGGATTCAAGGAGGAACAGATAGATGATGGAGGACATCTTAGGATGGATAACATCTCTCATGTTTGTGGTGGACACTCCTTGAGCCTTACACATCATGATGGGAGGTTTTTGCGTACCTCCTATTTGGGTCCTTATGGGGTCAAATTGATCCTTGAGAAGAATGCATTTCAACATCCCGTGAAATGCAAGGACAAAAATCTGATTTGGGAAGATGGTAGCGCTCATGGGAGGAGTACCAAGATGGAGGATGGAAGGAGACATCCACAATTGGGTGAGTGGATGTGGATGGAGAGCAAGAAGCTGGTGAGCTACTTGCAAATTTATGATTCCGAGCAGTAGGAGGCTTGGTTGCGCTGGTTACTCTTGAAGGAGTTTGGCCATCACTTGGCATACACTCTTCCTAAGGGTATGGGGATGGAGAAGATGGGGTAATATGCTTGCATCCTTGAGCAACAAAGACTATGGATGAATGGTGTTGATGTGACATTGATATCATTCATTATGTCTTCATCACATGTCTTGAATGATGAGAGCATGAGGAAGCAGCAAACAATTTTGTTGCTTGAGTTGTACTTGAGAGAGAAAGGGTAGATTTTCTCTCACATGTTGTATGATGTTGCAAGAGTAGGAGATGTCACTATCATGGTGCAAAGGAGCTACTCCTTGGCCTTTGATAATCAGAAAGTACCTCCATCTTGTGAGGAATTCCATATTTGCAGCAACATTATTGGAGGAGTCTTTGACAATCATCATGTCAAAGAATTCAGCTATGGGTTGGTAGGAGCCTATTTGCATAGGACAAAAACACTGTTCCTTTAGAGCATGAACTTATTCATGTATTCATGCATCACTTTACTTTCAGCACATGGTGAGGATTTTGTTTTTGCATCTATTGATTATGTAACACAATATTTTCATCTTCTTACCATTGTCATATAGTACGGTGCTCCACAAGAGGCCAAGTTTATTGTTGAGCCTCGTGAGCAAGATTTTGCTAGATATTATGATGGAGACAACCATTCTTTGTTTAATCATGGGCAATTTTTTGATTCTTTCTTGTATCCTCAGTTGGAACCCTCACTCATTTACTATTCACTAGTAGATGTGATGATTCAAACAACTAGCCATTTTCCAAAACACCACTTTCCATACTATTTTTTGAATTTGCAGTGGGAGAGACTAAGTTGTGTCTACTTGACACATTGTTTGTATCATGTAGGATCATGTAAAACATTCAGCAAACTTCTCATTTGGATACTCGATGATGACCATGTCTTATTCATCATGGATGAGATGTTTTGGGCCAGCTTGTTCTTCAATGTTGGAGAGGACATCCTTGAAGGATTGTTCTTCATTTGTAACTTGAGGGAAATAATTTTGAAGCCCAAGATCAGAACAAACTCTACACTTATCATGAGTGGAGAGAAGGACAACGTGGGGTAGACTACCTTGTCTGCCATGATCAAATTTTCAGCCTAGCTACTTTGCATGAGCCAAAGGTGGAGGAAGACTTTCAGGAGTTGCCATGTTGGAGGGTAACTCATTTTGTTTGGATGATTTCTTGGGGATGGGAGATTCATATGGGGATTGAAGATCCCAATTCATCTCAGCCCACATGCCTCAAGAAAGCCCTTCAGTTCTATCCTTATAGTTGCCTGAGGACAAGCAACATTTGGGAGGGGAGAACTGTAATGTTCCCAAATTTAGCATGGAGCTAATTGGAACATTAATTTTGCATATATCATCTAGGATATGAATAAATGGGTAATGAGGCCCATTGGTAGGAATAAAATTCCTCATAGTGTGAAAGGGATCATTAGAATAGATATATTTTACACCCTCAAGTGTGAAAAGGGGCAAATGCATGAGGACAAGGTCAAGTTTGACCAAGTCAACAGCGCTGCCATAGAGGGAGTAGTTCACTTGAGAAGAAAACACAGTGTGAATGGACGTAATATCATTTGGTTGAGGAAACCCTAATGTGTGGGGGCCAAGGCAAGAAGGCTTTCATTTGTTTAAAGGGAGGACAAGGCAACCATAGAAGGATATGTTGATGATTATAGAATTTGGTCTGTATGAATATCTATTGTCTTCAGTTGTTTAACTGAGATTGTTGTGTTGCTTAGCACAAGGGATTTCCTATTTAGGAGTCCTTCTTGTTAGTCATCAGTATTTTTTCATGTTTTGATGACTAGATTCCTTGGCGGAGTTTTCTAGAAGCTAATCTCACAACTATCAATTTGCCATCTAGAAAACACATCAAACAATTTTTTGTATTCCTACCCCTCCTTTTCAGCCTTTGATGAGAATATTCTTCAATTTCCCTACCTATCACAATTCAGCAAAGCCTCCCTGTCTATAGTTGTCATAACTTTGTTTCTCTGCTATCAAAATCCCCTATTTCCATAAATCTCATTTTCCAAGCATTTAGAAAAGCACCTGTCCCTCTCTCACTGATTATTTTGTCATATGATGACCTGATTATGCTTGAGAACCTCTTCATAAATTATGATAAAATGCCTAGGTCTAAGTGGTGGTGTTTAGGGAAAATACCTTGAGAAAAGCTTTCTCTAGTCAAAAACCCTATCTTCAATATCAGTTAGCCATCATGTATTATTATTTGTCAAAGAAAAACCCTTGTCTCTCCCTAGATCATAAAGAATCAAAGAGGTTGCTTTTTTTTTGTTTCAAGAAAAGTTCACAAAATTTCAATTCAAGAAGAAATAGTGAAAGAAGTTCCATGACTGAAGAAAAAGGATTATTTCAAGCATGATTGCATGATACATCAAGAAGGCTATCCAAGGATCAAAAGACATCTATCAATACATCTCTGCAGGGGTGTACAGATTGATAACACTAAGAAAAGTGTGAGCAAAAAGAGCACCTCAGGAGAAGGTTTCATGTTGTCACAATTTACTATGGAGATCAGAGAGAGTGCAGATTGTGAAGAAAAAATACCTACAGGATTCAAACTTAAAAACACCTAAAGTTCAAAGGTCGTCCATTATGGAAAATGAATACACAGGTTGGGTAATGTCTGCCTCCAGTGCTACATGATAGTTCAAGATGGAATTTTGCATTAGTTCTCAAACATGTGAGTAGGCCCTACAAAATAGTATTATGCAACCAAAAGTGATATTCTTCTGGCAAAAAAGAGCTTTAAAGCAAACTAGGCATCATAGTGAAGATGTAAGAAGGAAAATTTGCTTCATATACCTTACCATACACCTGGGCTCTGAAATTTAGTCAAAGAAAAATTCACTGCACCTTATGAAAACACAGTCAAGGGAAAAGAGTTGTTTCAAAGATACATAGCAGTAAGCGCTCACCATTTACAAAGCACATTATTTACTCCTAAAGATTCACAGTGATTTTATGCAAAAATGGATATACATTACTGACAGGTCCTCATAAAGAAAAAGGAATTATGATTCAAATGATTTCATCAAGGATAAATGCCAAAGATTCACATTTGTCTTCTATTTTTTATTTCTCAAACAAACAGACATAGGGCACAGTGTTGAGATAAATGAAGTTTCATAGTTTGAAGGCCTCCTTCATCATAAGCAGAGGGCTTATCAGTGGTTTTTAGTAACCTAAAGTAGTTACAGTTTCATAATACCTCCTTCATGACAAGCAGAGGGTTGAAAAATCATCAGGGAAATTATTGTGCTGAAGAGATCTTATTGTGAAGACGCCATGAAAAAAAGAGAAATCAGTTTGTAATAAGGGACAGTTTGTTTGAAGATATTCAAAAGTGACAAGTGGAAAAGTTCACATTTTTCCCCTAGTGGTCTATTCAAAGCAACAGAGAAAACCCATGTGAAAAGACCTCCTTCACATCATAAACAGAGGATTTACATAATGATGTTGAGAGGCTGCAGTAGTGGTGTTTATGTAAGCCTTTGTCAGATGATGAGGACAAGGTCACAATTTTGAGGAAAAATTTCTTAATAGAGAGAGCTTGGATGCATAAAATGTTGAAACCTAAAAGTATCAAAAAAAGGTTCCCATAAAGTGTTTTGATAGGACCTCCTTCAAAATGAGCAAAGGGTTAGAAACACATTTTATAGCCTTCTTCACAAATAAGCAGAGGGTCAAGTCTCCAAGTATTAACACCATGTTTAAAGAAAAATTGTTAGTAATGGGTATATTTGAGAGATAATGTGTTTGAAAGAGTTCTTTCTAATAATAAAATAAAGCAAAAGAACAGTTTTGATGATGTATACCTCTCAAAAACTAGGAAAGGGAATAACACAGTTATCTGGTTTAAAGACAGCCTTCCAAGGATAAGTATAGTGTTTTTCAGATGGTTTTTTAAGCACAAACAGTTGGTTTCAAAATGACTAAAACTCACCTATGGAAAAACAACTGTTTAAAACAAAAAGAAAAAAACTTTTTGATAAAAAACCATCCTTGAATGATGTAGCAGAGATAAACACATCACGGTTTTGAGAAGGACAACTTAAAGATATAAAGCAATTGGTAAAAAGGGCAACCTCTCAACAAAGGGACAAAGTCATTTTGCTTCGACACAAATGCTAAGGCAAAAATGTCAAAATTACCACAAGGAGGGAAAAAGCATTCAAAATCATTTTAAAAGACCTATTAAAAACTCTAAAGAGGACGATTTGCATTATATTCTTAGACGGACAGAGGAGAGAACAAGTTTTAGAACCTTGGGCAAGTGATGATGCAAATGTTTCAAAACACGACGCACCTGTAGCGTCCCTCCGAAGCCTTTTTACATGTGGTGCTACGCGCATGTGGGATAACGCAATGCGCCTGTGCTCTTCGACCAACCTACCTCGCCCGACATTTAGGAGGTGCCCATCCCAACACACAGGAGTGTTCAGGAGGTGCTTGGCCTGACAAACAACAGTGTTTAGGTGCTACGCCCCTGTGCACAGGAGTGTAGCACCTCTCCAAAGGTCTCCAAGGGCGGAAAAAGCTGGTTTTTGCTCAAATTTTGGGTTGCTCAAACAAAGAAGAAATATTGCAAAGGTATTTTTCATGCTCTTGCATCTCAATTTTGGTCACAAAAATGTTTTGAAATCAAGATTTCAAAGAAGAAAACAGTGATTTCAAAAGGGGAAACATAGTGGTTTTCAAGGGTCTCCTACTTGATAAATAAAAAGAAAAATAGTGTTTGAGGAGAAAGGGATTATTATCAGTTGAAAGGCCTATTTTGATAAAGAAGCCAAATATAGTTTTTAAAAAGGGAGAAAACAATGTTTTAGAAGGAGAAAGGCCTATTTCATTTTGAAGAACCTATTTGCTAAGTGGGTAAAGAATAAATCACAAAACCAAAATGCCTCCCAAGAAGAAAGGGGTTAAGAAGGGAGGTCATCACAAAAGGTTTGAACCTACCACTACTCAAGAGCTCACTGCCTTCTCTTCAATCTTGTCTTGCTTTCAAGAGGTTGGCTACCTTGACTTTTGCAACAAAATCCAAGAAGTCACTAGCCACCCTTTCTTGACTGAGCTTTTTTCCCTAAGACTAGATGGGAAACAAGTTCACCTAGCAGTTCTAGACTTTAAACTCACTCCTATGGTTGTCTCCAAAGCAACTAAGATCCCCTATATAGGAGAAAATTGGTTCAAACAATCATACCTAGATCTAAATCACTTAAACCCTTCCTAAAACTAGACCATCAGGATGCTTTCCAAGCTATTTTTCCTTTTTCTCACTTATTAAGAAACTATGCCCCCCTCATGAAATTTATCATGAATTATTTCACATGTGAAGGGAGATTTTCCCGAATTTATTCCTATCACATCAGGCTTCTCATGCATTTCACAAGAACTCAGTTGTTGAATCTCCATTTCTTCCTCTACAAAGGCACAGACAAGATGTCCTCCCTTGTCCAAAAGAGACCACCTGCTCAGCAAAAGGCTAGTCTTTTCCATCATTCTCTCATCAAAATCATCATCCTTCACCAGCTTGAAAAGAAAGGAGTTTCTTTGGAGACTTTCATTTCTCATCCGGATTTTACTACCGCCTCTTCATCTCATGGCCCATCTCGTATGTCCTCCTCACTCTCTAGTCACTATGTCTCCCCTTCACCTAGTCAATCTACCCCTCAAAGGCAAACATCACCCATGATTGATAGTGAAAAAGAGCAGTCTTATGAAAGCAGGCATGAAGTTAGTGATGATGAGGAACATAGTGATACTCAACAAAGTAGTGAGCATGAACCAAGTGACAAACCACAAAAAAATGAACATGAGTATACTAGTGATGGTGAAGAAAGCTCACCAAAAGATAAGGAAGTCAGTGGCACTCAAAAAAGTAGTGAGGATGAAGAAAAATGCAGCCCTAAGCAGAGAAATGAAAATGAGCATGAGGACATCCCACCCACAGCTAGTGATGATGAGGAACAAATGGAAGATTCTAAGCAAGGTAGTGATGATGAACAGTAAAACTGTCCTCAAACAGACAGTAAACGAAATAACGAAAGTGAAAATCAGCAGAGGAGTAGGGACAGTGGAAAAAGTGCCTCCCATCAAAGTAATGACCATGGTGGCAGCCCACACACAGAGTCTAAAGAAAACATTGAAGATAGTGGTAGCATTAAAAATGAAAATGAAGACAGTCATGGTCGAAGTAGCTCATACGAAAAACTTGAAAACAGTGAGCATGGTAAGGACAACATCCATCAAGAGGTTCAAAACAGTGATGAAGGTAAAGATGGCAGCCCTCAACAAATTCAAAATAGTGAGGAGGGTAAACAAGGCAGTCCACAGACAAGCAGTGAATATAGTCAAGCAGCAAAAAGAGATGATAAAGATGACAGCCCTAAACAAACTCAAAAAAGTGAGGAAAAAAGTGAACAAAGCAGCAAAGTAGGTGATGAAGGAGGCAACAGTGCAAAAGATCAAGTTGAACAAATGCTAGTGTTATAACCTCCTCTCTCTTCTCCTCAACGTAGCCAAGAACATGTGCTTGCTACCTCTCCTAGGCAAGGGGCCATGATTCATGCCTCAAAAGTGGTGAAGCCTAAAAACACCTAATCTGCAAAGAAGAAAATCACTCCAGCAGTGACTAGTAATGTCACTAGCGCACTAAGGAGTAGAGGCAAACTACCTAAGAAGAGTATTGTTGAATTTCCAAAGAGAACAAGAGCAAAGAAGTATATCCAAAGTAAGGGCAAAGAAAAATTTGAATATCAGGAGAGTAGCCATGAACAAGGAAGAGAGTTTGACATCATACAAATAGATAGTGATGTTGGAGATGATGAAGCCAGAATCCTTGAGTCACCTTTGCAAAATAGAGAAGCCCAAATCTAGGACTTAGAAACTGATCTAGAAAGGTCGAAGGACCTCATAGACTTTCTAAAAATGCAAAATAAACAAATGAGTGGGCAAATGGAAATTTATGAGGCCTGGGCATTCAAATACCAAAGGGCAGCATACAAAGCACAATTCAAACTTGAAGAGTATATCGGTGAATTTGATGATATCGAGGAAGAAGAGTAGCCAGTAATAACAAGGCCTAAGACTATGGGTCTTAGGAAAGCTCTGGAGAAACAGAAGGAAGAAGAAGCAGCCCTTGCTCAATCTTATCCTCTCACACAATTTCTTGCCCAAGAGATAGAAAATGATAACGAATCATGGCTTGAAAGAGCGAACAAGAATTTGGAGGATAAATTAGACAAAGCAAACAAAAACTTGGGTTTTCATAGGAAGATGATCAGGCACTACAAGAAATTGAATCAATTTTCCCGAAGAAAACTCAAAGTTGCCCAAGAAAAGCTCAAAACTTGCCAAAGGAGGCGCCTAGTGAAAAAAGGGTGAAAAGACATATCTAAGCTTGAAATCTTGGCTTCAGCTTCCTTTCATGCTTCTAGGAACCCATAACAGGTCTACTCACCAAAATTGAGCAAATTTTGACATGATCTTGTTTTTTGTGTTTTTTACCCGTAATTGCACATTTTTCTAGGTGCTGCCATGTTTTCTAGGAGCATCTCAGCTCATCAAAGTCATTTTTTTGGATGTATTCAATTTGGTGGCATCTACTCACAAATTTTCAGATCAAAAGAAGGTGTTTTGGTTCCCCAAAGAGGCAAAAATTAGTCAAAATTCACCTTTCTGCCTCACATATCAACATATGAGACCATCCTGGATTTTTTCACTCAGTCCCCTTTTTGACAGACTTCTAGGGATCATTTTGAGAAAAATCAAGTAGTTCCAGAAACTAGACATCCAGGGTTTTCCAACAAGCTATCACGGGCCTCGTTTTCACATCGGAAAGTCCCTCAAAAGTTATCTGCAAAATAGGATTTTTTTTTTCTGGCGCTACGCTCCTATAGCATTTTGGATAAAAAGGCAGTTTTTTGAAGGTGGCCATCCAAATCTGTGTTAAGCTATTTTTAACTCCATGTCAGAGATTAAAAATCAATTTTTTTTCTATTTTTATCTTAAATAGATATTTTTGAAGATTTTTTGTGCCTTGAGCTTTGCAAATCCTCAAGGACAAAATCAGATATTTGTATTAGGCCAATGGCCTTCTAGTTGCTCTAGGTGGGTTTTCTCCTCTTTGGCCTATATAATCCAAGAGGATTCATTGTAACCACAGGTTGAACTTGATGTTATAGAGCAATACATAGCATTACAAGCTTTGAAGAAATACTTTGTCTTATGAAGTGGATGATCTCTTTCTTGACTTTGATGGTAGAGGAGGATTGTATGTAGGATTCCATGGCTTGGTGAATGGTATTGTGTTCCTTATCTGTTATGTTTTCTTAGTTTATCATACATGTTTTCATGCTTCTTGCTTGTTGTATTTCAGTAAAGAATAAGTTTGATATATGCCCATGGAGGCACCTCAAATTTCCTGATTCATTATAGCTTAAATGTTTTCATCTTTCTTGGTTATGTCAAAGAATTCTTAATTACTGTTTGGTACCCTAAGAACTAGTTATCAGTTTCATTAATGGTTATTATGTATGCTGTCTAGTATGATTCATGGTATGCCCTGCTTAATCATAGCTAATCAAAACTCCATCTCTGAAATCTCTCTCTGAATTATTGATTGTCTTAGTTAGGCCAAAGAGGTCTTGTTTAAATCTTGCCCTTTTTCCATGCTTTGCAGTCTTATTTCAAAGTTCCCGATAGCTCAAGATATGATGTTTAGGAGTTCCCTCTTCATAGATTGAGTTGTTTGTTTGTTTTTTTTGTTTTCCTAAAATTCTAAAGGTGATTTTCCCAAATCTAGAGGGTCTTATACTTCTATGTATCACTAGATTATTTATTTTCTACATGTATCAGTTTGATTTTCATTCATAGAGATTAATGGTCAGCCCTACCTCATGAATGCTTGCTATTTAACTATTTATGCTTAAAATCTCTTTTTCTTTCACAAACTTAATGTCCATCTCATTTCACTTTCACCCAAAAAATCCATTTACCTCGACCAAATCGGCCCTGCAGTAATACCTTTTCCACCATTGAGATAGTCTCGCCCTTTTCAACCCCATAGCCCAGTTGATATGAAGAACTTCTTATCTATTTATCCTTTGATCAGTTCCCCTCAAAAACCCAAAACAAACTAAAAACATACTTAAAAACTAGCCTAAAATCAAATATACAGAAAGCAAACAAGTTTACATCCTTTGCATAATAGAGAGAACCCTCTCTGAGTCCAGGAAGGCTAGGTCCTAGGGCTCCAAAGTTGGTTTGATGTTGCCTTGTCATTTGGTTTACCAATCTGCCAAATCACGGGACTCCAACATAATGGCGATCACGGTGGGACCTTGATTCAGAACATCCTTGCTATCCCTTAGGAAATCTCAAAGTCTCAATCAAACTTAGAAGACTAAAGTATTGTCAAAAGAGTAGAATCTAGTTGTCTCACCATCCTAGAAAAATGATGACCCAACTATAGGACACTCTTACAAACCTTAGGGCTACATAAAGAAAGTCAGAAAACCCCAAAACATCCTTAGATTGGTTTTTTGTCATTATTGGTGGTGGACCATACACATATACCCTCAAAACAAATAAAAATCCACCTGGCAACTCCACTAGCCTCTAGTAGGCCTACTACTCCACTAAATTCTTGAATACTCCCATAAGAATACTATCAGATTTATCCATCCCACCGCTCACTCATAGCATAATGGTGATCACGGTGGGATGTTTCTAAGTTAGTGAAAATCTAAGTACACCATAGGACTACATAAATCCCTTGTCTTCAAGAATATCTAGTGAATCAGCCACCTCATTGCCACTACAACATAATGGCGATCACGGTGGGACCTTGAGTCAAAAAATCCTAGGTAACCCTTAGGAACTCTCAAAGTCTCAGTCAAACTTAGAAGACTAAAGTATTATCAAAAGAGTAGAATCTGGTTGTCTCACCATCCTAGCAAAATGATGACCCAACTATAGGACACTCTTACAAACCTTAGGGCTACATAAAGAAACTCAAAAAAACCCAAAAGCATCCTTAGATTGGTTTTTTATCAGTATTGGTGGTGGACCATACACATATACCCTCAAAACAACTAAAAAATCCACTTGGCGACTGCACTAGCCTTCAGTAGGCTTATTTCTCCACTAGTCCTTATAGAATCTCCTGGGAATACATTGAGCAATCCCAATCATGCTAATGGTGAACAACAAAGTTCAAAACTTCCACCTGGAAACTCCACAACCCTCATTAGAACAAAAGACTCCACTGGTAGAGAACTTTAGACCGGTTGAAAAGACATAGTGATCCTTTCCAATTTAACAAGGATGGATCCAAGGATACAAAAGAGATATGCTCCGATGAGTAGAGAACATATCCCTGGATTCCCACACAAAATGCCTGACATAAATTGGATATAAAACCTACCTATCTTTCGAGATGAAAAGGTTGATGACCCCTTGTTACACCTCATAACTTTTCATATACATATATGCTTAGCAGTTATTAGGGAAAACCTTGATCAAGTTAACTCTCACATAAATCAAGAAAAGATGGATCCAAGTGATAACATAGTGGAAAAATTGAAAAAATTGGTATATACATTCAGCAAACTAATGCATCTACTTGACAGGAAAAGAGAAAGACACAAAGTTAAGGTTAACACTGCTTATTCAAACCAACCTACACTCTTTTCTCAGGAAGGACATACTCAACCATTACAAAACAAGAGTAACAAACAAAATGTGTCTAATGAGAAAGTTGCAAATAATAACATAGAGGAATAATCTATCAGCCATCTTGAAATCACAAAATTTGAAATGGAAGAGAAATAAAAACCTGTAGGATCTCTACCTTTATGCTTTGAGTCATTTGAGTTCATACGAGAAAATTGGCCTCCTAAGAATCTATCAGAGGAAACTCATGAATTCCATGCTGACTATCCTGAACATCACGAAGAGTTGGGTAAAGATGAAAACAATCAAGAAAGGAAAGATAACTCACAGGATTTATCTAAAGGCACAAGTAATGATTCATCATCTCTCTTAGGTAAGGCCCAAAAAGAAATTCATCCTCTAAATCAGCTTTCCCAAGAGAAAGAGGATTATTGTAGTTATATCCAAATAGAGATAAAAATGCCTCCCTTTTTAACTGAAGAAGAGATAGATCAACTTATAAACATATAGTCAGCCTCTGATCTTGCATACCATAAGTAAAAAAATAGATTTGTAAATCAATTTGAAGAGGAAAAATCTAATAGTCCAATATATATGGCTAGTGACATTACTTATATTAATTATTCTCCAAGGTTTGATCAATGTATTGATGATTATGATATCCAAGTAGAAGCTAACCTTGCAGAGCCATCAACAATTGATTTATGGGATGAAGTTCGCTATCATAAGATTGAAAGCATCAATTAGCTAAGATAGATCACCTATGACACTGATGAGGAAGCCTTGAAAGTTCAGAAGTAAGTGAAGGATATCTAACCCTTTGTTCCACTTCATATCAGCCCATCAGCAATAACTTTCACATAATTGGAAATCAGCAGTTTTTCAGCTTTGATGATGAGGTTGAGGAGGATGATGAAATTCTTGAGCAAGTTGTCAATGAGAAGCCTTCTCCTGAAATGGTTGAGGAAATAATTTTGAAAATGGAATCCTCCTTAACTCCAAATTTGCATCCACCAACTTCCATTGAGTTACAAATTGCAGATGAAGAAATAGAGGTTGATAATCACATGAGAATTGTCACCCTATCCTCTCAAGAGTATTTACTACCAAATTTTATTCCTACTCATCAACATGATGACCTTCACACAGTTTTCAGTCCACTTAATCAGAATACATCAGCTTGGAAAGAAGACTACACTGCAATATAAGATGACTCTGACCGTTCAAGTGGTCATGAGCAAGGAGAAGAGTTTCTTTCCCAAGAGAGTCCCAAACATAGCCAAGTGGAAGAAAGAGTAGTCCTAAATGAATCTTATATATCAAATCCTCTAGATCAGGTATTATTCCATGATCAATTTGTTGTGTTCCTTGAGAAATCTGAAGGAGTAGTGTGTTCCACTCATAACAGTCTGTTGCAAAGTATGAGAAAAATTTTAGGCACTAGTGTTCGAAAACAAGTAAAGTGGAAGTGGACTTTTTATTTCTTCAGCACTCTCAAAAAGCTGAAACAAAATCCCTCTTGGAATCATCTACTTGATTGGCTTTGTTGGAAGAGATATTTCACTAAATGAATGTATATTGTGTATAGGTTATATTAGGATAGATAAATAGGTGTGAAAAATAAACTCAACCTTGAGAGCATCTTTGTAGTCCTAGATTGTTTGAAGAAAAATTAAAAAACAGAAAATACATAAACAATAGTAGAAAAGTAGAAAAGAGGGCAGTTTTAAAAATAGCAGAAAAGCCCCATGTTCAAAAAATAGTCATTTTGAAACTGCACAAATCTAAATGCCACTACTAGTGCTCAAAAGATATCTTGTTCAGTTATCTAGCCTAATCATAACTGGACATGTTTTAAATTTATTGCTGATAAGTTAGTAAAAGAAGTGATAGTCAAATTGTGTAAGCTTTACTTAACAAAGAAAGTAGATTAGGAAAAGATATTGGTTCCACACACTAAAAACAGAACCAAAGAGGAAAACAGGGATGAGAAAAAAACTATGTATCCTAGCCCTCATTTTTATAAATCTCATTTTGTGCGAAAAATAATATTTGTGTGCAGCTTGTCTTTTATGCCACAAAAGCATGACAAATTAGACCATCTAATCCTGATTTGGTCATTTTTAAATTTCATTTTTTAGTTTAGTGAAAGAAATCCTGTCAAACTGCTTAATCTAGACAGTCGATCTAGCATAGGTAGAGAATCAAAGGAGTTCATTAGTTTAATCTGAACTCCCGGAGGATATAAGTGTAGAATTACATAGTTTTCATTTTTTCAAAAATGTCATGTCAAAGGGTTGCTAGTCCAAGTGCACCTAAAGAAGAAAAAATGTTAGGAAATATAGCTGGGTAGGTAGAGATGACTCTGATGCTAATCATACTGTGAATCTTCAGAAATAGCATCAAGAAAGAGAGAAATTTGCGCCAATGGATAAGGCACTAGTCTTCACAAGCCAGAGATCTGCAATTCTGGACAGCTCCCAAAATGGAGCTATCGTCCCCAAATGGAGCCACTGTTAGTCATCAGTATTTTTACATGTTTTGATGACTAGATTCCTTAGCTGAGTTTTCTAGAATCTAATCTCACAATTGTCAATTTGTCATCTACAAAACACTTCAAACAAATTTTTGTCTTCCTATCCCTCCTTTTCAGCCTATGATGAGAATAGTCTTCAGTTTCCCTACCTATCACGATTTAGCAAAGCCTCCATGTCTATAGCTGTCATAACTTTGTTTCTCTGCTATCAAAATCCCCTGTTTCCATAAATCTCATTTTGAAAGAATTTAGCAAAGCACCCGTCCCTCTCTCACTGATTATTTTGTCATATGATGACCTGATTATGCTTGAGAAACTCTTCAGAAATTATGATAAAATTCCTAGGTCTAAGTGGTGGTGTTTAGGGAAAATACCTTGAGAAAAGCTTTCTCTAGTAAAAAACCCTTTCTTCAATATCAGTCAGCCATCATGTCTTATTATTTGTCAAAGAAAAACCCTTGTCTGTCCCTAGGTCACACACCATCAGAGAGGTCGCTTTGTTTTGTTTCAAGAAAATTTCACAAAATTTCAATTCAAAAGAAATAGTGAAAGAAGTTCCATGATTGAAGAAAAAGGATTATTTCAAGCATGATTGTATGATACATCAAGAAGGCTCTCCAAGGATCAAAAGACATCTATCAATGCATCTCTGCAGGGGTGTATAGACTGATGACACTAAGCAAAGTGTGAGAAAAAAAATCACCTCAGGAGAAGGTTTCATGCTGTGGCAGTTTACTATGGAGATCAAAGGGAGTGCAGATTGTGAAGAAAAAAGACGTACAGGATTCAAACTTGAAAACACCCAAAGGTCAAAGGTCTTCCATTATGGAAAATGAATACACAGGTTGGGTAATTTCTGCCTCCAGCACTCCATGATAATTCAAGATGGCATTTTTCATTAGTTCTCAAACATGTGAGCAAGCCCTACAAAACAGTCGTATGCAACCAACAGTGATAGTCTTTTGGCAAAAAAGAGCTTTAAAGAAAACTAGGCATCATAGTGAAGATGTAAGAAGGAAAAGCTGCTTCTTATACCTTACCATACACCTGGGCTCTGAAAGTCAGTCAAAGACAAATTCACTGCACCTTATGAAAACATAGTCAAGGGAAAAGAGTTGTTTCAAAGATACATAGCAGTAAGCGCTCACCATTTACCAAGAACATTATTTATTCCTGAAGATTCACAGTGATTTTATGAAAAAAGGGATAGACGTTACTGACAGGTCCTCATAAAGCAAAGGGCATTATGATTCAAATTATTTCATCAAGGATAAATGCCAAAGATTCACCTTTGTATTCTATTTTGTATTTCTCAAACAAACAGACAAAGGGCACAATGTTGATATAAATGAAGTTTCATAGTTTGAAGGCCTCCTTCATCATAAGCAGAGGGCTCATCAGTGGTTTTGAGTAACCTAAAGTGGTTACAGTTGCATAAGACCTCCTTCATGACAAGCAGAGGGTTGAAAAATCATCAAGGCAATTACTGAGCTGAAGAGGTCTTATTGTGAAGACACCGTGCAAAAAAGAGAAATCAGTTAGTAAGAAGGGACAGTTTGTTTGAAGATATTCAAGAGTGACAAGTGGAAAAGATCACATTTTTCCCTAAGTGGTCTATTCAAAGCAACAGAGAAAACACATATGAAAATACCTCCTTCACATCATAAACAAAGGATTTACATAATGATGTTGAGAGGATGCAGTAGTGGTGTTTATATAAGCCTTTGTTAGATGATGAGGACAAGGTCACAGTTTTGAGGAAAAATTTCTTAACAGAGAGAGCTTGGATGCATAAAAAGTTGAAACCTAAAAGTATAAAAAAAGTGTCCAGAAAGTGTTTTGATAGGACCTCCTTCAAAATGAGCAGAGGGTTAGAAACACATTTTATGGCCTCCTTCACAAATAAGCAGAGGGTCAAGTCTCCAAGTATTAACACTGTGTTTAAAGAAAAAATTTCAGTAATGGGCAGATTTGGGAGATAATTTGTTTGAAAGAGTTCATTCTAATAATAAACCAAAGAAAAAGAACAGTTTTGATGATGTATACCTCACAAAAACTAGGAAAGGGCATAACACAGTTATCTGGTTTAAAGACAGCCTTCCAATGATAAGTATAGTGTTTTTGAGATGGTTTTTTAAGCACAAACAGTTGGTTTCAAAATGACTAAAACTCACCTATGAAAAAACAATTGTTTTAAAAAAAAGAAAAAGTCTTTTTGATAAAAAACCATTCTTTAATGATGTAGTAGAGATAAACACATCACAGTTTTGAGAAGGACAGCTTAAAGATATAAAGCAATTGGTAAAAAGGGCAACCCCTCAATAAAGGGACAAAGTTATTTTGCTTCGACACAAATGCTATGGAAAAAATGTCAAAATCACCACAAGGAGGGAAAAAGCATTCAAAAGCACTTTAAAAGAACTATTAAAAACTCTAAAGAGGACGATTTGCATTCTATTCTTAGACAGACAGAGGAGAGAACAAGTTTTATAACCCTGGGTAAGTGATGATTCAAATGTTTCAAAACATGACATGCCTATGAGATAACGTGATCCGCTTGTATCGTCGCTCCAAAGCTTTTTTCACACGGTGCGACACACCTGTAGGATAGTGCGACGTGCCTGTGTTCTCTGACCAACCTTCCCCGCCCAACATTCAGGAGGCACCCAGCCCGACACACAACAACGTTCATGAGGTGCCTGGCCCGACACACAATAGTGTTCAGGAGGCACCCGGCCTGACACACAACAACGTTCAAGTGCTATGCGCCTGTGCACAGGAGCGTAGCACCTCTCCAAAGGTCTCCAAGGGCTGAAAAAACTAGTTTTTGCTCAGATTTTGGGTTGTTCAAACACAGAAGAAAGATTTCAAAGGTATTTTTCATTCCCTTGCATCTCAATTTTGGTCACAAAAATGTTTTGAAATTAAGAGTTCAAAGAAGAAAATAGTGATTTCAAAAGGGGAAACATAGTGGTTTTCAAGGGTCTCCTTCTTGCTAAAAAAAAAGAAAAACAATGTTTGAAGAGAAAGGGATTATTATCAGTTGAAAGGCATGTTTTGATTAAGAAGCCAAACATAGTTTTTAAAAAGGGAGAAAATAGTGTTTTAGAAGGAGAAAGGCCTATTTCATTTTGAAGAACCTGTTTTCTGAGTGGGTAAAGAAGAAAGCACAAAACCAAAATGCCTCGCAAGAAGAAAGGGGTTAATAAGGGAGGTCATCACAAAAGTTTTGAACCTACCACTACTCAAGAGCTCACTGCCTCCTCTTCAATCTTGTCTTGCTTTCAAGAGGTTGGATTCCTTTACTTTTGCAAAAAAATCCAAGAAGTCACTAGCCACCCTTTCTTGACTAATATTTTTACCCTAAGACTAGATGGAAAACAAGTTCACCTAGCAGGTCTAGACTTTAAACTCACTCCTAGGGTTGTCTCCAAAGAAACTAAGATCCCCTGTATAGGAGAAAAGTGGTTCAAACAAGCATACCTAGATCTAAATCACTATAAACTCTTCGTAAAACCAAACCATCAGGATGCTTGCCAAGCTATTTTTCCTTTTTCTCACTTATTAAGCAACTATACCCCACTCATGAAAGTTATCATGAAGTATTTCACATGTGAAGGGAGATTTTCCCGAATTTATTCCTATCACATTAGGCCTCTCATGCATTTCAAAAGAACTCAGTTGCTGAATCTCCCTTTCTTCCTCTGCAAAAGCATAGACAAGATTTCCTCCCTTGTCCAAAAGAGACCACCTGCTCAACAAAAGGCTAGTCTTTTCCATCATTCTCTCATCAAAATCATCATCCTTCACCAGCTTGAAAAGGAAGGATTTTCTTGGGAGACTTTCATTTCTCATCCGGATTTTACTACTGCCTCTTCATCTCATGGCCCATCTCATATGTCCTCCTCACCCTCCACTTACTATGTCTCCCCTTCACCTAGTCAATCTACCCCTCAAAGGCAAACATCACCCATGATTGATAGTGAAAAAGAGAAATCTTATGAAAGCAGGCATGAAGCTAGTGATGATGAGGAACATAGTGATACTCAACAAAGTAGTGAGCATGAACCAAGTGACAAACCACAGAACAGTGACCATGAGTATACTAGTGATGGTGAAGAAAGCTCACCAAAGGATAAGGAAGTCAGTGGCACTCAAAAAAGTAGTGAGGATGAAAAAAAAAGTAGCCCTAAGAAGAGCATTGAAAATGAGCATGAGGACAGTCCACCCACAGCTAGTGATGATGAGGAACAAAGGGAAGATTCTAAGCAAGGTAGTGATGATGAACATCAAAACTGTCCTCAAATAGACAGTAAAGGAAATAAGGAAAGTGATAATCAGCAGAGTAGTAGGGAAAGTGGAAAAAGCACCTCCCAACAAAGAAATGACCATGGTGGCAGCCCACACGCAGAGTCTTAATAAAACAGTGAAGATAGTGGCAGCATGCAAAATGACAATGAAGACAGTCATGATGGAAGTAGCTCATATAAAAAAATTGAAAATAGTGAGCATGGTAAAGACAACGTCCATCAAGAGGTTCAAAACAGTGATGAAGGTAAAAATGGCAGCCCTCATCAAATTCAAAATAGTGAGGAGGGTAAACAAGGTAGTCCACAGACAAGCAGTGAAGATAGTCAAGCAGCAAAAGGAGATGATAAAGATGAAAACCCTAAACAAACTCAAAACAGTGAGGAAAATAGTGAACAAAGCAGCAAAGTAGGTGATGAAGGAGGTAGTAGTGAAAAAGATCAAGTTGAACAAATGCTAGTGTTAGAACCTCCTCTCTCTTCTCCTCAACATAGCCAAGAACATGTGCTTGCTGCCTCTCCTAGGCAAGGGGCCATGATTCATGCCTCAAAAGTGGTGAAGCCTAAAAACACCAAATCTACAAAGAAGAAAATCACTCTAGCAGTGACTAGTAATGTCACTAGGGCGCTAAGGAGTAGAGGCAAACTACCTAAGAAGAGTATTGTTGAATTTTCAAAGAGAACAAGAGCAAAGAAGTCTATCCAAAGCAAGGGCAAAGAAAAAGTTGAACAGCAGGAGAATAGCCATGAACAATAAAGAGAGTTTGACATCATACAAATAGATAGTGATGCTGGAGATGATGAAGCTAGAATCCTTGAGTCACTTTTGCAAAAAAGAGAAGCCCAAATCCAAGACTTAGAAACTGATATAGAAAGGTCGAAGGACCTCATACACTTTCTACAAATGAAAAATAAACAAATGAGTGGGAAAATGGCAATTTATGATGCTCGGGCATTCAAATACCAAAGGGAAGCATACAAAGCACAAGTCAAACTTGAAGAGTATATGCGAGAATTTGATGATATTGAGGAAGAAGAGCAGCCAGTAAGAAAAAGGCCTAAGACTATGGGTCTTAGGAAAGCTCTGGAGAAACAGAAGGAAGAAGAAGCAACCCTTGCTCAATCTTATCCTCTCACACAATTGCTAGCCCAAGAGATAGAAAATGATAAAGAATCATGGCTTGAAAGAGTGAAAAAGCATTTGGAGGATAAATTATACAATTAAAAAAAAGACTTGGGTTTGAAAAGGAAGATGATCGGGCACTACAAGAAATTGAATCAATTTTCTCGAATAAAACTCAAAGTTGCCCAAGAAAAGCTCAACACTGCCCAAAGGAGGCGCCCAATGAAAAAAGGGTAAAAATACATATCTAGGATTGAAATATTAGCTTTAGATTCCTTGCATGCTTCTAGGAACCCATAAGGGGTCTGCTCACCAAAATTGAGAAAATTTTGACATGATCTTGTTTTTTGTGTTTTTTGGCCTTAATTGCACATTTTTATAGGCGCTGCCATGTTTGCTAGGAGCATTTTCAGCTCATGAAAGTCATTTTTTTGGATGTATTAAATTTGGGGGCATCTACTCACAAATTTTTTGATCAAAAGAAGGTGTTTTGGTTCCCCAAAGAGGAAAAAATCAGTCAAAATTCACCTTTCTGCCTCACATATCAGCATATGAGACCCTCCCGGGTTTTTTCACTTAGTCCTCCTTTTGACAGACTTCTAGGGATCAGTTTGAGAAACATAAAGTAGTTCAAAAAACTAGACATCCAGGGATTTCCGACGAGCTATCACGGGCCTCGTTTCGACATCTAGAAGTCCCTCAAAATTTATCTGCAAAATAAGCTTTTTTCTAGCGCTACGCTCCTATAGCATTTTGGCTGAAAAGGCAGTTTTCTGAAGGTGGCCATCCAAATGTGCGTTAATTTTTAACTCCATATCAGAGATTAAAAGTCAATTTTCTTTCTGTTTTTAGCTTTTTAGATATTTTTGAAGATATTTTGTGCCTTGGGCTTTGCAAAGCCTCAAGGACAAAATCAGATATTTGTATTAGGCCAATGGCCTTCTAGTTGCTCTAGATGGGTTTCCTCCTCTTTGGCATATATAATCCAAGAGGATTGATTGTAAACATAGGCTGAACTTGATCTTATAGAGCAATACATAGCATTACAAGCTTTGAAGAAATACTTTGTCTTATGAAGTGGATGATCTCTTGCTTGAATTTGATGGTGGAGGAGGATTGTATGTAGGATTCCATGTCTTGGTGAATGGTATTGTGTTCCTTATCTGTTATGTTTTCTTAGTTTATCATACATGTTTTCATGCTTCTTGCTTGTTGTAGTTCATTAAAGAATAAGTTTGAGATATGCCCATGGAGGCACCTCAAATTTCCTGATTCATTACAGCTTAATTTTTTTCATCTTTCTTGGTTATGTCAAACAATTCTTAATTTCTCTTTGGTACCCTAAGAACTAGTTATCAGTTTCATTAATGGTTATTATGTATGCTATCTAGTATGATTCGCGGTATGCCCTGCTTACTCATAGCTAATAAAAAATCTATCTCTAAAATATCTCTCTGAATTATTGATTTTCTTAGTTAAGTCAAAGAGGTCTTGTTTCAATCTTGCCCTTTGTCCATGCTTTGCAGTCTTATTTCAAAGTTCCTGATAGCTCAAGATATGATGTTTAGGAGTTCCCTATTCATATATTGAGTTTTTTTTTTTGTATTATTTGTTTTCCCAAAATTCTAAAGGTTATTTTCCCAAAGTTAGAGGGTCTTATACTTCTATGTATCACTGGATTGTTTATTTTCTGCATCTATCAGTTTGAGTTTCGTTCATAGAGATTAATGGTCAGACCTAACTCATAAATGCTTTTTTTTTAAACTATTTATGCTTAAAATCTCTTTGTCTTTCACAAACTTAATGTTCATCTCATTTCACTTTCACCCAAAGAATCCATTTACCTCGACTAAATTGGCCCTACAGTAATACGTTGTCCATCATTAAGATAGTCTTGACCTTATTTGACCCCATAGCCCAGTTGATTTGATGAACTCCATATCTATTTTTCCTTTGATAGTCTCCTAGTGTTAGCCCCCCTATGAAATTTTTGACAAGCAATAGGGGGCTAAATTGTTTTTGAGCCTTCAAGGAATGCATTTCCTCTGAAAACACAGTCTCCTTAAAGCCTCTATGTGTCTTTTATCCTTTGATGAAATCCCCTCTGCTGATTCTCCTTTATAAAGCCTCTCTGCTATGAAGAAATGCCCAAAGGCCCCTTTTTCCCTCTTATTTCCCCAAAAATCCCCTTAAAATTCTTTCCCCAATCTTTGTTGGCCCTTTTCCTCCCTTACTCCTCTATCGTTCCCCTCCTTGGCCTTTAAATTCCATTTAAACAGGCTAAAGACCCATCTTCCAACCTTATTATAAGGCCTAGCCCCTTTTCCGCCAGCCCCTTAACCACTTCCCCCCACATGCCCCCACGCTGGGACCAAGCGCTTAAGTCCCGAGCGCTAATCGCAATCGGAAGTCGGGCGGGTGCACAACCCTTTGTAACAACAAAAAATTTCGATGCGATTGTTTATAACATAGGTCCCGCGATGCGTTTTGCGCCGTCGATCTATCACAAGATCTGACGGCAGAGCGCCAATCGCAAGCCCCTCGCCTCCCGACACCGATCAATCGCAACTGTGACTTCCGATCCCCCGATCGCACTGTCCCCCGATTGCATTTGAGCCGTTGATCTGTCCCGCGATCCGACGGCCAGCGCTCAATCACAATTCCCCTCCCGATCGTAATCGCAATTCCCATCTCTCTGTCTCCGATTGCGATGCACCGATTCAATCACAGCCGTCCATCTCCCTGCTGATCCTACGGCTCAGCGCTAATCGCATCGTCGTTCCGCCGCTCCTCTTCTCTCCCTCCGATTGAACGTGAACCGTTGATCTGATCCCCGATCCAATGGTCAGCGCTCAATCACGCTCCGACCTCCGATCGCAATCGCATGTCCAATCTTCCCGTCCCCGATTGCGATTGCTCCGATTTGATCTCGTATGTCCGTTTCCTCCCAGATCCAACGGTCATCGCTTCTTCCACCCAATCGCAATCGGAAGTTTCAATGTGTGTCTTTTCTGTCCCCCCCCGATTGCGATTGCCCGATTGAATCCTATCCGTCCATCCTTTCTGCATCCGGGACGGCTCGGATCCAACGCCCTTCTCACGCTCGGGTCCCACTCTTTCATTCATCTCCGTCGGGTTTCATGTGTTTTGTATGTTGTTTGCCCGTTTCACATATTGTTACGCCGCTCAACCTCCACCATTGATCTTTGTTCCCAGACCAAGATCTAACGGTCTGCGGTGCATATCATCACCAAACTCCATTGTTCATAAGATTTCATCATTTCATTGCATTCTGTTACCATTATAGTAAAAGCCACCATTTCTCCACCACTTTGCATTCTTTCCATTGTTTCTCCACTGTTCCGCCACCATTCCTCCGCCTCCATAGCGTTTCTCCACCGCTGCCCGGGTTTTTAACAGATCTATTGTATTATGCAGATAGCACAGAGGGGCCAATTCAGCGGCCAAACGAATAGCAGAGATGGATTTAAGGGATTTGAGCCCGTAATTGGAGATTTAAAGCGCTAATCCTATATTCAAAGGATTAAGGTTCAGCTTGAAGACTAATGAGCGCACCGGCGAGTCATAACTGTGCTACCTAACAGCAGAATTTGTTTTCTCCAAAGGTACACCTTCCTACAGCAGTCTCCATACTTCCTCAAGCCCATAAACAGTTAATTGCACAGACATGAGCTCCATTAAAGACTGTCTGAGCCACAGTAATGGAGGAATGGAGAAACCGTGCAGATCTTTCACCAGTTCATTTATTTCAGAGTGGCAGCACAAGGCTCCAAGCACCAGAAAGGACTCTAAAGAAATATCCGAGGTCAATCTCGGCCTGACAGAGACTCCCCAAACAGATTACAGAGTACAAGAAATGCCGCAGAAATCCATTAAGTGGTGTGGGCGTGAACACTTCCGCCTTACTGTCTTAATGAGACTCATTTATTTGCTTATCTACTTCCGCTTCTTCCCCTTCTCCTATATGTAATCCCCGAGAACGAATTGAAAAGGTTGTTGTTGTTGCCTTGCTGGGCATTTGCTGTTAGAGGGATTCATTTGACTGTTAGAACAGTCGTGGGAGGGAGTAGCAGAGTAGTTGTATGTAATAGGCTGGGAGGAGAAGTCTGGACTGTATTAGCCATTGAGCTTATTGTACATGACTGGTTTTGCATCAATTAATCAAAGCACATTTCACAGGATCCTGGTCTATTACTATTGGTGATGTTTTTCCTAACTCTGTTTATTACATTTTCATATTGTTTCATGTTCTTCTGGTAGGCAACAAAAGTATAACATAGGATTCACCCTTGTTAGGTGCCCTATGTTTCCTGCTCTCCCTACCTTTAATGTTTTCTGTCTTATGTGCTATCTAAGAGTTGATTTCAGTTGATTTAACCAGTGTAGTGGATGTTATTGCCTACTCTCTGATGTATGAATTGGTTGAATCAGTTCTTAGATGTTCTTGATGGGTTTAAGCTGGAAGGTTTGGGAACACTGGGGATGAGTGTTAGCCCTGTCCACTAGGATCCTTGCGCGACCAGCCGGCCTTTCTAAGATCCCTTCGTTAATCTTATCTCTGTTTTCCCCTTGGAGTTGCTAAAGCAGACCTGGAGTTAAATGACCTCTGGTCCGATCTATAAGCAGCCCCTTAGTCTCTTTGAGAGCTGCCTTAGAGTATGTCCAAGAAGGTCTAGAGTTAAATGACCTCTGACCTGATCTATAGACATAAATTGGGTTGTTCTCCTTCTTTCACCTTCCTTCCTTAATGTTCCACCCCACCCTCTAATCTAAAGATCCTTTAGTATTAGATGACTTGCCCTTTGAAAGCCTTGGATAGTGGATGCAAGTAATTTCCTTTCACGACTCCATAGCCCAATGGATGGTACTTTCTTGACCCATCCTCTTTGCTGAAACATCCTGCTGCCTTTTTCCTTTTCTCCCATTGCTTTCTCAGTCCATGATCTCGTGACCAACCCAGAAACCCTTCAACCAAACCATTTAAAACCCCTTGTGCTTCATAACTAGCCTAACATCTCATTTCGAGCTTCATAGATATATCATTCTTAGCTCTATTTGGAGAGATCCCTCTCCGGGTCCAGGAGGGCTAGATCCTAGGGCCCAAAAGTGGTTTTGATGATGTCTCATCTTTTGGTCTTGCCAATCTGGCCAAAACATGGGAACCCCAACCCCCTAAAAAACCCAAAACAAACTAAAAAAATACTTAAAAACTAGCCTAAAATAAAATATACAAAAAAAAAACAAGTTTACATCCTTTGCATAATAGAGAGAGCCCTCTCTGAGTCCAGGAAGGCTAGGGCCTAGGGCTCCAAAGTTGGTTTGATGTTGCCCTGTCATTTGGTTTACCAATCTGCCAAATCACGGGACTCCAAAACTTATCCCTTCTTAAGAGGCCTCTTGAGGGATTTTTATTCATTTTTCCACATTTAGGCTCAAGGCCAAGCCACCTCCTTCAGCTACGGCACTATTCCTGTAGCAGGAAACATTGTGTTGTAGGGTGTTGCAGTGGAGGGTTCCACAACACCATTTCCTTGGCTCATATTTCAGAGGAGGGAGCTTCTATTCCTCTGGGAGGTTAGTGAGGAAGATTCAGGAGCTGATTTCACATCTTTGGCATCAGGCCAAGCACTTCCCATCTCCTACAACATAGTCTATCTCCTTGACTGCGTTATTTCTGAGTGTATTTGCAGTGGGGGATTGCACGACTATTTGGGAGGGTGAGATATTCAGTTATTGGATCAGCCTTTAACCTGATAGATCCATTGGATGAGATTTAGCCATCATATGTAGCATCTTTAGCTATCTTCAACCATTTCTAGTCTTTGAGTTGCAACTGCTACCCTGCAACTCCGACATTTTGGCAGATTTTCATATTTCAGCCAATCCTTCTAGGATTGTCTAGAAATTGCCTTTGGGAGAATATATCTTTGCTCCCCATATTGTATGAGCTGTATATTGATATATTCATGTATTGAAATTATTTTTCAGTAGTTATTCTTCATAGACTACGCAGTCATAGCCATGGCTTTCTTCATGTAGCAGTATTTTTCATTTATCATGTATATGTTCTATTGAGGGTTGCATTGCCCCACTTTAGTGATTTTTTCCTCAAGGATTTGTGTACATTGTTGCTACTATAATCTACTATGATGGTTATGTGGATCTTCTGGCATTCTATGTGTTAATGTATCACTGCTACTCCATTGGTGTGTTTACATATTGATGTTTCTCCACATTTGGAATATCTTAAGATATTCCCAATGGTGTAGATTTTCCCTATTTTGGGATATTTCAGCCATTGCCCATCCAAAACTTCCATATTTTGGCCAATGCATGCAAGAGTTTCAATAACCTCTTATCATATTCGGAAATATTCCTCATGTGGGAAAGTACCATTTGCTTCTCCAAGGCTATGGAGTAGCCCCTTGTCACCATACTTGTGCCATCACACACTCTTGAATCACTGTCTTCCAGTACAAGTAGCTCAATAAGAGATGGAAATAAAAATATTAGATTATTTATGATCCCTTCCTTGACCCAATAAAATGTTATTTGTGTTGTGCTAGCCCCTCTCAAGGCTCCTTCCTCATCCAGATCCATGGATGATGCATCATGTTGAGAGAACTCTTTGATCATCTTCCAGTTAGGGGGCCTTCCTGGTGGAATGCCTCCATGTAATGAGACATCAATGTCTAAAGTAGACTGCATATGTGAGTGGACTGATTTGTCCCTACTATCACTGCACAAATAAACCTCATTCCTCTATGCATAAAACTCCTGAAATGTATGGGTGTGTATGTTCCCAATCACTTGATGTTGGCCCTCCTTCTCTTCTCCTCTTCTCATTTACAAATTCTCATAGTCTAAGATGTCCTTATCCAATGTAATCAACCTACGCACACCAAATTTTATATTGGTGTCAAGAGTACTAACCACAAAGAATTGATCTATCATGGTGTATGTCCTCAAAACTATAGTCAATGTCGGAACATACCTCCTCCTCTTCTTAGTTTCACTACCTATCAATACTGACACATGTTGCTCCTGATATTCATAAGTGAGATCCTTTAGAACTTATTGCAATGATACAAGGGATCCTTTGGTTGAAGCAACTGCTTCATCCCCATCTTCAAATGGTGGTGGATCTCCTCGTGCTATTAAAAAGCTGATATTTCCTTCCAATTCTTCCTTTTCTTCCTCCTCATCATCACTATGAGATCCTTTGTCTTGATCCCCTCTTGAAGGACGAATATTCATGTCTTCCTCTTGAGAAGAAAGTTCTTGCAGAAGTGGGGCTTTTTCCCTTGGAAAATTATTTTGCAAATATTTAACCCCCTCAATAGAATTATGGAGTGGAGTTGGTTTAGTATATCCTACCAACTCATGCAAAGGTTTTTACTGATTGGGCTTGGCTAGCTCAACCAAAGAAGTTTTAGAATTTTTTTGATCAAATATTTTCACTAACCTCCTAGTGAACTTTGCATAAGTAGATACATTTGCATGACTCAATGAAGAAGAGCCACAAAACCACGAATCATGAGCCTTACCTTCAAGGTGAAACACTGCTACCTTAATGGCCTCCTCTTTTGAAACTTGATGCAGCTAAAAATATGTGTCCAACCTCCTTACCCAAGCCTTAGCTATGCACTTGGGTGACCCATCAAAAGTAGGTAGAAAGAATCTACCCAAAGTGTGCTGCATGCACCCTTTTCTTCTATTGTGGTTACTGGGTCTTCTATTTTCTTTGATTTTGCATAACCCTTGGAAGTTTAGATGCTCCTTGAATCTCTTAGACTGAGATTCATATTCTTGGAGATAGTCACCAAGAGTCTCCTCCTTTGGTGTGTCTCATTCCTCTTCTTCTCTTGCTAAGAATGTATCCATGGTACAACGTTGTGGATCTTGTGGGGCTGAATTCTCATGCCCATAATGTGAAATACTGGAGCTTCCTTAAAGTGAAAACCCTCTTGGATAATCTTTATATCTCTCCATCCTCATCTCTTTGATGTCTCTCTTAATACCCTACATAGTTTGGAGAAGAAGCTTTGAAAAATCCTTTCCCTTCATTTCTCCTGATAATGGAGTCTTGACTTTGTCTCTTCTATAAATATTCTCCTTTCTGTGAGAAGCTTCTTATTACTCTAATGACTTAGATATAATTGCTCAGAGGTTGAGCCAAGATTATGCTCTAATACCACTGTAATATTCAAAAATTGGAAGAGCATCAATATAGGACATGAAACTAGAAATATGTAGAAATATCTATAGATCAAAACATGAGACAACAATAGAGCCATTCCATTATGATTATTAGCAGAAAATGAGAACAAGATCTTGAGGAAAAGGTCACTCAATATTGGGAAAACAATCCTCCCATGAAACAATACATCAAAATGTGAAATGTTGCTAATACATGAAATGCCAGAATGTTGTAACTACGTTGTCTATGAGAGAGTAGCAGTAGCTAGAAAATGGAAATATATATATATATCTACTGATACAAGGCTCCAAAAGTGTAGGGAATAGAAATCTAAGCTCCAACACTGATTTCTAAGACAACCTAGAAAAGGTTTCCGGAAATACCCCAAAATACAACAATAGACAGATATGGCCCTAGGGCTAAATAACCACTGCAACTAGAATGATGATAGGAGATGTCTGATATGATATATGAAATGGCTGATCCTCCTCCAATAGATCTCCCAAATGAAGGGTTGGTCCCCTCACAGGAAATCCAACTCCTCCAACTAGGGAACTAAACCCTTTCCTGTAATTTCTCTGTGAAATAACAAAGTCCTTTAAGGAAACTACGTTGTAGATTATGGTAGCTACTTAGCCTGATGCTAAATAATGAAATGAAGCTCAAGTAATATCCTTTCTAGCCTCCCTGATGAAGGGTTGCTCCCTCCACTAAAAAACAAGCTCAGAAATTCGGTTTCACAACCCTCCACTACTGCAACCCTGCAACACAACACAACCCTGGAATAGACTGCACTGTATATGAAGATTGAAGCTTGGACAAATGCCAGATAGTGGAAATGTAGCTCAAGATAGCTCTCGTAATTAGGCAATTGAAGTCCCTTGAGGATGAGGGTGGGATTCCCACTTGGGAACACCCTTGTGCTAAACAACACCACAGACTCTTCTAAATAGCTAAAGCGTGCATATACATGTCACATGAAAGATCTAGATCTAAAAATATCAACAATAAATAATAAAAATCATGTCTTTTATGGATGCCATCCTCTTCCTTTAATGCTTAGTGAAAATTCTCACCCCATGTCCCACTCAATAAAGGAGTTACTCTCATGCATACACTCCTCCTAAATGATTGCGTTGTCCTCCAATAATCCTCCACTATCTCCATGACAACACTCTTGATCTGGTCAAATTTGACCCTGTCCACATGATCTAGCTCTTGTTCACACCTAAGGGTGCTTTATCTAGCTGATAAAATGAGCCACATTCACATGAGAAGTGGTTTTATTCCTACTAAAGATATTTATGCATCTCCCTACCCACTTATTCATCTATCCAAGTGACAAAACAAAAATTTAATATTCCAATTAGCTGAAAGCTAATTTTGGAATCTTATAAAGAGATGCAAAGCAGTGTTGAGCTGGTTTGGTGGCCAACCCATTTATATTGCATGCTTTATTCTTGACCTGGTTCACAAATAACTTAAAACCATGAGATGCAACAAATAAATAGACAAAGTGTGGCAATAAATACTTCAATTAATTCTTGAAAAACAATCTCTGCATTATGCAAATAGACTCTTAGCTCCAGCAAGACAAGAGGATCGATCTACAGATTATAGATGCGTGATGCTACATTGGGATAGATCCTCTTCCGTTTTGTGCATTCCTTTCGAACCTGAGCATGCCTTTGGCTCACTTGATCAATATCCTAATTTGATGTCTAATACATTACTAAATAACTCCAGGCACCTTATATATGAATCGAATTACAATTTGGGGATTTAAATTAGCCATATAAAGTACAGGAGGGTAGATCATCGATATGAACAATTTCCCATGAATAAAGTTTGGTTTCCAACTAAATGTCGAAATATGGAAATCGTTCCTCTTTTCCTGGGATGATGTTGATAGTGGAAATTGTGTTTTGACTAATCAATTTCCTCCTTCTGTGATGATGAGATGCTCACAGGTACATTGCTTGGAGGAATGAATTTTATCGGAGATCTCTGAATATTCTCCAAATCAGGAAATTTGGCATGTGATGCTATGCGTCGATAGTTAGCATTCAAAATGGAAATGTGAGGAAATCAAAGGCGAGGACCACGTAGAGTCTCTAGAGAATGGGAAATGATGTTGTTGTTCAGTGATTGTCCTGAAAATTTCTATCATATCTACTTCGATCAGATTCATATTGACCCATACTTCTGCTTCCATCATAACCATATCTTCTATCATCATATCCTCGATCATAATCGAATTTTCAAGCACCGAATCCAGAACGATCATCATAACGACGATATCCATATTCATCTTCATATGGAGGCAAAGGGAATCATACCAAAATGAATCAAGTCTCCTACTTTCAGAGGCATCATCTCTATCACCCATTTTTCCTTGTCACCACCCCTATCACCACTATACCTGCTGTCAACATATATATGTTTTAAAATGTCCCAAAACCTATCAACGTGGATGACGATGTGGGGCAAAGTCTTTAAAATATATTTCTTTTGATTTTTGATTGCTAACTTGTTAAGGAGAAGTCACTTCTTGAGTAGTGAATTTAGCTATGGATACTAATTTCACTCGATGTTATAGTGTTATTTATCACCTTCATTTTCTTGATGATTTACACTTTGGCCTTGGGCACCCTTTCCCCCAGCCTTGAATATTTTCTCAAAAAACGATATCTTAAAACCCATACGTGACTCTACCCATACTTTTCCACGTATACACGCGAGTCCATTCATAGAGATCCGTGTATACCTTTTTAATTATTAAAAATATATATAAATTCTATATATTTGAGGTAGGTTTGATGGTTATTCTAGTAATTCTGTTGTGTAACCAGCTCCAAAAAGAGAAGAAAAGAGATATCAACGCCTTAGAAATAAGCCACTTCGAGGGGGCAACCTCCAATACATTACATAAATGCACAATTCTTCGATGATACAATTTACAAAAGCTCCTTTATATATATAGGAGCCCATGGGGCCATAATGTAATCCTAGTGGGCCACAATGTAATCCTAGCCGACCTAACAATAATAATTTAAGGGCACAATAATAACAAAATGGGGGTTACAAGGGTACAATAATAACAAAAAGGGGGTTACACTAACAACAATAAGGGACTATACTAGTAATATAGGGACCTAACATGCCCCTCTCCTTCAAAAAAGTGTTGTCCTCAACGCTTGAGTAGCTCTGGGTGCTTCTGTATAAAATTCTCATCCTCCCATGTAGAATCTTCAGTGGGTAAGTTCTTCCACTTGATGAGATACTCTAAAATTGATCGATTCCGTAGTTTTCAAGTTCTTGTTTCCGTGATCGCTTCCGGTTCCAATATGATTTTTCCTTCCTCATCAAGTTCTGGCAATATTGTTTGAACTGGAAGATTTTCACCTATAACCTTCTTTAAGCATGAAACATGGAAAACTGGATGTACTCGCGAAGAAGTAGGAAGTTCCAATTTGTATGCCATAGTACCAATCTTTTGCAACACCTTGTAAGGACCATAGTACTTTGGCGATAATTTATTATCCTTCTTAGCTTGCTTGAGGGACATTTGTTTATATGGTTGTAGCCGTAAAATACCCAATCTCCTACATCAAAACTTCTCTCGCTGCGATGTTGATCTGCCTGTTGTTTCATTCGATTTTGTGCCAAATTCAGGTTATCCTTTAAGAGTTGGAGAACTTCTTGGTGATGCTCGATGTGATCTTCCACTGCTTGAACCTTCGAATTTTCTCTTAAAGATGATGTGATGGATGGTGGATGATATCCATAAAGTGCCATAAATGGGGTCATTTTTGCTGCAGTGTGGAAGGAAGTGTTATACCACCATTCAGCAAGAGGTAACCACTTGACCCATTGTGTTTGTTTATCAGATACAAAACAACGAAGATATCGTTCCAAACATTTATTTACTATCTCAGTTTGACCATCAGATTGAGGATGATAAGATGAGCTATGAGCTAATTGAGTACCCAAACAAGAAAATAACTCCGTCCAAAAATTTTCCGTAAAAATGGGATCTCTGTCGCTCACAATAACCCTTGGGCTTCCATGTATCTTTTGAATTCTGTCCACAAATGTAGTAGCAACTGTACTTGCTTTAAATGGATGAGATAATGCACAAAAGTGTGCATACTTGGTAAGTCTATCAACTACCACCATGATGACATTATTGCCTTCGGACTTCGGTAAACCCGTGATAAAATCCATTGAAATCTCCTCCCAACGTTGACTTGGAATGGATAAAGGTTGTAGAAGTCCCGGGGTCTTAATTGTCTCCACTTTATTCTGCTGGCAAACCAAACATTCCGCCACAAACTTTTGAATATCAGATTTAAGGCCATCCCAAAAAAAATCTTTCTTCACCCCGTGGTAAGTTTTTAAAAATCCTGAGTGTCCTCCTAAAGGAGAAGTGTGCAATTCCAAAAGAATCTTTTGTTTTAGTTGGGAATTCTTACAAAGATATAAGTGATCTTTGTACCATAAGGAATCATTTTCCAACTAAATGTATCAGATGTACTAGGATCTTGCTGCAACTTTTGAATGAGTGTCCATACATCTTTTTCCTTCTTCCATTCATCTCTTGCTTCAGTTATCCAATCTGGTTGGATAATAGAAATGGCACAAAGCAATGCTTCCACCTCTTCATTCTTTCTTGAGAGTGCATCCGCAACAACATTAAGCTTTCCTTTTTTGTAGATTATTTCAAATTCATAACCCAACATCTTTGTGACCCATTTTTGCTGCTCTTCTGAAGATAGTCTTTGTTCCAAAAGTGTTTAAGACTATCATGATCAGTTTTTACCTTGAAGTGTCTTCCCATTAGGTAAGTTCTCCATTTCTTTAGTGCATGCAGTATTGCTAACATTTCCTTCTCATAAATAGGTTTCTGTAAATACTTTCCTTTGATTGGACGACTTTCAAAAGCAACGGGTCTTCCTTCTTCCATTAAAACAACACCAATTCCATTTCCTGAGGCATCACATTCCACAATAAAGGTTTTTGTGAAGTCTGGCGTAGCTAAGACCGGTGCTAGGCACATTGCCTCTTAAGATGTTCAAAGGCCTTAGTTGCTTTAGGAGTCCATGAAAATGCATATTTCTTCAATAATGTTGTTAGAGGTGCTGCTATTCTCCCATAATTCTTAACAAACTTGTGATAATAGCCTGTTAACCCGAGAAATCCTCGCAACTGCTTTATTGTCTTAGGGACTTTCCATTCCTTAATGGCTTTAATTTTGTTAGGGTCTACTTTAACACCCTCGTGGGATATAATATGACCCAGATATTCCACCTCTTGTACTCCAAAGAAACATTTGGATGCTTTTGCATATAATTGTTTCTCCCGCAATAGTTTGAGCACCCTGTCAACATGTTCAACATGATCCTTCCAAGACTTGCTATAGATTAGTATATCATCAAAAAATACTAGCACAAATTTTCTAAGGAAGGGTTTGAAAATGGTATTCATCAACCCTTGAAATGTAGAAGGTGCATTGGTAAGGCCAAAAGGCATGACCAAAAATTCATAATGACCCTCATGAGTTCGAAATGCTGTTTTTGGAATATCTTCAGTCTTCATTCTAATTTGATGATATCCTGAACGAAGATCCAATTTGGTAAAATAATTTGCTCCATGTAATTCATCCAATAATTCATCAATCACAGGAATGGGAAATTTGTCTTTAATGGTGAGCTTATTGAGCTCCCTATAATCCGGACACATTCGCCATGATCCATCCTTCGTGTGTACCAATACTACAGGAGCAGAGAAAGAACTTTGACTGGGTTGAATTATACCCGCCTCTAACATTTCTGCAATCATACGTTCAATTTCGCTCTTTTGGAAGTAGGGATATCTATAAGGCCTGATGTTTGGAGGAACACTTCCTGGAATCAAATGAATAGCATGATCATGATCACGAATAGGTGGGAGTCCTTTGGGAGTTTCAAACACCTTGGAATGATTGTCCAAGATTTGTTGGAGATCTGCAGAAATAGATGATTTTGATGTCGGAACTTCTAGTGAGCATAATTGTGCAATTACGCCTCGTTGTTCTTTCTTTAGAAGCTTTGTCATGACATTAGAGCTTATTATCCTTCCCGGCTTCCCTTAAATACCCCTTAATTTGACTTCCTTTCCTTCTGAAAAAAATTTCAAGAAAAGTTCTTGAAAATTAAAAGCTACCGCCCCCAAAGATTGTAACCATTGTACTCCTAGTACAACATCAGCACCTCCCATAGGAATGGAAAGCATTGGACTAGTCAATACATATTCCCCCATGGTTAGCTTGATATTATGGCATTTTCCTGAGCAATTTATAGTTCCTCCATTTGCAACCATCACTTACTCACTGCCACCTTACAATGAATAAAATAATTATGGGTACTCCGAATCAATCAACACCATATCTCTTTCTTCTTAACTGCCCTACTATCTGAGTTTGAGGAGTGGTAATCTGCCAATGCATTACATGCCATCCAGCTTCCACGCCTTTCTTCAAACCGTCCATCTTAGCTTCCACGCCATCCATATTAGCTTCCATGCCTTTCTTCAAACCGTCCATATTCACTTCCACGCCTTTCTTCAAAACTTCCATTTCATTTTTTGTTGCTTTTTGCGAGAGTGAAATTTTTTGCACTTGCTCTTGTAATTTTGATAGATCATGTTGCAATTCTTCATCTTCATGAGTCATGGTAGAGCCTTCTGAAGGCTTAATGGGTGTTGAATTCTTTTTAGGCGCCATTTTAGAATCCAATATTGATACCTTTTACTTGCTTTGAGGAGCTCGATATTGAAATTGAATTATCTTTGTAATTGAAAATCTTAAATATCTGAAATTCAGCCCTGTAGTAGCCCTCTAAAGCTTCTTTCAAATTCCACAGGTCTGATCTAATTTGGATTCCCCAAGACAAAGTTGTGTCCAATCTCCCACAATGACCTAATTCTGGACTGGTTCAGTAGAGAAAACTTGTAGGACTTGCCACGTGTCACTGTTTCATCCTTTGTCTCTGAAATTGATAGCCAAGAAACTACATTCCGTGTACTTGCGACCACGTTTTACGGAACTCAAATCCACTACCCAGAGAGAGAGTTATTGAACTTTTCCCACGATCACCTCTTTGAGATGAAATTCAGGAGCCTGAAAAAGCACTACCTTCCACAGATCATATCTCCAAAAATATTGCGAACCAAGCTCTGAATTTTTTTGAAAATTTTCCTCCGGATTTCAGATTTGCACCATACGAATTTCAGATTTTGAACCTTCGTAGAAAAACATTTATAGCGAAAATTCCACGATGACCTGTTTAGGAGCTTGAAAAAAGACCTAATTGCCACAGATGATATCTCTGAAAATGTTGCAAACCAAGCTCTGAAATTTTTAGACAATATTCCTCAGGCTTTCAGCTTTGCACCCTAAAAATTTCAGCTTCTGAAACTTCGTAGAAAAAAAGTTATAGCGAAAATTCCACAATGACCTGTTTGGAGCAGCGAAACCCTAGAATCCAAAGCTCTGATACCAAATGTTGTGTAACCAGCTCCAAAAATAGAAGAAAAAAGATATCAACGCCTTAGAAATAAGCCACTTCGAGGGGGCAATCTCCAATACATTACATAAATGAACAATTCTTGGATGATACAATTTACAAAACCTCCTTTCTATATATAGGAGTCCATGGGGCCATAATGTAATCCTAGTGGGCCACAATGTAATCCTAGCTCACCTAACAATAATAATTTAAGGGCACAATAATAAAAAAATGGGGGTTACAAGGGTACAATAATAACAATAAGGGGGTTACACTAACAACAATAAGGGACTATACTAGTAATATAGGGACCTAACAAATTCAACCACCCAGCCGATGGCCTAACTGCTCCTAACTGCAGAAACTAATTTTGAGGGAGTATAAAATCCCCTCATAGGTATGGCCTAAGGGAGAGAGAAAAGATATAGATATTATACTATGTTGGAGCCCTATTCAAGTCTGATATTCCCGTGCCTCCTACACTTCCCAGGTATATTCAGGAAACCCTTGTTTCCTTGAGATGCTCATCATTCTATATGACATCTATTGTGCACACATCTTGGAAGAATTCTTGTGAGGCTAGGGCTGGATGGATCCAGAGGACGGTATGCTCGAAAGGCTATGGCAGGATTCAGGTGATCTCTCCATGTTTTGATTACTATACATGTCATTAATAATAAGAGGAGCCATCTTGTTACCAATATTTACGTGTTAATGATGCTTTATACATGTGTAATAATCATTAATTGAACATTTCATATTGTTTTCATGATATTATACATGGTTTTCACTAACATCTAGAAACTATATATGTTGTACAAATACATTTTTGTGTCCATTCTTTGTGGATTTATAGGTGTCAGAGCACAAAGTGTTGCAGGGGGTTTTCACCCTGCGGGATCTACATCAACCGAGGGACTTATGGGTAAGTTTTGCAACTAGTAGCATCTAGTTTTTAGTATGAAAGTTGGTTAAAGTGAATCCTTCTTGAATGGCATACCCCTGATCTGTGAAGGTTTTCAACCCAAGACCTTTAGGGTATTATTTCCCGAAACAAAACTGACGACTCCACTGGGGATCACATTCTTGTGATTTCCCGTTTGGGTTTTTCCATCTGTCTTGAGGGTTCCCAACAGTTTCTATCAATTTCTCTAGTCTAGCAAGTCCTTTTTCAGTCAAACAGAAGACCCGGTCTCCTGATCAGGCATGATTTTTTGTTTTTTCCTTATTTTTGCTTACATATGTAGTTTTTTCTTTACACATCCATGTATAAACGCTATTTTTTTCAAAGGGACCTATGAATATGTGAGTTTCCTTTGTTATAGTCCCGTATGCACACTTGCTTCCTTCTGAAAAAGCGTGTAAGCCTGGAAAAATTTGAAAATTTTAGTTTCTAGCTCCTATGGTTTTCTTTGTCTGTGTTGAGCTATTCCTATACTATCTTGAAGGTCTTTGGATTGTGTTTGAAATGAATTTTTATCTATTTCTCTCTTGCTTTAATGAAAACCTTGCCATTTGGTGAAATCCTTGTTTTTTGTGTTTGCAATAGCGGCTGGAGCACCAAGATATTTCTCTGAAGATTCTTGGTTGTTCTGAACATTCAGAACAACGAGCTCTTACTCGTTTTCTCTTCTTGGACTTATGCATTGTTTCACATTTGATTTTTTCCTTCCTGGTGTAGTTTTTTTTCTTGATTTTGTAGACTTATCTTCTTGCGATTTTTGAAAGATCTCTTTTTGATTTTTTGGAGTAGTTGTTCACTGCAAGATTATTCTATTGTACTTTGTTGATTGATTGATTTTCTTTCTTCTTTTTGCTGGAATAAGCCCCTCTACAAAATTTGCACAGTTGTCTTGAGTACTTTGAAGCCTTTGATTGGAATTCATGTCTTCTTGATTAAGTTTTTGGATAGTTTCACTTGGATAGTTTCATTTGTCTTTTTTGAAATCTCTTTTATAAGTTGAAAAAGCCCAAAAATATTTTGCGTTTTCTGTTACTTTTTTCTTTCTGCTTTGTTTACGGTTTATTTTTTCATCTTTTGAAGCTTTTGGTCAAGTTTCTGGTCATCAGTTCGTGGTTTGATTTGGAAGGAAGTCTGCTCTTGGTTTCTCTCTTATATGTCAAGTTCTTTTGGAATTTTTATACATAGGATTTCTGGTTTGGAACTATCCTTGTTGACTATTAGAAAGTGATTGAACTTTTGGATTTCCCTAGAGAATCCCTTTTTTCTTCTTTAGAAATAGCATCTTAGAATTTGCATTTCATTGGTAGTTTGCATCTAAGTGCATTCAAGAATTTTTTTTTAGTATTTTTCATGAATTTCTGAGTTGTGAGTGCCTAAAAAGAAAACAAAATTTTTGTTTATTAGTTTCGTAGAACCTGTGTAGAAATCACTCTTCATCGAAAGGAAATCATTGAATTTTCATGTAGTTTTGTTTTCATTGGTTTCTTTTGTGTCTTAAAAACACCATCAGTTTCTTCCATACACCTATGACTTAAATAAAAACCCATTTAAAATAAGCGATATAATTAAAAGAAACTAGTAGTTTTTGTGTTATTGTCATTAATTTTACACCAACTAGGTAGGTTGTAGGGCCTTGGATTAGGTGAGTGGAGAGTTAACTTTCCAAGGTGCTCAAATTTTAAACATAGAAGTTGATTAATGAGAAAAATCCAACACTGTTAAGTGGACCGGGAAAGCTCTCCTCCAGAGAGTCAAGCATGAGGGATAGTGCAGGAAGAGAAGAGAGATACACGCTCTCCTATTTGCTGAATCTTGACCTAAGAACATTTCGCCCAACCTCCGATATGGATTGGTGCCCATAGTTGCCTATCCTAGGGACCACACAGGTGACTGCGGGGGGGAATACCGGTGGTACCTGAGGCAGACATTGCATCACTTCCATCAATACTTCTGGAGGGTGCCCTTACGAAGCTTGGGTACTTTCACTAGAAAAGGTTGTTGTTAGGAGGTCAACGTAACTGTTTTTGTTACCTTCGCTAGTAGATATGAGTCGTAATTACCCCAGACTGCTTTTGGAAGGTCCTGTTATTTCGCTTCCTTGTATTTTGGTGTCTGGTCCTCATCACCCGGAGTGGAAATACTTGAGAGCTTCTTGTTTGGCTAGATCTTAGGAAATTTTTTAGAGAGTGCTCTTTTCTCCTAGATTGCTTAGCTTCACATATTTTTTGAGTCTAAAATAAACCTCTTAAAGTGGCTAACTGATTGCCTCGTCGATCGAGGAGGCTTCATGGTTTGTCTCCTGCGAGTGCTGAGCCTTCTTCAAGAAGGCATAAGAGTAATTTGGAGGGTGATTTTCATTCGGTGGTTTCAGACGCAGTGGAGAGAGATCCTCCGTCAGGGCTTGTTGTTTCTATGGGTGGTTCTGGTGTTTGTGTCAATTTAGAGAGGAGTGCATCACTCATCTCGAGAGTCTTATTTCCTAAAGAAGAGGTAGAGGTAGAATAATTTCCTCAGCCTACTGAGTCTCTTCCATATCCTCTTCCCATTTATCATCCTTTCATCATTCAATACATTGGACCTGAGTATCAGAGACCCACAAGTCCTTATCCTTCATATTCGTACCTTTCGATGGCCACGACTAGGAACACAACTTCAACTATGAGTGCTGCAAGTGTTCATGCCCCTCTTTCGACAAAAGGAGGGGGCACTATTGATGTATCTTCGATCACTTTTAGTACTGCTATGTTTGGCTCTAGTTACACCCAAGCCCATGCTTCACAATTTGGTCCCTTTTCTTTTGGAATGCTCACTAGTGGGTTTCCCTCTTTCTCCTTTTCTATTGCTTCAACTGCATCTATGCCCATTTCCTCTATAGCTAGTGGATCAACTTATTTTCAAGGGTTCCCCTTTGGGAGTGGGAATATACCTCATTCAAACCCTTCTTTAGGATCTTTACCTTTTTCTTCTCAGACCCAGGGTTTTAATCCATGGTCTAGAGACCAAAGTTCTAATACCTTTACAGGTTGGAACTTGGTTTTTACAGTGATAGGAGCTGGGAATTAGTTTCTCACTAGTCACCAAGGGAATGCTCCTTTCCCTTCATCGAGTACTTCATAGGCCTTTTCCCCGTTTTTAAATTATTAGAACCCCTATCAAGGGGTTTCCTCTCCATTCACTACCTCAGTGGGAGGAAATGGTCCTGTTTACAGGGGGTCCTTCTCTGAATGTTGGATCAAAAGGATTTTCCTATGGCCCAACATTCTCTATGAACAACTTTTGGCAACCTGGTGCCTCAAAAAATCTAGGGTATTCTTTTCAAAACATTGGGAATCCTTCCTTTGGAGGGTGGAATTCCTAGGCTCCTCCTTGATTACCATTTCTGACAACGTTAAACTTGCGAGATTTGTCGAAATTGACTAACGATCCAATTTGATATAGTCTAGGATGGCCTCCAGTCCCCACCAAACTCCCTTCAGACATTCCAAAGTTTGAAGGGAAGAATGGAGAGGATCCAATAGATCACATCACCACTTTCCATTTATGGTGTTCATCCAACTCCCTAATTGATGATTTGATTAGGTTGAGGTTATTTCAATGCACCTTAAATGGAAATACAGCCAAGTGGTATATTGAGTTAACTGGGGGCAGTTTTTCCACTTTTGGAGATTTGGCTAGCATGTTCCTAAACCACTTTCAATTACCTATCCGTTATGACGCTGGAATTAACCTCCTGGCTAATTTTCAGCAGGATAAGGAAACTCACATTTTTGACCATATTTAGGAATGGCGCAGAAGGAAGAGGCTCATTAAAGCCCATATTCTAAATGAATTCCTCCTGGAATGATTTTTGAAGTCTTTGTAGCTAGATATTTCTAAAGATGTATCCGGATGCTCCTCACTCCAAATTGGACTTGTCCAAAACTGAACCTGGTCCTTATGGTGATGGGCTTATTAGATCGATCAATAGCGGTGCAACTAACATGCTTAATCAATTGCAGCAGTTGTTTATACAATCTTCTTCTTTTGGTCAGGCTGTTCCTTTAGTTCTACCCCTTCTCAGTCCTTAGCAATTAATGCCGCCCAAAATTCCAACCCCAAAGGAAATCAACAATCTGATGGGAAGAAGAAAGGACGGAATAACAAAAAGAAAGGAAAGGATGGAAAAGGGAATTGCAAACAAAACCAATGATAATGTTGGAGAGGGTCAAAAGGAAAATAAGAGGAAAGTAAAGTTTCCATGAAAATTGTACACTAGAGACCATCTTACGTACCTTTGCCCTAAAATTCAGGATGCGCAACACTTGTTAGCTCAACAGGGTTGTTCTAGTTCCCAAGCTGTGTTAAAAAACCCTTTTCCACAAGGGAAGAAATTTATTCCTGACACAAATCAAAATACTGGGGCTCCCTCTAGGGGTAGCCAGGAAGGGGAAATTCCATCAAACATATATATGATGAGTTCTCACATAAATATCGCTACGAGATCTCATTATTACAGAAAATATGAGTCTTCAAAAGCTAAGGGTACTCATGATAGTACTGAACCACTTCATATTACAAAACCTACTGTTGAGACTATACCTTGGATTCCAAAGGCATATTAAAAATGCACTACGATTAATCCAAATTCCAAGGCTGCACAGAACTACTCCATTGTAGAAGATATATCCCAGAGTCCTTGTGCTATGTTTGCATTAAAGGTGCTCTAGTCTATGCCTGCTCATCGAAGTGCTTTGCTCACTGCTATTGGGGTTGTATATCCAAAAAATTCTCTTATGATTACATTTGATATGTCTAATTTTAAAAAGAGACTCCCTCATCATATGTATTTCCATATTAGATCGAGTTATCGAAAATGCATTATTTTTCGAACAATCATTGATGAAGGTGCTTCCACTTGTGTAATGTCTCTTGCATGATAGAAGTCTATTGGATCTCTCGCAGCTGTTCCTTTGACCACTCTTCTGACTACATTTGACGGTCATTCTCACAGGCCGCATGGTATTGTTCCGGCTTTTCTGATCTGTGTTGCGGGAGAAACTGTTGATATTGAAGTTGAGATAGTTGATGCAAGCTTAGACTATAACCTTATATTGGGGAGAAATTGGATCTATGACATGGATGCGATCGCATCCTCTTTATTTTGTATTGTTTGTTTCCCTCACAAAGGGAGAATCGTCACAATTGACCAGCTGTATTGTTCTCTTATAGATTATAATGCATCTTTTGACTCAACCATTCCTTTGGTGAATGATACCAAGGCACCTGTCGATAATTTTGGAGTTGGAATGTATTCTTCTTTGATGAGTACTTTTGATCTTTCACCTCCCTCGGTTCACATTATGTTGGCAATATGATGCAATATGTTGTCGTTGATGGCAACTTACTTGATGAAGTTGTCCTTGATGGAAACTGACTTGATGAGATAGCAACCTATTTGTTAATGATGTAAATCTGATGTATTTACAAAGCAGCTCAGAAGTAACAGAGACAAGAATTCCAGTAAGTGCCAAAGAAATGCTAAATATAATATGTCACAATGTATACGCGAGTTTGTAAAGGTAAAGTTGCGTATGCACGCGCATAATTACGTCCTAAGTCGCGTATGCCCTTTTGTGCTCCAAAATTATAATACCAAGGGGCATTACCAGGGTTTTGGAACACAGTATTGAGCGTTGTATGGTTTATTTGATTCCGTCCAATAATACCATCGGAAGTTGTGTGGTTTTGGCTCATGGTATTGGTAAAAGCTAAATCTATTTAAGGAGAAGAAAATCATAGTGCAAGGTGTGCATGAGTAAGGGTTGTTGATGAATAAATATCTCTAAGGAATATCTGCATAGATGAACTATGTTCTTAACTGATAGATCTGAATTTGTGATGCACCCATGGATTTGAGGATAGTTCAAGATCTCTAGATCTGATGATGATGAATCTCTAAGATGATCTGCAGAAGAAGAAGTGGTGAAGATTTGGCGCAAAGTCTGCTGAAGATAATGAAGAAATCTGGGTAAGTTTATAGATCTGATTTTTTTTGCAAAGTTTTCATTTATAGATCTATACGCTAGTTTGTCTCAGAAAAATCGCGTGTATACGCGGGTTCTCTTAATAAAAAGCGTGTATAGGGTTTTTCTGAAGAATAAAATACACAGAATTATACGCGGGTTGGTGTGCATGAAAGCGCGTATGTATGTGGCTTCAGTAAAGAAAAGTAGCGTATTCTATTTGAATTTATGAAAGATCAGGGTTGAGTTTGTATCTGCATATCTATTTAAAAGTCTGGGTTAGTTCTGATATTCTGGTTATAGTGGTCTCACTGTTTTGTTTGAAGTATTGAGCAAAGTATGTTTGTTGATGTTATGTAAAGGGTTGTGTTGAAGCTGTTTGATCCAGTATGAAAATTGATGAAACGTGGTCTGCAATGGGTCTGAAGGTTGAATCCTTCAGTATGGAAGTAGAAGCTTTCAGCCAGTAGAAGCTGGTGTTAAATTCAGGGGGTCGAAGCTCCCTTCCAGGAGAGGTTGGTAAACGAGATCAGGGGGTCGGAGCTCCCATCGAGTTGCAGCTGGAAAATGAGAGAAGGTTGCATCCTTCTGCAGATAGAAGCCTGCATACTGGTATGAGTCTGCATCAGTACTATGTTGTAAAAGGTTTTCTATATAATAAAGATTGAAGACAGCGACGACAACAGCGGTGGTTTTCTCCCGAATTGGGTTTCCACCTTAAATATCGGTGTTCATGTGTGTGATGCTTTATTATGTTGATTACTATTCATAACTTCTAACCTGATACATAACTGATAAATCGGTTTATAAGACTGCTTCTGAGAATTTCTCTAAATCTAGAAAGTTAAATGAGTATACGCTAGTTTCCTTCTGCATTTCCACGTACATACGCTAGTTTCGTTCATAAAAACCGCGTATGGAAATCTTCTTAAAGAGAATGTTGAATTTATCTTATATGCTCTAAATACTGATTCACCCCCCCTCTCAGTATTTTTCCCAACAATTGGTATCAGAGGAGGTCCTTCTGAAAAATATTAGCCGCTAGAAGGAAGATCAAGCAAGATGAGAAATCAAGATGGAACAACATCTATCAGGCCTCTACTCTTTAATGGAAACAATTTAATCTTCTGGAAAAAAATGATGAGATCCTATCCTCAGTCTCTGGGAGCAGATGTATGGGATTTTTTTGAAGGAGGATATCAATATCCAGCCGCAGTACCAATAGATCCGATGCAAAGAAATAATTATGAAACAAATGCAAAGGCGGTCAATGCTCTATTTGGAAGTCTAACTGAATCAGAATTTGTCAAAGTCATGGAGCTGAATACAGCAAAGGAAATATGGGACAAAATCATTCTAAGTTATGAAGGTGATGCAAAGGTAAAAAGTGCTAAACTCCAAACTCTCAGAATTCAATATGAGAATCTAAAAATGGATAATGAGGAGAGCATTGCCAATTTATTTTTGTGTCTTGATGATATTGTAAATATTATGAGAAATCTGGGAGAAATAGTAACCAAATCTACTTTGGTTGAGAAAATTTTAAGATCACTAATGGCAAAATTTGAGTCAAAAGTTTCTGCTCTTGAAGAAAAGTAGGATCTTCAAAATCTTACTATGGTGCAACTTCATGGCATACTAATTGCATATGAAATGAGAAGAGGAGGACCATCTGAAGTCAAAGAAGCAGTCTTTAGAGCTTCTACAAAAGGGAAAGAAGTAAAAGGAACAGAAGGATCAGGATATATCTCAGAAGAAGATGAGGTAAATTGTGTAAAGAAACTTCAACTTCGCACAAGACGGTTCAGAGGTAAGCTTCCTTTCAAATGTTTTGATTGTGGAAGAGTTGGTCATTATGCTGCTAAGTGTCCTCATAAAGAAACACATGAAAAAAGGAAGGTAGTAGCAAGAAGGAATAAGAATCGGTTTAGCACTAGAAAAAGTTACTATACTCATGAAGACAGTGATGGGTTATCTGATAGTAAGGAAGAATGTGAACAAGATCTTAGACTTCTCATGGCATTTGAAAAAGAATCTAGAGAAGAAATGGATACTTTTATGGATGCTCTAGAGGAAAATGATTTTCTTGATGAAAACAATCAACTCAAAATATGCTTAGAAGAAAGTAAAATAACCATAGAAACTCTGAAAAATCAGCTTGAAGAAAAGGAGAAACACAATGAAAAATTAGAATGTGAAGTAGTAAGTCTAAGAAAAGAACTTGAGAAAGTAAAGACTCCGAATCTTAGATTTGCTAAAGGATCTGAAACCTTAGATGAGATTATCAAGGTACAATGTTCTCCTCTTATAAAGACAGGTCTTGGATATATCGGAGAATCTTCTCAGGCTTCAACACCAAATTATCTAAAAGCAGCTACAGCTGGTATACAACATTTTGCCACTCAGCAAGGGAATAAAGAATCTTTACAGGTAAAGCATGATCATCTCAATTCAAAGAACACTAACAAGAATATCTTTCAAAGAAACACCAATCAACAGGTAAATTCAAGTAGAAGATTTCATGATCGCAGAAATTTCTTCTTCAATGGACAATGTTTCTCATGTCACAATTTTGGTCATAAAGTTGTTCAATGTGTTGCATATAAAACCATCATGACAAGAGAAGCAAGAAAGAAAAGGATTTATATTGAAACAAAGAAGAATACCTATAACAAATTTTCTCCTCTTCAAAATGAAGTTGAATGTGCTTATTGCAATAGCTTTGGCCATGAAGAATCTAAATGCAGGAGCAAAGCCCAGCCAAAAGAACATTTTCCTTCAAGCTCCAAAGTGTGGAAAAAGAAGGAATTACAGGTTGAAAATTGTGGCATAGATTTATTTGCAGAAGGTGAAGAAAATCAATGGTACATTGATAGTGGATGCTCAAAACACATGACAGGTGAAAAAAACAAACTTCTTGCATACAGTGCTCTATAAAAGGAAAAGAATGTTACATTTGGAAATGATACACCTGCGGTCATTAAGGGAAAAGGGTTTGTTTTTCTAAAAGAAAAGGTGAAAGCTAATAATGTCATGTATGTGGATGGATTAAAGCATAACCTGTTAAGTGTAAGTCAAATGTGCGATCAAGGAACTGAAGTTGTCTTTAGTTCAAAAGAATGTGTGTTACGTGATCTTGATACAGGTAAAACAATTATAAAAGGAAAAAGAACTCCAAGCAACCTGTATGTATTGAAGAACTACAAAGAACAATGTTACTTGAGTAAATCTTCAGAAAAATGGTTATGGCATAGAAGGTTGGGGCATCTGAGCTTCTCTCAGATCAACAAATCAAGCAGACTTAAAGTTGTTCGTGATCTTCCCAATATTACTCTACCCGAAAATATCATATGCAAATCTTGCCAATTCGGTAAGCAAACTAGAGTACAGTTTAATGCCAAGGAAGGATATTCAAGAAAGCCTCTTGAACTCATTCATACTGACATATGTGGACCTGTGAGTAAAAATTCACCACGTGGTGAACAATACTATATCTTATTTATTGATGATTTCTCTAGAATGTGTTGGATTGGGTTGATTAAACAAAAATATGAAGAATTTGAGAAATTTCAGATCTTCAAAGCACTGGTTGAAAATTAATTAGATCTAAAAATCAAGTGTCTTAGATCTGATCGAGGAGGAGAATATACATTAGATGAATTTCTTGAATTTTGTGAACAACATGGCATAAAAAGACAATTTTCTATAGTTGGCACTCCACAAAAAAATGGCATAGCAGAAAGAATGAATAGAACAGTTCAACAAATGGCTAGAGCTATGCTTGATGATTCTGGAACACCTGACACTTTTTGGGGAGAAGCAGCACATACAACGATAAATATTCTTAACAAGGCACATGTTTGTGTAAATAGCGATAAAACCCCATATGAACTCTGGTATGGTAATCCTCCCACTGTGAAGCATTTTAGAGTTTTTGGAAGCAAATGCTTTATCAAAAATAATGTTGAAAAACTTGGCAAGTTTGAACCTAGAGTAGATGAAGGAATACTTCTTGGTTACTCCTCTAGGAGTAGAGCATATAAATGTTACAATAAAAGACTTCAGAAGATTTTTGAATATATTGATGTTGTTATTGATGAGTCTCCTGCAGCTCCAAAAGAAGAAAAGCAAACAACAGATGAAGACAATGATGACGTATATCCTTCTACATCAAATAGAAATGATGTAGAAAGTGGACCAATGAAGAACCCGAAGATGATTTATCTGAAAAATCTCCATCCAGATATGTTCAAAAGAATCATCCAGAATCTCAAATTTTGGGAGACAAGGGATCAGGTGTACAAACAAGAAGGACTCTTGTGGGATATTCTAGCTATCTGGCATTTCTATCCACTATTGAACCACACAATGTCAATCAAGCTAGCAAAGATGAATGTTGGATTCAAGCCATGAATGAAGAGCTTGATCAAATCGAAAAGAATCACACTTGGGAATTAGTACCAAGACCTCATGACAAAAATGTCATTGGAACTAAATGGATATTCAAAAACAAGTTAAATGAGAATGGGGATGTTATAAGAAATAAATCTAGACTTGTTTGCAAGGGGTATGCTCAACAAGAAGGTATAGACTTTGAAGAAACTTTTTCTCCTGTAGCTAGACTTGAAGCCATAAGAATGTTTCTTTCTTTTTCAAGCTTCCAACAAATCAAATTTTATCAAATGGATGTTAAATCTGCTTTTCTCAATGGTGATCTAGAAGAAAAAGTTTATATAGAACAACCAGAAGGATTCATTTTGGGAAATGATGAAAAACTTGTTTGTAGACTTAAAAAGGCTCTATATGGTCTCAAACAAGCTCCAAGGGCATGGTACTATCGTCTTGACAAATATCTTCATCAACAAGGATTTTCAAAAGGGTCTGCTGATAGCAACTTATACACAAAAACTAAAAATGATAAACTATTGATTGTGGTTGTATATGTTGATGATATCATTTTTGGAAGTAATGAAGAATCTATGAGTCAGAAATTTGCTTCTGTCATGCAGCAAGAATTTGAAATGTCTTTACTTGGGGAACTAACATTCTTTCTTGGCTTGCAAGTGCATCAAACTGCAGATGGTATATTATTATCACAAGAAAAATACCTTAAGCAAATTCTGAAGAAGTATGGCATGGAAGAGTGCAAACCTGTAAGTACACCAATGATAACTGGATGTAATCTCAGTTCTCATGATGATTCTCCCACGGTGAATCAACCAGAATACAGATCTATGATAGGAAGTCTAATTTATCTCACTGGGACTAGACCAGACATTATGCATGCAGTTGGGATTGTTGGACGATTCCAAGCTAATCCAAAAGAGTCTCACCTTCAGGCTGTCAAAAGAATATTCAAATATCTACAAGGAACTCAAGACTTTGGACTATGGTATCCAAATAATGTTGATCTTACTCTTCATGCTTACACTGATGCAGATTGGGCTGGAAATGTTGATGATCGGAAAAGCACTAGTGGTGGTGCATTCTATATGGGGCCCCGGCTAGTATCTTGGTTCAGCAAGAAGCAAAACTCTATTGCCTTATCTACAGCAGAAGCAGAATATGTGGCTGCCGCATCATGTTGCACTCAACTTCTTTGGATGATGCAAACTTTACAAGACTTTCAAATCAAATGTTCACCTCCTATCTCCATTATGTGTGATAATACAAGTGCCATCAGTTTCTCAAAGAATCCTGTTATGCATTCCAAGACCAAGCACATTCCCATCAAGTATCACTTCTTACGTGAACAAGTGCTTGAACAAAAGGTGAAGTTGGAGTATGTTCCCTCCAAAGAACAAGTTGCTGATATATTTACCAAACCTTTACCCAGCGAAGTGTTCGAATACCACAGACAGAAACTGGGAGTTGTCTCTGCCATGCAGAAGATCAGATCTACTTGAAAACAGAAGATTAAATTGGATACACAGATTTCCTGAAGGACAGTCGCGTATATACGTGAGTTTATACACAGAAAACCGCGTATGGGTGTTTGCTGACAAATTTTTCCTGGGTCAGCATTCTTCAGCACAGCTGTGGTGTTGATTGGTATCTCTGGTGATGTTTCAGCCCTCATATTTCTATTTCATTCTCTGATGTTTGATAAAGATGCCTTGATGACTTGTTGTTGAAAGTGTTCAGGATGCACAAGCTAAGGGGGAGCATTGGTCATGTGGAAAGGATGCATTGTTGGCATTATAATTATTTTTTGTAGTCTGATCTCATGCTTGATATTCTTTGGTCTTCATTGTATAAGTCATTTATGTAATTTGATGAAAAGGTCATGTTAAGACCTGTGATGTAAAATTGTAATATTCATTCATGTAAGGACTTCTTCATTTTTGTAAACCCACTTGGTTGGGTACTTGAGTCGCATATGTAAATCCACTTGGTTGGATAATTAATGTAAGTATGAGTCCTTGGTGATAGGAAAGGTCATAGAGTCATGTACTTAATTGAAAAATATGTTTGAAGATTCAACATGAACTCAGGGGGAGCATGGTAACTTCAGATCCGCCCTTTTCCCTTGATGTCAAAGGGGGAGAGTATCATGGTGTTTGAATAATAGTTATAATCAATGTATCTATCTACTGTGGCGCACCATAATGGTTGCCATCAAGTCCAAAGGGGGAGATTGTTGGCAATATGATGCAATGTGTTGTCCTTGATGGCAACCTACTTGATGAAGTTGTTCTTGATGGAAACTAACTTGATGAGATAGCAACCTATTTGTTAATGATGTAAATCTGATGTATTTACAGAGCAGCTCAGAAGTAACAGAGACAAGAATTCTAGTAAGTGCCAAATAAATGCTAAATATAATATGTGACAATTTATACGCGAGTTTTTAAAGGTAAAGTCGCATATGCACACGGATAATTATGTCCCAAGTCGTGTATGCCCTTTTGCACTCCAAAATTATAATACCAAGGGGCATTACCATGGTTTTGGCACACAGTATTGAGAATTGTATGGTTTATTTGATTCCGTCCAGTAATACCATCAGAAGTTGTGTGGTTTTGGATCATGGTATTGGTAAAAGCTAAATCTATTTAAGGAGAAGAAAATCATAGTGCAAGGTGTGCATGAGTAAGGGTTGTTGATGAATAAATATCTCTAAGGAATATCTGCATGGATGAGCTCTGTTCTTAACTGATAGATCTGAATCTATGATGCACCCATGGATCTGAGGATAGTTCAAGATCTCTAGATCTAATGATGATGAATCTCTAAGATGATCTGCAGAAGAAGAAGTGGTGAAGATCTGGCGCAAAGTTTGCTGAAGATAATGAAGAAATCTGGGTAAGTTTATAGATCTGATCTGTTTTGCAAAGTTTTCATTTACAGATCTATACGCTAGTTTGTCTTGGAAAAAGTGCGTGTATATGTGGGTTCTCTTAATAAAAAGCGCGTATAGGGTTTTTATGAAGAATAAAATACACAAAAGTATATGCGGGTTGGTGTGCAGGAAAGCGCGTATGTACGTGACTTCAGTAAAGAAAAGTAGCGTATTCTATTTGAATTTATGAAAGATCAGGGTTGAGTTTGTATCTGCATATCTATTCAGAAGTCTGGGTTAGTTTTGATATTCTGGTTACAGTGGTCTCATTGTTCTGTTTGAAGTATTGGGCAAAGTATGTTTGTTGATGTTATGTAAAGGGTTGTGTTGAAGCTGTTTGATCCAGTATGAAAATTGATGAAACGTGGTCTGCAATGGGTCTGAAGGTTGAATCCTTCAGTATGGAAGTAGAAGCTTTCAGCCAGTAAAAGATGGTGTTGAATTCAGGGGGTCGAAGCTCCCTTCCAGGAGTGGCTGGTAAACGAGATCAGGGGGTTGGAGCTCCCTTCCAGTTGCAGTTGGAAAACGAGAGAAGGTTTTAGCCTTCTGCAGGTAGAAGCTTGCATACTGGTATGAGTCTGCATCAATTCTATGTTGTAAAAGGTTTTCTATATAATAGAGATTGAAGACAACGACGACAACATCGGTGGTTTTCTCCCGAATTGGGTTTCCACCTTAAATATCAGTGTTCGCGTGTGTGATGCTTTATTCTGTTGATCACTGTTCATAACTTCTAACCTGATACATAACTGATAAATCGTTTTATAAGACTGCTTCTGATAATTTCTCTAAATCTGGAAAGTTAAATCAGTATATGCTAGTTTCCTTTTGCATTTCTGCGTGCATACGCTAGTTCCGTTCATAAAAACCGCGTATGGAAATCTGCTTAAAGAAAAAGTTGAATCTATGTTATAAGCTCTAAATACTGATTCACCCCCCCTCTCAGTATTTTTCCCAACACATTAATGCAATTTCATCCTCCAAGGTTCCCATTTGAAGAAAATTCCTCATAACTCATTATTTTTCGGACCCTTGGACCTTACCTTCTCCTACCTCCACAATAGCAAAAGGTCAAGTGGGTGGAATGGCACTTCCAATGTCTGCAGCTAAGATTGCTTATAGCTCTGTTTTTTACTTTACAGATTCCATTCCAATTTCTCTTTCACCAGAGGAATTGGATGGAGATGTGGCCCCAGCTTGGACTCTTAGTTTATCTTCAACCTAGGATTGTCTTGATACCACTCTTCCATCTGAAGAGGCCATCCTGGAAGCCATGACTGGTGTAGAGAGACTGTGGTATGACTTGCATCATCGGTCTTACTTTCTACCAGATTTGAGCGAAGTCGAATCAAGTTTTCATAGCCCTCAGTATTCTAGTCCTGTTCACCCAGTACTAAACCCTTTAGCACTAGCAAAGGTGTTTGCTGAAGGGAACATGGCAGTGATTTCTCCTACAATCCCAGTAAACATTTCCAGAAATCCCAACGTTATAGATAATATTTTCATCGGAGCTGAATGTTCCCCTGAAGAGGTTCAAATTTATACCAATCTCTTTCGAGAGTTTAGGGATGTGTTTGCTTGGTCTTATGAGGAAATTCCGAGTATAGATCCATCTATTGTCCAACATGAGATGAAGGTATAAAAAAATGCTAAGCTGGTTAGATAAAAGATTCGTTCAGTCAACCCTAGGAAGGCAGCAGCTATCAAAGCTGAGCTAGAGAAGCTACTTAAGGCAGATTTCATTTTTCATGTTCCTTTGATAGAATTGGTTTCGACTATAGTTCCTCTGGACAAGAAGCAAGGAAAAATTCGAGTTTGCATTGATTTCAGAGACCTAAATAAAGCATGTCCTAAAGTTAACTACCCCACACTATTTATAGATCAAATTCTCGATGAGTGTGCAGGAAATGAGATTTTCTCCTTCATCGATGGTTTCTCCAGATATAATCAGATTACTATCCATCCTGAATATCAACATAAGATTGCATTTATTTGTCACTGGGGTAACTTTGCTTACAATAATATGTCTTTTGGCCTTAAAAATGCTAGAGCTACTTTTCAGCAGGCTATGTCCTATGCTTTCCACGACATCAAGCATATTATCGAGGCATATTTGGATGATTTAGCTGCTCATTCTCATAAGAGAATTGATCATCCTTCTCACCTTCATCAAGTATTTGAACGATGTCGATATTACAAAATCTAATTGAATCAGAACAAGTGTGTTTTAGTGGTCACATCTGGTCGATTTTTGGGATTTATTATGTCTATGAAATGGATTCGGGTAGATCCCTTCAAGGTGGAGGCAATACTTCAGCTGCCTCCCCTGTCTTAAATTTGTCAACTTCAATGTCTACAAGGAAAAGCTAATTTTCTGCGGAGATTTATCATAAATTGTGTCGAGATTATGAAACGGTTTATGACATTATCAAAGAAAGGAGTTCGATTCTTTTGGGATGACTTTGCTCAACGCTCATTCGATGCTTTGAAAAAAGAATTGACCTCTGATCCTCTATTGATTCCACCTGATTATAGCAAGGATTTCCTTTTGTATCTTGCAGCAACAGAATCTACCATTGGTATGGTTCTAGTTCAGGAAGGCGATGCTCTTTCAGAGCATGTTATATACTACCTTAGTCTAGGCTTGGTAGGACTTGTTAACCATTAGTAAAAAAATTTCAGAGAAAATGATGACTAAAATAGGTCTTCAGCCTTCAAGTGATTATTTTCATAGAAAATTACCCATTCTTGAAGTCTGTTGTTCCCTAAAAGTGTTGTTCCCTAATGCTGTTCCCTAATAATGTTGTTCCTTATTGCTGTTCCCTTCAAAAGTCCACCAAGTTAAGCATGTTGTTCCCTTTGAAAACTATTTTCTAAAAAACCCCTTGTTCCCTTTCATTTACTCTCCATTCCCTTAAAAATCCTTTTTTAACCACGAAATTTCTTTCGAATGGTTTAAAAGCCTGTTTTTTCGCTCTATCGGAACTTGGAAAAACCTTAAAAAACCCAAAAAAACACTTTAAAACCTTTAAAGAGCCTTTCCGATCCTCTCAGGCTTTAGCCCCTTTTGGCTTAGCCCCAGTTCTTTTTTCTGACATATGACTAAGCCCCGTGACTGGGTGCTAGTGCTCATCACATTGCAATATTTTATATCGCATCGAAACTATTACATTTTATTATTTCGCTTCCCTTTCCCCCCCCTCCTACCGATGCGATAAGCCTCTCTTCCTCGGCCCCTGGTCACATACTCCTCCATGAGACCATACCTTAGCACCCATTCCTTAAGCCCCCATCGCATCACGCAATCGGAATTCCTTTGCTCTTTCCCCCTTGCCTTTTTTCTTGGCGAAACACCGTTGTGATAATCCTACCATTCATTACAAAAACTGCTCCCCCAATCATTTTTTGACACATGGCCTTCACTTGTTCAATCCGCCATGCACCTTTCTATTTCACGCTCCTCCTCCACCATTGGATCTGCTCCCCCAGATCCAATGGTTGGCATTGCATTTCGTGTTCATTTCCCAAAAAAATAAATCAAACCTTAACCGCGTGAAAATAATGGTTTCTGGAGGATGCGTGACACATTCTAATTGGATCGCGTTCCCTCTGGGCAAAACCACTTACCGCCTGAGGGTCGCGCGAAACCCACCAGCGATATTTCAAAACTGCTTTACCCATCGACACGCCAAAATACAGTTTTAAACCAGATTTTCTCCAGTTTTACTTAATAAAACTCCTTCGCCTACATAATCACCCCCTCCGCACTGCTCCTCCCACTTTCTATCAGCCTCTGCAAGTAGTTTTCCAATATCGCAGTGTTTATTAACATGTTTTATGATTTTATAGGATTCTATGGCGTTTCTATAAACCAAAGGCTTTCCCTCGATTCATAATGAAATATGACTAGAAGATAAAGGTCATTGTTGTCTAAACAGAGGCGAAAATCATGAAAAAAGGAAGTTACAGGGTTTGTTTTCACAGTTTAACCAATGCTCCATGAGCGCTGGTTTTATTAGGAAACCCTCCTGCTTCGATGAAGCCTCCTATCCACAGCAAAGGGAAAGACAGTAAAGGAATGCTGATAAAGACATCAAAAGAAAAGATTAAAGATTCAGAGGATTTAAATCCTGAAAGCAAGGGATAAAGCACAATTTGAAGGATTAAAAGGGTTAAATCCAGTTGTTTAAGGTTAAAACACAGTATAAAGGTGAATACAGTCAGCATGAAAGATTCAAAAGCTCCGAGGATGATTAATTAGGGCATAAAGCAGAATCACGGTTATAATAACGTTTTAAAGCCACAAAAGCAGTCAGATTAGTAGAAGAGCCTCCGAATGCCACATCATGGAGGCTATCACTCCTCAAAATGCCACCTACCAGCTGATTTCACCTAAAAATCATGCATATTAATTATACAGTCAGAGATATTTCTAAAGACAGCTCAGAATTAATTACCAACCTACCAAAAACCCCCAAATTCAACAAAAGTGACTGAAGTTGATGAAATTTAATGTAATAATCAATTAGCAGAGTTAAAACATTGGAAAAATTCTCCATGTGGCCCTTCAAAGGCCAAGAAGCACTTACTCTGCATTAATTGAACAGATAGACCTTTCTTTCACTCCACCTCCTCATTTCTTCTATAAATACTTCTCTAGAAGACAGTATACAGGTTGGTCTTTGGATACTAATTGATTGTAAATAGCTATTGAGGTTGTTGAAGCTTTGTTTGTAATAGAAGAAAGATAGGATGACATGAGAAGTTTGAAGCTGTAAAGACCCACTGGACTTGAAGATTGTAACTAGTTTGAACATCAAATACAAGCTGATTTATGGGATCCTGTTCTATGTCGATGGTGATGTTTTTCTTATTGTAAATTGTTATTTTATTTATGTTTCCATTCTGCCCACTTTTCTTTGATAAAGAATAACAAATATGGATTAGGATTTACTTCTGAAAGTACCCTAAATCTTACTGATAAATCTTTATCCTTTATGTTTTCTGCTAAATTATGTATTTGAGGATAATTTAATAGAGCATAACCAGTGAAGTGTTGGTAAGCCCATGTTTCCTGAGTACAAGTTGAGATATTGTCTTTGAATGTTCTTGAAAAGTCTGCTTAGTAAGTTTGAACTAGGGAAGTCTATGGTTAGCCCTGTCCTCTAGTTTCTTCTCCAACAATTTCTTTGAAAAGTTCCCTTGAAAGTATGTCAAAAGCAGGCTAGGTTAAAAGTCCTTACTTGATCTTAGACTAATTTTATGTTAATCTTGAATGTTTTCCTTTGAATATGCTGAAATCAGGTTAGGTTAAAATTCCTTACTTGATCTTAAGCTATTCTTTGTTTTATCTTAAATGTTTCTTTTGAGAATATGCTGAAAGCAGACTACGTTAAAAGTCCTTATTTGATCTTAAGCTATTCTTTTTTTTCCTTTGAGTATGCTAAAAGCAGGTTAGGTTAAAAGTCCTTACTTGATCTTAAGCTGCTCTTTGTTTTCTTATATGTTTTCTTCTTTCACCACTCCTTAATGTTTCATTCCATAAATCAACTTAAAGAGATCTATTGACATAAATGACTTGCCCCATAGACCACTCTTGAAACTTGCTGTCCAATTAAATACTTTATGACTCCATAGCCCAATGTATTTATGTTGTTTCTTACTTATCCTATCAGTTGAACCATTTTCAACCTACTCACAAACTTCACCCTTCAAAATACTTCATTTTAATGATATTCATCCCAACCAAACAAACAAAACCTTGTGCTTTATAACTAGCCTACTATCATATCATAAGCCTTAAAGATCATATATTTGAAAACACACATATAGAGAGACCCCTCTCTGAATCTAGGATGGCTAGATCCTCAGATTCCAAAGTGGTTTTGATGTAGGCTCTGCAACGTTTGTTCTTTCCAATCTTGCAAACTACAGAGACCTAACAGGACCTGAACTCCGGTACTCTCCGATAGAAAAGCTTGCTTTGGCAGCTTTCCATGTTGTACAATGGCTCAAACATTACATTCTTCTTTGAAAAACCTAGATTTTGGCAGCATTCAATCCATTTCAATTTGTTCTGAGTAGGTGAGTGATTGGGGGCAAACACAATAGATGGATTGTGATTTTGCAAGAATTTGATCTTGAGTTTATGTATGCCAAGTCCAAGAAATCATTGGTTTTTGCGGAATTGATCTCTGAGTTGCCCTATGGAGAGGAGATGGTTTATGATGAATCCTTTCTAGATGAGCATATTTTTCTCATTTCTTCATAGGATCCCTGGTATGGGGACCTCTTAGTATATCTTTAGACAATGAAGTTTCCCTCCAATTTTTCGAAAGATGAACGCCGTAAGTTACGTAACCTACCTAAAAGTTACTTGATCATTGGTGACATTTTATATCATTGTGGGGTTGATTCAATCCTTAGGCTGTGCTTAACTTTTGAATAAGCTGAGGTTGTGCTGAATGATTGCCACAGTGGAGCTTGTGGTGGTCATTTATCTGGGCTTGCTACAGCCCAAAAAATCTTGCGTGTAGGATACTTTTGGCCTTCAATTTTCAAATATTGTATGGAAGCGATCAAAAGGTGTCATCTGTGTCTGGTCTATACTCGAAATATGCACGCTCATCCAATTCCGCTCTTTCTTGTCATCACTGTCGGCCCCTTTACAAAGTGGGGTATTGATTATACTACTTGTAACCCACCTTTAGCTAAAGGTCACAAGTACATTATTGTAGCTGTAGAATACTTTACGAAGTGGGTCGAGGCTATGCCTATAATTGGGAATGATTTTGAGACAACAACTTTTTTCCTCTTCAATCAAGTCATTTCTCGCTTTCGTATTCCCAAAGAGATTGTCACTGATCATGGCAGTCATTTTTAGAACAATATGATGGCTGAATTGGCTCTAAAATTAGGTTTCTGGTAGGAGCACTCATCTCCGTATTATCCTCAAGCCAATGGGCAGGTGGAGGCCATAAACAAATCCTTTAAGACCATTCTCCAATGGACAATTGATAGAGCCCGATCCAATTGGCACATTATGTTGTATCCTGCGCTTTGGGCATACCGAATTTCAGTCCAAACTGCTGCTGTTTTTACTTCATTTCAACTAGCTTATGGGATGGAATCTATTTTTCCTATTGAATGTGAAATTCCTTCTCTTAAGATAGATGTAGAGCTTCTTCTTGACACCTCTAGTCTTGAAGAAAGTCTCCTTCATCTGGAACATCTCAATGAGCAGCAGCGGGATGCCTGCATGATGAATGAGGCACATAAGAAACAGATAATGGTTTAGTACAATAAAGCGGTCAAACCTAGGGTTTTTTATGAAGGAGACCTTGTCTTGGTTTATGCCCAAGAGAAGGATGCCCTAGGAGCAGGCATGTTTAAATCTATGTAGTATGGCCCCTTCATCATTAAAAAGGTCCTAAAAAAAGGAGCTTATGCCTTTGTTGATTTTGAGGGAAATGAGTTGGCAGAGCTCAGAAATGTGCTCTATTTGAAAAAGTACTATGCCTAGGCTTTGGCCTAACATCTTTCTTTTTGTATATTTTTTTTTTTGTACATATCTGAGATTTTTTTTCTTCGATGTGATTATGATGCATTTGATCTAATTTGGTAGGTTTTGTTGGATGTCATGAGTCATTTTGGTTTCATTGATGGTGCTAGTAGACATACCTAGAACTTGTCTTCTATGGCTTGGGTACTTCATTATCCATCTGATCATTTGTTGGTTTCAAGAGGTGTCTGCATTGGTCCTGCTTTGAAAAACGTACCGGAATACACTGCAGTAGTTTATCTACTCTCAAAAGAAATATCTTTGGGTGTTGATTCGTTAGTAGTGTTCTTGGATTCCCAACTGGTGGTTTCGCTGTTGAAAAACACATATCGGGTTCGAGACCCATTTTTTCACCGATTGTTTTTAAGGGTTTGTTTGTTACAGAGATCAGTTCAATTTATAACATTCATTCACATTCCTTGAGCAGATAATTGGATGGAAGGCTTATTGGCTAATCAAGCAATTGACTAGCATATTCATCATTCAACATTTTAATCAATATATCAAATACGTCACTCATTTTTCATACATTTGAGTCATCACATCATATAAATCGCTATATATATATATATATATATATATATATATATATATATATATCATCAGAGTGTTCAAAAATATACAAAATATGGACCCATCTGTCCTAAAAAATTAGGGCTTATGCTTGATCATGTTCAGTATTAAAAATATATTACAGTAATCCCGTGGTCCCTTCCCAACATTTGTGGCCTATAGAATACGATAGCAGTTGCTACACGATAGAATAACCACACCCAGTCTCATGGTACTCCAAATACCCGTCTCTGGATAGCCTCTGGTAAGTCCTCTACTGTAGACATAAGCACTTGGCGAGTCAAACTCTCCAAGTTTCTCTAGACCGCATGGAGGGTCCTACCAGGGTCTTCAGCATCTGCCTCACCTCTGTGGAACTTATTCCTTGGGTATCCCTCAGGTATGACTGGTCCCATATCTATATCATGATCATCAATAATATTCTAAGTCATTTGATTTCACTCAAAAAATATTTCATTATCATATTTTGAAGAAATCCAAAAAATTATATAATAAAAAAATAAAAAAAATGCAATCTCACCACTTGCACCCCATGCTACACTGGGTGGAAGGTCTAGATCTGGATCACCATGAAAATCCATCCCAACATATGGATAATCTTCCATACCGATAACTTGTTCCTCCCACCATTGGAAGAACTCATCACCCCATGTGGTTCAGAGAACTTCACTTCCCCCTAATCTCTTCATCAAGTCAGCCCACCAAGCTATTATTGGATCTCTGGGGCTGCTCATGGTAGAGATCACTTTGGGTCAAAGCCCTAGAATCCTCTCAAAGAAGAATGTCAGTAAATGGTTACATACCCAAAAATTTTAGTTTTTCCCTTTCGGATTGAAGTCAACTGTCTTTTCATATTTCTCAACAATGTTGTGCACCAATCGAAGAGGTGAATCAAGCATTCTACCACAATGCTCATCTGAGTACTGGATGCTTGATGTAGGGAAGCAGATCTTACTACCCTACCAATGGTAAAAAGGAGAATCTTCATGTATAGTTCTTTCAATTTTTTGATTGCAATCTGAGTCCCTACTTTTTGAGACCCCTCTACGTAGTAGACTTGGATGTAGTCTTCCACAGTAAGCCCTCCCAAAGGCTTTCCATGCAAATCTACTGGAACTCCTCTCCGAAAGAGTCCAATAATAAAATATATGTATTTCACCTCTATGCGTATAGCCATTTGATCTATCATGAAGCAGTATTCCTCTGGTTCCCATGGATCTACCAACATTTGGAGCAACCGGACATTACTTTTCATATTTGGCATTTTAAAGAATTTGAGAAATCCACAATTTTGAAGGATATCGAGTGAATTTTGATCCTCCATCACTTCATTATTGATGGCACTATGTTCACGTTCCCTCCAGCTAATAGACACCCTGCAAAAATTCATCAAATCATTCATTATGTTCATATTTTAAATTTTCGGTCTGCGCATATGCAGCTTCCTTTACACACAGTCGCGTATCATACACAGGTTCGTCCACGCGAACTCGTGTATGCGCAGAGGGTTTCATCAAAAAAAAGGTTTTCTATGGTAAAATTTCTAATATTTTCTCTTAAAATGAAATGAAATTGATGGCAAAGATGAATTAAGAGGCTACCTAACTGATTCGACGTGATTTGATGGCCAATTACTCCTATTCTAAGAAGGGGAATTTTTTGCCAAATTTCTTCGTGCTTATTTTTCAAATCTATCTAAGGCTGTGTAACCATGTTGCTTGTAAGTGCTGGAAGGTATTTTTTCAGGGACATTTTACTGAAATTGAGATTTTTTCCAGTTTCTTTGGATCCATGACTGCTGACCTATCATGGTAGGTATATGATTCTGAACTGGCATATAGGTTAGGGAATCCACTTTCCGTTGCATTCTGCAGACTAGCCTCCATTCTGATCACTTTCCATAGGGTCGATCACGTCTTGTCATGAGTACTTAAACCTTTTCACTCGCTGATTTTTGAATTATGACTTGGTGGTAGAGCCTTCCTTTACATGGGCTTCCGAGTTAGCTCCTCGCTAGCATTTGTCACCCATGCTACAATTGATGTAGGCTCAGGAGTCCTCTTTAGTTCCTCCATGACATATATGTTGAAGCTTCATTCTTCTTCTTCTTTGCTATCATTTTTCTAGCCATTACCCTAGAGGCTCGCTTTTGGTTGTCAAGTTGTATTTCTGCATTGAAAATTGACTACTCGTTTATCTTGGCCTTTAGCCTGCTTCATTTGGACTCAATGTTTAAGCCATATTTTGAACTGGACTCTTTGTACAAGTTAACAATGCAATCACTTAGCTACTACTACTTGACACCTTGTTACCCATGGATGGAACACTCCTCTGAGTATCACTTACCAGTTTCCGCCACCTTGCATTGAGCATAGGATTGTTCCTATCCCCAGAACTAGTGCATCTCTTTTATGATACTCAATCTATCCATTGTACTATAGCATTCTTTTATTCCTTTTTAGGCTTTGAATATTAAAAAGACAAAAAAATTAAATATGTGAAAAAGAGCGGGAACGAGATATTACTTCATATTTTGATGGTAGCTACAGTGTCAGTTTTCTCGCCCTTGACCAAAGCACAAAAAACTATGGCTTTCCTTCATTTGGGATGTTTTTAGTTTTGACTTAGGAAAAGCCATAACCTTGTCATATGCATCAGTTCTCCCCCGGTTGGTTATCTCTTCCAATCATATGGAGGGTTTGTTCGTGCCTCCTGCATGACAAACCTATACAAAGTTATCATTTGCTGCCATAGTCAACATGATTTGTGCTTTTGTTCAAGGTAAGTTAACCTGAGTTGGCCTATCTGCGATGTCTCTTGACTCATTTTTTCAATCGACCTTCCCAGTGTTGTCAGTGTCTTGTTCTATCACATCAGATGTTTGGTCCTATGCTCATGCTGGTTTGAGAAGGTCTCCATTGGCTTCTTGCTGGCAGGTTTGTCTCTTATCAACTATGACATATTGCTCTAAGAGAAAACCTAAAGTTTCACCCTAGCCCTATTTACATTATTGATAGGTGACCTTGTGCTCAGAATTTGATCATCATCATGGGTCTTTGACTTGGTGGTTTCCCTTGTGTTCGACATCAGCTTACATTATCACACCTAGGATTTGTGTAGTACCTAGATTTCCATTTGACCTTATTAGTGGATATCTCGCCTCTTTGTCATCTTTCATTATTGGTTGGTTAAAAGGGTTTCTTCCATGTGCTAGCTTCATCTTGTGCATGCCGGAAACGTACTTCAGGTTGGTTACTTCATTCTTCTTTGTCTGATTCCTTCCAAATCTTGGCCTGCGGGTTACACTCGCACTAGACTTATGTGGGATTCCTTAATGCCTTCGTTCCAGCAGATATTTTCCCATCGACTCTGACTCATTGCTCTAGGAATAAGTTCTAGAGTCCTTTTGTCAGTACCTTATGGTTTGCAGTCATTAGTGGAAAATTATTTGCCATCGACAGTGAGGATACATAATTGCCTCTTGATTGGTGGATTATTTCAAGTGTTCGACTCGAACTCATTTATTCCCACTTTTTGGATTGTACTGGGGCACCTTGACACTCATTATCATTATCGGTGGGATGTATCACATTTGTTAACGGTATACATCAATGATCGGTAATCAAATGATTTCTCACATGGTCGACTTCATCTCATTTATTCCCATTGTATAGAATTGTGCCATAGTGATCAGTGAAGACCTTAGGTTTGCATCAACATGATTCAGTTCACTTAGATAGTTTCTTCAGTTTTCTGCCAGTGACACCGTACACCATTATATGTTGTAGTTTCACCACAACATCATCTTATATGTCGGCTCTCGAGTTGCGTGTTGTACCATTTGTTCGACCACTTATGATTTGGTGCTCGAAGATTCAGTTGTGACTTTTGTGATCATATATCTATTGTAGCATCATTGATTAGTCTTCTATATGTGATACTTGGACCTGATTTTGACTTGTCCTTCCGAGAAGTGATCAGCAATCAGATGATTCATTATGTACTTTACATTTTGTCAACTATACTTGTATACATTTTGGATCCACTCTATATTTCATATGCAGACATGATTTTTATTTCATTGAGCGTGGGTATGCCGCCTCATACATGAACTATCTCTTTGATTTCTCTCACTGGTTTTTTTTGGCAGGATGAAATTTGGTGAAGTCCTCTCTATTCCTTGCAAGGTTCTTTCTATACACATAATACATTTTGGCCATCATGTACCCCTTTTGACCTCATATAATAGGGGGCATCTATTATAGTGTTATTTATCACCTTCATGTACTTGATGATTTACACTTTGGCCTTGGGCACCCTTTCCCCTAAACTTGAATATTTTTTCAAAAAACAGTATCTTAAAACCCATATGCGATTCTGCCCAGAATTTTCTGCGTATACACACGAGTCAATTCATAGAGATCTATGTATACATTTTTAATTATTAAAAAATATATAAATTCCCTATATTTGAGGCGGGTTTGATGGTTATTCCAGTAATTCAACCACCCCAGCTCGTGGCCTAACTGATCCTTCTTGAGGTCCTGTGATTTGGTAGATTGGCATAACAAATGAAAAGGAAACATTAGAACCACTTTGGAATCCTAGGATCTAGCCCTCCTGGATTCAGAGAGGGATGTCTCTATATGTTTTTTATAATGATATGCTTATAGGCTCATGATATGATATTAGGCTAGTTATGAAGCACAAGGGATTTGTTTGTTTTTGTTGGTTGGGGGTCATTAACTGAGAAGATCATGTGAAGACTGAAGGAGGAAATAAATTGAAGGATATTTCAGCATGGGAATATAGGTTAAAAAAAAGTGTCAATCCATTGGGCTATGGAGTCACAAAAAGGTTTACTTGCACAACAACTATTCAAGGGTTTCCACAGGGCAAGTCATTTATATCAAAAGATCTCTTTAAGTTGAGTTTGTGGTATGATACATTAAGAAGTGTGGTGAAAGAAGAAAATCTAATAACCAATTAAGAATCTATTAACTTCACTATATGAGAAAAGCCTTTCAAAGTGACTGATTTGGGAGCAAGCCAAAGGACAGGGAAAACCATAGACTTCTCTGGGAAAACTCCTAATAAAGCCAACTTCTAAGACAAAAATCCAGTAATCATGTTGGCTACCTTCAGAAAGTAGAAAAAATTTAAGATAAACATAAAAAGTAGCCTAAGATCAAGTAAAGACTTTGAACCTATCCTGCTTTCGGCATACTCTTAAGGGAAAACATTTAAGAAAACAAAGGGCAGCCTAAGATCAGGTAAGGAATTTGAACCTATCCTGCTTTTGGCATGCACTTAGGGAAATCTTCAAAACAACTGTTTAAGACTAAACAAGGGATAGGGCTAACCATAAACTTCCTTGATTAGGACTCTACTTAGCATGCAGTGAAAAGATCATTCAAGAACAACATCTCAAGTTCTACTCAGCAAGACATGGGCTCACCAAAATTCCTTGACTGGTTATACTCTATTGAAATCATTCCCAAGAAAAAATTAGAAGAAAACATCAAGATCAAGCTTATCAGTCATAATTAGGGTACTTTAGAAGTAAATCCTAATCTATATTTCCTACTCTTTATCAGAGAATATGAACAAAGTGAAAAACATAAGAAGCAATAGTGACAATAAGGAAAAACATCACCAATGATCTAGATCAGGATCCAGTGAATATGCTTGTCTATTTGATGTCCAAGACCAGTTACATACTTCGAGTCCAATAGCTTTTATAGTCCAATACTTCTCTTTCCAGTCTACTATATTACAACTACTCAACAACTCTTACTCAATAATAGTTTGACAATTAACAATTTTCCAACCCTTTACAATGAAACTTCAAAGAATATTTATAGGTGAATGAGGAGGAGTGGTGGAAGAGATGATTCTTAATGATAAATTAAGACAGAGGAGAAGTGCATCGAATGATTCACTCTGATCAATAAATATTGCATTAACTACTTAGACCATTCAGTAGCTTTTTGTTGACTTTGAGGCATATCTGGTAGGCTGGTAATAACTCCGAAGTGTGTCTCTTATGAGATATTTTCTGACTGTAGTAACTCTGTTTTGGCTTCTAGGACAAGTTAGGTGAAAGAGTGGGTTTTGGGGCTTTCCCATGTCTTTATAATAACTTCCCTCATAGTTTTTAAAGAGGTTTAGTCATCCAAATGGCTGTTAAGGTGTCTTTGAAGTGAAAGTAGGCCACAGGTGGCATTTTGGTCCTTTGGTGGAGTAATAGCTTCTGTAGATGTGGCATTCAAGACTCTTATTCTACTGATCTGTGTGTTTATGCCTTTAAACTCTGATTGGGCCCTTTGATATTCCATTAAAACCTTCTTTAATCATCCTTTGCTTTAAAACTAGTTCTTCATCTTCAATCTGCGGGTTAAGCTTTTAATCATCTGAGTTGGACTCTTAACCTTTAATATTTTCTTTTCTGAATTTGTCTTCAACCTTTAAATTTTGTTGATCATGCTTTAATATTCACTGATATTTACTATTTTCTCGTGTACAAGTGGCTGGGCTTCCACGATGGGGGTTCTACTACTCAACTGGTGTTCATGACACACTGATAAAACAATGATAATCAAACCCCATGAATCCCATTTTTGCATTGTTTCGGCCTCAGGATCGTCATCCTCGGCTCTTTGTCACTTTTCTTGACTGTGGGAGAGCCTGCACATTAACTTGCCATTAAAACCTACAAATAAATATTAAAAACGTTATGAAAACGTGCGTTGTGGGTTTAAACTACTTGTAGAAGCTGTGTGGGGCCAGGAGGAGAAGTGAGGACGAGGGTGCATGCAGCGAGGAGGTTCTATGGCGAAGAGCAAAGAACCAGGGTTTAAAACAGAGTTTTAGCACAAAGAAAGCATTGGTGGTTTTGGGAAAACTGTGAATGGTTTTCGCGTGAGGCATGGGCAGTAAGTGGTATTGGCAGGGGGAATGCGATAAGGTTTAGGGGTTGACGCATGTCCCCCTAAAACCACCCATTCCACTCTCAAATTGCACGCTGCGGGGGTGTGGGTGGAATGGGCACGGAACAATGCATCGACCGTTCGATTTGTGAGCTGCAGATCTACGGTGGATGTTTAGCGCGGGGGGAGAAAATATGCATGGGACGAGGATGGTGGGTCCTGACGGTGACATCAGCCTTTGTTGTGTAGCGAAAGGTTTTTAATCAGCGAGGTGAAATGGATCGGGTTAAGTGCGAGCCATTGATAGATTATGATCAATGGTTAGGATTGATTCCCGGCAGGGGGGAGAGATGGTGGATGAGGGGAAGAGAAAGCGTGGAGCCCCAATAGCTGTTGAATCTTGAGGATCAATGGTCAGGATATTTTCAACAAGATGTCTATCAGGGGTGTGACATCGACGGGGTAAAGTAGAATCGGGAGGCTGCGATCTGCGATAGCTAATGGGGCTTAGCGCTTGGTCATAGGACCAGGCTCTATGACGAAAAAAGGGGCTAGGGCTAAGCCGAAAGGTGCTTGAGCCTGAATGTCTTAAAGGAGCAGAATTATGCCAAAATGAAGGTTTTTTAATGGTTTGTAAAGGTTCTGATAGATGTAAAGAAGGGCTTAAAACCAAATAAAAGGGTCTCAAATGGTTTTGAAGAATTTTTAAGGAAGTGGAGGGATTTTTAATAGGAAAATATGAAAGAAAGAGGGTGAAAAAGGGGTTAAAATAGTTTTCTTCATGATAAAAACAGGGATTTTGTGAAGACATCAGTGAGATGGATCCTTTGGAAAAATAGACACAACAAGGCTTCAAGAAGTCACAAATTTGCTCCAAATTTGTTTCTTGAAGAATAACAGACCTGTTTTAGCCATCATAGTATATGGAAAATTTATAGATGGCTAACAGTGGCTCCACTTGGGGATGGCAGCTCCTTGGAGGTGTCAAGAACCTCAAAAATTTATCTCTGGAATGTAGATCAATGTCTTTCACTTTGATAATCCTCTTTCTTCTTTGTTCATGCTGCTTGGAAGGATGATCATAATTACATCAACAAACAGATTTCTTTCCCCAAACAACTACCTACACAACCTACTTTCCTAACATTTTTTCTTCATAAGGTGCACTTGGACTTGCAAAATTTTTGACATCAACATTTTATTCTTTTGAAAATAGGAAAAAATAATCTAAATCTACCCTTATAACTTCCATGATTTTAGATTAAACAGTTGAACCCATTAGCTTCTCTACCTAACTACTATCTATCAGGATTAAGCTGTCTGACAGATTTCATTCTCTATATTCTAAAACAGAAATTGAAAAAACAGCCAAACTAGGATTAAGATGTCTAATTTTTTGTAATTTCCATGGCATAATAAACCAGCTACACATAGACTTATTTGCAGAAAATTAAAACAAAACTGTGAAGGCTTAAGATCTGAAAATTACAAGCATCCTTCTTTCTTTCTTTTAGCTTTGGTTTTGATCTTTTTAGCGCTGTCTTCTTCTTCTTTACCTGGTTCAAGTTTTCATCATGTTAGAACCAATCTTCTTTGTATCTTTGGCTTAGGTTTTGAGCTTATTTTAACCATTCTCTCTATCCTAAACGATTTTACTGATAAGCCAAGATTTCATTGTTTGGAAAATCTTCTTCACTAACCTATCAACAGTGAATTGAAATTTATCTAGTCATGATTAGGTTGTATGACTAAATAAAAGTGTTATTTTTCATTAAGGTAATTTTTAGGTCTAAAATGGGCCTCCTAAGGAAATTATAAAATAATAGTGGAAATAATAAAACAAGGTTTGATGACATCATCAAAATTTAGAGGGAAAAAAGAAAAAACTACTTTTTCAACTCGTATTTTTAAATTATCTCCCCAATTTTTTACTCAAATTTCGAGCGGGAGTACTCGTTGGATGAAAAATTTAATTCCTCATCCAAGGAGTACCCATGTTGCATACTTTCGATGGACCCTGCTACATGAAAAATTAGAAATACATAAAAAACGTGTTTGCAATCATGTTTTTTCATGTATTTCTCATTTTTCGCATAGCAGGGTCTATCGAAAGTATGCAACATGGGTACTCCTTGGATGAGGAATTATATTTTGCATCCAATGAGTACTCCTGCTCGAAATTTGAGTAAAAGATTAGGGAGATAAGTTGAAAATACAAGTCAAAAAAATAGTTTTATTATTTTATTATTTTTTAATTTTTTTACCCCTTTACTTAAAAAATGTTGAATCATTCCCCATGGTTGACATCATCATCTTGAATCCTATTGGTTCTTATAAATTTTATTTTGGTTGTACATTTTTCTTAGGAGGCCCATTTTAGACCTCAAAATTGCCCTAATGGGTAGTGGCATTTAAGCTTGCACACTTTCAGACTCTTTCTTTTTTGATATGGGGCTGTACATTTCTTCTTTTTATTTTCTATTGTTTTTGTATTTTTCAATTTTTCTTTCAAAGTAAAAAACAAAAACTAACTAAATGCTCACAAGCTGAGTTTTATTGACATTCCTACCTACCCAAATCTAATTCTGAAATATTTACATGTTTAGATGACAAATTCTCTTTTCCAATACATCCAGTCAATCAGATGGTTCCATGATTGGTCTTTGCTCATCTCTTTGAGCATGCTGGACAGACATGGCCACTCCCATCTCACTTGTTTTTAGCAGCAGTGCTAAAAATTTTTGTTGCATTTGGTGATACACTGCTCCTAACAATCTCTATCCCTTCTTCAAATGTCTTCAAAAAATGAGCGAAGGGGTCTCGAAATAATACCTGGTTGGGAGTATTTGATAGGTAAGATTCAACCAGGGTTATTTTTTCTTCCACTGGATCAAGAAAAATATTCTTTTGAGAAAGAAAATATTCCTCATCTTCATTGTGATCTGAACTGGAGGACTCATCATATTTGACAGTGCTGTCCTCTTGCAGTCCCGGGGTATTTTGATTCAGTGGAATGAGCTTAGTGAAGATGTCATTATATTCTTGAGTAGGGTTCTCTTTGATTACCTCAACCCTTTCAGGAGAAGGTTATTTAATTTCAATCGGCTCAAGAAGTTCTTCATTGTTTTCCTCCTCAACCTGTGAGCTGAAAGACTGCTAATTCCCAATCATATGAAAACTGTTACTGATGAGTTTTAATGAAGTAGAGCAAAGATTAAGAGATTCTTTTCCCTCTTCTGCATTTTTAAAGCTTTCTTCATCAGTATGGAAAATAGCCTACTTTGGGTCATTACTTTCTCGAAGTTGGTGGGACTGATCTTCCTCCCAAAAATCTATTAATGACGGTCCTGCAAGATCAGATTCTGTTTGGAGAACATCATCATCAGAAAAATCAAAATTAGGAAAATCATTAATGTAAGTAATGTCACCAATCAAACATACTGGATTATCAGTAGGTCTTTCTTTATTCTGATCTACAAGGGAACTTTCTAAATTTTTACAGCAAAGTTCATTAGGTGAGTGGGAAAGAGTGTTTGGTTTATAAAAAATTTCAGAGGCTGGTTGTTTATTGATAATCTGATCTATTTCTTCTTTTTTCAAAGGAGGAGATGTTTCTGTGTTTCTTTGAGAAGAATTACAACAGTTCTTTATCTCTTGTGAAGACTGAATTTGAGGCTGGATGTCTTCTTGAGCCTCACTTAGAAGGGATGACGAGTCATTATTTATGCTTGCAAGGATATCGTGAGGAATGTCTTTTATTCCTTGATTGATTTCTTCCTCAACTGATTCATCTAGGTTCTTGTGATAGTTTGGATGTATATGAAATTCTTGAATGGCTTTTAACATATCTTCAGGATGCATATTAACCAAATCCTCATCAATATCTAACAGGTATTGTATGATGTTCTGAGATTGATCACAAAAATTTGGAGTCCATGATAAAGATGAAGGGTTATCTCTATATTTTTCATAAAATACTTGGTGTATGTCTCTTAAAGAAAACAAGCTCATAGGTTCTAACCATTGATACCAGTGCCTTGTCTTTCCTTCTAATGTTAACATGAAAATTTTCATAAGTCAGTCTTCATGCCATTCAGTCTTTATCTTCCATACATGTATATGAAATTTAATGATATGTAACAATGGGTCATCAAACTTTTCACCTTGAAAAACAGGAAGGTTATCATCCCAAAACACCTAGGGCATCTTATGTGGGAACCCAGGGATATGATCTCTACTCATTGGGGCATATCTTCGTTGTATCCTTGGAATCATGTTTGTGAATCAGAAAAGAGGTCACTATGTCTATTCAACCAGTTCAAAGTCTTCTACCAGTGGAGTCATTTGGTCTTTTGGGAGTTGTGGAGTTACCAGGTGGATGATTTCAAATGTTTTAAGATGAGTTGTTGTCCATCATCAGCAATTGAATACCAATCTAAGGATGTTGTGGGTCTTCTAAGCTCTTAAGGATGTCTAAGATGCAATTTACTCAGAAGGTCCCCAGTGGAGTCGCCATTATGTTGGGGTCCTGTGATTTGGCAAATTGGCATACCAAATGACAAGGCAACATCAGAACAACTTTGGAATCCTAGTATCTAGCCCTCCTATATTCAAAGAGGGATTTCTCTATATGTGTTTTAGAATGATATGCTTATAGGCTCATGATATGATATTAGACTAGTTATGAAGCACAAGGGATTTGTTTGTTTTTTTTGGTTGGGGATCATTAACTGAGAAGGTCATGTGAAGAGTGAAGGAGGGAATAAATTGAAGGATATTTCAGCATGGGAAGATAGGTTAAGGAAAAGTGTCAATCCATTGGGCTATGGAGTCATAAAAGGGTTTACTTGCACAACAACTATTCAAGGGTTTCCACAGGGAAAGTCATCTATATCAAAATATCTCTTTAAGTTGAGTTTGTGGTATGAAACATTAAGTAGTGTGGTGAAAGAACCAAAGCTAATAACCAATTAAGAATCTATTAACTTCACTATACAAGAAAAGCCTTTCAAAGTGAATAATTTGGGAGCAAGCCAAAGGTCAGGGAAAACCATAGACTTCTCTGGGCAAACTCCTACTAAAGCCAACTTCTAAGACAACAATCCAATAATCCTCTTGACTACCTTCAGAAAGTAGAAAAAATTTAAGATAAACATAAAAAGTAGCCTAAGATCAAGTAAGCACTTTGAACCTATCCTGCTTTCGACATACTCTTAAGGGAAAACATTTAAGAAAACAAAGGGCAGCCTAAGATGAGGTAAGGACTTTGAACCTATCTTGCTTTTGGAATGCACTTAGGGAAATCTTCAAAATAGATATTTAAGACTAAACAAGGGACATGGCTAACCATAAACTTCCTTGGTTAGGACTCTACTGAACATGCAGTGAAAAGATCATTCAAGAGCAACATCTCAAGTTCTACTCAGCAAGACATGGGCTCACCAACATTCCTTGACTGGTTATACTCTATTGAAATCATTCCCAAAGAAAAAATTAGAAGAAAACATAACGATCAAGCTTATCAGCCAGAATTAGGGTACTTTAGAAGTAAATCCTAATCTATATTTTCTGCTCTTTATCAGATAATATGAACAAAGTGAAAAACATAAGAAGCAACAGTGACAATAAGGAAAAAAATTCACCAATGATCTAGATCAGGATCCAATGAATTTGCTTGTCTATTTGATGTCCAAGACCAGTTACATACTTCGAGTCCAATAGCTTTTACAGTCTAATACTTCTCTTCCCAGCCTACTATATTACAACTACTCAACAACTCTTACTCAATAAAAGTTCGACAATTAACACTTTTCCAACCCTTTACAATGAAACTTCAAAGAGTATTTATAGGTGAATGAGGAGGAGTGGTGGAAGATATGATTCTTAATGATCAATTAACACAGAGGAGAAGTGCATCAAATGCTTCAATTTTCTTAATAAACATTTCATTAACTGTTTCGACCATTCAATAGTCTTTTGTTGACTTTGAGGCATATCTGGTAGGCTGGTAATAACTCTGAAGTGTGTCTCTTATGAGATATTTTCTGACTGTAGTAACTCTGTTTTGGCTTCTAGGACAAGTTAGGTGAAAGAGTGGGTTTTGGGGCTTTCCCATGTCTTTATAATAATTGCCCTGAGAGTTTTTAAAGAGGTTCAGTCATCTGGATGGCTGTCAAGGTGTCTTTGAAGGGAAAGTAGGCCACAGGTGACATTTTGGTCCTTTGGTGGAGTAATAGCTTCTGTATATGTGGAATTCGAGACTCTTATTTTGATGATATGTGTGTTTAGGCCTTTAAACTCTGATTGGGCCCTTTGATATTGCTTTAAGGCCTTCCTTAATCATCATTTTCTTTAAAAATGGGTCTTCATCTTCAATCTTGCTTTGAATTTGTCTTGAAACTTTAACTTTTGATGATTGTGCTTTAATCTTCACTGATCTTTACTGTTTTCTCATGTATAGGTGGCTAGGCTTCCGCGCTGGGGGTTTTGCTACTCAACCAGTGTTCATGATACACTGATAAAACAATGATAATCAAACCCCGTGAATCACTTTTTTGCATTGTTTTGGCCTCACGATCATCATCCTCGACTCTTTGTCACTTTTATTGACTGTGGGAGAGCCTGCACATTAACTCGACATTAAAACCTGCAAATAAATATTAAAAACATTATGAAAACCTGGGTTGTGGGTTTAAACTACTTGCAGAAGCTATCTAGGGGTAGGAGGAGCAGTGAGGAGGAGGGTGCATGTAGTGAGGAGGTTATATGGCGAACAACAAAGAACCAGGGTTTAAAACAGAGTTTTAGCGTGAAGAAAGCATTGGTGGTTTCGGGAAAACCATGAATGCTTTTCGCATGAGGCCCGGGCGGTAAGTGGTATTGGCAGGGGGGTATGCAATAAGGTTTAGGGGTTGACGCGTGTCCCCCTAAAACCGCCCATTTCACGTTCAAATTGCACACTGTGGGGGTGTGGGTGGAATGGGTGCAAAACGATGCATCGACCGTTCGATCTGCGAGCTATAGATCTATGGTTGATGTTTAGCGCGAGGGGAGAAAAGATGCATGGGAGGAGGATGGTGGGTCTTGACGGTGACGTTAGCCTTTGTTGTGTAGCGAAATGTTTTTAATAAGTGGGGTTAAAGGTATCGGGTTAAGTGCGGACCGTTGATCGATTATTATCAATGGTTAGGATTGATTCTGGGGGGAAGATGGTGGATGAGGGGTCGAGAAAGGGTGGAGCCCCAATAGCCATTGGATCTTGAGGATTGATGGTAAAGATATTTTTGGCGGGAGGTCTATCGGGGGTGCGACATCAATGGGGTAAAGAAAAATTAGGAGGGTGCGATATGCCATAGCCGATGGGGCTTAGCGCTTGGTCACAGGACCAGGCTACATGACGAAAAAAGGGGCTAGGGCTAAGCCGAAAGGTGCTTGAGCCTGAATGTCTAAAAGGAGCAGAATTACGCCGAAATGAAGGTTTTTCAAGGGTTTTTAAAGGTTTTGATAGATAGAAGGAAGGGCTTAAAACCAAATAAAAGGGACTCAAATGGTTTTGAAGGATTTTGAAGGAAGTGGATGGATTTTTAATAGGAAGATATGAATGAAAGAGGGTGAAAAAGGGGTTAAAAGAATTTTCTTCATGATAACAGGAGGGCTTTTGTGAAGACATCAGTGAGATGGATCCTTTGGACAAATAGACACAGAAAGGCTTCAAAAAGTCACAGATTTGCTCCAAATTTGTTTCTTGAAGACTAACAAACCTGTTTTAGCCATCATAGTATATGGAAGATTTATAGATGGCTAACACTCCTAATTGCAAAAACTAATTTTGAGGGAGTATAAAAGCCCATCAAAGGTATGGCCTCAGGGAGAGAGAAAAGATATAGATATTATACTCTGTTGGATCCCTATTCAGGTCTGATATTCCCGTGCCTCCTACACTTCCCAAGTATATTCAAGAAACCCTTGTTTCTTTGAGATGTTCATCATTCTATATGACATCTATTGTGCACACATCTTGGAAGAATTCTTGCGAGGCTAGGGCTGGACGAATGTAGAGGACGGTATGCTCAAAAGGTCATGGCAGGATTCAAGTGATCTCTCCAAGTTTTGATTACTGTATGTGTCATTCATAATAAGAAGAGCCATATTGTTCCCAATATTACGTGTTAATGATTTTTTATACATGTGTAATAATCATTAATTGAACATTTCATATTGTTTTCATGATATTATACATGGTTTTCACTAGCATATAAGAACTATATATGTTGTACAAATAGTTTTTTGTGTCTGTTCTTTGTGGATTTACAGGTGTCAAAGCACAAAGTGTTGTATGGGGTTTACACCCCATGGGATCTACATCAACCGAGGTAATTACAGGTAAGTTCTACAACTAGTAGCATCTAGTTTTTAGTATAAAAATTGGTCAAAGTGAGTCCTTCTTGAATGGCATGCCCCTGATCTGTGAAGGTTTTCAACCCAAGACCTTTAGGGTATTATTTCCCAAAACACTCGATGTGTGAACTCCCAATGCATCTCACTACAAGTCGTGCAAAAAAATGTCTAGAAGTTTGTACACACGTATTGGGGTTTGAAGCTATTGTAGTTAATACATTTTCGATTGGCAGGAGCTCTAGAAGACTCCATATCTATGCCTGAATAATTGGTTTTACTAACATTTTTATGAACACTAGAAGTCTGCAGCAGTTAATTCCATTCTATCTTTGGAGGCAAACATGTTTCTAAATTCCAGAAAATCATATTGGAGTAGCATAACATAACACATTTCTTGATTCTATTGTAGGAAAATGAGTGTAGTCCAGGAATCCTTCGGAGTGCAAGAAACCATAAAGTGGTGTAGGCAGGTAAGTGATGTAGGAATTGATTTCTACTATGGTGCAAGCATGTCCAAAGCATGATCGAACCTATTTTAAACATGCAATAGACAAGCCTTTATTAAAATTTTATGAATGGTATTTTAATTTCGTTAAAACAAGAAATAACATATACTTTTCAAAAATAATCATTTAGCCATCGACAACATGAGATAATTCTGAATAAATAAGACAAAATGGAGGCCCAACATCCCCCCATGCTGACCATCTTGCATGTCCTCATGCAAGGAAATCTGGTATTGTCACTTTGTCACAAAAAATAGAGATTAAAAACATTTATAGGCATTCATAATGATGTCCATGCAATTCTGTGTGATCACATTTATTGCGCTAGATAAATCTTTCTTGAAAAACAGAGTGTTTGTTGGACTCTTTATTTGCTTAGACTCATTTCAAGAAAATAAAAAACAAAAGCTGCCCTGGAAAAATTAAATTTCAAGGGTGGTGTTTATTATTTGAATAAAATAGCCAAAATTTTAAATTTTATAAAACAATATCTTAGAGGCATCCCTGATGAGAAGTTTCACTTTAATATCCTCATTGTAAATATGAGTAACATTATTCAAAAAACAAGGTGTCAAAAGTAGACATAGCAATACCTTCCCATAGTGATCATTTTACCGTTATCCATGTGTAGTTGAAGATTCTCTTATCTGGCACAATGGGCTACCTGCACTAAGGGTCCCATGCTCATAAGAATCATTTCAAAAAAATATAGAAATCCAAGGTATAGCAATAGAAATATTTTAAATCCATTCTCAAAGATATTGATAGTATGTTCAGGGAAAGGCACAAACAACCAAGTAAAACATAGTGTAAAATTAACTTTAATACCACAGGCATGGCCCTAATACCAGTAGTCATCTATAGCCTCGACAGGGATACCTTTTAACCTCATGAAATGATTTTGTCCCACCTATTAGATATATATTCAGAGTCATTTAAGAACATTCACTTTTTCTCTTTTTAGAAGTTAATTGAATGTCGCTGATCTAGCTTGGAAACCATCTATCGACAATGCCATTCATGATAACTAACAGGAATGAACAAGTCGGCACATGATGATACCTCTTGTTTTCCATATTTTCAACTGAAAGACATTACCCTGGTTTGGTGACTAGTGCAATAATATCATTCTCCTTAGGACCCATGATCATAGTAGGTCGACTCGCAATGAGACCTCCTATCCATCAATTAATTTATTTATGTTTTTTTTTATAGAAAAAATCTGATTATAATCAACCTCATATGGGTTACCTAGTAGGTAGGGAAGAAAATCCGCTCATTAAGAGTGCATGATGGCATGAAAAGTTTTTAATTGCTATTCTTTGTTGGTTGTTCATGCTACCATAAGAACTTATTTAAAGACATCCTAGATAACGACCAAAAAGATTCCTTGATTTGGTCATGCCAGGGTTCTTTATGAAAGTAGGCATGGTCCACCATAGGAGGTTTTTCATTGATCCTTTCAAAGAGGACTTAAAAAAAAATCTGGATGATATTTTATTAAGATAGGAGAAAATTATTACATGTAACTTATAAAAATTACCTTTACTGACATGTAATCCATAATCAAAGTCACTTTAAAATATGAGGTATTAAGTGTAAAGTTCTTCTGACAAGTCTTACCATGAGAGTGCATGATAATAGAAATTTCAAAAGTTGTGCTTTTAAGGAATCACAAGTTCAAGAGTTTTTTTATACATATTTATTCATTATTCTCGTATTACCCTATCCTATTTTTAAAGAAAGAAATATCAACTTTAAGTGTAGGCATACTTCCAATGAAGCCATGTGTGCAAAAAATATACTCACACTTAGTTTTAAAGAATAGACTTAAAGACATAGCAAAGCATGAGAAACCAATGCTTCAATTGATATGATACCAAGAGATGTCGAATGATGAGGGAATAATGTGTGCTTATGGATGTTTGAAACCAAAATTCAATGAGATCCACATATTTATGATTTTCCAACTGATGCAAGTCTTCCACAATTTGATAGTCACTTTCCTGGAGGCACAAAGGATCCGGTGAAAGACAAAAGATAAATCCCTCAAGTTCAAGCTCAAATATTTGATTTTGAGAATGAAGAAAATGGTTGAGAGAGAGTCTAGGGTTTTGGATTTCAACAACATTTTCAGAACAAGTTCCAATGAAATATTTCTACTCTATTGGTCTTTGAATTATATCTTCTTGGGGTGAATGCTCTGTAGTAATGGGGGAATTTTCCAAATTCATTTCCTTTCCCAGCATGGAATAAGTAACATTATGTTTAACATGGGAATCAACGGGAAGAATAAGTGTTCGAAACCACTGTGCAACCTGATGGTTTAGATTAAGGTTTATGATATGGTTTGGACTAAGGCTTAGACTAGGCTAAGGATTTGGGTTAGGGTTTGGACTAGGATTAGGGCTAGGGTATGGGTAAGGATAAGGAATAGGGTATGGAATAGAGGGAAAGAGTGTAGGGTATGGATTAGGGTATGGATTAAGGCTAGGGTAAGGTTGCACATGCAACTGGGACCATGGAGGAGGATAAATTAATGGTGCATTGGAAAGAAATTGTGGTTGTTGTTGGTTCTCATATGATTGAATTTTCATGGGCAATTTTCGTAGAGATAAGGATCTAAACGATTCTTGAGGCCATGGAGATATATGGCTCGAAGAAGAGTTCCAAGGAGAGGGCCATTGTGGCCATGAAGTATGATATTCAATTGGAGGAGGATTAAAAGTTTGCCATGAATCTGCAGGATTATAAACATGTTGAGGAACCTGCTCAGGAAAATAAGAATTATTCCAGGTATCAAATGATAATGGTTTATGAGTTATACCTAATAATCAATTTGATTCCTTACTTGATTTCCTGAGTGTCTGCAATAATCTTGGTAGCGATGGGAAATGTTCTGTTGGATGATTGTCTTCACAAATTTTGCAAAATTTCAGGCTACTAAGTGGACACTTTCCAAGGAGGTGTTTATTTCTACATTTGGAACAAAAGATAAGTGGTGGGTTTTCATCCTACTTCCACTCTTCCTGCAAATCATCCAATTTCAAAATCAAATATTTTATAATATAATTTTTATGTTTAATAAAAATGTTGAATTCTTCACTTGTTAATCCCTTGTTGGATGAGTTGTATGTCTCTGTAGTAGCATAAAAACTCATCATTGAATGATTCCTCAAAATACCATTTTATTATTTCTAACAAGCCCATTGGTACATTTTTTAGCACATGAATAATGTGTATATATGTGGGCATGGTGGGGGTTTCTAACAACATTAAATAAAATGAGAAACCTTAAAGCAATAGTACAGGAGATAAATCAATTCAAGAACATAAAATTGCAAGAGAAACTAGGTGAAGGAAAAAAACCAAATGCAATAGGTCACCAAGGTCAATCCCCTAAGCGTCTCCTCGGCAGCGGCGCAAAAATGTTGGTTGTAGTATAGGGTCTATAAATTTACCAAAATTTAAATTGTCAATCCGAATAGTTTTTGAACTTCGAGAGACAACACTGGAAATGCGAGAGAGAGCCCTTGGCAACTTGCAAATGAAATTCTAATGTATCTTGCGCATTAATATCATAAATAAATGAAATCCTGTACTAAATGATAATTGAGAAACACCAATCCAAATAATTAAAATCATGTGGGAAATAAAAGGAAATCCTATACTATCAATGCGAAAGGAAATTATAAGTATGAGAAAACAGAAAAGAAATCAGAACTGGAAACCCTTGGAAACCTGCAAACAAAATTCTAATGTATCTTGTGCATTAATCTCATAAATAAATGAAATCCTGCACTAAATGATAATTGAGAAACACCAATCCAAATAATTAAAATCATGTGGGAAATAAAAGGAAATCCTATACTATCAATGCGAAAGGAAATTATAAGTATGAGAAAACAGAAAAGAAATCAGAACTGGAAACCAAGCAGTGTCAACACAATATCAAAAGACTATAAATGTTGGAATAAGTTCAAAAGAAATTCAAAACCATTCTACCTGCACTAATTCTTCCTGCACTAATTATGCTTGTATTAACCTCTATGTGAAATTAACCTGAAAGCTTCAACAACATAACAAGTAGATTTACTGTGTAAATAAACTTATAAAATAAATTGATTTAATATCTCGCTTTCCTTGTCCCAAAATATTAATCTTGTAAAACTGTGAAAAACCATAATGGAAAATGAATATTATTGTTTTCAACATAACATAGTTTCCATCACAGCAACAAAAATTTATATGTGATAAAGACTCAAATAGATCTCAAGTTTTGGAATATGAATTAAATGGGTCTGGATCAATTCAAGGAATTTAAGTTGTATGCTACATCTCTGGGGGGATGCAACCTTATGAAGAAATATTTAGAGTGAAAGCACAATTTGTAATGTGGTAAATCAATTAATTCTACTTAGAGTGCAAGCACAATCCATAATGTGGCAAATCAATTAATTCTTTGACTGAAAGTAAATTAAATGACATCAATTTGAAAATCGAAAGAGACTGAAAATAACTAAATCTTGCAATAGAAATTCACACACACAGTAAATAACAATTTAAATGCTAATTAATTTAAGAGATGCAGAGCGATGTCAAGTTGGTCTGGCAGCCAACCCAACCAGCTCGCACGCTCTATTCTTGACTTAGTTAACACAGAACATAAAACTATGAGATGCAACAAATAAATAGATAGAGTGTGGCTAGAAAAAATTTAATTAATTCCTGGAAAAAAATCTCTACATTATGCAGACAGACTCTTAGTTCTAGTAAGACAAGAGGAGTGATCCGCAGATTATGTATGCGTGATGCTACATTGGGATAGCTCCTCTTCCCTTCTATGCATTCCTTTCATGCCTGAGCATGTCTCTAGATCCCTTGATCGATCTCCTAATCCACTGTATAATACATTACTGACTAACTCCATGCAACCTATATATGCTTCGAATTACAATTTGGGGATTTAAATTAGCCATCTAAAGTACAGGAGGGAAGATCATCAATCTGAACAATTTTCCATGAATAAATTTTGGTTTGCAGCTAAATGCCAAAATAGGGAAATCATTCCTGTTTTCCTAGGATGATGCTGTTAGTAGAAATTGTGTTTTGAATAATCAATTTCCTCCTTGCGTGATGTTTAGCTACTCACAAGTATATCGCTTGGAGGAACGAATTTTGTCAAAGATCTCTAAATATTCTCCAAAGCAGAAAATTTGGCATGTGATGCTACGCGTCGATAATTAGCATTCAAAATGGAAATCCGAGGCAATCGAAGGAGAGGACTATGTAGAGTCTCTAGAGAATGGGAAATGTTGATGTTGTTTAGTGATTGTCTTGAACATTTCTATCATATCTGCTTCGATCAGATTCATATTAACCCAGACTTATTCTTTCATCATAACCATATCTTCTATCATCATATCCTCAAACATCATAACGACCTTGATCATAATCAAATTTTTGAGCACCGTATCTAGAACAATCATCATAACGACAATCTCCATATTCATATTCATATGGAGGCTATGGGAATTTGACCAAAATGAATCTGGTCTCCTACTTTCAGAGGCATCATCTCTATCACCCATTTTCCTTGTGGAGGTCTATCACCACACCTATCACCACTATACCTCTTGTCAACATATAAATGTTTTATAAAGTTCCAAAGACTATCAACGTGGATGATGTTATGGGTCAAAGTCTTTAAAATATATTTCTTTTTCTTTCTGATTGCAACCTTATTGAAGAGAAGTCACATCTTGAGAACTGAATATAGCCATGGATACTAATTTCAGTTCATGTGTGAACTCCCGATGGATTCCACTACAAGTCATGCAAACAAATCTCTAGAAGTTGCTACATGTGTATTAGGGTACGAGGCGATTGCAGTTAATACATTTTCGATTGGGAGGAGCTTTAGAAGACTCCATATATATGCTAGAAGAATTGGTTTGGCTAACTTTTTCATGAACACTAGAAGTCTGCAACATCTAATTCTTTTCTATATTTGGAGGCAAAAATGCTTCTAAATTCTAGCAAATCATATTGGAGTAGCATAACATAACTCATTTCTTGATTCTAGTGCAGGAACATGAGCGTAGTCTAAGAATCCTTCGGAGTGCAAGCAGCCATAAAGTGGTGCAGGAAGGAAAGTGTTGTAGGAATCCATTTTTGCTTTGGCGCAAGAAAGTCCAAAGCATGATCGAACTAGTTTTAGACTTGCAATAGACAAGCCTTTATTAAACTTTATGAATGATATTTTAATCATGTTAAAACAAGGAAGTAACAAATACTCTTCGAAAATAATCATTTAGCTATCGACAACATGAGATAAATTTTGAATAAATAAGACAAAAAGGAGGCCCAACACCACCCACATTTTCCACCTAGACCTCTAGCCAATTTTCTCAAGTCCCAAGCTTTCAGAGTAGTTTTGACCCACTAACGACGTTTTTTTGAGGTCCGTAGCAGGCTCATAGCCATAGGAAGGGGCCTACGTCAATTCTTGTAGTGCTCAGAGATATATTTCACATGATATATTGTATGCACCAAACCAAGATAATATGACCAAGCTACGATCCCTAGAATTTGGTTTCCCAACTAACCCGAACGTGTCCCACAAAATCTTGGCATTCGATATCCCAAGATTATGGTTTTGGTTGTTTAGGGTTTTCCCATGTTGTTCAATAATAAAAATCCCCTCAAGCCTAATTGTAACACAGTTAAGAGGAATGTAGCCATCACATCTCTTCTAAGAGACAAGCTACCAATGACCAAGCTAGTTTATTTTTATTATGTGTGTAAGCATATTTCAATTATTTGATAGTAATGAAGTGAAGTTTTATTTATGTTGCATCTCTGCATGTATTTTTATTTATTTATTTTACTATTTTCCTGTATAATTATAGATCAGTGGTATTGGTGTGGTATGCTCTTTCTCGCTCTTTCTTTGTATGTCCCTAACGAGATCAGACTATAAGTAGTTAGGGCTCAATTTGGTTGAACCTGCTATCGCTCCTTAATATCCCAAGGCTGAGAAAGGAGATCGAAGGCGGTAACCTCATACCAACTTTATATTTGGTAGCTATCCCTACAAAATCATAGAGGGCTCTCTGTACAATTTCACAACCAATGAAGGGACTGGAGAGAAAAATAAATCTTAGGCTAGATATTCAGCTCAGTAGGGTTTTATTTTATGGTCTTGCTAGATCAGGATCATAGGTCTAGGAACTAGGTCAGGTTTTCAAAATATTATTTGTAGGGATAATATGGGGCAAGGTACGTATGATTAGTTAGAAAATTCGGTTGTCATTGTGGTATAGAGTTGAGTGAGAAATATCAGAATGAGCATATGACTATGAATTCATTCATCAAAATAAATGGTACACAAACATGAAGCTCTCATCGAAACATAGCATAAAACTATGAATTATGCTTAAAAAATAATGAGATGATCATATTAAAGCATGATAATGGTAGTAAGAATAATTAAATATTCAATTTTATAATAAAGCAAAGGAAAAACATTGTCAATAAACATACCACAGGAATCCCAAGATAATAGCTACAACTGCCTGTTATATTACTGCAAAAATATTGTGCACTAGCTCCAAACCCATGACTCTCAAGTATCCAAACTTTGATTTTACTTAGATCAGGATACATATAGATGAAAAATGCATTCCCCCACCTAGGGTTCGAATCTATCATCATAGGAACAATTTACATCAAAATCTCTAACCATACCTAAAACTAGGGAGGTTAGAAACCAACTCCCTGTTTAGACTTAACTGACTTAGTTGACTCTAGAAGCATCGATTACAGTGGAATTAACATGAAATTTACCTTTACCATACCTATGACACTTAATTAAATCAATTCAAATCCTTGGAAGACAAAATCCACCAAAATAAGTTGACTTTGACCAAGAAAAACTCAAAATCTAGCTTTCACACAGAAGCACAGTGTGGTCCAACAAAAGCATAGCATGGTCTTTGGGGAGTTGTTTTTGATGACTTTATTGATCTATGAGAAGAAATTACGGTTGAAAAAGATAGTTTAGGAAGTGTAGAAGACCACTAAAGCTTCAAACCTGCAAATATCCACCACCAAGGAACCTAAAAATTAAATATCCCAAGACTACTCCAGAAGCGCAGTGTGGTGTCCAGAATAATGGTAGAAACATGAAACATTGCTAGTTTTTTTTATTTTTTTCTTCAAAAATGAGAGCCGATATGAAATAAAAATAACATATATGTAATTTAGAGGTCAAAATAAAACTTAATATGTATTCAATTTTTCATTTGAAGCCTCTAAGAAGAAGCGCAACGTGGCGACACTGTGTTTCTATAGGGTCAAACTTCTGGCTTTTCTGTAAAAATAGGGCTGAAAGAGAGAGAAATATCTCTCTAACCATAAAAAACTTTACAAAAATGAGAGAATTTTTATTTTTAGGTACTTTATGAACAAACACCTCCATTTTTTAAAAATAATTTCCCCTTTATTCAAAATCCAAGTTTGAAGTTGGTCACTAAAAATGCAGTGAAAAATTGCAAAATTGCAACAAAAGCATAATGAAAGTTTGGAGAGTGATTTGGAGGCCTTCCCAGAGGATTTATGGGCTGAAAGTGGTATGGCTAGAAATCATATGATGTCTACCACACAATATAGACATCAAGCACTAAAAACACCTGCACCAATCCCTTGAAACACAGACTTGAAGTCAAGTTGTCCAAAAGTGAAACAACTCTCCTATAGCAACTATATTTTGGGAATTTCTCTCAAATAATAACACATGCATAAAATTAAGGAGTTTTTATTTCTTTGGTTTATTATTGACAAAACCCTATTTCACTTTTGTAAAATTCATCTTCATTTCTTCAGAAACTAATTTTTAAATAATATTATCCATGTGTACAACAAATGACCTCCAAACGTAAAAATCGTGCCAAACACCTCTGCTGAAACCAAGAAGTCCATCCCTACTATGGTGGTATTTTTCCTCTTGAAATGGGTGCCAAATAGACTAGTCAACATATCATGGCAACCCACCTCTTGTATTTTCTCACAAAACCCTAGGCAACCTACTTGTTCAAATGCCCTCTTGATGAATGGTAAAGCATTGATCTTGTTCATACATGTTGGCTCATATTTTCTCATGAGTCTCTAAAACCTATGGAGTGAATAATCAACCTTTTGTTTCTTTATTTGACCTCCAAAACCCAAAAAATGCAACATGTTTTCTAGAAACACACCGTGCTAGTGCAAAAGCACAACGTGCTTGATGGCAAGGGTTTGGTGATGAAAAATTCAAGGTTTGGATGGCTGAGATGAAGCAAAATAGTGGAGAATTTCTCTTGGAGGATGGAATAAAGCGGATGGAATAAATATTTTGAATGCTTGTATGGTCCTTTTATTGCTTTAAAGTCGATTGTTTTCTTTGGTGTGACATCACATGTCCTTTTCGTGAAATGATGTGATGAGGTAGTGTACTTGAGCTTTATAACTTCATTTCGCAAGGCTACATCTCCATGAAGGGTAAATGTACCTTTGGAATATTTTTGAACACTTTTTCCCTAATTACTAACTCCCATGATGGTGAATAAGGTGATGGAATAACTCCCTACATGACACGTGATGACCTGACCCAATGATGACATCAAATGCATATGTCAAACAATGATTTGGAACTTTAAAACTTTGCAATATGCATGATTATAATTTGATGGCCAAAATGACAACCAAGACACTCTTTTGATGCCCTATCACAAGGAGTGATGGCATGACCATGATGGCATTTTATGAATTTTGAAATGAAGGGAGAAGTAATAATACCTAGACAGTGATCAATGATCAAATTTTATTTGAAACTATAAAAATTTGATCTAAGAACCTATCAATCATATGAAAAGAGTACATTTTATCACCGATGACTCATAAACACTAACATTGGCTCCATCTGGGGATGGTAGCTCCTCTAGGATGTGTCAAGAACACCGTAGACCAGGTAGCCTCATCCATTGGGAAATGGAGTCAAAATAAAAAATCTCGGCACTAAAATGACTGACGAAATAAACTTAAGAGAAACTGAAACTGACTTGATTTGACTCAACAACTTGACTACTGGCTGAACTTACTTATGGCAGTAGACCATCGGGATCTTAGGGCCTTCGCTTCAAGCTTCAAATCCTGATGATAACCACCCACCTGCTGAAGATATATATATACAATCATATGAAATTATCCCTTCAGTTTAAAAAATCCATCCAATAACTACTTACTTGAATCACGCTCGCACTTTCCTTAAGCAGACATAAAATATAATCGAGGCAACTCCAAGTGTCCACTGAAAATGTGTTCATGATCCATAAATACAAGAAAATACATTTTCCTTGTTCATTGTAGAAAATCAGTAAAAGGATCCTCAATAATGTGAAACGTTACCATGTCTTGAAACTCAGTATAAATACAAGTTCAGCCTTCATTTTCAAATACAATTTTTTTGTCAGAATGAAAAAATAAAATATTTTCATCAAGTTTGTCATTTGCATCAGGATAAAGGGATGTTTGTTGTTGAAAATCTGTGTTTGAGGTAGCCATATTATCAATAGTAAAAAAGTGCACATCCATACATTATGGGAATTTTGAGGTCTAAAATGGGCCTCCTAAGGAAATTATAAAATAATAGTGGAAATAATAAAATAATATTACATTACATCATCAAATTTTAGAGGGAAAAAAGAATAAAATAATAATAAAATAATAAAACTATTTTTTCAACTTGTAATTTCAACTTACCTCCCTAAGTTTTTACTCAAATTTCGAGCAGAAATACTTTTTGGATGCAAAATTTAATTTCTCATCCAAGGAATACCCATGTTGCATACTTTCGATGGACCTTGTTACACGAAAAAAATAGAAATACATGAAAAACGTGATGACAATCACGTTTTTTCATGTATTTCTCATTTTTCGTGTAGGAGGGTCTATAAAAAATATGCAAAATGGGTACTCCTTGGATGATAAATTAAATTTTGCATCCAACGAGTACTCCCGCTCGAAATTTGAGTAAAAACTTAGTGATATAAGTTGAAAATACGAGTTGAAAAAGTAATATTATTATTTTATTATTTTTTGTTTTCTTTAAGTTTTTAACTCCAAAAATGGTGAATCATACCCCATGGTTGACATCATTAACTTGAATCCTATTGGTTCTTATAAATTTTATTTTGTTTGTACATTTTTCTTAGGAGGCTCGTTTTAGACCTCAAAATTCTCCTAATGAGATCCTAGACAAACTGTTCTTCATCAATAGACTCTTCATTTTTTGATCTTGGAGGAATATCATCATGTGACAACCTCTTCTTTATCACTGCTCTCCTCTTCATAGTATGCTTGCAATTTTTTATGATTATTCTCTGCCATAATTATATTGTCTGAAACACTGATACATGCCAATTCAAAATTATGATTTTCAAAAAGCTTCCCTTGAAATAGTGCTTCAGAAAATGGATGAGATGGAGAGACCCATGTGTGGTGAATGTATAGAGATCCTTGTTCATATATTTCATCAGAAACCTCATCTTGGTCTTCAAAATCCTCATCTTGAAATAAAAACCCAGAGAAAGAAAAATATGCAAAAACAAGCGAATGACTATTTTCATACCTCATCGAAAATACAGGGTTTTGGATGCTCGTGGAAAATTTTAAATCCAACAACCACTTAAATTATATTTTATTCCTCATGTGCTTCAATAGGAAGAATATCAATTTTATTATCACAAGAATCAAGGAAAAAAACTTCTTGTTCATTATTTCCTTGTAAAATTAGATGATCATCGCCATAAGATGGTTCACTGCTTAAGTTTTTTGTACATGCAATTTCAAAATTCTTACTTGGACCAATTTCTTCATGATTGTTAGGATGTAGATTTGTTTCATCTTCAAGAAAATAAGGAGTTGACGTGCGTTGTGAATGATATTTTGTATCAAGGCAACTAATCTTTGTTATTTTTTTGGGGAAGAAAATTTATAAAGGGTCTCTATGATCTCATCATCTAGGCACTCTTCATCACCAAAAGCCTCTTCAAGGTATTGAATGAAATATTCAAAGGATTCACAACAATCTTCTAATAACAAGAATGAATAATGAGATTTTCTATAAAACTCAAAGAACATTTTTGTGAAAATATTTAAGAGAGAATAAGATACCTGGCATGAACCCATTATATCATGATATTTCTTTCCCTTCAAGGGTAGCCATAAAAATTTTCATCAAAAAATCCTCATGAAACCTAATCCCAAGCTTATGTATATTCCAATGAAAATTTCTTAAATGCAGAATAACCTCATCTTCGTTTCCATCTATGAATTTGGGATGATAAGTTTTCCAATATATATAAGGTATTTGATTTGGAAAACTAGGAATGTGAGCATGATTCATAGGAGCATACCTTTTATAAATTGAATCCATATTGAGAATGATAGATGAGCTAAGGAATACTTTGGGCTACTAATTCTTCTTCCAGTGGAATCACCAATAAAACCCTAATTATGGACCTGCTTCTAGTGGAGTCTTTGAATCAAGTTGGAGTCGCTAGGTGAATGATTCAGCCAACTCCCTTATGTCCGACCACTGTCCACCATCAACAAATAAGATCTAAAATTTGATGATATTTCTCGGGGAATATGAAACTATTCGCTTCCTGAAAACGATGCCAAAATGTTATTGCTCCTAAATTTCTCAAGGCTGAGAAAGGAGACCGAAGGAGGTAGCCTCAGACAAAATTTGGATTTGGTAGCTAACCCTACCAAATCATGGAGGGCTCTCTCTGCAATCTCACAGCCAATGAAGTGACTGGAGAGAAAAATAGATCTTAGATTAGATATTCAGCTCACTAGGGTTTGATTTTAGGGTTAAGCCGGATAAGGATCATAGGTCTAGGAACTAGGTCATGTTTTCAAATGGCTAGTTATAGGTATAATATGGGGCAAGGTAGGTATGATTAGTGACACTATTGGGTTGTCATCATGGTATATTTTTGAGTAAGAAAGATCAAAATGAACATAGGACTATGAATTCATTCGTGAGAAGAAATGGAACACAAACATGAAGATCTCATCAAAACAGAGGATAAAACTATGAATTCTGCTTAAAAACTAATGATATGTGTTATCACTCCATAATTTATAAGATTGGGAAGAAAAAATGAAAGAGGAAACAATCAAACCACTTTGGAGTCCAGGACCTAGCCTTCGTAGAATCAAAGAGGACTCTCTCTATCTCTGATTTGAATGTATCTTTAATATCATGAATGCTGATGTTAGGCCAGTTACAGTGATGGTAGTATCAGTTATTTTTTATTGATTTTGTCAGATGGATGAGCAGGTCTGCAGGGACTATTCCATTGGGCTATGGAGTGAAAGGCTGGATTGGCACATCAACGTTCAAGGGCATCACAGGGCAAGCTAACTATGCTAAATGGGTATTTAGAGCTGTATGAATTATGAGGTGAAATAAATAGTGAGGTTAAGTAATGACTAAAGAGAAGTTAATACTTCTTTAATCAAACTTCAGTAGAAAACATTAAGATTGTAAATGAATACAGAGTTAAGGTGCCCCGACAACAAATCTTAACCTAAAATTTCTGCTTTACAATTCGATGAACAGATGCACAACAGGGAAAACAACAGAAAAATTTAAAACAGAGAAGGTGCACATCACTATTTTTACACATCTCAAGAATCCTGTAAACGGACTTTGGTTATTGATGTCTAGATTCAAAATTACAGTGCTCCAATGTAGTAGTTCTTACAATGCAAGGGCTAACAATATCCAACCCTTGATAATGAAAATCTTAGCATTATTTAACTAACAAATACGTTGGTTTACATAATATACTTTGGCAATCTTCATTTATTACAAAAAAACTAGAATTAGACAAGTCTGGCCATGCAAGGCCCAAACAAAGAAAATCTCTAACAAAACACTGCCTGTAGATTTAATTTTAGAAGCTATTCATGAATGAAAAAATTAGGCAGCTCTTCATGAATCCATAAAGTGTCTTAGAGGCAGCTGATATGGTTGTGAAGAGGAAATTATGGGTGGCTTGAAATTTGGCTCTTCTTTTGGGCCGCATCTGCTGGATCATTAAATATGATGCGATGTTAGCATTTCTGATCAATCGATGCTTGTGCTAAGGTGTCCATCATGATTTTTCAATATTGGTACATACACAACTTATTCCACTCCTTTTTGCTGGGAATTATTTTTCCTATGAAATTTTGGTACACTTTATCCACCTTTGTGTATTTGATGAAAGTGGGCTTGGTGAGGAAAACATGCTTCAACTCATGCTGAATAAAGATGTCATTTCTCAAGATCCCAGAAAAATTTCCCAGTCACATTTACTTTTATGCTCATGAATTTGGTGGTATCCTTATTTGTTTCTCTGAGTTTGGTCATATAATCTCCCCTTTGGACCAGCTTGTTATTAATTACATACAATGAGGGAAACCTTTTTACCACCAGGGGCTCAATCTTGTTCAAGAATCTACTAATGACCATGTCCAACTCACAACACTTCTCCTCCAATTTCCTTACTAAATTCCTCTTAGTGAGGACCCTTTTCACTTATGATATGGTTGTCGTTCTATCTTGTACCTCCAGCTCTTCAAGCTGATAGCTGGTTTTGGAGTTCAGGAATTTTATGATTTTAGGGGCTGTGATTGGCATGTTTCCTATTTCCTGATTTTCTTTTTCAATGGCCACTATGCATTTGTCAGCCAACTCTTTCTGTTCAAAAATGATTTAGACAGAGTGCCAAATTTCATCCACTGAATCTGTGATACTTTCCTAAATTATCAACTTCATTTGTCCCAAAATTTTGTTGTCCAAAAATTCCTTCTCTTCCTTCTCTAATATCTCAATCTTCTTTTTGGCTATCTCATGGGCAGTTTTAGATCTGGCCTTTTGATATTTCAGGATGCCAATATGTGCTTCCAATTTCTGGATATCTTTAGATTCAATGAATGGATAGAAAAGACTGCTGAGGAGCTGAAGAGGGCAATAAGGTGCAAGGATCTCAAGTCCCAAGCTTTCAGAGTAGTTTTGACCCCCTAACGACATTTTTTTTAGGTCCGTAGTAGGCTCATAGCCATAGGAAGGGGCCTGCGTCAATTCTTGTAGTGCTCAAATATATATTTCACATGATATATTGTATGCACCAAACCAAGATAATATGACCAAGCTACGATCCCTAGAATTTCGTTTCCCAACTAACCCAAACGTGTCCCACAAAATCTTGGCATTCGATATCCCGAGAATATGGTTTTGGTTGTTTAGGGTTTTCCCATGTTGTTCAATAATAAAAATCCCCTCGAGCCTAATTGTAACACAGTTAAGTGGAATGTTGCCATCACATCTCTTCTAAGAGATAAGCTACCAACGCCCAAGCTAGTTTATTTCCATACTGTCTGTAAGCATATTTCAATTATTTGATATTAATGAAGTGAAGTTTTATTTATGTTGCATCTCTGCATGTATTTTTATTTATTTATTTTACTATTTTCCTATATAATTATAGATCAGTGGTATTGGTGTAGTATGCTCTTTCTTGCTCTTTCTTTGCATGTCCCTAACGAGATCAGACTATAAGGAGTTAGTGCTCGATTTGGTTCAACCTTCTATCGCTCCTTAATATCCCAAGGCTGAGAAAGGAGACCGAAGGTGGTAACCTCATACCAAATTTATATTTGGTAGCTATCCCTACAAAATCATAGAGGGCTCTCTATACAATTTCACAACCAATGAAGGGACTGGAGAGAAAAATAGATCTTAGGCTAGATATTCAGCTTAGTAGGGTTTTATTTTATGGTCTTGCTGGATCAGGATCATAGGTCTAGGAACTAGGTCAGGTTTTCAAAAGATGATTTGTAGGGATAATATGGGGGCAAGGTAGGTATGATTAGTTACAAAATTCGGTTGTCATTGTGGTATAGGGTTGAGTGAGAAATATCGAAATGAGAATATGACTATGAATTCATTCATCAAAATAAATGGAACACAAACATGAAGCTCTCATCGAAACATAGCATAAAACTATGAATTATGCTTAAAAAATAATGAGATGATCATATTAAAGCATGATAATGGTAGTAAGAAGAATTAAATATTAAATTTTATAATAAAACAAAGGAAAAACATTGTCAATAAACATACCACAAGAATCCCAAGATAATAGTTGCAACTGCCTGTTATATTACTGCAAAAATATTGTGCACTAGCTCCAAACCCATGACTCTCAAGTATCCAAACTTTGATTTTACTTAGATCAAGATACATATAGCTGAAAAATTCATTCCCCCTCCTAGGGTTCGAATCTATCATCATAGGAACTATTTACATCAAAATCTCTAACCATACCTAAAACTAGGGAGGTTAGAAACCAACTCCCTGTTTCGACTTAACTGACTTAGTTGACTCTAGAAGCATCGATTACAGTGGAATTAACATGAAATTTACCTTTACCATCCCTATGACACTTAATTACATCAATTCAAATCCTTGGAAGACAAAATCCACCAAAATAAGTTGACTTTGACCAAGAAAAACTCAAAATCTGGCTTTCACACAGAAGCAGAGTGTGGTCCAACAAAAGCATACATTGGTCTTTGGGGATTTGTTTTTGATGACTTTATTGATCTATGAGAAGAAATGATGGTTGGAAAAGATATTTTAGGATGTGTAGAAGACCACTAAAGCTTCAAGCCTGCAAATATCCACCACCAAGGAACCTAAAAAATAAATATCCCAAGACTACTCCAGAAGCGCAGTGTGGTGTCCAGAATAATGGTAGAAACATGAAAAATTGCTAGATTTTTTTCTTTTTTTCTTCAAAACTGAGAGCCGATATGAAATAAAAGGAACATATATGTAATTTAGAGGTCAAAATAAAACTTAATATGTATACAATTTTTCATTTGAAGCCTCTAAGAAGAAGCGCAACGTGGCGACACTGTGTTTCTATAGGGTCAAACTTCTGGGTTTTCTGTAAAAATAGGGTTGAAAGAGAGAGCAATATCTCTATAACCATAAAAAAATTTACAAAATGAGAGATTTTTTTTATTTTTAGGTACTTTATGAACAAACACCTCCATTTTTTAAAAATAATTTCCCCTTTATTCAAAATCCAAGTTTGAAGTTGGTCACTAAAAATGCAGTGAAAAATTGCAGAATTGCAACAAAAGCATAATGAAAGTTTGGAGAGTGATTTGGAGGCCTTCCCAGAGGAGTTATGGGCTGAATGTGGTATGGCTAGAAATCATATGATGTCTACCACACAATACAGACATCAAGCACTAAAAACACCTGCACCAATCCCTTGAAACACAGACTTGAAGTCAAGTTGTCCAAAAGTGAAACAACTCTCCTATAGCAACTATATTTTGGGAATTTCTCTCAAATAATAACACATATGCATAAAATTAAGGAGTTTTTCTTTATTTGGTTTATTATTGACAAAACACTATTTTACTTTTGTAAAATTCATCTTCATTTCTTCAGAAACTAATTTTTAAATAATATTATCCATGTGTACAACTAATGACCTCCAACCCTAAAAATCGTGCCAAACACCTCTGCTGACACCAAGAAGTCCATCCCTACTATTGTGGTATTTTTCCTCTTGAAATGGGTGCCAAATATACTAGTCAACATATCATGGCAACCCACCTCTTGTATTTTCTCACAAAACCCTAGGTAACCTACTTGTTCAAATGCCCTCTTGATGAATGGTAAAGCATTGATCTTGTTCATACGCGTTGGCTCATATTTTCTCATGAGTCTCTAAAACCTATGGAGTGAAGAATCAACCTATTGTTTCTTTATTTGACCTCCAAAACCCAAAAAATGCAACATGTTTTCTAGAAGCACACCGTGCTAGTGCAAAAGCACAACGTGATTGATGGCAAGTGTTTGGTGATGAAAAATTCAAGGTTTGGATGGCTGAGATGAAGCACAATGGTGGATAATTTCTCTTGGAGGATGGAATAAAGAGGATGGAATAAAGCTTTTGAATGCTTGTATGGTCCTTTTATTGCTTGAAAGTCGATTGTTTTCTTTGGTGTGACATCACATGTCCTTTTCGTGGAATGATGTGATGAGGTAGTGTACTTGAGCTTTATAACTTCATTTCGCAAGGCTACATCTCCATGAAGGGTAAATGTACCTTTGGAATATTTTTGAACACTTTTTCCCTAATTACTAACTCCCATTATGGTGACTAAGGTGATGGAATAACTCCCTACATGACATATGATGACCTGACCCAATGATGACACCAAATGCATATGTCAAACAATGATTTGGAACTTTAAAAATTTGCAATATGCATGATTATAATTTGATGGCCAAAATGACGACCAAGACACTCTTTTGATGCCCTATCACAAGGAGTGATGGCATGACCATGATGGCATTTTATGAATTTTAAAATGAAGGGAGAAGTAATAATACCTAGACACTAACCAATGATCAAATTTTATTTGAAACTATAAAAATTTGATCTAAGAACCTTTAAATCATATGAAAAAAGTGCATTTTATCACCGATGACTCATAAAAACTAACATTGGCTCCATCTGGGGATGGTAGCTCCTCTAGGATGTGTCAAGAACACCGTAGACCAGGTAGCCTCATCCATTGGGCAATGGAGTCAAAATAAAAAATATCGGCACTAAAATGACTGACGAACTAAACTTAAGAGAAACTGAAACTGACTTGATTTGAATCAACAACTTGACTACTGGCTGAACTTACTTATGGCAGTAGACCATTGAGATCTTAGGGCCTTCGCTTCAAGCTTCAAATCCTGATGATAACCACCCACCTGCTGAAGATATATATATACAATCATATGAAATTATCCCTTCAGTTTAAAAAATCCATCCAATAACTACTTACTTGAATCACGCTCGCACTTTCCTTAAGCAGACAGAAAATAAAATCGAGGCAACTCCAAGTGTCCACTGAAAATGTGTTCATGATCCATAAATAAAAGAAAATACATCTTCCTTGTTCATTGTAGCAAATCAGTAAAAGGATCCTCAATAATGTGAAACGTTACCATGTCTTGAAACTCAGTATAAATACAAGTTCAACCTTCATTTTCAAATACAATTTTTTTGTCAGAATGAAAAAATAAAATATTTTCATCAAGTTTGTCATTTGCATCAGGATAAAGGGATGTTTGTTGTTGAAAATCTGTGTTTGAGGTAGCCATATTATCAATAGTAAAAAAGTGCGCATCCATACATCATGGGAATTTTGAGGTCTAAAATGAGCCTCCTAAGGAAATTATAAAATAATAGTGGAAATAATAAAATAATATTACATTACATCATCAAATTTTAGAGGGAAAAAAGAATAAAATAATAATAAAATAATAAAACTATTTTTTCAACTTGTAATTTCAACTTACCTCCCTAAGCTTTTACTCAAATTTCGAGCAGAAATACTTGTTGGATGAAAAATTTAATTTCTCATCCAAGGAATACCCATGTTGCATACTTTCGATGGACCTTGTTACACGAAAAAAATAGAAATACATGAAAAACGTGATGACAATCACGTTTTTTCATGTATTTCTCATTTTTCGTGTAGGAGGGTCTATAAAAAATATGCCACATGGGTACTCCTTGGATGATAAATTAAATTTTGCATCCAACGAGTAGTCCCGCTCGAAATTTGAGTAAAAACTTAGTGATATAAGTTGAAAATACAAGTTGAAAAAGTAATATTATTATTTTATTATTTTTTGTTTTCTTTAACTTTTTAACTCCAAAAATGGTGAATCATACCCCATGGTTGACATCATTAACTTGAATCCTATTGGTTCTTATAAATTTTATTTTGTGTGTACATTTTTCTTAGGAGGCCCATTTTAGACCTCAAAATTCTCCTAATGAGATCCCAGACAAACTGCTTTTCATCAATAGACTCTTCATTTTCTGATCCTCGAGGAATATCATCATGTGACAACCTCTTCTTTATCAATGCTCTCCTCTTCATAGTATGCTTGCAATTTTTTATGATTATTCTCTGCCATAATTATATTTTCTGAAACACCGATACATGCCAATTCAAAATTATGATTTGCAAAAAGCTTCCCTTGAAATAGTGCTTCAGAAAATGGATGAGATGGAGAGACCTATATGTGGTGAATGTATAGAGATCCTTGTTCATATATTTCATCAGAAATCTCATCTTGGTCTTCAAAATCCTCATCTTGAAATAAGATCCCAGAGAAAGAACAATATGCAAAAACAAGCGAATGACTATTTTCATACCTCATTGAAAATACAGGGTTTTGGATGCTCATGGAAAATTTTAAATCCAACAACCACTTAAATTATATTTTATTCCTCATGTGCTTCAATAGGAAGAATATCAATTTTATTATCACAAGAATCAAGGAAAAACACTTCTTGTTCATTATTTCCTTGTAAAATTAGATGATCATCGCCATGAGATGGTTCACTGCTTAAGTTTTTTGTTCATGCAATTTCAAAATTCTTACTTGGACCAATTCTTCATGATTGTTAGGATGTAGATTTGTTTCATCTTCAAGAAAATAAGGAGTTGATGTGCATTGTGAATGGTATTTTGTATCAAGGCAACTAATCTTTGTTATTTTTTTTGGGAAGAAAATTTATAAAGGGTCTCTATGATCTCATCATCTAGGCACTCTTCATCACCAAAAGCCTCTTCAAGGTATTGAATGAAATCTTCAAAGGATTCACAACAATCTTCTAATAACAAGAATGAATAATGAGATTTTCTATAAAACTCAAAGAACATTTTTGTGAAAATATTTAAGAGAGAATAAGATACCTGGCATGAACCCATTATATCATGATCTTTCTTTCCCTTCAAGGGTAGCCATAAAAATTTTCATCAAACAATCCTCATGAAACCTAATCCCAAGCTTATGTATATTCCAATGAAAATTTCTTAAATGCAGAGTAAACTCATCTTCGTTTCCATCTATGAATTTGGGATGATAAGTTTTCCAATCTATATAAGGTATTTGATTTGGAAAACTAGGAATGTGAGCACGATTCATAGAAGCATACCTTCTATAAATTGAATCCATATTGAGAATGATAGATGAGCTAAGGAATCCTTTGGGCTACTTATTCTTCTTCCAGTGGAATCACCAATAAAACCCTAATTTATGGACCTGCTTCTAGTGGAGTCTTTGAATCAAGTTGGAGTCGCTAGGTGAATGATTCAGCCAACTCCCTTATGTCCAACCACTGTCCACCATCAAAAAATAAGATCTAAAATTTGATGATATTTCTCGGGGAATATGAAACTATTCGCTCCCCAAAAATGATGCCAAAATGTTATCGCTCCTAAATTTCTCAAGGCTGAGAAAGGAGACCGAAGGAGGTAGCCTCAGACCAAATTTGGATTTGGTAGCTAGCCCTACCAAATCATGGAGGGCTCTCTCTGCAATCTCACAGCCAATGAAGTGACTGGAGAGAAAAATAGATCTTAGATTAGATATTCAACTCACTAGGGTTTGATTTTAGGGTTAAGCTGGATAAGGATCATAGGTCTAGGAACTAGGTCATGTTTTCAAATGGTTAGTTATAGGTATAAGATGGGGCAAGGTAGGTATGATTAGTGACACTATTGGGTTGTCATCATGGTATATTGTTGAGTAAGGAAGATCAAAATGAGCATAGGACTATGAATTCATTCATGAGAAGAAATGGAACACAAACATGAAGATCTCATCAAAATAGAGCATAAAACTATGAATTCTGCTTAAAAACTAATGAGATGTGTTATCACTCCATAATTTATAAGATTGGAAAGAAAAAATGACAGAGGAAAAATCCAAACCACTTTGGAGTCTAGGACCTAGCCTTCGTAGAATCAAAGAGGACTCTCTCTATCTCTGATTTGAATGTATCTTTAATATCACGAATGCTGATGTTAGGCCAGTTACAGTGATGGTAGTATCAGTTGTTTTTTATTGATTTTTTCAGATGGATGAGCAGGTCTGCAGGGACTATTCCATTGGGCTATGGAGTGAAAGGCTAGATTGGCACATCAACGTTCAACGACATCACAGGGCAAGATAACTATGCTAAATGGGTATTTAGAGCTGTATGAATTATGAGGTGAAATAAATAGTGAGGTTAAGTAATGAGTAAAGAACAGTTAATAATTATTTAATCATACTTCAGTATAAAACATTAAGATTGTAAATGAATACAGAGTTAAGGTGCCTTGACAACAAATATTAACCTAAAATTTCTGCTTTACAATTCGATGAACAGATGCACAACAGGGAAAACAACAGAAACATTTAAAACAGAGAAGCATCACATCACCATTTTTACACAGCTCAAGAACCCTGTAAACGGACTTTGGTTATTGATTTCCAGCTCTAAAATTACAGTGCTCCAATGTAGTAGTTCTTACAATGCAGGGGCTAACAATATCCAACCCTTGATAATGAAAATTTTAGCATTATTAAACTAAAAAATACGTTGATTTCCATAATATAATTTGGAAATCTTCATTTATTAGAAAAAAACTAGAATTAGACAAGTCTGGCCATGCAAGGCCCAAACAAAGAAAATCTCTAACAAAACACTGCCTGTAGATTTAATTTTAGAAGCTATTCATGAATGAAAAACTTAGACAGATGTTCATGAATCCAAAAAGTGTCTTAGAGGTAGCTGATATGGTTGTGAAGAGGAAATTATGGTTGGCATTGAAATTTGGCTCTTCTTTTGGGCCGCATCTACTGGATCATTAAATATGATACGATGTTAGCATTTCTGATCAATCGATGCTTGTGCTAAGGTGTCCATCATGATTTTTCAATATTGGTACACACACAACTTATTCCACTCCTTTTTGCTGGGAATTATTGTGCCTATGAAATGTTGGTACACTTTATCCACCTTTGTGTATTTGATGAAAGTGGGCTTGGTGAGGAAAACATGCTTCAACTCATGCTGAATAAAGATGTCATTTCTCAAGATCCCAGAAAACTTTCCCAGTCACATTTACTTTTATGCTCATGAATTTGGTGGTATCCTTATTTTTTTTTCTGAGTTTGGTCATATAATCTCCCCTTTGGACCAGCTTGTTATTAATTACATACAATGAGGGAAACCCTTTTACCACCAGGGGTTCAATCTTGTTCAAGAATCTGCTAATGGCCATGTCCAACTCACAACACTTCTCCTCCAATTTCCTTACTAAATTCCTCTTAGTGAGGACCTTTTTCACTTATGATATGGTTGTTGTTCTATCTTGTACCTCAAACTCTTCAAGCTCATAGCTGGTTTTGGAGTTCAGGAATTTTATGATTTTAGGGGCTATGATTGGCATGTTTCCTATTTCCTGATTTTCTTTTTCAATGACCACTGTGCATTTTTCAGCCAACTCTTTCTATTCAAAAATGATTTGGACGGAGTGCCAAATTTCATCCACTAAATCTGTGATACTTTCCTAAATTATCAACTTCATTTGTCCCAAAATGTTGTTGTCCAAAAATTCCTTCTCTTCCTTCTCTAATATCTCAATCTTCTTTTTGGTTATCTCATGGGCAGTTTTAGATCTGGCCTTTTGATATTTCAGGATGCCAATATGTGCTTCCAATTTCTAGATATCTTTTGACTGCAAGGTCATGCTTTCCATGGCCTTTGATAGTTGGTCTGTCCCACTACATACTCTAGCAGTTGTGGGAACATCTGATGGAATTGTTGAAATGGGAACAAATTCCAGTGGGATGAGTGCCACTTGAGCTGCTTCTTATTTTTCCTTTAGTAGCTTCTCCATCTCGTTTCCCATCTATTTGATTTGGGAATACTGTTCCACAACTAACTTGAATAGCTCTGCCTTCTATGACTCAACTTCCTTAATGCCTTTGGCCAAGTGGCCTTCTGTTGCTTGCATCTTGAGTTTTTTCCTGAGGGCTACTATGTCAACATTATTATTCTTCAAAACCTCCTCCACAACCTGAACATTGGCTGGGTCATGACCCAGATTCACTATTAAATATTCTAAAGATTTGATCCTTGAGTATTTAGCCATGGAAGATATCTTTTCCAACCTGAGTTGTGATTAAGAATTGGATAAGGATACCTGCCGCTTTGACAAGCTCATGGCAATGCTTTTCAAGGTGGTGGCCACCATCTCTCTAGTGTGCGTGTGTAATTCCATTTGGTAAATCGGATGGATGTCCTTAGCATTAAATTTGAAAGATGCTTTCCTATAATCTCCTGTTCCTTGAGGTTGTGGGGCCAAAGCTTCTAGAAATGCAATATGTAGCCTTTCCTTATAAGTGTCAAAAGTAAACAGTAACCTTCCTTGTTAACTTGGGGTCTGCTTCCAGAATTGATTGTATGTGTTAGTCTTCAGCACTATTGGAAATACTGAGAGGGGGAGGGGGGTGAATCAATATTCCTTTCAATTAGAGCATTAATTAATCTTCAATTATTATCAGTGTTTGTATAATGGTAGCAGTAAACAAAAGGAACACAAATGCGTACAATTATTATGGTGGAAACCCACTCTGGGACAAAAACCACCTAATGCTTTTCTAATAATTCTTTAATATACAACTCCAATTGAAAATAAAGCTCAAACTTCCTAGAATGTAAAAAATAATTCTTCTCCCGCTCCCATTGGCTAGATGCTCCAACACTCGAGATTCTTCAGTAGTCAACTGAATGGATGCCCCAACACCCAATGAGCTACAACTTACCCTAGCACCACCCTACCACCCTATATAAGAATAAAATAAGAATGGACTCCCGTACCCGGGAAAATGGTCCACTTTACAATGATATAGAATGATGTAGAAGAAGAAGACATGTTATAACATAACCCCAACTATGACACAACCACCTAATGATGATCCTAGACCTCCCGACACTACCTCTTCAACTCTTTGCAGATAGACACTAGTACAATTTTTCCTATAATGTATTTACAATGACTTAGTACAATGATACCTTTACGGTGACTGTATGCAGTGCTACCCACTTGAAGACCTCATGTGATGACCTTCTTGCTGCTATTTTGCACCTTGGTTTTTGATCTTTTCATGCTACTTTTTATCGCCTAAATCTACCTTAGGATGAAGGAAGGCAGATTTCAGGGTAACATCAAACCACGCTCAGTCTGGTAGCTAGCCCTACTAGAACAGGAGAGGGCTCTCTCTGAGTCAATCTCGGGAAAAATGTATCAATAGGGCTTGAGATGACTGAAATGAGTGCTAATTTTAGGCTAGGTATATTAATCAAGGAGTTTGGAATGATTTTTAGGGTTTTTTTTGTTGGAAAAAGGGAAAGGCAGTTTTGGGCTTGGGGATGAGGCCAATTTCTTGTAGAGTTCGAGTTGGGGCAGGGAAGGAAATGGATTTGATGTCTTATATTCAATGAATGGATAGAAAATACTGCTGAGGAGCTAAAGAGGGCAAGAAGGTGCAAGGATCCTCTTCAAACGGAGGAAAAAATATAAAACTAAACAAAAGTTTAGGGCAGAGCAGCAACAAACTAATGAATTCTACCTTAGTTACTCGTTTGTTTAATTCAGAAGCAAAGAGAAGGGAAATTGCATACATATAAAATTAATGAAACTTATAGATACATGGAGAAAAACATCATCAAAACTTAGATCCACAAGGATCCCAACAAGTGCTGCAAAACCCTCGTCTTTCCTTTGCCAAAAATGAAAAAGTGTATGTACAATGAAGTGCCAAACTTTTCCCAAGTATCCAACCCTGAAAATGTCTTAGAAAATACAATATATAGACAATTCTAACCCCTTCCATGCCTCTAGGGGTCGAGCTCATCCTTCTAGGAGTTGTTTCAACCAATTCTAAACAAGGAACTGAAATCTAGGCAATCAAACAACTTGCCTCTATATGGAAGAAAACTGATTCATTCATTTAATTTTCACTTTTTACTGAATGAATCCTCTAGAACAAGTAAATATGTGCCAAAATTACATCATAGTCACTAAATTACATCAAGGTAGATCAAGAGTTACATCAAAAAGTGAAACTAGTCAAAACTGGCCGAAATTATGAGCTGAAGTGTGAAAAATAGGCAAAAGTCCTCTATGCGCTGCGCCCAAAAACTCAATGCGTCGCTCCAATTTAATCCTATTGTTTAGGCACTTCCTGAAGTCCAAATTGAGCTCATAATAGCTCGTTGGAAAGCCCTGCAAATCTACTATCCAACCCAAGTGGAATTTTTCAATTTGGAGTTTAGCTGCCCCTCCAAAACTTTAATATCCCAAGACTGGTTCCTGTGTGTGCAAAAGGTGGTAGAAAGGCCACTTTCAAGGTTTTTTTGACCCTTTAAACCACCCAGAACTTGATGAAATCTCTCAGCCATTCCTGAGCATCCATAATTTATCATAAAAAACTCAAAAATATCAAGTTTTCCTCCATAAAAGTTCCCAATCATAAGCGCGCGCCAAGTGGCGCGATGCGTCGGGCAGGAAAACCTGTTTTGTGACCCAAAAAATTAAAAATGACAAAAGTTTCTCCAAATTTGCTAAAATTTGGAGTGAAGGTCCCCCATCAGGTGCCATGTTTAGCCAAACAAGATTCGGCCAAGATTTGGAGTGGATCAAGCCTTTTCTGACGTTTCAGTGCTCTCCTCAGCCTCGCCTTCAGGATCTTCATCCTAGCTTTGCAAACATGTGTGCGGGCCCAATAGTGGTTCTTCATATGTCTGAGCATGTCCTTGTCCCTATTTTCCTTTGCCAACAGCTTCTCAAGATGAATTTTGACTCTCTTAAGCCAAATCTGCCACTCAAAAGGTGTCATGTCACCTTGTCTCTTTCGGGCCAATTCTTCGTCTTCACGGATTTTCTACAACTCTATGAGTGTCTGTTGATCCTCCAGTTGTTTATTCCACTGATCCAAGTAATTTATAACCCACTGAGCTCTCTGCAATTTCTCGGTCAATGTGTCGATCTCAGCTTTCTGCTCCTGGATGGTTTCTTTCAGCTTTGAGGTGGGAGAACTCAAATCAACATCAATGAGTGTAAAATCAGTGTCTTGGCCTCCTGAAGGGCCTTCATCCTGCATAGGCCTCTTGCCTCTGTCTTGTCCCTGTACCTGTGCTGATGTCGAAGGCGAGACCCCTTCCACCCTAAGTGGAGATAGTACTCGTGCTACTGATGAAGGTAGCGAGGCCCCTTCCACCCCGGGTGGAGATAGTACTCGTCGTGCTGCTGCAAATAAGGCTCTAGTACCTCTCTGATAGGTAACACATAGTGGAACACTGATAGGCTCTGTCTCGGGACCCTAAAACTGATGTGAAGGCTCACCCCCATCATGAACAATCTCTGGAGGAGGCTGAGGGGCTGTGAAAAAGTCACGGGAAATGAAATCCTCCCATGCAATGCCCTGCAATCCAAGCTGATGTACTACAATGATCTTGATGAGCGCATAATGATAAATGTTGTTATGTTGCTGCTCGCGGGTCTTCTTCTACAAAAGATTAGTCATCCGCTCTATTTTTTGACACATGAAATATGGAATATTCATTAGTATCACTCTCATGAAATGCATCAAAAGTCTGATGTGGTATGCATAAAGGCGTGAGAACTAGCCCTCACAACTGAAGTATCTGATGATGAGTTTCATCAATGGCGCATAGGACTCCTTCAGAAACCAGAATGGGAATACCCTGCTGAGCTGCCTCAAATAGCCAGGCCTGATGTAAGGTTCATAATATGCTCTATCCAGCTGTTGTCTCTTGTTCCACTCTTCACCTATATTCGGTATCCCGGTTGCCTAAGAAATGGCTTCTGGTGTCAAGGTGAAGTTCACTCCAGCAAGGTTTACATGACCATCATGAAAATGTAAAACAAACAAGCGAACCAACTCCTGATGATGCTGAATCTGAGCAATCATTTCACAATACTGGAAACATGAATGTTGCTGAAAGCATGCCATTGCAAGCGGGCAGGCCTGCAACTAAGTCAAGGAAGTGGGCTCTTCTCTGACGTGCTTACCACTTTAATGAGGCCTTCTCAGTACATTAAGCTCGGTGGTTGAGTCACTGTCCTGCTCATATTCTTGCTCATATGATGAATCTATCTCTGTCATGGTGCTAAAAGCAAGGTGTATGTTTGGTGTGTTGAAAATGAGAAATTGGACTTAGTGTCTTTGTTTCCAATGCCAAATGTGCTAAATAGGAAATAAGGACTATGAGGAAATATGAACAGTGGGAAAAGTGGGGATTTGCCAAGTGAATTTAATGCAATAACAGTCACTTGACTGTTGGGAATTGGGGATTTTTGAAAATGATATGGGAGAGGAATAAGGAGAAGGAATGATAGGGTTTAGGGATTTGAATGATATTGCAAATGAGAACAAATGATATGAGTGGTTTTATAGAGGAATAGGGAAGGGATATGAATGATATCGTGACAGTGATGGGGTATGTGTTATGAAGTTCTTGGCACAAAAATCACATCCTTTAAAATTCAAATACAAACCCTAAGAGCAGTTTTTAATATGGATATAGGGTTTATATTTCACCAATCAAAACTCTCATATATTTGCCTCCAAAAAACAACAAACATGATCTAAAATCAATGGGAAAGAGTTTTCAAACTTACTTGGAGCAGAAGAGATGGAATAGTTTTGGTTTTTTATGAAGCCGTGATGAATTTCTACTTGGAGGCTCTGTGCGTCGTGCCTCCTGGATGTGCCGCAACAGTGCAATCTAACACAGTGAAAAATGGCTATGTGAGCTGCGCGGTCTATGTGCGCCGCGCCTTCCTCCAATGTGCCGTGCGCAGCCCAAACACACAGTCTGCCTTCAAAATCACAGTTTTTCCTTTCCACAACTAAACTCGACTTCAATCGATCTCTTGGCATACCAATGGATGTTTCAAACAATGAAAATATCTTATAGTGATGGATTTGATTTTTGTTTCCCAAAAACCCACCTTTGTAATGTTTTGAAATTGGCACTTTTCACATTTTAATACAACTCTCTTTTTCAAGTTTCCTTTTTGATTTTTGGCTGAATTGATGAAATTTTTTTGTCAAATTTTTCAGGGATGGTTGGCATTCTATTTCGGCAAAGGAGGACCAGGGCTGCCTCTGAATTATTCATGACGAAAAACTTTAAAAATTACATATTTATTACAAACAATAAATTTGACGATTTCTTCTTCAAAACAAATTTTTGAAGAAGAATCGTTATCAAGCATTATTGATGATGAACAATTTGAAATGAAAAATTATTTGGAACCTCCCTCTAGCCTGATGGCATTGTTGGACACTCTGAAACACAAAATTTGAGAAACCCTAAACCTAATGACTGAGATGACTCTTATTTAACCAAGAGACCAAAACAAGACTATGAATGACTTTTAAAATTTGATTTTGACGAACAGACTTGAGCCAGTAGATACAAGGCATGAGGGGAATGAGTGACAAGGCCCTTCTGTCAAATGATGGCATGCCCCTAACGGAATGCAGATGAATGAGCTGAATGCGACACCTTAGAATGAAATTCAATAAGAGAAATGATCTCTGACGGAGGGATGTAAAGACCGACTCTAACATTGGCTCCAATGGGGATGGTGTCTCCTTGGAGGTGCCAAGAACTACAGATCTTTGGAAAGCAGATAGTGCCTTCATCCATTGGGAAATGGAGTCAAAAACTCAAACTGAAATGCATGACTGAAAACCGACACAAAATAACTTAATAAAAAGACTGAAAACTGACTCGCAAATGACTCATGACTGACTTAACTAAAACAAGTACTTACAAAGCTTTTTAATCACAACAGTCCATCAAGTTTCGGGGGTTTCAAATCATGATGACAACCAACTGCCTACTGATGGAATATGTACAATCATGTGTAGTGTTCTTTCCAATGTAACCAATCAAGCAGATGCCTCCTTGATTGAATCTCCTGATCAGATCTTCTGATCAACAATAGATACTGGTAACTGGGCATCCAAAAACATAATTGTCCATGATCTCCTTCATCACTGAATACTGCAATAATCACCTTCACTGCTGACTGCAACAGATTTGCCAATGGATCCTGAAAAACATGAAGATTTACCTCCTGCTGAAGAAACAAGGTGTCTTTTTCTTTTGATTCTGATCTTCCTTCATAATGTACTTTAGTAAAAGTATGTTCCTGGTCCTCAAAAAATTCTGAACAAGTAGATGAGCAGATCTCCTCTTGGAAAAACATTTCAAAACATGAGACATATGAAGAAGAATCTGAAAGGCAGTCATGAATGTTCTGATCTTTTGTAGTCTGAATATTATTTTGATCATCTACATATGATATAACAGCCAAATTATCATGTTTCTCATTACATTCATCAATCATCAGAAAAAAAACTTCAGGTGATTCTTGATATTCAAACATGACATTTCTATCATCTACCAACGATTCATCCAAGGAAACTTTTTCACTTACTTGAACGAGGATCTCGTCTTATTTTTCATAGAGGGAATGAACTACCTGCTCGTGACGATCTAGTTCTGGTGGGATGAGAGAATTTAGGTCTGTAACTCTATTTTCTTCATTTGAGGCAACCTCAACAATACAAATCTCTTTTATGAGATTCGGAACAACAGGTTTTTCCTCATCACAATTTATCTCTCAATCTGATTTATCGTCATCACTATCTGAGATTGGAACATCATTTTCCTGCGTATCATCCTTTATTTCAACCAGATCTAAAATAAAACTTCTTCTTTCATTATCTTCAGCCATATGGAAATCTTCAACCTGCTGATCTTGATAAGTATCCTCTAAGTTTTCTGTGTGCTGGTGAAAAAAATTTTCATGCAATGCTTCCATGATTTCTCCGTCCATCAATTCATTATCTCCATAAGAATTCTCAAGATCTTCAATGAAACTACTAACGTGTTCACAAAAATTCTGCACTAATATTAAGGATGGACAAGATTCTTTATACCTTTCAATGAATATTGTATGAAACTCTTTTAGACAATAAATAGAAGCATGTGGCAAACTTTCATACCAAGATCGGGCTTCATCTTCCAGAGTAGCCATAAACATTTTCATCAAACATTCTTCAGGAAAATCGATCTTTAATTTATGCACATGAATGTGAAATTTCACCAGATGAAGAGCAGCGTCATTACCTTCCACATTTCTGAACATAGGCAAATTCGGAAGCCAATCCACCTTGGGCATTTTATTTGGAAAACCTGGGATGTGAACTCGGCTCATGGGAATGTATCTTCTTACAACCTGTTCCATCTTGAAAATATTAAAGCTACTGATCTTCCTGCAGTGGAGTCACCATGAAGCATTGATTTCTGGATTTTTCAGTGAATGAAGTCACCAGGTGAATGATTTCAGCCTTCCTATGTCTGATCGTTGTCCACCATCAACAATCAGATCTAACTTGATACATGTACTAGGGAAAATTACAAGTTAAGTGTCACGTTCACAAGCTAGAATGGAGATTGACTGAAGCAGCGTCTATCTACTTTCGCTAATGCAAAGCAAGAGCGTTTCGAAGGATACCTAGCATAACTTCAGGCTCCGTTTATAGCTTATAAAACAAATAACACTAACAAGAAAACCATTTGAATTGTCCCCAGTATGGTCACCACTATGTTATCACCTAAATCTACCTCAGGCTGAAGGAAGGCAGAGTTCAGGGTAACATCAAACCACGCTCAGTCTCGTAGCTAGCCCTACCAGAACAGGAGAGGGCTCTCTTCGGCTCAATCTCAGGAAAAATGTATCGATAGGGCTTGAGATGACTGAAATGAGTGCTAATTTTAGGCTAGGTATATTAATCAAGGAGTTTGGAATGCTTTTTAGGGGTTTTTTTGTTGGAAAAAGGGAAAGGCAGTTTTGGGCTTGGGGATGAGGCCAATTTCTTGCAGAGTTCGAGTTGGGGCAGGGAAGGCAATGGATTTGATGTCTTAGATTCAATGAATGGATAGAAAATACTACTGAGGAGCTGAACAGGGCAAGAAGGTGCAAGGATCCTCTTCAAACGGAGGAAAACATATAAAACTAAACAAAAGTTTAAGGCAGAGCACCGACAAACTAAAGAATTCTACCTTAGTTACTCATTTTTTTAATTCAGAAGCAAAGAGAAGGGAAATGGAATACATATAACATTAATGAAACTTACAGATACATGGAGAAAAACATCATCAAAACTCAGAGCCACAAGGATCCCAACAAGTGCTGCAAAACCCTCGTCTTTCCTTTGCCAAAAATGCAGAAGTGTATGTACAATGAAGTGCCAAAATTTTCCCAAGTATCCAACCCTGAAAATGTCTCAGAAAATAAAATATATAGACAATTCTAACCCCTTCCCATGCCTCTAGGGGTCGAGCTCATCCTTCTAGGAGCTGTTTCAACCAATTGTAAATAAGGAACTGAAATCTAGGCAATCAAACAACTTGCCTCTATATGGAAGGAAACTGATTCATTCATTTAATTTTCACTTTTTAGTAAATGAATCCTCTAGAACAAGTAAATATGTGCCAAAATTACATCATAGTCACTAAATTACATCAAGGTAGATCAAGAATTACATCAAAAAGTGAAACTAGTCAAAACTGGGCGAAATTCGGAGCTGAAGGGTGAAAAATAGGCAAAAGTCCTCTATGCACCGCGCCCAAAAACTCAATGTGTCGCGCCACTTTGAGCCTATTTTTGAGGCACTTCCCGAAGTCAAAATTGAGCTCATGATAGCTCGTTGGAAATCCCTGCCTGTCTAATATCCAACCCAAGCTGAATTTTTCAATTTGGAGTTTATTTGCCCCTCCAAAATTTCAATCTCCCAAGACTGTTTCCTGTGTGTGCAAAAGGTGGCAGAAAGGCCATTTTCAAAGTGTTTTTGACCCTTTAAACCACCCAGAACTTGATGAAATCTCTCAACCATTCTAGAGCATGCATAATTTATCATAAAAAACTCAAAAATATCAATTTTTCCTCCAGAAAATGTCCCAATCATAAGCACGCGCCAAGTGGCGCGACACGTCGGGCAGGAAAACTTGTTTTGTGACCCAAAAATTCAAAATGACAACATTTTCTCCAAATTTTCTGAAATTTGGAGTGAAGGTCCCCCATCAGGTGCCATGTTCAACCAAATAAGCTTCGGCCAATATTTGGAGTGGATCAGGCCTTTTCCGACGTTTCAGTGCTCTCCTCAGCCTCGCCTTCAGGATCTTCATCCTAGCTTTGCAAACATGTGTGTGGGCCCAATAGTGGTTCTTCATATGTCTGAGCATGTCCTTGTCCCTATTGGCCTTCACCAAAAGCTTCTAAATATGAATGTTGACTCTCTCAAGCCAAATCTGTCGCTCAAAAGGTGTCATGTCACCCTGTCTCTTCCGGGCCAATTCCCGGTCTTCACGGATTTGCCGCAACTCTATGAGTGTCTGCTGATCCTCCAGTTGTTTATTCCGATGGTACAATTAATTTATAACCCACTGAGCTCTCTGCAATTTCTCGGTCAATGTGTCTATCTCAGCTTTCTGCTCCTGGATGGTTTCTTTCAGCTTTGAGGTGGGAGAACTCAAATCAACATCAATTAGTGTAAAATCAGTGTCTTGGCCTCCTGAAGGGCCTTCATCCTGCATAGGCCTCTTGCCTCTGTCCTGTCCTTGTACTTGTGCTGATGTCGAAGGCGAGACCACTTCCACCCTAAGTGGAGATAGTACTCGCGCTACTAATGAAGCTAACGAGACCCCTTCCACCCCGGGTGGAGATAGTACTCGTCGTACTGCTGCAAATAAGGATCTAGTACCTCTCTGATAGGTAACACACAGTGGAACACTGATAGGCTCTATCTCAGGACACTCAAACTGATGTGAAGGCTCACCCTCATCATGAACAATCTCTGGAGGAGGCTGAGGGGCTGTGAAGAAGTCACGGGAAATGAAATCCTCCCATGCAATGCCCTGCAATCCAAGCTGATGTACTACAATGATCTTGATGAGTGCATAATGATAAATGATGTTATGTTGCTGCTCGGGGGTCTTCTTCTGCACAAGAGTAGTCATCCGCTCTATGTTTCGACACATGAAATATGGAATATTCATCAGTCTCACTCTTGTGAAATGCATCAAAAGTCTGATGTGGTATGCATAAAGGCGTGAGAACCGGCCCTTAAAACTGAAGTATCTGATGATGAGTTTCATCAATGGTGCATAGGACTCCTTCAGAAACCGGAATGGCAATACCCTGTTGAGTTGCCTCAAATATCCAAGCCTGATGTAAGGTTCATAATATGCTCTATCTAGCTGTTGTCTCTTGTTCCACTCTTCACCTATATTCGGTATCCTGGTTGCCTGAGAAATGGCTTCTGGTGTCAAGGTGAAGTTCACTCCAGCAAGGTTTACATGACCATCATGCAAATGTAAAACAAACAAGTGAACCAAATCCTGATGATGCTGAATCTGAGCAATCATCTCACAATACTGAAAACATGAATGTTGCTGAAAGCATGCCATTGCAAGCGGGTAGGCCTGAAACTGAGTCAAGGAAGTGGGCTCTTCTCTGACGTGCTTACCACTTTAGTGAGGCCTTCTTGGTACATTAAGCTCGGTGGTTGAGTCACTGTCCTGCTCATATTCTTGCTCATATGATGAATCTTTCTCTGTCATGGTGCTGAAAGCAAGGTGTATGTTTGGTGTGTTGAAAATGAGAAATTGGACTTAGTGTCTTTGTTTTCAATGCCAAATGTACTAAATAGGAAATAGGGACTATGAGGAGATATGAACAGTGGGAAAAGTGGGGATTTTCCAAGTGAATTTAATGCAATAACAGTCACTTGACTGTTGGGAATTGGGGAATTTTGCAAATGATATGGGAGAGGAATAAGGAGAGGGAATGATAGGGTTTAGGGATTTGAATGATATTGAAAATGAGAACAAATGATATGAGTGGTTTTATAGAGGAATAGGGAAGGGATATGAATGATATCGTGACAATGATGGGGTATGTGTTATGAAGTTCTTGGCACAAAAAAAACACCCTTTAAAATTCAAATACAAACCCTAAGAGCAGTTTTTAATATGGATATAGGGTTTATCTTTCACCAATCAAAACTCTCATATATTTGCCTCCAAACAACACCAAACACGATCTAAAATCAATGGGCAAGAGTTTTCAAACTTACTTGGAGTAGAAGAGATGGAATTGTTTTGGTTTTTTATGAAGCCGTGATTAATTTCTACTTGGAGGCTCTGTGCGCCGCGCACAAGCCCAGTTGCCGCACCTCCTAGATGCGTCGCGACAGTGCAATCTAATACAGTGAAAAATGGCTATGTGTGTCGCGAGGTCTATGTGTGCCGCGCCTTCCTCCAATGCGCTGTGTGCAGCCCAAATACACAGTCTGCCTTCAAAATCACAGTTTCACCCTTCCACAACTAAACTCGACTTCAATCGATCTCTTGGCATACCAATGGATGTTTCAAACAATGAAAATATATTATAGGGATGGATTTGATTTTTGTTTCCCAAAAACCCACCTTTGTAATGTTTTGAAATTGGCACTTTTCACATTTTAATACAACTCTGTTTTTCAAGTTTCCTTTTTGATTTTTGGCTGAATTGATGAAAATTTGTTGTCAAAATTTTCAGGGATGGTTGGCATTGTATTTTGGCAAAGGAGGACCAGGGCTGCCTTTGAATTCTTCATGACGGAAAAATTTAAAAATTACATATTTATTACAAACAATAAATTTGACGATTTCTTCTTCAAAACAGAGTTTTGAAGAAGAATCGTTCTCAAGCATTATTGATGATGAACAATTTGAAATGAAAACTTATTTGGAACCTCCCTCTGGCCTGCTGGCATCATTGGACACTCTGAAACGCAAAATTTGAGAAACCCTAAAATTAATGACTGAGATGACTCTTAGTTAACCAAGAGACCAAAACAAGACTATGAATGAATTTTAAAATTTGATTTTGACGAACAGACCTGAGCCAGCAGATACAAGGCATGAGGGGAATGAGTGACAAAGCCCTTCCGTCAAATGATGGCATGCCCCTAACGGAATGCAGATGAAAGAGCTGAATGAGACACCTAAGAATGAAATGCAATAAGAGAAATGATCTCTGACAGAGGGATGTAAAGACTGAATCTAACACTACCCGCTGCAACAGCTTGCTTTTCTTTGCTGCCCTAGAAATTCTGGTCCTTTGCAGCCCTTGACAACACATGATCTAGCTTTTTCTTGCCTTTTAGGAGCTCGATATTGAATCTAGTGTATCTCTGTTATTTCAGATCCTCAATATGTGATTTTCGGTCTTGTAGTATTCCTCTGAGTCTTCTTTCCAATGCCACAGGTCTGACCCAATTTTGATTCTTCAAGAGATATTTATGCCCAATATCTCACAATTCCCTAATTATGGACTGTTTCCGTAGATCGAATTTGTACGGTGTGCCACGTGTCACTGTTTCTTCATTCGGCTCTGAAATTAATAGAATGAAAACTAAAGTTCGTGCACTATCTGGCACTCTTTACAGAATTCCAATCTGATACTTAAAGAGAGAGTTGTGACGATTTTCCCTAGGTCACTTCTTTGAGATGAATTTCAGGAGCCTGTAAACACACTGACTTCCACAGATCATATCTCCAAAAATATTGTGCACCTTGATCTGAAATTTTCATATGAGCTTCTATAGGATTTTAGCTTCACCTCATAAAAGATTTAGCTTCTAAAACTTGGTATAAAAGAAGTTAGAGTGAAAATTCCATGATGACATGTTTCAGATGACGAAATCCCTTACATAAGTAGGATATGAGGATCACAATTTATGCAAATGCTTAGGTTGAGAGGGGCTTCAACAAGTGAACATGGGAGTGATTTTAGGAGCTTAAAAATATTAATTATGACTTTTCAATGACCCATGCCACAAACCCATGGGGTTTTAGCCCACTAACTGGGGTTACAAACTTCAAATATGAATATCTCTCAAACCTTGAAGAATTATGTGGCGTGCCATATATCAATGGAAACATCTCGACAAGAAGAAACCATCAAAAGAATTCTTGGCCCAAAATATAGTAATTTGGTAGGTAAAAATTCCCATGCAATATTGAGGTAGCCATTGGTGCTGCCTGGGTTGACATCAATGATAGCCGTTGATCAAAAAAATTCCCCTTTGGCATTGATGGAAAAACAAGTACTCCCCCTTCAATCATGAAATCTCTTCCAAAAAAATTCTCTCCCTCTTTGACATCAATGGAAAAGGGTAACTTCCCCTGACACACAACCATCCTATGGACCTATACACACTTCCACTCCCCCTTTATATTATGAATAAGGAAAATCTAATGAGAACTTGGGAGAATCCAAAGCTTCTAGCGAAGATATTCAAATGCTTCACGAGGTAAAGGTTTAGTCAAGATATCAGTGATTTGTTCTTTTGTACCAACATACTCAAGTTTGGTATTCTTTTCAGTGACTTTTTCTCTAACAAAATGATATTTGATTGGAATGTGTTTTGTTTTTGAATTCATGATAGGATTCTTGGAGATGCTGATGGCACTAGTGTTTTCACAGAATATGGGAATAGGCTCACTGAGTTGTACTTGAAGATCTTGCAAATTTTATTTCATCCAAAGGACTTGAGTACAACATGATGCCGTTGCAATGTATTTTTCTTCTGCTGTAGATAACAAGATTGAGGTTTTCTTTTTTCTCAACCATGATACGAGACAACCACCTAGATAGAATGATGCTCCACTAATACTCTTACGATCATCAACGCTTCCTGCCCAATCTACATATGTAAAGGCTTGAATAATGAGATTGTTACCCTTGGGATACCACAAGCCATATTATTCTGTGCCATTTAGATATCAAAGAATTCTTTTGAAAGAAATAATATGTGATTCTTTTGGTGTTGCTTGGAATCTTGCTACTTGTCCAACTGCTTGCATAACATCTGGCCAAGAGGTTGTTACATATAGAAGACTACCAATCATAGATCTATACAACCTTTGATCCACATCCTTAGATGGGTTACCATCGGAGTAAGGATGGGTTTGCAATATTCCATTTTGAATTTCGTGAGCATTTCCTTGATGTACTTGGCTTGACATATAAATATTCCTTTCTCTTGCTGAGATATTTGAGGCCCTAAGAAATATGTCAGCTCACCAAGTAAAGACATCTCAAACTCACTTTTCATCTTTGTAGAAAATTTCTTACTTAGTCGATCATCATTTCTACCAAATATTATATCATCCACATATACCTCAACGATTGTTAAATTATCTTTATCTATTTGTACATAAATATTGCTATCAACAGTACCTTTCTTGAACCCTTATTGACGTAGAGATCTATCAAGACGAGCATACCATGCTCTGGGAGCCTGCTTGAGACCATATAGAAATGCTGACTTATTTTTCTAATTCTTCATTCAGAAATGCTGACTTAACATCCATTTGGTAGACTTTGATTTTTCTTGAACATGCATAGGAAAAAAACATTTGGATGGCTTCCATTCTGGTGCAAATGTTTCATCGAAATCAATTCCTTCCGCTTGTGCATATCATTTTCAAACCAATCTTTCTTTGTTTATGGTAACATGTCCATCTTCATTCAATTTGTTCATGAAAACCCATTTAGTCCCAATGATATTTTTATCTTTTGGTCATGGAACTAATTCCCAGGTGTTATTCTTCTCAATTTGATCCAATTCTTCATTCAGAGCTGCTACCCAATTTTCATTCTGGCTGGCTTCCTTAGAACTATTAGGCTCAAAGGTTGCTAGAAAATCAATGTGAGCTTGTTGTGATGAATGAAGATGTTGACCTTCATTTATGTCACCAATGATTTGATTTTATGCATGGTTCTTTTGAATCCATTCTTTTGTTCTCCTTGGAGGAGCTTCTTGTTATTGTTCTGGTATATCTTGATGATCATTATTTACTTCTTCCTGGTTGATAGTTTCTTCTTGTTATAGAATTTTACCTGTGTCTTTTTCAGCCTCTGTCTCAAGTTTCAAAGATTCTAGATCCTCATCATTATTTGCTAGAACAACATCTTTGTCAAATGTGACATTTATTCTCTACATTATCTGTTTTTGTCTTAGATTATAACATTTATAGGCCTTTCTTTTGCGTGAGTAACCAACAAGGATACCTTCATCAACATGTGATTCAAACTTACCCAAATTTTGATATTCTCTTTTGATATAACATTTTCTTCCAAAGATTCTAAAATATTTTACATTAGCCTCTACTAGATTCATGGGACAGTCTAGTTATTGCAATAGGTAGCAATACAATTACCTTGAATTTTGATGAAATTGTCTCAACCTTGTTGTTGGAGAAAATGAGATGGAGAAATATGGAGTGATAGAATGGAGATGCCTTATCTATACGAGGAAGCTCCCAGAACATAAACAAAATAAAGTTTTTGATTGGGAGATCTAAATCTCCAGGAAATCCTATGAATGTGTGCTTGAAATGCGGAAAGGAAGGGAACTCTATGTTGAAGTCAAACAGGAAATTGCAGCACACACACTAGTGTGGGACCAACAAGTCCTAGCGATACATTAGTGTGAAGGCCAATTTAACTAATTAAATTGGTGAAGTGTCTAATTTAATTTTCCCTTAATTAAATTGGACAATAAAATGTAATCTTATCCCATGATCACTTGTAATAGTTAACTGAGTGTGATAAACTCAGTTAGCTCATGTATTTTGAGTTGAGGGTGGTTGGTGAGGCATGCACATTAATTTTATTAGTTATGGAGTTCGAATTACATTTGGTGCATTAGTTTAATGCATGAGTAATCAGTTAACTCAGTTAGGTGAGTTAGAGTCAGTTGAACTAGTTGTAACTATTTGTTGCACTAGTGAGAGATCAAGTGAATTAAATATTATTTAATTCACAATCAATGACCTACCATGCAATTGATGATTTTCTATTAATATCTACATGCATTTCAGTTCGTGGAGACCCAGTTGAGAAAAAGGTTAAAGGGATGTTAACTATCAGCTGTGTGATTAGTAGGTTGCCCACATGCAACTAGACATCCACTAGATTTCCCATGATCCTTGCATATTTCTGGAAGGCCAAAATTCCTAAAGAATAGGGATTTCATTCACTAGGAATTGCACAATCAAGGAAGCTGTTTAGAGGCTCGGAATTGGTGAAGTGTTGGTCTGTTTTGTTCAGGACAGTGTGAGACAATTAGGAGAGTGCAGGAGACTCTTATGAAAAGAGTTCATTGTAATTGTTTCATGATTCCATGGTTAACATACAATCAAATATAGAGGGGCATTGAGCAGCAAGCTTTCCCCTGGAAATTACCTGTGTTGTGGTTTGATTTGATTCTTTCTTTTCTTCATGTGATTGGCGATTGTGTTTAATTTCCATAATTGATTTGTAGAAGGATTCAATATGTAGCTTTAGTACATTGTTAGATCGGATTGAATCCATTTATATACATAATTTATATATGGTATAAGAGCACAGGAAATCACTATAGTGGAGGAGAAGCTGAGTTTGGGACTGAATAGAATTCTAATTTGGAAAATTATTCTTGGTGCGACAGGCATATCAGGATCAAAATGAATTTGAATGGCTTGAGATTGGAGTATGCGCTTAAGGGCATCTCTAACTATATTGCGTGGAAATACAGGATGGAGGTAGTACTGGAGGACAATGGGTTGAAATAATTCATTGATAATGATGTTCCCAAACCCGTTGTAGCAGATTTTGTAAATATTGATGCATGGGAAAAGAAGGTTGCAAAGGCGAGGAGGATATTACTGGAGGGAGTATGACACCACATTTTCTCAAGTCTCCATGGAAAAGTGACACAATATTCAATGTCGAAATCTTTGACAGATTTATTTCAAAGAAGAAGTTATCATAGAAAATTGGCACTGAAGGACAAGCTCAAGAGAATCAAAATGGGGAAAGGTGATGCCATTCCAAAATATTTAACAAAGTTTGTCCAATGTCGGCATGAGCTTAGGAGCATTGGAATTACTGTCGCGATGATGACTTTGTGAGACTAGATCTTCTAGGACTTTCCAAGAGTTGGCATAGTTATCAACACTCTGTCAATGAAAGGCAAAAGTTGTCAAATTGGGAACGACTTTGGTCAGATTTGGTGCAATAAAAATTTAGGTGGAATACCAGGGATGGATATTCATCTAAGAATGATGATGAAGAATATTTCACTTTGGTTGCCAAGGCGAAGAAGGGGAAAGGAAATAAATTTCATTCCAAATCTGAATCCATCAAAGATGGCAATAAGTGTGAAATGTCCAGAGTGAAGTGTTTTCATTGTCACGAGCATGGACATTATGCCACTAATTTTCCACAAAATAAGAATAACAATAAGGCTTCAAAATCTATAGCTAGTGAGGCTTTGGCCTCGCAATTTGAGCTTGAGTTCTTTCTCATTGCATGCATGGTGTCAAGTGCAATGGGATCGGTGTGGTACTTGGATAGTGGTGCATCCTTTCACATGACGGGAGACAAAGAACTTTTCAATAGCTTGGATGAGAAGGACCTCCAGATGCATATCAAAATGGGTGATGACGCACGGTACAGTGCTACTAGGATTGGTATAGTTACCTTCCAGAGACAGTCAGGTAAACCCTTTTAATTAAAATATGTAATGCATGTACCAGGCTTGAAAAAAAATTTGGTCTCAATCGCAATGTTGGAGGATAGATGCTATGATGTTGTTTTCAGTGAGGGAAAATATTTCCTACGATACAAAACAAAATGACAAGCCAAGAATATTGGAATTCCTATGAAGAATATCTATAAAATTGTTGTAGATGGCTCCACAACATTAATAGGTAAGGTGGAAAAAATGGTGAGCCGGGATGAGGGTCACTTATGGTACAGGAGATTGGACCATCTACACCACAGAGCGTTGAAGTTCATGTAGCATATTTCTACAGGCCTTTCCTAGGGTACTCTTGTGCAGTTAGACACATGCAAGGAATGTACTACGGGGAAGTATGAAAAGGCCATTTTTCACGAGAAGGAGAATCGAGCCTCAGAAATCCTTGAGAGAGTTCACTCATACATGTGTGGACCATTCTCTATTGCTTATACAACAAATCATAAGTACTATGTGATCTTTGTTGATGATTTTTCTAGAAAGTGTTGGATCTACTTCATGCAGAAGAAAGATTATATGTTCTCAAAAGTTCTTGAGTTCAAAGCATTGGTGGAGAAAGACATGGGGAAGCATGTGAAGGCTCTTAGGAGTAACAATGGTGGTGAGTAAATCTCCAATTAATTCAAGAACTTCTTCATCAAAGAAGGAATTCAAAGAGAGTTTATTGTGCCTCATAACCCACAGTAGAATGGGGTCATAGAAAGAAAGAATAGAACAATTGTGGGTGCAGTACAAGCGATGTTGCATGATCAGGTCCTACCATTGCATCTATGGGTAGAGGCATGCAACATGGTGGTATTTGTGCAAAACAGTTGTCCTTATCGAGTACTTAGGATGAGTACACCAAAGGAGGATTTTACTGGTAAGAAACTTGATGTTTCACATTTTAAGATTTTTGGCTCATCTGTTTATGTGCATGTGACCGAAGACGTCAGGAAGAAGCTCAAACCATAGCTCAGATTTGGATTTTTTTGGGTACAATGATACTCCCCACAAATATCAGGTGTATTTTCCAAATAGTAGAATGACTGTTGTGAGACGACATATAAAATTTGATGAGGAGAAATCCATGCGATTGTCCCTTGACATGGAGCTAGATTTTCATGCAAAAGAGGAACTCTTGGTTCCAAATAATGAACCTCAACATGTGGAGAAGCCACATGCGGAGGATCATGGAGTTTCATAAAACACTCATGTAGAGCCATCCACCAGAAATGGTAGAAGGTGCACGACAGAAGTTGATAGATTGAGACTTGATGTGACAGAAAATGTAGGAGCCCCTACTTCACTATGTAGATAGAGACAACCTCCAGACAGATTTACTGGATACATGGCTCTTATGAGAAAGTGTATTATGTGATAACCATATTCCTTTGAGGAAGCAGTGCAACATCCAATTTGGGTTTGTTGGCAAAAAATGTGGTCTCTAAGCAAGACCTAGGTTCAGGTTTGAGGCCAACAAAGTTTCTGCAGTAGTATCGGACAATGCTGACATTTTCACCCTGCTCAAGGGAGCGAGTTTCACCTGAGGCGTGTCGTGACCTTACTAATATTAGAGGATATTTCATTGACGTTGAGGGCAGATTACTAACACAGATAATATCTATGAGCATACAGAAGGCATATATATCTCAACTCCAGGAAGTAAACTATCATTCATCATGACATGTTCAGAATACCGAATTAAAATTTAAACTAGGCATACATTCATCATGATCAAGTAAGCATGAACCAATTCACGATATGAAAAACAGAAACAACCCGATTCCATTAACTTTGATCAAAACAACATAAACATACTCCGCAGAGTTTATTACAATTCAATTCAATACAAAAGGCTTCACACATAGCTCTCTTCAGGCTCTACTTCCTATCTACCTCGCCCTCTGACTGACTAGCTAAATAAAAAAATAACTATGAAGTCACTTATTTCCTGCCTATTTGTTCCTACCAACTGACACTATTAGTCCTTGCCTCTTTTTCACTCTTCTTCTCCCTTGCGCTCTGCTAACTTCTATTTATTCTTTATCACTAAGAGTTCTATTGTTTGTTTCTTGTCTCCCATCTCTTCCTATAATATCCCAAAATGGGGATGTAGAAATACATGAAAAAAAAACTGGAAATAACAGTGAATAACATCATACCAAAATGTATGGAAACCTTGAAGCCATTTTATTATGTAAATCAGCAGCAAATAAGTGCAATACAACTCAATTAATCAAGGCAAACAAGCCTCCCATCAATACATATGCCAAAAATGGAATGCTGCTATATTGCAGAGTGTTAATGAACATGTACAACGCAATCATAGATGGTACACTGCTACATGGGAATGTAAAATAACATATATCTACAAATATATGGCTCATACAATGTTGGGAGTGAAGATCTAAGCTCCCAAACACAATTTCAAGGCAATCCTAGAAGGATTTCCTGAAATATACAAAAATGGTAAAATGCCGGAGTTGCAGTCCTAAGACTGAGTAGCAGTTGCAACTAAAGAATTGGATGGATATGGCTGAATATGATGCACAAGATGAAAAAACCTCCTTCAATGTATCTTCCAAATGAAAGGCTGATCCTAACACTGAATATCTCACCCTCCAAACAATCTGCAAACCCTCACTGCAAATGCTCTCTCAAAATAACGCAGTCACTGAGGGATACTGCATTGTAGGTGAAAGAAAATGGGTTGGCCAAGTGCAAAGATATGAAATCTGCTCCAAAATATTCCTCACTAATCTCCAAAAGGAATATAAGCTCCCTCCTCTGAAAAACAAGCTCCGGAAATGCTGTTGTGAAACCTCGACTGCAACACCCTGCAACACAACGTTATACTTCAGCAAAAATAACGTTGTAGCTGAAGGAGGTGGCCTGGACTTGAGCCTCTATGTGGAGAAATGAATTACAAGATCTCTCAAGAGGCCTCTCTTGAAAGTATAAGGAATTCATAAACAGGAATGGCTTGTTCTAAACAGCACAAGAATCTCAACTAAATAGTTGAAGAAAGCAAAATAGTCATATAGACCACAAAATCAATAATCCATAACATTTCTTCATATGTATGCCTTGCCGTACTTTTATGCAAATGGAAGCCCTCTCACCTTGGGTCCCACTCATTGGGGTTTCCTCCACCAAGGAATCTTCCTCCCACTATCTCCGCACTGTCTCCATAGATGATCTCCATCTCTTATCCCAGCGCTATTGACTTGGTCAAAATTGACCTTGTCAACATGCAAATGGCCCTTTTCACACATGAGGGTGTGAAATCCAGCTCCTATGATTATCCCTTTTCACATTATGAGGGATTTTATTCTTATTCATGAAGTTTATGGGCCTCCTTACCCATTTTTTCATCTCCTAGGTGTAATCAACAAAAATCAATATTCCAATTAGCTGCATGCTAATTTTGGAATATTACAGTCCTCCCCTCCCAAATGTTTCTTGTCCTCAAGAAACTACAAGGATAGAATTGAGAATTCTCCCCTCCTTTTGCTGTAGCATCCACATATTATAAACTCCTCCAAGGAAAGAGATGTTGTCTCATCAATAAATATGCATATTACCCCTCCCAAGCATGCAAGCTAGCTGAATAGCTATCATCATGAACAAGTAGAGTACTCACGGAGGCAATAAGGTGCTGCCTAGAGGTACCTTTGAGGCATGGGATCTGAAATTTATTGGGAATCATCATTCCCATGTGGATCCTCCATCCCCAAGCTATCGTCCATACAAAATGAGCCACCCTCCAAAATGACAACTCATGCAAATCCTCCTCCACCTTTGGCTCCTGCAACGTAGGTGGGCTGAAAATTTGAACATGGTAGACAAAATAGCCTACCCCATGCTATCCTTCTCTTCACTTATGATAATTGTAGATTATCTTCTGATCTTGGGCTGCAATAATGTTTCCCTGAGGTGGCAAGAAGAAGACTAGATTTCCAAAGATCTCCTCTCCAACATTATGAATCATGCTGACCCAAACCATCCCATATGTGATGGATAGGAAATCATAACCATATGGCATCCATTCAATCCCATGGCCCACCTCATGAAGAAGCAAGTGTTTTACTGTAGTGGCCATATCATCTCCCATGCTCCCCTTGGAACATGTAATGCAAAAAGTGTGGGAGATATCTTCCCCCAGGGACACATCCAGCCTATGTGTCTCCCCCAATCATGATCCCAATAAAAATAAGAACAACATCAGCAAATGGAATCATGATTAGCATAAAAATGAGGGAAATACTGAAGGTTTCATGTGGTGCTAGAAGGTACCAACTGTTTCCAAGGTGGTCACAGCACAGTTTTCCTAACTGTTGCTTCAAAACATAACATGGCAAGTTATTTCTCGACAAATGACTAGTTATGTATGTCATCACATCTACTAGTGAATAGTAAATGGCTGGGTACATCAACTGAGCATGCATGAAATAATAAAAAACTTGCCCAAGGCCACACAAAATATGGTTGTCTCCATCATATACTTTGACCCAAAATTTACCATGGAGCCCAAAGAGAAGTTTTCCCTCTTGTGGAGCAATGCACTGTATAAAAATGGTAAGAGTATGAAAATATTATGTTAGACAATCAATAAATGAAAAACGAAGTTTCTTACCATGTACTGGAAGTAAGATGATGCATAGATACATGAATAGGCCCTCCATAGTGGTATGACATACTCCCATGAAGAGGAATGAACCATGTGCTGCATGAGGGTCTTCCTTCTTATGCTTGGAAATCCAAGTCAAGAAGATCATATCAATGTAAAAGATGTTTCCATCCACTGCTCCATCACTCTCACCTCATCCTTGTCCACCAAGTGCATCATATGTGAAGTGATCCTAGGGACACTCCATCCATAAAATCAAGCTGCCAAGTGACAGCACTGTTGGCCTATGTAATTATGCTCCTACCAATTCATAACTCCATTCTTTAACATGACCATTGTCAAAGACATCTCCCACAATGTTGCTATATATAGGAACTTCCTTCCAAAGTGGAATAATCTCATAATCATCTAAGGCTAAGGAGTAGCCCCTTTGCACCATGATAGTGCCACCTCCTACTCCTGCAACATCATGTAAAGCATAGGAGAGGATCAATCCATATTCTCTCAAGAAATACCAAGGGAACAACATCTCTTGCTGCTCCCTTATCTCTCCCTCATACAAGCCATAGAGTAATGTCATGATGGTTAACTTGTATAATGCCCCATACAACCAAGTATTCTACTGTCATATCATATGGGTGCCACACAATGCCTCAATCCATAACATACCTTTTGTTAAAGGATATGTCACATGATGACAAAAATCTCTCAAGAGTAGCCAATGCAACCAAGCCTCCTGCTGCCCAGTATCATAGATTTGGAAGTAGCTTTCCAACTTCTTTCTCACCATCCACACCCATTCATCCAAATTTGAGTGCTTCCCATCATGCTCCAACTTTTTACTCTCCCAATGAAGACTACCATCCTCCCAAATCATATTTCTCCTTTTGCATTTCATGGGATGTTGAAATGCAACTCCTTGGAGATCTCCTAGAGAACATCTCACATCAATGTCCTTCTTGAATCCATAGGGATCCAAGCCTGCTGGAGGAAAAACCTCCTCACTGTTGCTTAGTGACAATGTTTTTTATCTCTCCAATGAGGTGGTGGTTGTCTCATACTCCAACTCAAAGATGAACACATGGTTTTGTACAAGAGTGTTTTGGAAAAGGTTCATCTCATCCTCCAAAAGTTCACACCCCAACCTCAAGTGTTGTGTGCAACTAAACAAAGGTATATGAGGATGATGGTTCATCTCATCCTTGAAAAATTCAAGGTGGCATAGCTCAGTGCAATTCTGTTGCTCTAGATTAGCAGTATGCAATGGTGTATATCCCTCCATAAGATTTGTTGAAATAATAGGAGATGGAAGATTAGGCATACCTTGGTGAAATTTGGGAGTGTCTTGTATGGCTGTAAGAGTTTCTTCCTCCAATGTATTGGCTCCCCCAACTGCTGAAGATGATGGCTACTCCTCCATATTTTTATCAACACTGGTACATGCCTCCATCAATGGTGGTGAGGGCTTCTCCTCCTCTAATTTCTCCTTATCAAATCTCTTAATCAACCTTTGAGTAAATTCTACAAAAGTAGTCACTCTTACATGACTCAAATGGCTGAACCACCAAATTTTTGCTTCACCCTCAAGGTGTAGTGCTGCAATCTCCATAGCCTCTCTTTCTTCTACTATATGTAGTAGGAATAATGCATCAAGTTTCCTTGCCCAAGCCCTTGTTGTGGATGACCCATCAAAATTAGACAATAGAAACCTATTTCCCTTGATTCTCCCTGTGCTGCAAGGTCTCCTTTCTTCCTCAAAATGAATGTATTGTGGGAAAGCTAGAGTCTCCTTGAAGGCTCTAGGTTGAGATTTGTACTCAACAATGTATTCAATTCAGATCTCGTGATCCAAGTGTCCTCCATCTTTCTGCAATTTGCCCTCTTTTTCAAAAGAAAAGGGCATAGTCCCACTGCTTCTTTCTCCTCTTCTTTTCTTGACCTCCTTGTTGAGGTCATTCCTGCTTCTAAAAATATATGAGATAAAACTCATCCTCTCCATCATTCTAATATTTCTCTTCTTCTTCTTATCTTCTTGATTTCATAATCGCTGAAATCCATAGGCTTAGCCAATATTATGCTCTGATACCACTGTAATATCCCAAAATGGGGATGTAGCAATACATGAACACAAAACTGGAAATAGAAGTGAATAACAACATACCAAAATGTATGGAAACCATGGAGCCATTTTATTATGTAAATCAGCAGCAAATAAGTGCAATACAACTCAATTAATCAAGGCAAACAAGCCTTCCATCAATACATATGCCAAAAGTGGAATGCTGCTATATTGCAGAGTGTTGATGAACATGTACAGTGCAGTCATAGATGGTACACTACTACACGGGAATGTAAAATAATATAAATTTGTAAATAGATGGCTCATACAATGTTGGGAGTGAATATATAAGCTCCCAAACATAATTTCAAGACAATCCTAGAAGGATTTCCTAAAATATACAAAAATGGAAAAATGCCAGAGTTTCAATCCTAAGACTGAGTAGTAGCTGCAACTCAAGAAATAGATGGAGATGGATGAAGATGATGCACAAGCTAAAAAAACCTCCTCCAATTGATCTTCCAAGTGAAAGGCTGATCCTAACACTGAATATCTCACACTCCAAACAATCTGCAAACCCTCACTACAAAAGCTCTCGGAAAATAACACAGTCACTGGGGTATACTGTGTTGTAGGTGAAAGAAAATGGATTGGCCATGTGCCAAGATATGAAATCTACTCCAGAATCTTCCTCACTGATCTCCCAAAGGAATATAAGCTCCCTCCTCTAAAAAACAAGCTCCGGAAGTAATGTTGTGAAACCTCCACTGCAACACCCTGCAACACAACGTTATACTTCAACAGAAATAACACTGTAGCTGAAGGAGGTGGCTTGGCCTTAAGCCTGGATGTGGAGAAATGAAGTACAAGATCCATCAAAAGGTCTCTCTTGAAAGGAGAAGAAATTCCTAAACAATAATTCCTTGTGCTAAGCAGCATAACGATCTCAACTAAACAGTTGAAGAAAGTAAAATAGTCATACAAACCACAAAATCAAAAATCCACAACATGTCTTCATATGGCTACCTTGCCCTCCTTTTATACAAATGGAAGCCCTCTCACTTTGGATCCCACTCATTATGATTTCCTCCACCAAGGAATCTTCCTCCCACTATCTATGTGTTGTCTCCATAGATGATCACCACCTCTTATCCTAGCGCTATTGACTTGGTCAAACTTGACCTTGTCCACATGCAAATGCCACTTTTCACACATGGGGGTATGAAATTCAGCTCCTATGATGATCCCTTTTCACATTATGAGAGATTTTATTCTTATTTATGAAATGTATGGGCCTCCTTACCTATTTATTCATCTCCTAGGTGTAATCAACAAAAATCAATATTCCAATTAGATGCATGCTAATTTTGGAATATTACACTTCCATTTGTGTCATTCTCTGTATATGCCCCACCATCTCTCTTCTGGCTTTCTGCAACCATGACATCTCCCTCCCTACCTTGATTGCATTCTACCACATGTCTTCCAGCTCCTCTCAACTCCAAAATTTTTCTGTCCAAAACAAAGGCCCCAACGGGCTCTGAATACATGCTATTGACTCGTCCTGAGTCAATCGTTCCCTCCTGTTGCGACTTCTAGTGGTCTGTCGGCTTCCAGTGATGGCCTAGTTTCTCGTCTTGCTTCCATACCTGTCATTTCTTGTTCCAATTTTCCCTGTTCCAAGAAAGGCCACAACATGGGAACCTTGCTCAGTGTTGATGTTCTGAGCTCTGTAAACTCAAATATTTATTTTTGTCACACTTTAAGCATAGGCTTTATTTCAGTCGACCCTGTCGGCCTTAGTTGCATCTGCTACCTATGTCATCTTACTGAACACTTCCTGGATCATCGGTTCGGCTTTAGCTACCAATTGTTGAATTTCCTCCGCCTTTTGCTTCACCAGTTGTCTTAGGTCCCTAAGAAGTTGCTTTGTTGATGCTGAGTGTTCTTCAATGGCCTGAATTTCAGTTTCAAGCACATCTGCTTGGTCATACAGTTGAGTTCTTCTGATCGGATCTTTCGCTCCTCTGATTTCAAGGAAAATCTTCTGAAGTTGCTCTGAAATTGGTTTTGCTTTCATTGTCAGTGAATTTGAGCATTCATGTAGCTGCTCCCACAGGCTATATGCTTTCTTGACCGTCAATCTGAGGGTTTCTTTTATGTCGTGCATCTACCTCTGCCTCTCTGGTACTTCCTCGGCATATATTTTGGAGGGATCTGGTAATGTTGGCTTGGTTGCAAGTGCCTCTTTCAGTTCTTGGCTTGCTCGGTTCAAGCTCGTGCATGCCATTTTGACTTGAATGGATCTTTCAACCATTGAGCATGACAAAATATCCTCTAGTGTTTTGTTGTCCTAGGAAACAACCGTCAGCCATAGGTCTGTAAAGACCTCTGTTACTTTCTCCAACTGCTTCTATAGGCTATCCTTCTCACCTTGGAGTTGATTCCACTCATCATTAAGCATAATCACTTGCTGTTACTGGTACTCAAATCTCTATTGGAGGTCATTATGTAGAACTTCTGCTTACCGTGCTACTGCATGGATGAAACTAAACAGTTGGCAACGTCCCCAACTTTTCATGTTCTCACCATTTGACATCTCTTGGGTTGGATGTCTCTCCCTAAGCAATAGCCCGCTGTTTGATTTTTCAGAATGTCCCTCTGGGGATGTTTTCTAACTCCGTTGTGGCATCTGAGGTTCAGGGATGTGCATACTAGTAGATGGCATGAACTGTTGCAACAATAGATTGGATTGTTGGAATGGGTTTAGCTCTGGTGGGGTGGGTGTTGTATCAAAAATGAGGGACCCTTCCTAGATTGATAATTCTAGAAATATGCCATGTCCCACTGTGGCTTGGTCAACCTCGATACTCTAACAGTACCTAATTTAACTTATGCCTTGATATAAACATCTCTTAGGGTCCATGGTGGTATCAAATTTGAAACAGTTGTAGAGGTGGATGAAGTGTGGGTGGGGTGGTCCTTGGACGTGAATGAGGTGTGCGATAATGAATTGTGTGTATGGAGCAGCGATGAGGTTTGGATGTTTAGGACTAATGATGGATCGAATACAGGTAGCACATAGGTGGTCTGGGTGGCAACCTCTGTCTCTTCTTCAATTAGTATTCCTGTCATTGTAGGCTAGGGTTGGTCTTCTCTCATGAGGTCAACCTCTTTTTTAGGTCCCTTGGTTCATGCTCTCTTTCCTTTAGGTGTTGGTACTGGGGGCTTAGTAGGCTTGGTTTTGCGGATTGGAGTGACTATGGTCAACGAAGGGGAGTTGAATGCAGTGGATGGTAGTGCTATAAGGATGGGGGTGGTGGTGGACGAGGATGCAGAATTCAATGTTTGAAACTGAGAAAAAGTTGGAAACACAGTAGATGTGATGCTAAGAGTTTATATTACCTTATTGAATCCTTTTACCCGTGTGTCGATTGGTCCAATAGTGGCCACAGTTGCAGTTGCGAGATCCTCTACACTATTTCTTCCATTGTCTCCCCCGGGAGTGCTTTTGGTAGCATTGCATCAAATGAGTAAACTGGGATCCCGCTTCTGATCTCCATCGCCGCTCTTGGCCATGAAGAAAATTTTGTGTGGAAGGCCTCCTCCTCTATTTGGAACTTCAATGGCTTCTTATGGAAAGTATTTTCATCCATGAAACTTCGTCGGATATAGGTTCTGGTATGGGTCACCCCAAACCATATATGTGGAAAGTATCTATCTAATATGCTCCTTCGAACCCTTTGCTAGCTCCCAACCACATCAAACATCTGTCTATACCAGACTGTAAAAGCTTCCTCATTGACCTCTTTGGTACTTGGGTCCCCTGATACTCTCCATGGCGTGAACCATAGGGCCATTGGTTGGTCATGAGTAATATCTTTGAGCTATATGATCCATCGTGGACTCCACTTCCACATTGCGAAGGTCATGATCAGATAACCATATATGAATCTTGTGGCTCGCCTATAGTTGTCCTCACAAGCCTCAAACAGCTCATTCAACAAGAATGTGCACCAATTCAGTTGTGCTCCTTGAATGCAATTCTTCGCGACTAAAATTTTGTCTAGGGTGCATTCCCCCTTGGTGTAGTGCCGCATCATTTTCCCAGCTATCAAATAGGAGACGAATTTTAACACTAGGTTGTTTATGAGGTCGATTTTTGCTCCCTTTCCTCTTCTTGTTTCATACTTTTTGTAGTAGTTACAATCTCCTGTCTTCTTACCTCTATTGGACATATTTTGAAAGGTCGATGAGACGTCATTTCCTACAGCTAATAATCCTATAAGTCTGTGTATGTCCTCTTCATGAATTGGGATCTCCCTCCCAAGCCATAGTGATCAATTTTGAATTATGCTCATCAAGAACTTATTGAATTGCATTGCTGCTCCTATCGTCCTGAATACCGAAAGGCCCCTGAGGTGCAGGACAGTTGACCTCTGGATGCCTCTGAAGTCTGGGTTCATCTTCGCTGCTTCACCTCCTCCCTCCATTACATAATTTTCGATGTACATCTGCTTTTTCATGGCTCGAAACTAGTACGAGTCTGTGAATTCAGTATCTATCAACGAGGCATTTTCATATTTTCCTATCAATGACTCCATCCTTTCAATTCTTCCATTGAGCTCGGGCTCAATGACTGAGGTAGCCATATTTTTCATTTTCTTCCTTCTACTATATACTTGAACTGCTACAACTATTCTACTGCTCTGAACTTTTGTTATTGGTCTACTGCTTTGAACTTATGCTGCTGAAATTGGGCTTATTGTTATAGCTGTTTCTTTCTCTGATAACTTGGAATTTTCTGGCATTATGGTTTTTCCCTCTTTCATGCGGGTTAAGTAATATTACTGGCACGAATGGTGTTGATGCGATGCCATAACTAATTAATTCCTGTTATCTTTCCCGTGGCTATAATCGTGTGATTAGTTACCGAGGTGAGGTGTATTCTGACGTGTTGATGCTGGCTTCGGGAGTCGGGTAGAAATGATGGGAAATAATTATGGCTTAATATGGAAACTTTATTATGGTATGGGGGCTACTAATTACGACAGTTATTTTTCAAATTCAGGTGATATTATAGAGTAACAATGGTATGATGGGTCATTATGAGTGAATGATAGTTGACACGCTTAGGCTATTTGACACTGTAGAGTCACCCCCCCAACCACAATTGGTTGTGATGTGGTCTCCACATCGCAACAAGGACGATTGCTATTTTTGCATGACTTTGCGGGCTTATTGAGGATTCCTAATCTAATGGGCTGAAAATATTAAAACATAACTATTCTATGGCTCATCTTGGTTGTGAGAGAGTTATTGACTCTACTCTACTAACTACTCTCGGTAGTGAGAGTTATTTAAAAAAAAAAATTGTGGTGCTTACTCATGATAGGGTTTCAGGCGTGTGTTGTTCACCCATCCTTGAAGTATTTCTCCATTTAGTCGCGCTAGCCTGACCACGCCTGAGTCTCTTATCTCTATGACATAATATGGCCCCATCCAGTGCATTCTAAGTTTCCCTTGGAACTTATGGAATTCATTGTCATAGTGCTGTACTTTTCCATCAACAGTGAATGTTTTTCACTTGATGTGGCAGTCATGCCAGGATTTTTGTCATTGTTTCTGTACTGATTGATGGAAATATTCTAGAAATATATCTTCTTAAAGCTCCAGCAATTCATGGAGGCATGCAGAGATGGAGTCCTCCTATTTCATGTGTCTTTTTGAAGCAATTAAGAGGCTTGGTATGATAAACGTGGCTGGTATTACTGCGTATTTCCCATATACGAACTAGAATGGATTCTAATTACGCAGTCTCTTTATGGTTGTCATGTATGTCCACAATGTGGATAGTATCCCTTCATCCCAGTCATCCCAGTTAATGTTGCATATATTTGTTAGTCCTTTCTCCAAGATTTTTTTGAATGCCTCGACGGTCCCATTCACCTGAGGGTGGTATGGGATACTCTTGTGGCGTTGTATCATAAATTTTTCCAACAATGATTTAACTGTAGCATCAATGAAATGCATGCCTTTATCACTTGTTAATCTCCTTGGACAGCCGACCCTGGTAATGATGTTCTCAAAAATAAATCTAGTTGTTGTGTCTGTTGTATAGTCCCTTACTAGTGCCACCTCTGCCCATCTTGTGAGATAGTCAGTTGTGGCGATTATATATCTTCCCTATGAGTGTCGCATCTTTGGTGAAATTGGTCCTATGAATTCAATGACACATTTCTCAAATTCCTACATATCTCTCACAGGTTGCAGTGGCAACTCATCATGTTGTGACAGTCATCCTGTTCTTTGGCAGACATCACATTTTTTCACATATTCCTTACTATCTTTGTGCACTGTGGGCCACCATAATCTTTCATGTAGTATTTTCCTTGTGGTGGGTTTTGCACTGACATTGCCTCCTGCAACTTTGCTGTGACACTCTAACAAGATGTCTTCTCTTTCATGATCTAGGACACAACTTCGTAGGATATGATATAGTCCCATTTTATATAACTGCCCTGTTATGAGTTGATATATGGTCACTTTAACAACTAGCTGTCCTTTTTGGCTTACTGTGTATTCTTATGGACATTGTCCTATAGCCAAGTATGTTGCTATCTGTTCTGGATAATATGGGATGGCTTCTACTCGGAAGAGATCAGCGTCCGGGAGCTAGTCATCAAGGGATCCCCCGTTTTCCCCATTCTCCAATCTTCATAATTGGTTAGGACCAACATTTAGCCTTCCTGGTTTTACTATTACTTCAAAAGTGAATTCCTGGAACAGTAGGAGCCATTATGTGGGCCACCATAATCCTGCATGTAGTATTTTCCTTGCGATCGGTTTTGCGCTGACATGGCTTCCTGCAACTCTATTGTGACGCTCCCACAAAATTTCTTCTCTTTCATGATTTAGGACACATATTCATAGGATATGATCTAGCCCCATTTTATATAACTTCCCTGCTATGATTTGATATTTGGTCACTTTAATAACTAGATGTCTTTTTTTGTTGCCGTGTATTCTGATGGACATTGTCCTATGGCCAATTATGTCGCTATCTGTTCTAGATAACCTGGGATGGTTTCTACTCAAAAGAGATTAGCATCTGACAGCTGGTCATCATAGGATCCCCTATTTTCCCCCTTATCTAATCTTGATAAGTGGCCAGGACCAACATTTAGCCTTCCTGGTTTTACTATTACTTCAAAAGTGATTTATTGGAATAGTTGAATTACCCGAGTCTCCAGGTCTTGCTTCTCCTTGCACGACCATTTCTAGATTTTGCTTTAATTGTTCCAGCATTTGTCCATTGTTCACAATTTTCAGGAATAGTGGGAACCACTCTTCTATCGGTGTGCTTGTATGGATTCCCTTCCCTCCTTCATTGGATTGTTGCAGAAGTTCCATAATCTGATGTCTTCCTATCAATGAAAATGTTTCTAGTGCTTCTTTGAAATACTGCTTCTGTCGGTCTAGGCTGAAAGCTTTTTTTGGGGATGCAGGTTTGATCAGCTTTATTGGGTCCATGTCTCATGCATATTCTCCTATTTTCTTCCCTCCTTGCATGACTATAGCTACACTTTGCATGGGATGAGCCTCTACTTTCCTTGGTTCTGCATTAACCAGGTTATCTCCCCTTTATCTAGCTCTCTCTTCCCATCTCTTAATCAGCTCTGGGCAGTCTTCAATAGCATGTGGATTGACTCTGCATTGACAACACCATGGTATCCTAGGTAGTGGAAATTCTCTCACCACGTGACCTACCTGATAACAGTTATAGCACCTTACTGGTCCTCTTCCTCTAGTTCTTCTACCTCTCATCCTCCTCCTTGCGCCCTTGAATTCTCATTTACTCTATAAGACAGCCTGTCTAATCATTCTGTCAATGCATCAAGGGCTCTGCATTGCTCCATATTATGAGTTATAGAGGAAAAATATTCACAATAGATATTTTTTGGAACATTTGAGTATTTTTTCAGAATTGGACACAGTCGTGGAGGATGGCCAATACCTTTTCATATCTTGCAACTTTATGCTATTGTTTGATTATGTTGATTGGGGAACCCCTGGAATTGGGTTTGTGGTTGGTATAACCCTTGAGTACTTATTTACGCAACTCCATCAACTGGTGGGGCCCCTTGTGTCCCTGACAACATTTTCTTTGCTCAACCTCATACATTCTGTGGTCATGTGTCCTTCCATCAAGGAGTGTGTGCACCACACATTGGGCCTTGCAGGTCGTACTAGCTGAATATCTTTCAGTTTCTCCATCAAACTAGCTATTTGATGTTTTATTCCTAGTATGGATAGATCTTGTACCACTACCCCTCCTCTGAACTCCTATGGGTATCCCACCATTTCTTCTATCTTCATGGATTTCTCAAGAGCATCCTGAAGAGTATCACTATTCTGTTGTGTCAATGGTGTCCTTGTCAACGATAGGAGTTCTTTGATGAACCAATCCTATTGGTGATTTTGATTAACTAGGTAACTTAGCTTTCCAATTGCGTCTTTAAATCTTCTCATCAAATCCCAAGTTGTTTCTCCTTCTTGTTGTTTGATTTCCCATAGCTCAGACAATCCTTGCTGATTCGTTTGAGGCAGTTTGAATTATTGGACTAACTATTTCTTAACATCGCCTATTGCTGGGTTTCAGTGTGCTTCTGACCATTTGATGAACCAGTGCAAAACTCTTTCCCTCAGTGTTTTTGAAACTCAATTAACTTGACTGCATCTAGCATCTGTCGAGCTCTCCAAATCGCTTCACAGAGATACCAATGTTGTTCTAAATCATCGTTACCTTTTCCAGAGAATTCCAGGTATCGGGTGAACGATCCTACCACCTTTCCTTTTGTTGTTGATACTAAAACAAAGCCTCTTATTCCCATTTGAGAGATTCCACTACTAGCACTATTGCTAGTAGATATTTGTACTGTGGATTTAGTATTACTCAACTTGCTAAACTCCTAATACCTAATAAATAACTTATGAGGTGTATGATAGAGTACCAGGGGAAGGTTAGGACTAGTGCTACTTGAAACTTGGGGAATAGGATTACCTTGCATTATGGGCGGTGGCCTCTCTTGGAATAGTTGCTCCATCGCAACATGCAGCTCCACATTGGACTCCTCCTCGGGGTGTGCATCCTCCTCATTGGAATTTTCTCTCTTTTCTCTTCGGGCTGGGGTCCTCTAAAATTTCCTAAATTTCTTAACAGTCCCTTCCATTCCTTGGGATCCCATATGACCTTCTCTTTCCTCTGTCATCTACGGCACCTTTTCCTTGTTCTATCGATTCTTCTCTTGCCTCTCAAATTCTCTCATTTCCCTTTCCTGCCACTTCTCAGCAATTTTCACCCTCCGATGTGCTCTCCCCTCTCTCAACCTACTAGAGGTTCAAACATCCATATCCCTATTCCCCCTTTTTCTTTACTCGTAGCATCTTTCCTTCAAATCCTTCCCCCAGTACTAGAGGTTTAGGTCTCCATATCAGGGTTTTGGAATGACATCAGGAACTCGTTCACCATTAGATCTTTAATTCACAATGGGATTTCTTTCAACAGTTATCCCTACAACCCAGATCTAAATATGTCTTCGTCTTTTGTAAAATATTGGTAACACTCGACTGCAAACTCTACAATGTACCCCTTCAAGGTAGTTTTTATCCAAAAATATACTACTCAGGTTAGATCGGTATCTAACCAATGTAGTGCTACTAGATCTATGTGCACCCAACTACAACAAAATCTACGCAATCCTTTAGGGAGTGACTTGATCTGGAGTCTCCGCAACTAGTTTTAAAGCTCTTCGGGAAGCCTTCCCCATAAAATTTCATATAGGTCACTCGCAGAGTCAGAAAAAAGGACTCGATCCTTGACATAATTTTGCCTCTACTGCGGAAGTTATGCTTATTGCGATATGAACTGATCTATGTTCTTGTACCACCAGCTTTGTAGTTCCTCCTCATAGATCCTCGATGCCATTATCTAGCTTCTAAATAATTTTTTAGGTCTCGGTAACAGAACAATTTGTGGCAAAAAAGGAGGTCTTTGGGAGAGACCTAGGTTTAGGTTTGAGGCAAACAAGGTTTTCAGAGTAGTCTAGGACAACGTCGGCATTTTCACCCTATTCAAGGGAGCAATGAGTCTCACCTAAGGCATGTCATGACCCTACTAAGATTAGAGGCTAGATCACTGATGTTGAGGAAATATTACTAGCACAGATAATGACTATGAGCATACAGAAGACATATATATCTCAACTCCAAGAAGTAAACTATCAGTCATCATGACATGTTCAGAATACCAAATTAAAATTTAAACTAGGAAAAATTCACCATGATCAAGTAAGCATCAACCAATTTATGATATACGACACAAAAACAACTCGATTCCATTAACTTGGATCAAAATAGCATAAACATACTCCACAGAGTTTATTACAATTTAGTTCAGTACAAAAGGATTCACACAGAGCTCTCCTGAGGCTCTAATTCCTATGAGCCTCTCCCTCTAACTAACTAGCTAACTAAAAAACTAACTACGGAGTCACTTCTTTCATGCCTATTTGTTCCTGCCGACTGACACTGTCAATACTTTCCTCTTTTGCACTCTTCTATGCCCTTGTGTTCCGCTTCCTTCCGTCTCTTATTTATCACTCAAAGTTCTACTATTTTTTTCTTGTCTCCCATCTCTGCCATTTGCATTTTTTCTTTTCTATGCCCTGCCACCTATCTTATGGATTTCTGCAATTGTGACAGCTCCCTGCCTACCTTGATTGTGTTCCACCACCTGTCTTCTGGCTCTCCACAACTCCAAAAATGTTATGTCCAAAACAAAGGACCCAACAGGTTTGACACTATGGTATAGGAGTATGACTCCGTAGTCAAGAATACTGCATGGGAGGTTGTCCCAAGACCAGTCATAAAATTAGTGGTTGGATCTAGATGGATCTATAAGGTAAAGAAAGCAATCGATGGGAGTGTGGAGAAGTTCAAGGCCAGATTTGTGGCTCGGAGATTCTCATAAGTTGAGGGGATTGACTATGAGGATAATTCCACAAAATTCATGAGGTAATCTTCCATTAGATATATCCTTGCACTCTTAGTGCAGATGGTGTAATATTCCAAATCTAAAACAGCTAGCAAGGCATGACTAGAAAACACATTTTCCAGTAATGGATGCTATAGGAATTGAAACCAGGACCTGGATCCCTTAGAAAAATGTGTCTAAATGCTAAATCCAAGAGGAGGCTCCAAATAAATCCTTCTAAGTGGATTAAACATATCTCTAACACTTAGATGTCCTCAAAAAGTGCCCGATGAAGGGACTGCAATAATACATGAACAAAAAAATGGAATGACAACGTTATTATGGTAAGCCTGAGTACATGAAGATGTAAATAGACAACAAGTGTATAATATAGCAGTAGAGGAGTACAATTATTTGAGGAATCAACCACTCAAGCTAGGCAATGAGAGCCTCAATAGAACATGTACAAGGAAATGAATCAACACTGCTACATATGAAAAGCCCTGGCTAAAATAACGTAGTTTATAGGAGATACTGCAACATAAAAAATGATAATAGGATTATATGATAATATCAGCTCAAATAAATGAGAGGGAGAAAGATCTCAACCCCTGAAAACACTAATACAACAATAATACACAATCCTTGGAAGGATTGGTTACAATATACATGAAAATGACAAATATGCAGAAATGTCGGAGTTGTTGGGCAGCAACTGCAACTCAGAAAATAGAAATGATGAAGATAGCTGAAGATGCTACATATGGTGCATAGATCTCAACCAATGGATCTCTCAGGTGAAATGTTGATCCAATCCCTGATGATCTAACCCTCCAAAATAGTGGTGCAACCCCCACTGCAAATATGCTCAGAAATAATGTAGTCAAGGAGCTGGGCTACGTTGTAGGATATAGAGAATACTTGGCTTAGTACCAAATATGTGCAATCAGCTCAGAAACCTCCTTCACTGACCTTCCGGATAAATAGGAGCTCCCTCTTCTAAAAGATGAGCCAAGGAATGGTGTTGTGGAACCCTCCACTGCAACACACAACAACACTATGTTATACTTCAGCAGAAATAATGCAGTGACTGATGGAAGTGGCTTTGACCTTGAGCCAAGATGTGGAGAAATGAAGTGAAATAATTCAAGAGGCCTCTCAATAAGGAGAGGAAATCCTAAACAAGAATCCCTCGTGCTAAACAACACTGCAACTCAGCTGAACAGTCAGAGACTACAAATAGTCTGAACAAACAAATAATCCAATACTCAAAGATGTCTCACTATGGCTGCCTCTTCCTCCTTTTATGCAAGTGAATGTATCTTTGCCCTGGACCCCACACATTAGGGTTTCTTCCACAAATAATATTCCTCCCTCTCAAATTGCATTGTCTTCTCATGCAAGCTACACCTCTTAGGCAACGTTGTTGACTTGGTCAAACTTGACCTTGTCCTCATGCATTTTCCCCTTTTCACACTGGAAGGTGAAAAATAAAGCTGCTCCATTGATCCCTTTGACACTATGAGGTATTTTATTCCTACTCATGGGCCTTTTACCCATTTTATTCATCTCCTAGATTTCATAAGCAAAAAATAATATTCCAATTTGCTGCTTGCAAATTTTGGAATATTATAGTCCTCCCCTCTCAAAGATTGCTTGTCCTCAAGCAAGTGCAAGGATATACTGAGTTCTCTTCTCCTCTCCCTATAGCATGCATGTATGATGATCGCCTCCAAGGAAAGTGATGATATCTCATCAATCAAGCCTCCACATTGCCCCTCCTCAGTTTGCAAGTTAGATATCAAGCCATCATCATGTAAAGGTGAAATACTCAAGAGGATAGAAAAGTGATGTCTAGAGGACCATTTGAAGAATGGGATCTGAAATATAATGGGAACTATCTTTCCCATATGGATCCTCCATCTTCAAGATATGAGCCATGCAAAATGAGTCACCTACCAACTAGGAAACTCCTGAAAACTGTCCTCCACCTTTGGCTCTGGCAAAGTAGCTGGGATGAAAATATGCACATACTAGACAATGTAGCCTACCCCACACTTTCCATCTCTCCACTTATGATAATTATAGAGTGTTGGTTGATCCTGGGCTGCAATAAGATTTCTCTCAAGTGGCCAGATGAGAACTAGATCTCCAAATATCTCTCTCCCAACGCTGCAAATCATGCTGGCCCAAATATCCCCATATTTGATGAGTTGGAAGTCATCATCATATGGCATCATCACCATCATATGTCTCAGCTCATAAAGTGACAAATGTGTTGTTAAGGTAACCATATCATATCCCAGGCTCCCATTAGAACATGTAGTGCAGAAAATGTGGGAATTCTCCCCACTCAAGGACACACCCAACTCATGTGTCTCTCTAATAATCATGCTTCTCATACAAATCTGATCCATATCAGAAAATGAAGTCATGATCAGAAAAAAAATGAGGAAAATGCTGAAGGTTTCATGTGGTGCAAGAAGGTACCAATAGTTTCCCCAATAGTGACAGCACGGTTTTCCAAACTGCTGCTTCAGAAAATCACATGGCAAGTTGTTTTGTGTTACGTGGATAATCATGTATATCATGATATCTACTGATAAATACCAAATGGCTGAGTATATCAACTGATCATACATGAAAGAAAAAAATTGCCCAAGGCCATATAAAACATGGTTGTCTCCATCATACAAATTGGCCCAATTTTGTTCATGGAGATCAATGAAAAGCTTGCCCTCTTGTGGAGCAATGTACTGAATATGAATGGTAAGAGCATCAAAATGTTGTGTTAGATAATCCATGGATGTCAAAACAATATTCTTACCATATTTTGAGAGCAAGATGATGCATGGGTATATGAATGATCTCTCCATAGGAGTATGGCACATTCCCAGGAAGATAAATGAACCATATGTTGCATAAAGATCACCCTCCTTATACTTGGAAATCCAAGTTAAGAAGATCATACCAAGTGAGGTCATACCAATGTAATAGATGTCTCCATCCACTACTCCATAAATCTCACCTCCTCTTTCTCCTCCAAGTGCATCAAGTATGATGTGATCCTGGGGATACTCCATCAATAACCCCAAGCTCTCAAGTGACAACGCTATTGGCCTCTGCAAATAATCTCTGGCCAACGCATAGCTCCATTCTTTGGCATGATCCTTGTCAAAGATATCTCCCATAATGCTGTAATACATAAGAAGTTCCTCCCAAGGTGGAATTACCTCTATATCATCAAAATCCAAGGAGATAATGCCATCTCCTCCTCCTGCAACATCATGCAAAGTGTGAGAGAAAATATGATCTTGCTCTCCCAAGAACAAGCAAAGAAACAAAACACTTTTCTTCCTCCCCATACTTCCATCATACAAACCATGTGATGAAAACATAATGAAGGATATGAATATCACATCAACACCATGCATCCATACTCTATGCTGCCCAATGATGCAAGTATCCTGCCATCTCTCCTCCTTCCTCCTACTCTTAGGAAGAGTGTATGCCAAGTGATGCCCAAACTCTTTCAAGAGTAACCAGCGTATCCAAGCCTCCTACTGCCCGGTGTCATATATCTACAAGTAGCCTCCCAGCTCCTTGCTCATCAACCACATCCACTCAATCACTTGTGCATGCTTTCTCCTTCTCTTCATCTTGGTAATCCTCCCATGAGGGCTACCATCCTCCCAAACCAAATCTCTATCTTTGCACTTCATGGGATTTTGAAATGCAATCTTCTCAAGGATCAACGAGACCCTATAAGGACCCAAATAGGTGGTAGGAAAAAACCTCCCATCATGATGTGTATGGCTCAAGGAATGTCCAACACAAGTATGAGAGATGTTATCCATCCTAAGATTTCCTCCATATTCTATCTGCTCCTGTGAGAAAGGAAGAAAATATTTGCACTCCATGGTGTGTTGAAGTGCACCTCTAATGAGATATCTCCATCAGACCTCCCTCTCAACAATAGTCTTCCAAAACCAATGAGGTCTTGGATATGCTAAAAGTAGAATTTTATGTTTGAGATGAGAGGAGCTCATTGATAAAGGGTCATCTAGAAAGGAGAAAGGGTTTCTCACTTCAAGATGTCTACTATCTTCCTTCAAGTCTTTAAACCCCAACCTCAAGTATGATGTACAATCCAAAAATGGCTAATGAGAATTATGGTTTGCTTCCTTGAATGTTTCCATGTTTCACAACGCAGTGCAACCAAGATGCTCTAGATCAGCAATGGGATTTGACCCTTGGTCATGTAAAAGAAGATTTCCACAACTGTCAAAAGAATTTGCTGCAACAAAAGATAGTGAAAATATTTTCATACCTTGATGATATTTGGGAACTTCTTGTAAGGCTGCAAGAGTTCCTTCCTCCAATGTGTTGGCTGCCCCAACTGTTGATGCATGTGGCTTCTCCTCCATGAGTGTGACAGCATTATCACAAGGCTCCTCAAATGGTGGTGTGATCTTCTCTTCCTTTGTTCTTTCTCCATCAAAGGTTTTGATCAACCCTTGAGTGAACTCTGCAAAATTTTTCACGCTTGCATGGCTCAAGTGGCTGAACCACCAAACATAGGCTCCACCCTCCAAGTGCAGTGCTGAGACTTCAATAGCTTCTTCCTCCATTATAGGATTTAGTAGGAAAAATGCTTCCAAATTTCTCACCCAAGCTTTTGCTGTAGATGACCCATCAAAGGTAGACAACAGAAATCTATTGCCTTTGATTTCTCTTCCGCTGTAGGGTCTCTTCTCTTCCTTCAACTAGATGAAATGAGGAAAAGCTAGAGTATCCTTGAAGGCTCTAGGTTTAGATCTATACTCAACAAGCTAATCACTTAGAATCTGATAACCCAAGTGTCTTCCATGCTCAATGTCTTCTTCTTGATGAGAATAGGAAGTGCACGGTCCTTCCTCTTCTATTTCTTCAATCTTCTTGACCTCCTTGGAGATTTTTTCTATGGATCTGAAAAATGATGAGAGTAATATCATATTCTTCATCATTATAATCTTCTTGGGCTGAGACTCACAGGATGAGCCGAGAAATTTTCTCCGATACCACTGTAATATTCCAAATTTGGAACAACTAGCAAGGCATGACTGGAAAATGCATTTTATAGTAATGGTTGCTACACGAATTGAAACCAGGACCTAGATCCCTTAGAAAAATTTGTCTAAGTGATAAATCCAAGAGGAGGCTCCAAATAAATCCTTCTAAATGGGTTAAACAGATCTCCCACATTTAGATGTACTCAAAAAGTGCCCGATGAAGGGACTGCAACAATACATGAACAAAAAAATGGAATGAAAACGTTATTATGGTAAGCCTGAGTACATGAAGATTTAAATAGCCAACAAGTGTATAATATAGCAGCAGAGGTGTACAATTCTTTGAGGAATCAATCACTCAAGCTAGGCAATGAGAGCCTCAATAGAACATGTACAAGGAAATGAATCAACACTACTACATATGAAAATCCCTGGCTAAAATAACATAGTTTATAGGCGATACTGCAACATAAAAAATGATAATTGGATGATATGACAATATCAGCTCAAATAAATGAGGGGGAGCAAGATCCCAAACCCTGAAAACACTAATACAATAATAATACACAATCCTTGGAAGGATTGGCTACAATATACATGAAAATGGAAAATCTACAGAAATGTCGAAGTTGCTGGGAAACAGTTGCAACTCAGAAAATAGAAATGGATGAAGATAGCTGAAGATGCTACATATGGTGCATAGATCTCATCCAATGGATCTCTCAAGTGAAAGGTTGATCCAATCCCTAATGATCTTACTGTAATATTCAAAAATTTTCCTATAATAATTTGGAATATTAATAGGAGGAGAATAAATGGGTAAGGAGTCCCATGCATAATGATAATCTCAATAAAATCCCTCATAGTATGAAAGGGGATCATCATTAGAGCTGGTTTTCACACCCTCATGTGTGAACAGGATTATTTGCAAGTGGACAAGGTCAAGTTTGACCAAGTCAACAGCATTGGGATAAGAGGTGGAGAGCACTTAGAGAAACATTGTAGTATGAGTGGGAAGAGGGTTATTTTGTGGAGGAAACCCTAAGAGGAGTGGGACCCATGGAAAGGGGCTTTCACTTGTTTAAAAGGAGGGCAAGGCAGCCATTGTTTCTCATGCTTGGTATTATTCATCTCATTGTCTATTCAGAGATTGTGCATTATTTGTTGTTTAGCAAGAGTTGTCGGGGGAATTCCTGTTTAGGATTCATTCTCCTTCTTGAGAGGCCTCTTGAGGGATTGCAATGATTTTCCTCACATCCGAGCTTGAGGCCAAGCATCCTCCTCCAAGACAACATTATTTCTGTAGCAGAATAATGTTGTGTTGCTCGGTGTTTTAGTGAGGGTTCACTACACCACCTCCATTAGCTATTTTTCAGAGGAAGAGTCTCTCTTTCCTATGAGAGATCAGTTTGGAGACATTTAGAGATAATTTCATATCTTGGAATTGGGCCAACCCATTCTCTTGCCCCTACAACACAGTTCCATCCAGCGATTGCATTATTTCTAGTGAAGCATTTGTAGTAGGGCTCTTGCAGATTGTTGGAGGGTAAGATATTTGGTGAAGGGATCAGCCTTTCACTTGAAATATCCATTGGAGGAGGCATATTCAGTTTTGGCATCATCTACAGCCATCTCCATCCAGTTCTATTTTTGAGTTGCTGCTGCTACCCAGCAACTCCGGAATTTTGCAGTTTTTGTATATTGCATTCAATCCTTATAGGATTGACTTGTGGTAGTCTTTGGGAGTTGATATCTTCACTCCCAATGTTGTATTGGGCCATATTATTGTACATCCATGTATTTTACATATGTAGCATTCAGTTTCTCTATAAAACTGTGATGTCATAGCTTGGGCACACATGTGTAGCAGTGTTTTATCATGTTTCTTGTGCTTGTTTCTTGAGGTTGAGCATTGCCTATCTTGAGTAACCTTTTTCCTCAAGATCCTGTATTCATTTGTTTCTGATATTGTTTAATGAGATGGCTATAGATTTCTCTCACATTTATATGATTTGAGTGTCACTTCTACTCCATTCCTGTGTTTTCATATTGTTGGATCTCCAACTTTTAGAATATCTTGAGATATTCTCATTGTTGTTGATATTTCCTGATTTGGAATATTACAGTGGTATCAAATCATGATCTCTAGCTTAATCGATGGATCTCAGCCATCATGCTATCAAGAAGAGAGAAGATGAATACTCCACTATGTGGAGAAAAAAAGGAAGATAAGCTTACAAATATTCTTCCAAGATCTGTATAGAGCATTCATGAAGAATTTGAGAAGATAAGGAGGGAGATATGTAAAGGATCTCCAAGAGGGTTTCAAACTGAGTCAAACTATAGATTTTCTTAGAGGGAGAATGTAGCCACACCCTATGATGAACGATGCAGTCACATGGCCAGTTTTGCCATGAAAGAAGGAGAAGAAGGAGAAATGTCGAAGAAAGGAACTCTTGGTGGTTTCTTGCATGAGTATGAATCTCAAACTCAGAAGTTTAAAGATCATATTACTTTTCTGGAGTTTTTCAAGATCATGGTGAGGAGGAGAAAGCAGCATAATGAGGATAGATATCTTCTATCTATTTTCGATCGTTCCCATACATGTTCAGCTAGGGCTTGGGTGGAAGAGCTAGAGACCTTTCTGCAGTAGCATCAGATTTCCGAAGATGAAGCCATCAGAATAGCAGCGCTGCACTTTGGAGGTAAGGTCTATGCATGGTGGTTATTTGAATCATTTACTTTGAAAAATGCAAATACCTCTTCCTATGCAATGTTCATTAGAACTTTTACGAAAATATTTGGTACGAGGAATTCTCAAACACGTGGAGGAAACAAACAGCTTCAAACAAACAAAACCCTTGCATGTGATGGAGGAAACCATAGACTCAAAAATACTTCAGAGGACCATGAAGGAGGTTTATATCTTGCATGATACTTCATTGGAGGAAAGACCTTCATATTGTGTTTTGGCACAAGGAGGCAAAGAGATCCTTTTTCCAAAAGAGCACCCAATCATTGGAGGGTTGCCCACTCATGTTGAGAAGGCTGAGGGCAACAACGCTGTCATTTCTAGAGCTGATCTAGGACCTCATGCAGAGGGAGAAGGAGCTATTTCTCCAAATATATGGATTCTTGCATCTTTTCAAGGAGGTCCCCGGGATCTCATACATGAAGGTCCAAGCACAATCAGTGAGCAGCATGATTGTGCAACATTGCAGCTAGAAGGAGGAGGAAGGGAGAAAGAGCAGCATCATGTGATGAGAGGCACATACCCTTCTCTATTTCAGAGAGCTAGTGCAAAGAGGATGCCGACTATATTGCACTGTGAGAGCAAGGGCAAGGTTGCCCAACCATATCTACAGTCCACTTTGGACATTGATGTCTCACTGCATAGGGGCATTCCACCAGGGAGGCCACCAGATCTAACATTGATGAAAGAAATCTTGTCTTTGGATTCATTGCTCTTGTATTTTGTAGAGGTGAAGATTTTGGAGGAGAAATTTGGCATGGGGGATGTCAACGTAGCAGACAGCAGCATGAAGAGAGCTTCACATGCCAGATCACCGGCGTTGTCTCTTAAGAGAATTGATCCTTATTGGAGATCTCAGCTCTTAGTAGAGTACTCCAAGGATCTTGGTGCATGCATGACTCTTGATGACCCGGAGGGAGATGACAGATACATAGTGGATGATATGGTTATCTATTCACATGACAGAGTCTTCTTGACTAGAGATTCTAGTCTCAAGGAGAAGATGTTGCATGCAGCATATGAGGACTTCTTTTCCATGCATTTTGATGCATATCTCTCCTTGGCAGAGGAGTTAATTTGGGAGGGCATTTAGCAAGAAATATTTCAGCATATGGAAAGATGCATAGCCTAGATGATGATGGTGAGGATGTCACAGCCACCTTCCTACTCATTGGGAGTAAGGGAGCTTCTTTAATTGAGCCATTTCACCTCAAGTCTTCGAGTACATAATGGAGAATGTACAATTTCACTTTATGTTTTGTACTTATTGTTCTTTTATGAGCAACATATTGTACCAAGGAGGATTGTTCATTCTTTCATATTGTATAATGATGTACTTGAATCCATTTGTAGCATTTAGATTGGCTATCTCATTGGTGGGTTGTGGGAAAAGCCACATGATTTTTGGTGTGCACCATTGACACCCTTTTGTACTTTCATGCTTATACCTTGTAAAATGATTATGGCAGAAAAAAAGTGGCTGGGAAAGCACTTGTTTTTTTTTTATTGGATGCAAGAAAGGGATGCACTGCACTGGTTCCTTGTATGGGACCTTGATCCACTTTCCGGTTGTCATGTGACAACTTGTTTCTATTGCTTTTTTCTTCCATGTATTACTAGTATCTCTATGTTCATGGGAAGCTTTGATTGGAGAGTGGGATTGAGACTGAGGATACCCATTGGGAGCATTATTATCCCTACTATACATCTTGTACATTTAAGGAGGAACCATGGGCTGACCATGAATGCCACATTACATTTCTTTCCTTCCTGTGGGAGGGACCACTTGAAGAACTTGAGGAGGCACTCCATGGATCATGAAAGGATGGAGAAGTTAGCACAGTCAACTCTTTTCCCTTGGAGGATAAGGGGAGAATCATCTATGAGCCACTCCATTTATATGAGAAAAAAATATGGTAAGAGTATTGTTGACTTGCATAGTGATTTGTCTATATATATGAATCTCTTAACCATATATATGTAGGGATTTTCTCAAAGGAGGGATATTCTTCCTTCTAGATTTGGTGGTCTACATGAGGCCATTATGGATGATCACTCCCTAAATGGATATGGGGAGGAGATTTTTCATGGAGAATATACTCACATTGCACATTACATCATTCACTTTCTCCAGAATTGTGAAGAGATTCAGGCAGCAAGCAAATGGTGGGGAGGACACCCATCATTTTATTTTCTATGGCAGTGGAGAGTTAAACTGCATTGGCTACATTTGAGGGACCTTTGTTCTTCTCCTTTACTTCACATGGTAGCCATCATGATTATCCTTATGGTTCCCTTGATTGATATTGCTAGAGATTTTCTTGGGAGCATGATTGCAGGAGAGACACATTGAGTGGATGTGTCCTTGGAGGGAGAGAACTCCCACACACTTTTCACTACATGTTCTAAAGGGAGCATGGGAGATGGTATGGCCACTACAATAGCTCATTTGTTTCCTTATGAGGTGAGCCATATGAGGAGTTTGATGCCATATGATGATGACTTCCAACTCATCACAAATGATATGATTTAGGCCAACATGTTTCATAACGTTGGAGGAGAGATCCTTCGAGGTCTAATCTCCATCTTGCCATTTGAGGGAAATTTCATAGCAGCCCAAGATTAGCATACACTCTACACTTATCCTAATTGGAGAGGAGGACAGTGTGGGGTAGGCTATTTTTTCTACCAGGGTCAGATTTTCAACCAACCTACATTGCCGGGGCCAGAGGTGGAAGATGACTTTCAGGAGTTGCCATGTTGGGAGGTAACTCATTTTTGCATGGATGATTGCTTGGGGGATGGAGGATCCACATGAGGAAGATGTTCCTCAACACATCATAGACTCCATGCCTTGAGAGGAGACTTTCCAGTTCTATCCTTGTAGTTTCTTGAGGACAAGCAACATTTGGGAGGGGAGGACTGTAATATTCCAAAATTTTCCTATAATAATTTGGAATATTAATAGGAGGAGAATAAATGGGTAAGGAGGCCCATGAATAATGATAATCTCAATAAAATCCCTAATAGTATGAAAGGGGATCATCATCGGAGCTGGATTTCACACCCTCATGTGTGAACAGGATTATTTGCAAGTGGACAAGGTCAAGTTTGACCAAGTCAACAGCGTTGGGATAAGAGGTGGAGAGCACTTAGAGAAACAACGCAGTATGAATGGGAAGAGGGTTATTTGGTGGAGTGAATCCTAAGAGGGGTGGGACCCATGGATAGGGGCTTTCACTTGTTTAAAATGAGGGAAAGGCAGCCATTGTTTCTCATGCTTGGTGTTGTTCAATATTTAACGTAAGTCATTAGTTTACTGAAAGGTGATAAGTCATGAATCGAGCATTATATCAAATGGTGAAACACTTGAAGAGTTGGTCGAAGTGAAACTAAGTAAGAGAAGTCACGTGCCTAAAATCTAGAAGCAGAAATAATACGAAGGCTGAGGTATAAAGTAAAAAGGTACCTCGGCGCCACTAGCTACCGGGTACTCCAACATGAAATTGACATGACTAAGGTGCCAGCAACTGATATGTGTAACCTGTTTCAGGTTGTAGCTGATATGCTAAAGGATGAGGTAATGCGGGCTACCATTGCATTGAGGAAACTCGAGAAAAAGCATGAACAGATGAGGACTACCCTGAAGAATGAGCAGGCAAGTACCCACGCCCAGGAAAATCAAATACGCGGTCTCCAGGATCAAATCCAAGGGAAAGGCATTGGGGAAACAAACCTGCAAGGCTTCTTAATAGACCAATTGTGGAAGGAAGTTACCTCACTGAAAAGCAAAGCCCACATGCCAGCCTCCCAGCATGTGTAGACAGCCGAGTTGGCACAAGTAGAGAAAGAGAAAAGGCAATTGGCCTGCACCTTGTCACAAGAAAGAGAAGAGAAGGAGAAGTTGGCAGGAAAAATCGCTACTCTTCAGAGTAGGTTGACAGAGCTACAGAACACTTGGGACACGCACAGCTGTGCACCAGCTACAACGCCACCTGAGACGAGTTCACTTTCAGAAAAGCTGGACGCAACAAAAGCTGCAAATGACATACTGGAGAAACAGGCTTCCACTGCAAGGCAAAGGATCATGGATTTCGAAAAATCCCTGTCAGAGAATACCAGAAGGATAGAAGCATTGCAGAAAGAAATTGAACAGGAAAAGAAAACGAGGGCTGACCAGCAGAAGACTATAAATGATCTCAACGCATGCCTAAAAGGTAACCTCACTCTCAAAGAGGGTAGAAATATTATTTGGTCCGAGATCATTTTAGCTGTAACAGAGAAATGGGAATTCCTGCAAGTCATCGAGGAGATGAAATCTTCAGCACTCTATCTCAGAAGGTGATTTCAGGAAGGGGACCTCGATTTAGTCAACAGAGCTCAGCGTGCCAGAGAGTATGTGTCATTCTTGAAAGGGCTGAGAGCTAACGAAGCATAGCAACACGACATAGTCAGTCGGCACAAAGAGGCTTTGGAATGTCAGAAACTCATTGATAAGGAATCATCTCGCATCATGGCTTCGAAGGCCTTGCAGCAGTTGATATACAGCGTGGACCGGTTTGATGCAGTTTGGGCCGAAATTACGATAGCAGGGCTTCCGACGTACTGGGACTCCACCACCCATTCTATGCTACGACCATTACCAGAATATGAAGCATGCCTGAAGCAAGAAAGGGACCGAACAGATGTCCTGTCAGATAAAACCACCCGGCTCAAGGCTGAAACCATGATCACATCACTGCGCCCAGAGTTTGCTCTCCTTCACTTGTTAAAACATAAAGTCCCTACTGAGGCAAATGCGAGCGATCTCACTGAGGCTTTCATCAGGGTAGAAGGATTTGCAATGATGCCTGAGCCTGCCGCAGACAGTCAACAGAGGTGCGCTCAGTTCGTTAGCCAAATTTCCAGTTCATCCGCAAACGCGCCACCACTAGTATCAGCAACAGCCTCGACCCCTTCTCACAAATGATGCATTGTTATTTCATGATTCGGCCCTCGTGGCCTTTTTACTTTTTACTTTTTATCTTAGTTAGTCTTTTTAAGTTCAGGTGGAGTTTATATTTCACCACAACAATTTACTTTTACTCAGACTGTTACTTAATTTTGGTTTTAAAATGGTCGAGCGCTTAACAACGAAGGATGAGAGGGTTTTATCCCTCATCATAATTTTGGTTACTTGGACAAGGACTTCTAACAAACTCCTAGCATGCGATGAAGATATTTTCCCAAAATATCTTCTCGCCCATGTAGAGAAGTTCCAATATAAACAAGAATAGCAGAAAACACCGGGTTCCAGACTTTTTCAGAAAAATATGCTGTAAGAAGATTTTGTATGCATTTTTGTTTAACTCTTGCAAGAAGGTTCAGATCCCGTTGGGTTTCAATGAAGAGAAGTTTTGTCCGTAAGGAAGATTCTAGTCTTTGATACTTAATAGAACGTAACTTCCTCTTTACGTTTTGATCAATTGCCTGTCTTATCTCATCCGTTTCTCTTGTATCATGTTTTGGAATGCGAGCAGCTCATTGATTTTAATGTGAACTTATCCTAGTTGATACTAAAGTTGGAATCAATATAGCACTTTAAAAATGGCTCATGCATGATATTTTGTTCCATTCTCACTGCACCCATACTTCTTCTATATTGGCTTCAATGTGATGTTATTTTGGAATACACTATTATTGTGAATGGATTCTTGGATAGATAAGCCCATTACATGGTGATATGTGTGTCCGGATATTATCTAGGTGACAGCTGATATTTTCTCACTCTTTCTTACATAGTGAACATCTGCAAATGACTTATCTCTGTTAAGCATTGTTGAACTGGCCCTCTTTACAGTGAACTGTCTTTAAGTTGTCTGGTGCCTTTGTGTAAGAGTTTTACACTTTGTCTTTGCAATATGCCTCTTACGTGTCCAACTTCTAAAAGTTTTGGTCCCATTCGAGTTGAACTTCCTGTTTATGAATAGAAAGCATGAGAGCTTCGTCCTGCTAGTTGTCCCTGTCATATTACATTACTTTTTCTCTCTGCTATTTAAGATGTCCTAGGCACTGATTTTTCACAACTCAAGGCTGTCTCTAGGATTGAAAACACTTGGTATTATTCATCTCATTGTCTATTCAGACATTGTGCATTATTTTTTGTTTAGCAAGAGTTGTCGGGGGAATTCCTGTTTAGGATTCCTTTTCCTTCTTGAGAGGCCTCTTGAGGGATTGCACTAAATTTCCTCACATCCAAGCTTGAGGCCAAGCATCCTCCTCCAAGACAACATTATTTATGCCACAGAATAATGTTGTGTTGCAGGGTGTTACAGTGAGGGTTCACTACACCACCTCCATTAGCTATTTTTCAGAGGAAGAGTCTCTCTTTCCTGTGAGAGATCAGTTTGGAGGCCTTTGGAAATGATTTTAGATCTTGGCATTGGTCCAACCCATTCTCTTGCCCCTACAGCACAGTTCCATCCAGTGATTGTGTTGTTTCTAGTGAAGCATTTGCAGTAGGGCTCTTGCAGATTGTTGGAGGGTAAGATCTTTGGTGAAGGGATCAGCCTTTCACTTGAAAGATTCATTGGAGGAGGCATATTCAGTTTTGGAATCATCTACAGCCATCTCCATCTAGTTCTATTTCTAAGCTACTGTTTCTACCCAACAACTTCGACATTTTGCAGTTTTTGTATATTGCAACCAATCCTTCTAGGATTGACTTGTGGTAGTCTTTGGGAGCTAAGATCTTCACTCCCAATGTTTTATTGGGCCATATAATTGTACATCCATGCATTTTACATATGTATCATGTAGTTTCTCTATAAAAATGTGTTGTCATAGCTTGGGCACACATGTGTAGTAGTGTTTTATGATGTTTCTTGTACTTGTTTCTTGAGGCTGAGCATTGCCTATCTTGAGTAACCAGTTTCCTCAAGATCTTGTATTCATTTGTTGCTACTATTATTTAATAATATGGCTATGGATTTCTCTCACATTTCTATGAGTTGAGTGTCACTACTACTCCATTTTTGTGTTTTCATATTGGTAGATCTTCAACTTTTAGAATATCTTGAGATATTCTCATTGTTGTAGAAATTTCATGATTTGGAATATTAAACTTACCCTCCAAAATAGTCATGCAACCCCCACTACAAATATGCTTAGAAATAATGTAGTTAAGGAGAGGGGCTGCGCTGTAGGAGATAGAGAATACTTGGCCTGGTGCAAAAGATGTGAAATGAGATCAGAAACCTCATTCACTGACCTCCCGGAGGAATAGGAGCTCCCTCCTTTGAAAGATGAGCCAGGGATAGGTGTTGTGGAACCCTCCACTGCAACACATAGCAACACTACGTTATACTTCAGCAGAAATAATGCAGTGAATGATGGAAGTGGCTTTGGCCTTGAGCCAAGATGTGGAGAAATGAAGTGCAATCCTTCAAGAGGCATCTCAAGAAGGAGAGGAAATCCTAAACAGGAATCCCTCGTGCTAAACAACACTGCAACTCAGCTGAACAGCTGGAGACTGCAAATAGTTTGAACAGACAAATAATCCAGTAGTCAAAGATGTCTCACTATGGCTACCTCTTCCTCCTTTTATGCAAGTTAATGTCTCTTTTCCCTGGACCCCACACATTAGGGTTTCTTCCACAAAGAATATTCCTCCCTCTCAAACTATGTTGTCTTCTCATGCAAGCTACACCACTTAGGCAACGTTGTTGACTTAGTCAAACTTGACCTTGTCCTCATGCATTTTTCTCTTTTCACACTGGAAGGTGCAAAATGAAGCTGCTCCATTGATCCCTTTCACACTATGAGGGATTTTATTCCTACTCATGGGCCTTTTACCCATTTTATTCATCTCCTATATTTCATAATAAAAAATTAATATTCCAATTTGATGCTTTCAAATTTTGGAATATTACAGATGGGGTGGCGCATTCATCAGATGGATGTCAAAACTATGTTTATTAATGGAGTTATTGAGGAAGAAGTGTACATATAGAAGCCAGAAGGTTTCGATATCTTTGATAGTTAGTCGCATGTGTGCCAACTCAAGAGAGAATTCTATGGGCTGAAGCAAGCACCTCATGATTCGTACACTCGGATTGACAGCTATTTCACTGGGTTGGGCTTCATCAAAAGTGAAGTGGATGCAAACTTGTACCAGATTGTGGTTGATGGTAAGCTCTTGATTATCGTACTCTATGTTTATGATCTAATTTTGATAGGTGCTAAGAAGATGATAACTTCATGCAAGGAGGATCTTGCAAGGGAGTTTGAAATGAAGGACATGGGACTCCTTCAATGTTTCCTTGGTTTAGAAATATGGCAGCAGGATGGTGAACGTTTTGTTTCTCAAGGAAAGTATGCCAAAGATATATTGGTTAAGTTTCACATGGAGATATGTAAACCCATGGACACTCCTCTTCGAGGAAATTGGAGGAAAGAGGATGCTACTTTAGGAGAATTAGTGGACGCTACTCTCTACAGGTAGCTAGTGGGTTCACTGATGTACTTGGTGAACGCAAGACCAGACATTTGCTACGCAATTAACCAGTCGAGTCAAGCTATGGTTAAGTTGACCAAGCTCTTTTGGAAGGCAGAGAAGCATGTATTGAGATATATTAGGGGCACTATAGAATATGGATTATTTCATAGATGGACACAGGGAGTGAAGCTTCAAGGCTTCACAAATGAACATTGGGAAGGTATCCCATTAGAAAGAAAGAGCACATCAGGAGGGATATTCAGCATATGATCGAAAACAGTTTCTTGGTACAGCAAGAAGAAGTGATCTATGGCACTCAGTTGAGGTGAGGCAGAGTACATGGTCGCAAGTCAGTTGCATGTGAGGCCATCTGGATGAGAAATATCTCGGTTGGTTTGTTTGATTCTCATATGGATTTGACTATGATAAACTATGATAAAAAAAGTTGCATTAAACACTTAGTTAATCAAATATTCCATGATAGTTCCAAGCACATAGACATTCAGTACCACCATCTCAAATATTGTATTTAGAGGCGCATTATGTTACTTCAATACATTGCCACAAAAGATCAGGATGCAGATATTCTGTCGAAGGTGCTCGCCAGGAGAAAATTTGAATACCATAGAGGCAGGATCGGGGTAGAAGATAATCCCTTTCTTATTGATAGGGAGTGTTGAAGTCCAACAAGAAATTGCAGCACACACACTAGTGTGGGTCTAACAATTCCTAGTGATACATTAGTGTGATGCCCAATTTAACTAATTAAATTGGTGTAGTGTCTAATTTAAATTTCCCTTAATCACATTGGACAATAAAATGTAATCTTATCTCGTGATCACTTGTAATATTTAACTAAGTGTGATAAACTTAGTTAGGTCATATTTTTCGAGTTGAGGGTGGTTGGTGAGGCATGTAGAGTAATTATATTAGTTATGGAGTTCGAATTGAAGTTGGTGCATTAGTTTAATGCATGAGTAATCAGTTAACTCAGTTAGGTGAGTTAGAGCCAGTTGAACTAGTTGTAACTATTTGTTGCACTAGTGAGAGATCATGTGAATTAAATATTATTTAACTCACAATAAGTGATCTACCATGAAATTGATGATTTACTATTAATCGTTGCATGCATGTTAGTTCCAGTGGAGACCCAGTTGAGACAAAGGTTAAAGGGATATTAACTATCAATTATGTGATTACTAGGCTTCCTACATGCAACCAGACATCCATGGGATTGCCCATGATCGTTGCACAGTTTTGAAAGGCCAAAATTCCTAAAGAATAGGGATTGCATTCATGAGGAATTTCATAAGCAAGCCAGACTTTTTAGAGGCTGATAATTTGCTAAGTGTTGGTCAATTTTGTCTAGGGAAGCGTGAGACAGTTGTGAGAGTATAGGAGCCTCTTGTGGGAAGAGTGCATTGTAATTTTTTCATGATTCCATGGTTAATATATAATAGAAGATATAGGGGTTTTGAGCAGCAAGATTTCTCGGGAAATTATATGTGTTGTGGTTTGATTTGATTCTTTCTTTGCTTCATCTGGTTGGTGATTGTGTTTAATTTCTGAAATTGATTTGTAGAAGGATTGACTATCTACCTTTAGTACATTGTTAGATCAGATTGAATCCATTGATATACATATGTTTGTATAATTTCTACATTTGAAAAAGGACTGTAGATTTAAATCTCCTCAGAAAGGAAAGGGATCTGATGATGCTCCTTTTGTAGAGGAAGAAACAACCTCAGATGAAGGTGGGGATGTGTATTTGGCTTCTTCTTCAAATACACATGTAGATCATGAGGCATGTTTGATCGACTCAGGTGCATCCTTTCACTTCACTCCCCATAGGGAGTATTTTTGCAAGCACGAGAAGTATGATGGTGGTTATGTCTTCTTAGGGGATGATAGGAAGGCCAAAATCATGGGACATAGAAAATTCAAGCTGAATTTGCAAGGTGGAAGGATTAGAACACATCCTAGTGTTCTTCATATTACTGCAATGGCTAGAAATCAGATTTCTATAAGCCAGATGGAAGATGCAGGTGTAAAAAAAGTGTTCGAGAAATATACCTGCAAGATTGTTCAGGGAGCACTGGTATTAATGTTGGGGGTTCAGATTGGGACTCTGTACAAGCTTCAGGGTAGCACTATTATTTATGGGTGAAATTGTTCTGTGGTTCCTGAAAGTGTAGTAGAAAGCGTAGCAGCCTTTGGAGAAACGACCATGCTATGGAATCAAAGGTTTGGACATATTACAGAGAATGGCCTTCAGATACCGCATGGTAATGGTATGATATAAATTATTTCTAATTTATCTCTGGATTTCAATTTATGTCAACATTGTGTATATGGGAAGTAGAATCGGGTAAGTTTTCCTTCTAGCGCTAAGAGGGTGAACAATACGTTAGAGCTTGTGCACAGTGATGTGTTTGGAACTGTGTTGGTTCCATCACTAGGTAAGTCTATGTACCATGTTTCATTATGTTATCCTATTGTATTTTATAGTATCACTAGGTGACTATGGATTCTCTACAATCTTATAAAAATAACATTCCATTACTATCAACTATTTTCAGAAATCTCACTGCCTCAATTATCTTTATTTTTCCTATTTCACTATATTTAATTTTGCCTCTTCCAAACACTCTCATGCTCTGAAAAAAACTAGGTTTGACCTTCATCCCTCTTTTCACCCTTTCTCCCTACCTAAAGCCCCATTTTCCTCATTAAAATTCCCCCTTCATTCATTTCCCTTCTTTCCTCAAAACAATGTAAAAAAATTCTTTTTACATTGTTTTAAGACTAAATTTTTTCATTTGGGACCCATTATTTTTAATTAAACCTGATTATATTAAAAGACCTGACCTTTCGTGTTTATAAACCTGACTCCTCTTATTAAACTTTCGCTTCATAAAGACCCTAGTTCTGTTTAAAATCCAAACCACCACTATACATTAACCCACTTAAACTCCTTACCCCGGACCCCACGCTGCGTTTAAATAAACCCTTCGCTTGATAAAAACCTCTGTGCTATTTTTTAACCCCTTCGCCACGTACACTCGTGGGTCCCACTATCCAGACTTACTCTCTGCTACATCTAACCCCGACCACTATCGGATCTTGCCCCTCCCATCCAACGTTCCTAACCTCATATTGCGCCCTCCACTGCCTGATGTTTAACGCCACCAAACCTTGCAAAGTGGGCAGTATTCCCATCATCCCATACACCATGCGGCATCCCCTCAATGGCATCACACACCCTCCACCAATACCATTTACCACCTTCGCCCCATGTGATAAACCACCCATCGCTCCCCGCCATAACTTGAAAACCGCCGATCCATTCAAAATATGCCAAAGCCTCGTATTGTTGTGATAAGCCCTCATCCGTCATTAACGCCTCTACAAATGCTCCAAAAAGCCCGAAAAGCCCAAACAAATGCAGAAAACCCACAATGCAATATTTTAATTAACAATTGTTTTTAAATGTGTAAGTAGCCTATGTATGAATGCGAAAAATGCTTTTCTAAGGTTGAAGAATCATTTTAAACATGTCCTCTGGGTGACGATCTAGAAGTTTTGTTTCATCAAAGGGAATAAGAGCACTAGATTAAAAATGAACATCAATGGATCATGACCATTGATGGTTATTCAAACCGTCTAAAGGAAGCAAGGATTCTCCACAGAGATAAGGTAAAGAAATAAAAGAGTTTTATAGTAGCAAGCGCAGACAGAAATGACAAAAAATGCAAAGGACATAGTCGAAGGAATAACGAAAGGTGTAAAGGGTTGAGATGTTAATCAAATGTTAAAGGAAAATAAACATGATTAGAAGACATAAAGCATATTAAAAGCATTAAAAACAGAAAGAAAAATTGTAGAAGAGACAAATCTGAGTTGAAAGCAAATAAAGGCTTAAATGAAAAATCATAAGCACATTAGCAAAAGGAAGATAGATGTGAATGACAAAGAAAATAAATATTTACTCCTTCAGATCACTTTTTACACCTAAAACATCATTTCACTTCAACAAAAGGAGCTACAGCTAATAAAGCAGTCAGATGTATTTTAAAGTAGCTCAAACAGTTATTGAGAAAGTTAATAAAAAGCCATAAAAGTCAAATATATCTCAAAATTTAGCTCAACAGTTAAGTTAGAAGTTATTATTAAAGTGAGTCAATCACATATATTTTTCCTTGTGGCTTGCATGGTCTCAAAGGTAAAAGATACATTAACTCTATAATTAATGCAAATCTTCCACCCTAGGTTAGGGTAACCTCCTCATTTTGCAGATAAATACTGCATGTATGTTTCATTTTTAGTGTTGGTTGGTTAGTTGGTTGTTGAGCTTGTTGATGAGCTGCTAAGCTGGTTCTGATAAAAATTTGAGCTGCAAATATCATTGCACTAGAGCATTGTAACTGTTTTTGGACATCAATTATACAAGCACGTTCACATGATTCTTGAGCTATGTTAATGGTGATGTTATCTTTCTTTGTCAATGTTTTGCTTCTTTTTTCCATATTGTCCATAATTTCTCTGATAAAAAAACATAAATTTTAGATTAAGATATGTTGTCTTGGAACCTTAATTTTGTCTTCTTCTTTCATCTTAATGTTTTCTTCTACAAGGTCTAATTAGAAAATTCAGGGTCGTCCTGCTCTTTAGTTCCACCTAGCTTGTTGCCTTGAAATTTACCCAGTAGATTCCACCCAAAGAAGTTTATGGTTTTCCCTGTCCTTTGGTTTTTCTTGAAATTTTATTTTCAAGGCCTTCTTTGAAGTTTACTTAGTAGAGTCGAGCCAAAGAAGTCTATGGTTTTCCCTGTCCTTTGGTTTTTCTTAAACTGCTTCTTCGAAGGTCTTTTTAGAAGTTTTATTAAAGAATTATTAATTGCTCTTTAATTACACTTATTGTTTCCTTGAATGTTTTCTTTGTCTGAAATTAATAACTAGAGAACTCAGGGGTGTCTTGCTCTCTAGGATTGTTGGATTGTTGTCTCAAGGTTTACTTAGTAGATTCTGGCCAAAGAAGTCTATGGTTTTCCATGTCCTTTGGTTCTTCTTAAATAGTTACCTCAAAGTATTTTCTTGTTAAATTATGGCTAAAGGATTCTTAATTATCCTTCAGTTTTATTGATTTCAAAACTTACTGTCATTTCACATTTCATCTAATCTAAGAGATCCACTTGTTTTAATTAGCTTGCCCTATGAAAACCCTTGTAGAGTTGATGAAAAATTGAATACTTTTATGAATCCATAGCCCTATGGATTAATTATTCTCATAGTTTATCTATTCAAATGAAACACTCAATCAAATAATCACACAATCAATTAATCAACCAAAGAAAACAAACAATCCTAGAACTCCATAACTAGCCTAAAATTAGAAAACATAAGCATAAAGATCAATCATTTTCATCACAAACATAGAGAGAGCCCTATTTGAGTCCAGAAAGGCTAGGTCCTTGGACTCCAAAGTGGTTTGATGTGGTTCCCTACATATTTTTTCTTGCCAATCTTGCAAATCATGGGGAGCCAACATAGTGGAGACCAAGCAAGGGAATCTGAGTTATTAAACAACTTAATATTACCTCAAGAACTCAGAAAACCCCTCTTCCAAACTTATATGAATCAATTATTAGCCAAGAATGGTATCTGGTTGTTGATGGTGGACAATAGCTAGCCTCAAAACTATTAAAAATATTCCACCTGGTGACTCCACTGGTTTTTCAGTAGGCCTCCTGACTCCACTGGTTTTCTACAGACTCCACTAGGAAATTATTGAGAAATCCTGATATCATTAAACCTCAACAGAACCTAGTAAAGAATACTTTTTGGATTAATTATTCCTTTCACAAATTGATTTGTTTTACAAATAGTTATACAAACTTTTAACTTCTCTTAACCTTAGGTCTAAAATCTGGCTCCTAGAAGAATCCATACCGGATCCTATCCTAACCCAAACCCTCCTACAATAGTTGACAATCCTGAAAGCATCCTTAGAAAATCTCATAGATCTAAAAGTCCAACTGTTAGCAGACCAATTCACAAAGCAAGTTCCCTACCTAAAAACCTTAAATACTTGCAGAATATCCTCTCTGACTCACCCCTATAAAAAATCTTTCCTAGGACTAGATCTCAGAGGTGGATAACCCAGATAATTTTAGACCTATCCACCTTATAGTAGAATATTGTTGTACTAACCTCAACCCCCACTATTCACCTTCCTCCATTTAACCCTTTACCTCCTTTTTTCAATCCTCCACTTGTTAACCCCCCTTTGTTTCCCTAACCATAGATCATGGCAGCCTCGTATGCCCCATTGGTGTTACCACAACCTCTATTACCTATACCACAAGACTACCAATCTAAGATCCCACACTTTGATGAAACTCATCCTACAACTTCTCAACAACATGTAGATAAGATGAATGATGCTTTTGATTACCAAGAAATAGAAGATGATACCATCAAAATGAGAATTTTTGCCCAATTTTTAGGAGGAGAAGCCAAGAAATGGTTCAAAAAATTAGCCCCTATTAGCATCCATGACCTCCCTTCTCTTCATCAAGCAATCATAAATAAGTGGGAAATAAAGAAAAATCCTCTTCAAATACTATCAGAATATGAGAACCTCAAAAGGAATGCTGAAGAAAGTGTTCAAGATTACTGCATTAGGTTCAACACTATCTATAATGCACTTCCTCCTCACATGAAGCCCCCACAGGGATTTTATCCCTAGTGAAATTTCCAGATGTTTTTGATCCAGAGATGGCTTATCAATTAAGAAAAAGAGAACCCCTTACATTAGAAGACATGCGGAGGGGAGCAGTAACTGTAGAAGCCAATTTGAGTACCAAAAGGGCTAGGATGAGGACTGAAAAGAGGGTCACATACAAGGAATAACATGTGGCCTCAACATCTGATACTAATATTGATAACTTATTTAGAACCATGGAAAGGATGATGGAGAGAATAAACATAAATGAGAGAACTTCCCCTTCAAAACAGAAATCAAAACTAGAACCAAAACCAAAACTTTAGGAGAAATCCCCCTCAAATAAGATAGAGAGGTCATGATCAAAAAATCAAGACTCCTTTCCAAGAAAACTATGTTTATGGGGATGAGCAGGTGACTGAAGAACCAGAACAATGTCAAATCAATCTAATGGAAGTAAATAATGAGGATATTTTTTTCCTCATTGAGGAAGAACAAGGCATGTTTTCCCCAACTCCGTTTGAGGAAGAAAGCCCAAAATCCGAAGACTATAAACAAGGCTTTGAAAATGCCATCATGGAAGTACATAGACAATATGACCCCAGAAGAAAGAAAACCCAAGACACTCCCAAGAGAAACAACCCAGAAATTCCTGCTAGGAAGATCCCTGGAAATATTCCTAAAAAGACAGTAGAAGTGGCTGAAATTTATAATAAAAGTAAAAACAAAAACAACCAATATGGTGGTAACAAAAGCAGCACTATTAATCTAGCTAGTAGCCCTAAGAAAACTATTTTAACTACAACTCCGAATAAAATTTAGCAAGATAACATTGCTGTAAAAACAATGTCTGATAAAACTGATTCAAAACTGCTAAAAGCACAGACACCTTTCAGTATTGAGAGTGAAATTGATAAAATAAAAATATCAATTCCACTTACTAAATTAGTTTCCCAAGATGTATATAGATCCCAAGTTTTGAAAGCTCTAAACATAGGAGAAAATGTTGATTCTGTAAATCTGAATGATGACAACCCTGAACTTTTGTTTGGACCTGAAGTAGAAGGAAAATTTCAAGAGGGAGGTGTACCTCCATTTTATGTCAGTTTGAACATCCATGATAAAATCCTCCACAATACCATGTTATATTTAGGAGCTTCACATAACCTCATGCCAAAGGTAGTAATGGAAAGACTAGGCCTTGAGATAACTAGACCATACAAAGATTTATACTCTTTTGATTCCAGTAGAGTTAAATGTCTAGGCATAATCAAAGATATCTGTGTTAATTTAGCACAAAGACAAGCCAAGAGCCTAGTAATGGATATTTTTGTGGAATACATTCCTCTTAAGTATGGCATGCTCCTTTCACACTCATGGGGAGCTAAACTCCAAGGCACCCTCCAAATGGACATGACTTATGCTACTATACCTATATTAAGTCAACCAAGAAGACTATATAGGGAGACTCATATGAAATACACGGTCAACAATCAAGATTATATAGATAACTCCCCTCTTTATTCTATCCACACAGACCTTGATTCATTTATCCTTTACAATGATGAAAACATTAATGAACAAGTGGCAGAAAATGAACTAACAGTTGAACAAGAAAAATAAAAAGAGGAGGAACAGTTAGAATAGTTAGCCCAAATAGAAAATGAACAACATAATTGTAAACACAGTAGCAACCACAATGACAACCATAGTGAACATAAATCTAAAATTGAACCTGTTTGGAGCATGAGCTTTGATGGTTCCTGTGGTCAAATTGGTTCGGGAGAAGGTGTTTGGGTGCACAACACTGAGAATAACCATGCATAAGGACACTCATTTAATTTGAACTTTCAATGTACAAATAACATAGCAGAATATTAGGCACTCCTCCTAGGGCTACAATTACTCAATAAATTAGGAGCCAAAAGGGTTTTTGTTCATGGGGATTCAGAGCTAGTCATTAGGCAGACTAAGGGAGAATATGCAACTAAACATTCTAGATTAAGAGCATATAGGAATGATGCCCTTGACCTCTTAAAAACATTCAAATAATATGATCTTGCCTTTGTCCCAAGAAATTAGAACATCCTTGCCAATGGTCTAGCCTTTGCAGCCAGTACTTGTCCAAAACCTTATCATAACAAGAAATACATAGTGCAAGTCAAATACAGACCAACAATCCCTGATAATATAAAATATTTACAAGTTTTTGAAGGTGACAAATATATTGAATATTTCCTGCAGTCCAAAAATGGGTTTGAAATGCCAAATTCATACTCAGATCATGAAGAAGACTTCTCTGCTGAGGAACAAACATACAAATAAGATCCTCTTGATGATGTTGATATAAATCTGTTAGAAAAAGAACACCCACATGATGTAGAGCGGTGCACAGATTCAGAAAAAGATGACTTTGAAGAGCTGTAGTTTAGAGATGATACTTTGCCAAAGGGACTGGTTCCTCTAGAGGAACTTTTTGACTTCAATGATGTTACTAAAAATCCAAATATGGAACCTACTGAAGCAGAGGTAGAAGAATGAAATATAGGTAGTGAACAAAATCCCAAAATGATAAAATTTTCCAAGACACTGCCAACACCTATAAAACAAAAATATCTTGAGCTTTTCAAGGAATTTACTGATTTGTTTTCTTGGAGCTATGAATATTTAAAGTCATATGATACTGAGATAATTCAGCACAAGATTCCTCTCAAAGAGAACTAGAAGCCCTTTAAACAGAGATTACACAGAATAAATCCAGTACAACTGCCACTATTTGAGAAAGAAATCAAGAAAATATATGATACTGGAATAATAGTCCCTCTCAGATACTCAGAATGGGTTTCAAATCTTGTATCAGTGAGGAAGAAAACAAGAGAAATTAGGCTATGCATAGACTTCAGAAATTTAAACAAATTCTCCTTGAAAGATAACTACCATTTACCAAAAATGGATCACATACTGCAAAGGGTAGTAGGCTCCAAAAGAATATCTCTGCTTGATGGCTTTTTAGGGTATAATCAAGTGCTGGTACATCCAGATGATCAGCAAAAGACAATTTTCACTACACCCTGGGGCACCTTCATGTATGTTAAAATGCCTTTTGGTTTAATGAATGTTGGGGCCATTTTTCAAAAGAGCCATGGATATTTCTTTCTCAGAAGAAATAGGTTACTTCATTGTGATTTATCTTGATGACATCATTGTCTATTCAAAAATTGTTGAAGAACACCTAGCTCACTTAAGAAAGGTCTTTGAAAAGTGCAGAAAGTATGGTCTGTCTCTAACTCCCAAGAAAACTTTGTTTGGCCTTCAATAAGGGAAAATTTTATGCCACATCATATCTAAAGAAGGGATCAAGATTGAACCAAAGAGGATTGAATGAATATTGCAAATCAATCATCCGAGAAACATCAAAGAGCTAGAATATTTCATTGGAAAGATAAACTTCTTAAGGTTCATACCAAACCTTGCAGAACTTCTAAGAAACATCACTAATATGTTGAAAAGAGAAACATAAATTAAGTGGACCATAGAAGAAAATAAATCTTTTGATTTGGTAAAACAAGCTCTTACACAAACACCAGTTCTGATCAACCCTGATTTTACCAAAGATTTCTTCATATTTTATTTTGCATCAGAACACGTAGTTTTTGTTGTGTTGCTGTAGAAAAATATAAAGGGTCAGGAGCAGCCCATAACATTTGTCAACAAGGCATTAAGATATGCACCTCTTAAATATAACATAATGGAAAAACAAGCCTTTTCCTTAATGAAGGCATTGAAAGATTTTAGAGTTTACATTTTGCACTCACACATTATTGCATGTGTGCCTCACATAGTGGTCAAAGACATCTTGACACAAGATCCTGATGGCAAAAGAGGTAAGTGGATTGTTGTCATCTTAGAAATGATCTAGAAATCAGGCCCACCAAGCTAATAAAGGGACAAATACTAGAGAAATTGATGGCTGAAGCAAATTTTCAAGCATTGGATGAACAAGAGGAGTTGGCGACTCCACCTATTGAGGAAGAATTTATGAACTCAACCTGATATATTGATATATTGTATGTGCTTTTTAATATGAATGTTCCTCCTGGTTTGTCAAAAAAAAAGGCTAGATTCTTGAAGTTAAAGGCTGTAAAGTTTTGCATTTTAGACAAAGTTTTATGTTGGAAAAATGTTGGTGGTATATTGCTTAAATTTTTGCAGAAGAAGATGCAGATAGGAACAAGCATGAATTTCATGAAGGAGAATGTGGAGGCCACCTCTATTGGAAAACCACTGTCAATAATATCCTTAGAGCTGGCTACTATTGGCCCACCCTCTTTCAAGACATCCATAAAATGGTAATGCCTCTCATAAATGCCAAATATTTGAGGGAAAAAGAAAACTTCTACCATTGCCTGTACATCTAATTTCTGTTGAATCTCCTTTTCAACAATGGGGTCTTAATTTTAATGGAGAAATCCACCCTACCTCCTCTGCCCAGCAAAAATGGATCCTTACTGCAATAGACTATTTTACAAAGTGGATAGAAACCATCCCTTCCAGGGCTACCACAGACTCAGTAATTATCAAATTCCTTGAAAACCATATTCTATCTAGATTTGGTTCTCCTAGAAAAATTATTACTGGAAATGCTGCTTCCTTTAGATCTAAGAAAATCATGGAATTTTGCTACAAAAATAATATTAAATTGGGACATTCTGCAACTTATTACCCTGAAGGTAATGGGTTGGATGAATTCTCAAACAAAAGTCTGGTGAATATCATTAAAAAGTTGTTGGAAGAGAATAAGAAGTCATGCCACAACAAACTAGTACATGCACCATGGGCAAACAGATTAACCAATAAAAATTCAATTGGTATGTCTCCCTATCAGCTAGTATATGGAGCAGATGCAGTCTTTCCAACAAGCTTGGGAGTGCTAGTAATAAATCTCATTCAAGAGGTGTCGTCTGAAGAAAATGATATGCAAAGGAGAATAAACCAAACTTTCCATCTACAGGAAACCAGAGAAGAAGTATACAATAGAACACAACAAGTGCAGGAAAACATCAAGAAGCTTTCTGACAAAAGGACCTATTAGCCATCTATAAAATTTGATTAAATCCAATAATGGCTAAATAGTTCCTTAGATTTCTAAAAACAAGCTTTTATGAAAATCTTGTGATTTTTTGAAATCTCACTGAGTTCATTATCTTTAAGATATCCATTCACTAAGATGTTCATTCAAATCCATTCCAAGTTAACTTGCTGATCCAAAAAGAAACTAATTTCAGGCCATTTTCACCATTTACCCCTTCATGACTTTTCCCCTCATTTTACTGATTTTCTCTCTCCATTTCTATGAGTCATTTTCCCTTAAAAATACCTTTTAAACCATGTAAAACCTCCTTATTTTGGTTTAAAATGCCCTTTTCACCCTACTGAAACATCTAAAAGGCTTAAAAACACCTTGTTTAGGCCTAAATCCGACCATTTGAAACATAAGGCCTTAAGCCCCTTTGGGCTTAAACCCTCTGCTCCTTCCTCATGTGACCCAGGGCCCACGAACATTCGCTAAAAAGCCTAAGCCCCCGGTCCCCTTTATTCCTTCACAAAACCATGCCCCGCACCTCATCTTTAAGCCATCTTCATCCATATTTTCCTCGCGCCATTTCTCTATCCCAAGGAAATCTCCACCATAGATCTTGTAGATCTAATGGTCCTCGTAATTTCCAAAGTCTCCCACCCCGCCGATAATGTTTCCGCTACCCGAAAAGATTTCCGACATCATACTCTTGGCCCCACCTATGCTCCACTACCAAACAGTGCCCATTATGGGGTTTAACCCATGCTGTAGATCTCCTTGCTGGAGATCTAATGGCTCGCATATGATATTGCATTCATTCCTCTGCCACAGTTTAACAAGCCATTTATGCGCGATAAAAGCAGTTTTTAACCCACCACGTGGCGATCGATGAATGGTATCGCATCAGTTTGTGTCAAAACCACTTACTGCCCAACTTCAATGTGATATCACTTGGTTTTCGCACAAAACTGCCTTCACCTTTTCACGCCAAGTATTCAAATTTCTATCCTTTTCTCCTGGTTCTGCCTGTGAAACCCTTCCTCTGCACATCTTCCTCGCTCTGCAAACACTCCAACACCCTCACCAAGCCTTTGAAACGCAGTTTAGCCAAAAATGCAAGATTTAAAATTAATGTTTTTATTTTTTGTTGTAGGTTTAATGGTGGCCCAACCTAAAATTCCCTCCCACAGCCAATATCAGTGGCACAGCCTCGGATTACGATCCATGAGGCTAAATAAAGGAAAAGGGGGAAATCTAGGGTTCAAGTTTTAAAAAATTTTATCGATGCTTCATGGCCATTGGTTAAATTCATGAAACCCTCTAGTGTACAAAGAAGACACCTACACATAGAAAATATAGAAGAGAATCAGCGAAGAATGAAGAACAGGGAGATAAAAGCCTAATCAAATAAATTGATAAAGAAAAACGGAGGATTAGCATAAAGATTAAGGATAAAGAACACAGTCAAAGACAGATGATTAAAAGATTAAAACCGTCAATAAAGTGAAAAAGACAACAAAGGTGATTATAAAGGCCAAAGAAAAATCAAGCCTCAAAACAAAGTTTAAAGAAATAGATCCAGAAAAATTAGCCGAAAGCATGCTTTGAATGATAAGTCAATGAAGCATTTACTTCATAAAAGGGCCAATTGCCACCTACAAAGCCTATTTTCCCTAAAAACATACAAATTTATTGTAGTTAGAGATATTTCCAAAAGAAGAAACTCAAAATTTATTACAAATTTATCAAAAAAGCCTAAAAGTCAAATATTACAACTGAGTAGCTCAAAAATTAAAACAGCATTCAATATAAAGAGTAACCCATTTCGTATATTTTTTCCTTAGGCCTTGCATGGTCTCAAAGGTCAAAAATCATTTAATCAGTCATAAATGAAATATATTAACCCTAGCTTTCATTTCACCTCCTCATTTTCTTATAAATATAGCATGAGGACTTCATTAGAAGGGGTTCTTGGTTGGTTGTAGAAGGTTGTTACTGTTAGTTGTTTAGAGTGTTGTTGAGCTGGTTGAGAAGTGCTAAGCTGGATAGAGAATATTTGAGCTGTAAAGACTCACTGTCCTGGAGTATGTAACTAGTTTGAACATCAATAAAACAAGCTGACTCACAGGATCCTGGTCTATGTTAATGGTGAGGTTTTTCCTCACTGTTTTTGTTTTCTCCCTATGTTTTCATTTTTTCCATTTTCTCTGATAAAGAACATAAAATTTATATTAGGATTTATTGTCAAAAGTACCCTATTTCTGTCTACAAGATTTATCTTCATGTTTTCTTCTACAAGGTTTGATTGAAGGATTCTTAATTTCCCTCTAGTTTTATCTAGCTTTTTGTTTTTAAGAATGATTCAATAGAGTATAACCAAGGAAGTGTTGGTAAGCCCATATCCTTCTGAGTAAAACTTGAGATATTGTTCTTGAAAGATCTTTTCAAAGTATGCTAAGTAGAGTTTGAACCAGGGAAGTCTATGGTATGCCCTGTCCTCTAGCTAGTCTTTAAAGGTTGATTTGAAAGATCCCTAGAGAGTTTGTCAAAAGTAGATTAGATTATTTTTATTTGATCTTAGGTTTCTCTCATTGTTGTCTGGTATGTTTTCTTTATATGAAAGTAGTCTTAGGATTATTGGATTGTTTTCTTAAAAGTTTGCTCTAATAAAAGTCTGCCCAAAGAAGTCTATGGTTTGCCCTGTCCTTTGGTTTACTTCAAATAGTTACTTTGAAAGGCTTTTCTTGTTTAAATAGAGCTAGAAGATTCTTGACTGACTATAGCTTTATTGCCTTCACAACACCTTAATGTTTCATATCACAATTTAACTAAAAGACCCATTTAATCTAGATAACTTGCCCTATGAAAACCCTTGAATAGTTATTGTACAATTAAATTCTTTTATGACTCCATATCCTAATAGATTAATGTTGTCTCATAGTCTATCCTTCCAGTTGAAACATTCCCTCAATATTCTCCAACCTCTAATCCTTCAAGTACCTTCTCAATCAACCAAAACCAAAAAAAGTTCTCAGAGCTTCATAACTAACCTAATATCATAAACAAAGCATAAAGATATATCCTTTTAAAGCACTTATATAGAGAGATCCCTCTCTGAATCCAGTAAAGATAGGTCCTAGGATTCCAAAGTGGTTCTGATGTGGCCCCTCTAGTGTTTATTCTTGCCAATATTATAAATCACATGGAACCAACATAGTGGTGACCATACTGGGGAATTACTGAGTAATAGATAACTTCACAACTCAGGAAACCTATTTCTAAATTAATCAAGTGTTAGCCAAGATTGGTTCTTGATTGTTGATGGTGGACAACAACCATTCCTATAAAACAAGTAAAAATCCTCCACTTGGTGACTCCACAACTACCGAAATACCTAATGACTCCACTGGTAGAAGACTCTGAACTAGTTGAAATGATACAGTGACCCTGTTTGACTGAACAAATATTGACCCAAGTATAGACAGAGAAGCAAAACTAGACACATTGTTAGATATAATTAGCAAAATGATGTACATACTTGATAAAAGAGAGGAGAAGCGCGACGTTGAGATTGATGCTTCTTATTTAAAACAACCTATACCTTTTCCTTGGCAAAAACAGACTCAACCACTAGAAGATAAAAGCATAAAACAGAATATATATGATGAGCAAGATTTCAAGGAGGAGAATGAAGAATATTTTCAAGAAGGTACTAGCTACTTACCTATACCTTCTGTTTCACTAATAAGAGAACATTACAAACAAGCTGTAAATACAAAAAGTGAATAGCGCTTTGAGGAAACAGTCAGCCATCCTGAGATCACAAAATCTGAAATAGGAAAAGAGGAAACACATCTAGAGTCTCTGCCTTTATGTTATAACTTATTTAAAATTATAAAAGGAGAATGGCATCCTGACAATCTATTAGAGACAACTCATGAATCTCATGTTCAAATTAACCATCAAAAAAATCATGAAGAGTTGTTTGAGAGTGAAGTTAATCAGAACATAGAAGAAAATCCTCAAGATCTTCCTGCAAGCACAAGTAATGATTCACCATCTCTACTAGGTGAGGCTCAAGAAAACATCCAGCCTCAAAATCAACCTTCACAAGAGAAGGAGGGTTGTTGTACTTTTGTCCAAAGAAAGAGGAAAATACCTCCTCTTTTTCAATCAAATACTAAGCAAACATCCAACCTCTAGAAACTCATGTGAGCCAAACCCTTCTATTCATTCCCTTTCTAACCTTATTTTCCATAAATCAGAAAGTAAACTTGTAGATCCATCCAAAGAAAAAAAACTGATAATCCAATATGTTTGATTGGTGAGATTATTTATCTTGATGATTCTCCAAATTTTGATCAATATGATGATGATGTCCTCCAAGAATAAAATAATCATGCAAAGAAATCAACAGTTGATTGGTGTGATAAAATTCATTATCATTAGCCTAAAAGTAGAAATCAGCCAATGCAGTCCATCAGAAATAGCTTCTATATAATTGGAAATCAGCAATCTCTCAGTTATAGTGTTGAGGTTGAGCAGACCGAGGAACGTCTTGAGCAAGTTGAAAAAAAGAAATTTTCTCCTAAAAAGGTTGAAGTAAGAAAAAAATAATCCTTCTCAACAACATGGTGGCCTTTTCATGGAATTCAGTGCACTCAGTCAGAACATGCCAGGACTACAAGAGGCCAGCACTGCAATATATGATGAGTCTACCAATTCAGATAATAATGAAGATGAGGAAGATTTTCTTTCTCAAAATAATATTAAGCTTGACCAAGTGGAGGAAAGAGTAATCTTGGTTGAAAACTATCTTTCAAATACTCATAACCAGGTATTATTTCAAGATCCCTATGTTGATTCCTTGAATACATTTGAAAAGGGAGTAAAGTTACTTAGGAGCAGTCTATTGCAAACAACAAGAAACATTTTGAAAATTGCTGTTAAAAAACAAGTGAGATTGGAGTGGTCCTTTTTTTTGTCCAGCACGCTCAAGGAGCTAAGAAAATACCAATCATGGAATCATCTGATTGATTGGATGTATTGGAAAAGAGATTTCACCAGCTAAAAAGTATGCCTCCAAGTTAGATTAGGATAGATAGGAATGCAAATAAAGCTCAGCCTTTGAGCATCTTATTAGTTTTTAGTTGTTTTGAAAAAAGAAAAAAAAAGGAAAAAGAGAAAAGAGGGCCGAAAAAGGAAAGGTATAGCCCCATACCAAAAAGGAGAAAGATCTGAAAGTGTGCAATTCTAAATGCCACTACTTTGAAAGAAGAAATGTTATTCAATCATATAGTCTAATCATGATTAAATAAATTTAAATTTATTGTTGATAGGTTAGTGAATGAGATCTTCCAAACAATGTAAACTTGGCTTATCAGTAGAATAGATTAGGAGAAGATATAAATGGTTCTAAAAAGATCAAAATCTGAACCAAAGAAAGAAACAAGGATGCTTATCAATTTCAGATCTTAAGCCTTCACACTTTTGTTTTAAAAATTTCTGCAAATAAAGTCTATCTGCAGCTTGTACAAAATGCCATAGCCCCATAATAAATCAGACTGTCTGATCCTGATTTGATTATGTTTCAATTTCCTGATTTAGACTAGAGAATGAAAATCTGTCAAATAGTCTAATCTTGACAGATAGCTAGAACAAGTAGAGAAATAATGAGTTCATCTATTTTATCTAAACTCGTGGATGATATAAGGGTAGAAGTAGATAGTTTCCTGCGTTCAAATAAAAGAAAAAATTGATGCTACAAGGGTTTGCAAGTCTAAATGCACCCACTGAAGAAGAAGAAATGTTAGGAAAGTATGTTGTGTAGGTAGAAGTTTGGGTTCAAGACTAAGCATGTCATGATTCAGATGCTGAAAGACCTTCAAAGCAGAAAATTCATTAAGTCAAAAGAGGATTGTCAAGGTGCAAAACAAGACACTGGTCTACTTTCCAGAGATTTATTCTCTGAGGTTCTTGACACCTCCAAGGAGATGCCTTCCCCAAGTGGAGCCACTGTTAGCCATCTATAAAATTTGATTAAATCCAATAATGGCTAAATAGTTCCTTAGATTTCTAAAAACAAGCTTTTATGAAAATCTTGTGATTTTTTGAAATCTCACTGAGTTCATTATCTTTAATCTATCCATTCACTAAGATCTTCATTCAAATCCATTCCAAGTTAACTTGTTGATCCAAAAAGAAACTAATTTCATACCATTTTCACCATTTACCCCTTCATGACTTTTCCCCTTATTTTATTGATTTTCTCTCTCCATTTCTATCAGTTATTTTCCCTTAAAAAGACCTTTTAAACCATATAAAACATCCTTATTTTGGTTTAAAATTCCCTTTTTACCCTACTGAAACCTCTAAAAGGCTTAAAAAAACCTTGTTTAGGCCTAAATCTGACCATTTGAAACATAAGGCCTTAAGCCCCTTTGGGCTTAAACCCTTTGCTCCTTCCTCATGTGACCCAGGGCCCATGACCATTTGCTAAAAAGTCTAAGCCCCCGGTCCCCTTTACTCCCCCACAAAACCATGCCCTGCTCCTCATCTTTAATCCATCTTCATCCATATTTTCCCCACGCCATTGCTCCAACCCCAAAAAAATCTCCACTGTAGATCTTTTAGATCTAACGGTTCTCGTAATTTCCAAAGCTTCCCACCCCACTGACAATGTTTCTACTACCCGACAAGATTTCCAACATCATACTCCTGGCCTCACCCATGCCCCACTACCAAACCGCGCCCATTATCAGGTTTAACCCATGCCGTAGATCTCCTTGTTGGAGATCTAACGGCTCACATATGATATCGCGTTCATTCCTCTACCACAGTTTAACAATCCATTTCTGCATAAAAGAGGTTTTTAACCCGCCACATGGCGATTGATGAATGGTATCGCATCTGTTTGTGTCAAAACCACTTACTGCCCAACTTCAGCGTGATACCACCTGGTTTTCGCCCAAAACCACCTTCACCTTTTCATGCCAAGTAATTGAATTTATGTCCTTTTCTCTTGGTTCCACCTGTAAAACCCTTCCTCTGCACATCTTCCTCCCTCTGAAAATGCTCCAACGCCCTCACGAAGCCTCTGAAAAGCAGTTTAGCCAAAAACTCAGGATATGAATTTTTTTTTTAAATTTTTTTTTTGCAGGTTTAATGGTGGCCCAACCTAAAAGGCCCTCCCATAGCCAATATCAGTGGCATAGTCTCAGATGATGATCCATGAGGCTAAATAAAGGAAAAGGGGGAAATCCAGGGTTCAAGTTTTAAATTTTTTTGTCGATGCTTCATGGCCATTGGTTAAATTCATGAAACCATGTAGTGCAGCAAAGAAGACACCTACACACAGAAAAGATAGAAGAGAATCAGTGAAGAATGAATAAAAAGGAGATAAAAGCCTAATCAAATAAATTAAAGAAAAATAGAGGATTAGCATAAATATTAAGGATAAAGGACACAGTCAAAGACAGATGATTAAAATATTAAAACAGTCAATAAAGTGAAAAATATAACAAAGGTCATTATAAAGGCCAAAGCAAAATCAAGCCTCAAAACAAAGTTTAAAGAAATAGATGAAGAAAAATTAGCCCAAATCATGCTTTGAATGATAAATCAATGAAGCATTTACTTCATCAAAGGGCCAATTGCCACCTACAAAGCCTATTTTCCCTAAAAACATACAAAGTTATTGCAGTTAGAGATATGTCCAAAAGAAGCAGCTCAAAAATTATTACAAACTTATCACAAAAGCCTAAAAGTCAAATATTAGAACTAAGTAGCTCAAAAATTAAAATAGCATTCATTATAAAGAGTAACCCATTTTATATATTTTTGCCTTGGGCCTTGCATGGTCTCAAAGGTCAAAAATCCTTAACTCAGTCATAAATTAAATATATTAACCCTAGCTGTCATTTCACCTCCTCATTTTCTTATAAATATAGCATGAGGACTTCATTAGAAGGGGTTCTTGTTTGGTTGTAGAAGGATGTTACTGTTAGTTGTTTAGAGTGTTGCTGAGCTGGTTGAGAAGTGTTAAGCTGGATAGAGAATCTTTGAGCTGTAAATACTCACTATGCTGTAGTATGTAACTAGTTTGAACATCAATAAAACAAGTTGATTCACAGGATCTTGGTCTATGTTAATGGTGATGTTTTTCCTCATATTTCTATTTTCCCATTATGTTTTCATTTTTTCCATTTTCTCTGATAAAGAATAGAAAATTTAGAGTAGGATTTACTGTCAAAAGTACCCTATTTATGTCTGCAAGCTTTATCTTCATGTTTTCTTCTGCAAGGTTTGATTGAAGGATTCTTAATTGCCCTCCAGTTTTATCTAGCTTGTTGTTTTTAAGAATGATTCAATAGATTATAATGAGGGAAGTGTTGGTAAGTTCATATCCTTCTAAGTAAAACTTGATATATTGTTTCTGAAAGAACTTTTCAAAGCATGCTAAGTAGAGTTTGAACCAGGGAAGTCTATGGTATGCCCTGTCCTCTGGCTAGTCTTTAAAGGTTTCTTTGAAAGATCCCTAGAGAGTTTGTCAAAAGTAGATTAGATTATTTCTATTTGATCTTAGGCTACTCTCATTTTTATCTGGTATGTTTTCTTTATCTGAAAGTAGTCATAGGATTACTAGATTTTTGTCTTAAAAGTTTGCTCTAATAAAATTCTGTCCAAAGAATTCTATGTTTTTCCCTGTCCTTTGGTTTACTTCAAACAATTACTTTGAAAGGCTTTTCTTGTTTAAATAGAACTAGAATATTCTTGACTGGATATAGCTTTATTGCCTTCACAACACCTTAATGTTTCATATTAAAATTTAATCTAAAAGACCCATTTAATCTAGATAACCTTCCCTATGAAAACCCTTGAATATTTGTTGAACAATTAAATCCTTTTATGACTCCATAGCCCAATAGATTAATTTTGTCTCATAGTCTATCCTTCCAGTTGAAACATTCCCTCAATCTTCTCCAACCTCTAATCCTTCAAGTAACTTTTCAATCAACCAAAACCAAAACAAAGTTCTCAGAGCTTCATAACTAGCCTAATGTCATAAACAAAGCATAAATATATATCCTTTTAAAGCACTTATATAGAGAGATCCCTCTGTGAATCTAGGAAGGCTAGGTCCTAGGATTCCAAAGTGGTTCTGATGTGGCCCCTGCAGTGTTTATTCTTGCCAATCTTATAAATCACAGGGAGCCAAGAGGACCAAGGCAAATGATTTCAACATTGGAAATAAAGTGTTGAAGTGGGATTCAAGAAGAAAGGACAAAGGCAAGAATGGAAAATTTGACAATCTATGGAAAGGTCCATATATCATCCATTCTACAAGAGGTAACAATTCATTTTTCCTACAAGAGATGGATGGAACAGAATTGTTTGGAGGTCCCATAAATGGTAGGATGCTCAAGCATTATTTTAGTTGAAAACTTCAGTTTAATGCTTTATTCATTGTATATAACATTGTCTAGACAAAAACTCAGAAAAATTAATAGAAAAAGGAAAACAAAGAAAAGAAGAAAAGAGGTAAAGCCCCATACCAAAAAAGAATGTTTTGAAAGTGTGCAAGTCCAAATGCCACTACTTTTAAAAAGGAAGTCTTGTTCAAATCATATAGCCTAATCATTATTGAGAAAATTTTGATTTTTTTGTTGATAGGATAGAAAATGAAGATTTGTCAAACTGTTTAAACTTGGCTTATCAATAGGTTGGAAGAAAAGATATTGGTTCCAAAGCATAATCTGAACCAAAAAGAGAAGAAAGGGATAAATGAAAAATTCCATATTATTTCCCTCATATTTTAGTTTTACCTTTTGCAAAAATAAAATATTTGTGCAGCTTGTCCAAAATACCACAGTTCATGATAATCAAACTGCTTAATCTTGATTTGGTCATGCTTTAAATTTCATGTTGATATATTATAGAATGAAAATCTATCAAACTATTTTGTCTTGACATATAAGTAGATTAGGTAGAGAAGAAAAGAGCTCATCAGTCTAATCTGAGCCTTCGGTTGATATAAGGGTAGAAATAGATAGTTTTTTTCTTTCAAAAGAAAAATAATGTCAAGGGTTTGCCAGTATAAATGTACCCAAATGAAGAAAAATGCTAGAATAGAATGATGGGTGGGTAGAATTGATTTTTAGGGATCATGACTTTCAAATGTTTAAAAGGTCACAGATACAAAGAATAGCAACAGATCAGCAATTGCATAATGAAAAATCTGCCAATTACAAATAAGGCATTGATCTATGAAGACTAGAGATTTGGAACCTGAGATTCTTGACACCTCCTCAAAGGAGCTACCCTCCCCAGCTAGAGCCACTATTATACTCCTGTATTTACAGTATCACTAGGTGAATATGGATTCTCTATAATCTACTGAAAATAATATTCCTTCACTATCAGCTATTTTCAGAAATCTCACTTCCTTCATTATCTTTATTTTTCCTAATTGACTATATTTCATTTTCCCTCTTCCAAGCACTCTCATGCTCTAAAAAAACCCAAGTTTGACCTTAATCCCTCTTTTCACCCTTTCTCCCTACCTAAAGCTCCATTTTCCTCATTAAAATTCCCCCTTCATTCATTTCCCTTCTTTCCTCAAAACAATGTAAAAAAATCCTTTTTACATTGTTTTAAGACTAAATTTTTTCATTCGGGACTCATTCTTTTTAATTAAACCTGATTATATTAAAAGAGCCGACCCTTTGTATTTATAAACCTAACTCCTCTTATTAAACCCCTGCTTCATAAAGACCCTGGTTATGTTTAAAACCCAAACCATCACTATACATTAAGCGCCCCC